>OZ038379.1:144220262-144820262 GCA_964036045.1 Eutreptiella sp. 'Long Island Sound 2002' | reverse complement strand
CCAAACCCCAACTCTTTCTTTGCTATCTATCCGCACTCCCTCCCTCCCCTCTCTCCTGGTCTCCCTCCTTCCCTCCCTCCCTCCTTTCTCCCCTCCCTCGCATCCACTCTCTTGGAGGGGTGGGCAGTGGGTGCAAGCAACCCGATAGGCAAAGGGTGAACGGATGTGACTGATGCGGTGACGGAGGGAAGCGAATGAATTCAGCAGATGGTGTGGCAATTGCTCCACCCGTGAATGTTCCCTTGCGAGGGCGAAGGCCCCGTGCCTTGGTGAGCAGGGATTCAATTTCTGATTGCCCTGTCCTTAGTGGTACGAGAAGCTTAAGTTGTTAGTGCTGCACTGGGCCCAGCAGATATATTGCACAGTAGCAGGGGATTGTGGAGCAGTCTATTGGGGTTTAGGATGGAGCGGAAGCCTGCATTGTGGGCAGACATGTTTATTACCCCAAACATGTACTGTGTCCCAGGGTACCCCTGTCTGCTTCTTTAGGCCCCCCACTCCTCCTGAGCCATTTCCGGCGGTAGAGCGACTACTCATTGAGGAGCTTTGTAGGAACACAATCCCCTGCCTGGACTTGGAACCCGGGGGCATCTCGGTTCCAGCATTGCATATCTTCTATTCCCCTCCTAAATGGGGCATGGTCCCAGGGTTTGCAGTGACTAAACACACGAGGGAGGCTAGGGCTCGGCCCAGGGGCAGTGTGAGCGGGGGCCCACAGCCGTCGCACTGTGAATGCCATGAGTGCAAGATGAAGAATCTTATGAGGAAGTTGGCGGCATGAAAGGCAGTCTTTGTCTAAACCACACGATAACACTCAAAAACAGGGAGGGGATACCGAGAGCAGGGCAGCCTTTTTTTTCCCCGTACAAGCCCCCAAAATAATCAATGTGTGGATGACCCAAGTTTGAGTGAAGTGTCACGCGAGTGTAAAAAATAGATAAAACCTGTACCTAGAAAAAAACAAATGGCGCCATTTGATTTCCACCCCCTTTTGGGGGGTTCCTGGGGCGGTAGGGGTGGTGTAGCCATTTTACCCTCATGTGGGTCCCCAAGATGACACGAGTGATGTAGCCAGTTTAATTTCCACCCCTTTTTTGTGTTAAGGGCCACCCTTAAGGTCATCTTTCCATCGGCTCGACACAAACCATTTTTGTCCCCGTGTTGGGAACCCCCAAGAAAGCAGGGGTTATGCAGCCATTCTGCCCACATGTGGGCTCCCAAGAAGATGTGTGTTAAGTGGCCTTTTCTGATTTTGGGACCCCTGAGAAGGCAAGGGTTATGTAGCCATTTTGCCCTGATTTGGGCCACTTCTGATGTTCCCCCTATGTTGAGCAATGGTGACCCCCGAGACAACAGGGGTTAACCCCCCCCCCCCCCTGTCCAGTTTCCCCGGGGGGGGGGGGATCACAGGCTAGCTCCTGAAGAAAACCTGTCAGCGTCATATTGCATAGAATTGCGCACTTGTGAGACCTCGTCGTCAAGGTCATGTACACCCCCTTTGCACTAACCAATGGCATTCCTTGGACATTTGAAAACATTCTCTCAAGGCGCTGTTGTGTCTTATGTCCGTTCCACAAAATGGTAGTCACAAGACCAATGAATGTATGTAGTTCATTCAGTTTTTTCTTTATTTGTATTGTGCACATGTCACCATCAGCATCTATGCATGTTAGCGTGAACACATATCATTGGGCCACCTACAACAAGTAGCCGAACCGGGCATGAATTCTACATAGTAGGCGCCAGTAAGCGGTCGGTGGCGAGTGGTGTTTAGGTGGGTCGGGGGGGGAGGGCATGGCATGGCGAAACTCCCTCCCGGGTTGGGGTTGGGGGTAACCGTCGTCCTTTTGGGGTGGTGGCTAGACATGGTGGACGTAGGGTAGGCTGTGCTGATTTTACCCGGCTACTGCGCATTGGGGACCAGGGCCCAAAGTTGGGCAATTTCTGATGTTGATATTTGTGTTGAGCACTCCGGATCCCAAGAACACAAGGTTTATGTAGCCATTGCCTAGATGGGGCCCTGCCAGGCGTTAAGTAACCATTTTTGATGATTTTTTTTATGGGGAGCCCCGAGACCAGGGAGTCCCCAATGCCCAGCTCCGAGAGTGTCTCTCCCGTTTGGACCGATATGGAACGGAACCATAGCTTCCTACAGCAACCAGCTTTGGAGAACCGAACTGAGAAGAATATTCCAAAGAATCAACCAACGAGACAAACCCATGGGAGCCTTACCGCAACGGTCATTTTCGAGAGTGTTATTTCTAAAAGACAACCCATTGTGACAGGTTAGTAGTCGCAATTTTGGTGGACAAAATGACATAACTACGCATTCACTGATGGTAGAAAGCCCCCAACCAGCAACAAATACCCAAGAAGGGTTGAGTCGATTGACCAACGGAACTTGGGATATCAGGCATTCCTTTTCTTTGTACGGAATACATGGGACGAAATAGCAATGAGTGATATTTGCAACCACAAAAAGCACGGTGTACTTTCTCAACCTGTCGAAACCCAAGGCACCTATCCAATTTAGTCAAAGTTACCACTTAGGAATTTACTCGCGAAGACACTCACTCCCGCAAGCGGCACTGCACCCCCTCCCCCTACGAGCTACACCTCCGCCCTGGTCGCTCCCGCTCCCCGCAGCACCACCGCGCTTTCCCCGCCCCGTGATCCCGCCACTGCCGCCCCACGTCCCTAGACTCCCCCCCCTCCACCTACGCGCGAGACCCCCGCCCCTGCCGCTCCAGCTCCCCGCAGTACGACCGCGCGTCCCCCGCTCCGCGATTTTGCCACCACCGCCCCATGTCCCTAGAGTCCTCCCCCGCTCCCGGCCATACGCACCCCCCCCACCTGCCGACCTCACTTCGTGGTCCCCCCCGCCATGCGCGAGACCGATCGTTGGGTGCGATGAGTAGGTGGGAGGGGCAGGACCGCGTGTACATTTTCCGGGAGCTCCTCGCCCGCACCCTCCGTGACCCCAACGACTACGCCCCCGAGCGGGTCATGCCTCAGTGCCAGTGGGAGACCATCCTCGTGCACGTCATCCAGGCAGGCTGCGCTGGTGCGCTAGCCTATTTGTGTCCGCGGGAAGGCAAATCTGGTGAAAGCTTTGCTGGTGCTAGTGGTTTCCGGTCTGGTCTGGTGTGCCGTTTCAGTTGTTTGTGGTTGCGTGGTTAGTTAATGTAAGTTGGCGTGTAAAATGGTGGTATGTATGGTGGTCGGTGTATTTGGCGATCTGGTGTTCTTTCCATGTTGTTATGGTGCTGGTTGGGTAAGATGCGTGTGTACTGGTGCGGTGTTACGTGGTGGTTATGGCTCTGTTGGGCGGCGCCTTGGGGTTGGGGATATGTGGCGTCCCCCTGTCTCTTCTTTTCTTTTCTGTTTGTTTTAGGTGGTTGTTGTGCACCCTACCTTGGTGCCTCGTACGGTTTGTTTTCTTGGCTTCGCCGCTGGCTTTTGTGGGTGGGGTCGGCTGTGCTTAGAGGTCGGTTGGTCCTCAAACCTTCTACGCTAGGGGTGGCCTTGAAAAAAAGGGGGAGGGCTCCACTTGTGGGTGAATTGGTTACCTGAACTATGATGTCTCTGTGGCCTCCTGCGCAGCTGAGGGGGTGGAGGCGAAGAGGCTTAGTAGTGGCCCTCCAGTTGGCAACCATTGGGCTATACTTGCTCTCCGGGGATGCCTCCGGGGCATGTGCGGAGTTTTGGCCCCTGTGGTTGGGAGGGTTAGACTGACGGTTAGCTTTATACGGTCAAGCTGCAGTTTCAGGATTGTTGGGTGGCGGTTGGCATGTGGGTAGCCCTGCGGTGTTGGTGATTTGGTGCGGCTTCAGACGCTGGGCTTAGGCGTGTCTTTCTTTGGTGCTTCCAGCATGGTTCTTCGGCTGCGGTGGGTCGTTACGCCCGGTGCGGGGCGCCGTAGTGTGTCTTGTTGGTTCGTGGCGGCTGGGTGTCTGGTGGTGGACGTTCTCACGTGTGGTTCTGTGTGCGTGGTGGTATGGTGTGTGTGGTTCGTGTAGTAGGGTTTGCTGTGGGTCCGGGGCCAGGTGCCAGCTGGTCCGGTGCCGTAGGCGTGTGTCTCTAGGGGTTGTCGGATGCCCTCCCTTTGGGCCTTCGCCTTGGTTCGGTGATCCTTTGTGTACGATGTTGGTGGTCCCCCTCCCTCTTGGGGCAGGTCCGTTGGAGTGTTGGTAGTTGTGGTCCCCCGTTGGTGTGTATGTGTGTATGTCTACGGCGGTGTATGTCCCGGCCGTGTGTTGTCCTTTGTATCCTTCCCCTCGTGGGTGGCCGTGTCCATAACCCGTCCTTTTGCTTTTGCCCGCCTTGCTGTGGCCTTCCGCTTTACCAGCTCCTTTTCTGGTGCTACGGTGGTGGGATGGTGCCTGGAGAGGGAGGGTTGCCGTTGCCCATGATTGAGGGCTGGGTGGTTGGGAGCCATTGGCGGATGGTCTTGGGTGTGTGGAGAGGTGGGAGACACGAAGACCTAACCGTAACCCAAACCTAACCTACCGGCCCATCGAGGCGCACACATGTACGTAGCACAAAGTACGCGCAAGGGCAGACCACAATAGCACAACAGCCAACGGAAACGTCTTGACCAGTGCACGTGATGTCTCAAAGAAGGCAGAGCGATGGAGAGGCAACCCCCCCATCCCACCCACAAAAGAGGGCAGCAGGGAGGAGAAGATGCAACCCCATCCACAGCAAGAAGGCAAGAAACTGCCAGGAAAGACCATAGGAACACCCTCAGGACCCACCCGGAAGGGCTCCGCCACGTCACTCCCGACGGAGCACATCGAACAGCCGGGAAGTAGCGGTAGCCAACGGACCCAACGCTGAAGCACCCAGGGCCACCACAAGCCCCAGCCAAGATAGGCGCGGTAAAGACATACCTAGCGCACAAACACACACACACACACCACACCCAAACCAGTAGTGGCGGGGTGAAGGCAGGACCCGGAAACAAGCATCCGCGTCACAAGCCCCGGCCATGATCGGCGGGGTAAATGCGGAGCCAGCAAATGTACACACATACCCCACAGCCCGGCCAGGGATGGCGGGGTGCAGGCAAATATCGCACCCCAACACACACCATAAACCCTAGCTAAGATCGGCGCGGTTACGGCACAGCCCAAGCTACGATTAGCGGGGTAAAGGCAAAACCAACGCACAAACACACACACCCCACACCCTAGCCAAGAGTGGCGGGGTGCAGGAGATACACGGCCCAAACAGACCATGAACCCAGTAAGGACTGGCGGGGTGAAGGCAAAATCCATACCCAAAAATGCGCGCCGCAAGCCGGAACCAGGATTGGCGGAGCTAACGCAAAACCAATACCTACACACGCACTGCAAACCCCCAGCCACCATTGACGGGCAAAGGCAAAACCGACACAGCAGTAGGAAACTCAGTGTCCGTAGCCCGGGCACCGAGGCAGCCCGGGCCATGCAGGTGACACGGCACCTCTTGACCCACATCCCGGGGGTAAAGGTGCATCTCAAGGCCTGCGCTGCTTTGGGACCCGAGGCTGAGTGTGCGACACCTAAGCACCTCGGAACCCTAGTACCAATACAATGCAGGCTGCCGGTATGCCTTGGGAACGGCATACGCCAATCAGTCCTGTGAACCTCCAGCGTTCCGCCAAAAGGAGAGGCCCTGCGCAAGCACGAGGGCACATCGACTTGGCCTGAGTTGTTCCTCATACCGGCGTCGACTAGCCCTCCTGGTGTTGCCCGGGGCCGCTTTGTGGAAGGCTATAAAACATGTCTAGCGGGATCTACGACGACTCCTGTCTTCAAGCCGGGAGCCTCTGCTTTCACCATCATAGGCGCGATGCACGAGGAAACCACGGAGAGCCTCACTACGACTAAGTGTACCTACCCACCTACCTACGTGGGGGACTGCTAGTACCACATTCCCGACCGTTGGAACTGTGTGAGGCATGGCATCACTACATGGTCCATCCCGGCGTGCGAAATCAAGCCCGCAACATGCAGCAGCGACTCAAAGTCGATGAGATCGCTCTTTGTTGAGCCATGGGGCGAGTCTAAAAGGGTTATGAAGTCTGCCAGCCCTGTAGCTCGGACAAACATAATGTGGCCAGGGAACCCTAGTGAAAGCCGATACCTTACGATTCCATGGATAGCGTGGCAAGGAACGTCTTCTCAATGCCCGTAGTGCATATCGGAAACGAGGTTTTCAAGTACGTGGTCATGTATGTAGACCAACACAGCGGCTACATTATGGCCATACCAACCTGCAAAAATATGTTGCTAGCGAAGCGGGTTTAAGTTACGATGGTTCGCCGCTGGCTGACTGTCTTTGGTTTCCTCTATGTCATTTGTAGCGAGCGTAGACCTCGTTTCACCGCTGGATGGTTCAAGGCGATGTATTCACACATGGGAATACGACATGCCGAGAGCGTGGCCCGCCTCAGCCCGTCCAATGGCCCAGCTGAAAAAGCTAGAAGCAGCCGTTCGAGACGCTGCGCAGGATGCACCTTGCCAACACACACCCCAACTGCTTTCAAGAGATGTGGCGAGCCCCACAATGGGTTGATTGTCGCCTCATTAGAATCTCCGGCTGGGACCCCCTACGAGAGGAAATCCCCCTATCGAGTGATGGCAGGGCGATGGAGGCCAAGGAGTTCTTTGCGGGGCATAAGACAGCGGCACAAAAGATCCGTTAGCTGCCGGCGAAGCAGCAACCCGTGCGGGCCAAGATAGCCCAAAAGCCGATAGCGCAGAGGTTGAGGCCGGGTGATCCAATATGGACACAGAGACCCAGGCCTGGGGGCCCTCGCCGCACCAAAACCTGGTTCATGCGTGGTGAGCTGGTTCCGAGGATTGTTGAGGACACCTACTGTGTCAAGGTGGGTGATCAGAAGTTTAGGGAGAAGCACGAGAGCCCAATCCGTGCCCGTGAGCCGGACATCAGGGGCAAACATGTGTCCCTAGACTACACCGCCCACAAGCCCGATTGGAACAACGACTACGCTTAGCAAGATGACCACACCGTCGAAAAGCTCTTGGCCAAGCATCCGTAAGCCTCGCTGGCTAGAGGCGTGGAGTTCGGAGTGCGTTGACGGGGCTACATGCCGTCCCACAGAACTTTTGGAAGTCGTCTCATCCTTTGATCCGCGGTTAAACAGCCCCTACATGGAATATGCCCGCAGGCGGACGATTGAGGTTGAGGTCTTTGACTTGGAAGCTCTTACCCGGGCGATTGAAGGCTCCGGCGACTGATCCCAGGCCTAAATCTTCCTCCGGGAACCGAAGATTGAGCAAGTCTGCTTGGTCGTCGAGGCTTCTTCTTCTTTCTTGTTCTCCTTCAACTGTGGTGCAATGTTGTTCCTACGGGGGCTACGCATGTCAAGCAGCCCCCTAATTGGCTTATTTCACACAGCCGTTGCTTGTCGCTCTGGCCTTTGCGTGGTGCCAACCTCCCGAAACCAAGTTCGCGGACCCATTATTGCTCCCACCCTCTCTCCTTTATGGTTGGGCTGTCATGACTCACCCTCCCCGTGGTAAAGAAAACACGTGGGCGAATGACTCCTTCATTATTTTGACCTCTTGTGTCCTTCGGGCCCATACAATGTTACGCAACGGGTGTTGCTGCGATGGAGACTGCAGGTGTCTGTGTGATTTGGACCCATGGCACTCTCAGGGTTGTAGACCGTCTATAATCGTTTTTGCATTATTGCTTGCCTTAAGGCACTCCTTCCCTCAACCCCTTGCTGCCGCTATATCCTGACCAAAGATGGTTCGGTCCGGCATGTAGACGAAATACGTCTACCGGAACAGTAAGACTATTAAGGCTGGAACATTCCATACTGTTCAAGAAGACTCGAGAGTTGTTCCAGAAGACGTGATACGTCTACCGGAAGAGTAAGACACTTCGCTAGACATTGTGGAACAGTCTATACTGTTCCAAAAGACGTAATACATCTATCGGAAAAGTATGACAAAATGTTAGACGCAACAGATAGTTCCACTAGACGCACCATTATGCTACATTATATATTACTATTATATTACCCACCAGCCACAGATGAGGCTCGGTAGGCCCGTATGAGGAGGGGTTCATCCTCCCCATTAGCTCCTCCAGCCGCGCCACGAACTCAGAAATACGGGCAGCTGTGGGGAACTCAGGAAGTGGGGGTAGTTCCTCTATCTCCGTACGGACACTCAGGTCCGCTTTGTAGACAGGGTACATTTGTTGCAGTCTTTTAAAGAAGTTTCCCCAACTGGAGCTTTTCCTGATGGCAGTTTTCACCCGCCGCTGAAGGAACTTTTTCTTGCACGACTTCTTGATGAGCGTGCACTTGGTGCGGACATCAGCATGTTGCTGTCCGGTGAGGAGTAGAAACTCCAAAAACTCTTCGGCCCATTCGGGCGAGTTTTTAGGATCGAACTCAGGGAGCTCGATCTGAAGGTTCGTTGTGGCGATGCCCTTCGTTCCCCAACCTGGTACACCAGGGTCACCTTTTCCACCTCAGGGGGGTGAGGGGTAGACAGTGGCAAGTGGCGCCAGTGCAGCCAGCCCATAGCCCTCCATCTCAGCTTCAGTAGAATCCCCAATAGTGCATACAGGAACAGTCCTCACACGAGGATGGAAAGGGCTTGGACAAGTGTCCAAAGGGGGTGCTGCGGATCCCTCTGCAGCTTTTCACGCCCCGGGTCAGGAGTTCAACACCCGGGGACATGGTCGAGGGGGGCTTCTTCCGTTTAGGCAGCCCCAGTTTAGCCTTGAGTGCTGCAGACAGTGCACTCAAATCAGGATCTTCATCCCCAGCCCCCAGAACCCGGGAAAAGAGTTCCATGGTCTCATCCAGACCGAGTTTAGGGGCAGCCATACGTGAAGGTAAACCTCTTTCCACGCGCACGGGCTCGGGGCACACCCCACGAGGCGAAGGTGGTCTTGGCCTCGAAGGGAACAAGGGGGTAGGCTCTCTGGATATCCAGTCCTCCTCCCATTCCGAGGAATCATTGGACGTCGTGGCGGATGTTTCCCCATAAGGTGCTTCGAACCCCTCACCCCACGTGGTGCCGAACATGGGATACGCCTTCATCGGTTCTTGCTCCTGCTCCTTCCTTCCCGCTTTTCTCCAGGCTTTCACTTTGGCGGCGGTGACCTTCTCCATCGCGGCCTGAGCTTCCTTAGCGGCTAAAAAATCAGGATCAGGGGCATCCTCAGAAGGAGGTAAGGAAGATACGACAAACAGGGAGGCAGACGCCATCGGATCCCTCCCTTCGAGGCTTCTGAGGCGTTCCTGGGTTAACACAGGGGCCTCAGGGGCTTTTCTCATATATTTTACTTCCGCCCTTGTTGCTTGGTGCTCTCCGCGCCAGCCAGTAGTGTCCACAACGACTGTATCATCTCTTCCGCTCAGGGACATAGCCCTGGAAGGTCCTGCTGCAGGCCCCGCCGTTGGCTGGGACCTGTTTGGCAGGGTCTTGGCGCTCAATGTAACTGATGGACGTGACATTGCTCAATACGCTGTGGTTTTCTTGTGCTTTAGCTTGGCGAGGGTGTTGCACTCTGCTACCAGAAAGAGTCTCTGGTATCCCTTGCTTGTTGTTGATATTGAAAACCTTGATTGCTTTTCAAAAAGTGTTTCCCCAAAACTGCAAAAAGGTAAAGTCCACGAACAAGGAACACCACAAACAAGAGCAAAGTCAGAATTGTGATAGTATTCTTCCAAATCAAAGCATTGTAAGCAAAGAGGTGCTGCATATAGACAAATGAGGAATCAAATATGCAACTCAAATGCTTTTATAAACAAACCAAATGATTGTATGTGAAAACTGGCATGACTCAGGCCTCCAAGATAGCACCAAGCACTTCATGTGCACTCTTTTGGATGAAATGGAGTTGGTTAGGAATCTGGGGCATAGGAGTTAGGCCAGACACAGGAAATGACTTGGCCAAGCAACTGAATTCAGAAACAGTTACAATCTGGAACCACAATAAGTAGTAGAAACTTTTGAGTATAGGGATCCTGAGGTGGGAGACCACTAGGCTTAATCTTCAAGGCCCAAGGCATGAAGTGCCTACTTTATTTCGGTATAACCTCCATGAGGAATGATACCTCCGCTCCTTTGAGTGGTAGGGGTGAACTTCATGGGGGTGCTAGGGTTTTAACCCTAGTTGCTGAGAAAGTGTACTTAAAGCTTCATAAGAGAAACAAAAATGTTTAAGTGTTAGTCTTAGCACTTCCTTCGGCAAAAAGGGGGGCTGTAGCCTGAATCAAGTACCCCAAGAAAGACATGGTAGTGACTTTTTCTTACTCACATTACACATGTCTCTTGCACATGGATACACATAACATAACATATGATAACATAATATATCATAGTGGGTCGGTCTGGGCTGGAGTTCGTTGGCAGAGGTGGATCCTACGTCTAACTTTTTGTCTTACTGTTCCGGTAGACGTATCACGTCTTTTGGAACAACTCATACGTCTTGTGGAACTGTATAGCTGTTCCAGAAATAGCAGTCTTACTGTTCCGGTAGCCGTATTTTGTCTACCAGTCGCGTCGTCCTATACCATTTTTCGCTGTTTTCTTAGGCAAAACCATTGTTTTGCCCCGTTTTACACCATACGAGAGCGGCCTCGATTGACCTGTACCATATGCATCCCTGAGCGTCACCTGATACATGCTGTGATATCCGTGGTCCAGTGTGACCAGTATATGAGTAGAGATTGGGTTGAAGGAGATGAATGGGAAATACTTGTGAGGGGAATGGATATCTGCCACCGTGTGTTTGCGTGACTGTTCACGGCGGCTACGATCGTGAAGCTGCTGAGCTAATAGCCGAGTTGCTTGAAGTGGATTTCCAGCGGTCAGCCAATGTTTTTCCAAGTGCGGGCCTACCAACTTGCCTCTGCCGTTGGGTGGCAACCTCCGGTGTCCTAACTTGGGTCAGCTTGCTCCGGCTCTCGTTATTTGAGGAGTGGACGCCTCCGACCAGACTGCATGGAGACTCCTCCATGCACGGCCTTTGTGGTAATGGGGCAAGGGAGAAGACAGCCTTGATGCTTGATTTCTTATGGAGGAGCTTGGGCGGCTTTACCACTATGGCTTCGTGTGGAGGATATGAACTGTGCACCCTTGGGAAGCCCCGTCAGGACTCTCCCCGGGGTCGCAGCCTTGGGGAGCCCGGAATTCGTGACGGATCTGTGTGGTGCATGTCGACCGGTGGGACCACCCCGGTTGTTGTGTGACGCCTATGGTGGCCGTGTATGTGACTGCCACTGTGATGGTGACTGTCCCAGCCGGCACCTGGTGCACCTTGTATGCATTAACGGCTCCTTTGATTGGCGAACAATCGCCCCCAGGACCCGGAACTTGATATTGATACATTACCAAATTATACTATAACTTACACACGTATAGGAGTCTTTACCATGCGGCTAACGTACATACTATTCCGATTTTTGATAACAAATTTTTACTGATTTTTATAAACTTTTATGTTCCTACACATTATATGTTTATGTACCCATCGCCCGTCCATTCATGAGGGTTTGAGTGACAGTTTGAGGTTCCTGTCCCTTTCCTGGTCTTGAGGCATTCGATGGCCTGACCCCTCTAGAGATTATCCTGGGTACCAGCTGCCAAGCATGGCTGTTATCTAGCCCCCCTAGGGCTCACTCTAAGGAGGGGGCTGAAGCGTTACCCAGGACCTCGTAACTTTCTGGTACATAGTGTGACCCTCCCCACTCCTGTTAAACCAGAAGCTTTTCGCATTGGCGGCGTACCTAGCAGCCTAGAGGCGCCTTAAAATGATCCAGTCTGCCGAATCGATCAGGAATCATATTCCTCATCGATTCGTGTATTTAACTTTGCACATCTCGCATTGTTCTGCGGCGTGATCGTCTTTTACTATCGCTTGTTGCCATCGCCGCGATCCCATCCCCGGGATCAGTTGATAGTTCTGATTGATGGACGCGTTGAATTTTGGCAACCTGAAACCGAAATTCTGATCCGCATTTTCGAGCCGGTCATTGTGGTGCTCCAAGCGCCGAGTTCTGTGAAGGTTGGGATTTTCTTCTCCCTCCAGAACACCCGCGGCTGCCCGTCCCTTGGGCCGGCAGTCGGGGTCCGCTGCCCTTGTTCTCCGGGTGCGGGAGGTGTGGGTATGGGAGCCCGGCACCGACCCCACAGCGCACGCTCTTGCGAGCTGGTGTTGCGCACTGTGGGGGTGGAAGGAGGGCATCCCCGGGGGGGGTATCTTGTGCCTTTGTGAGGGGCGTCTGGGTTTGAGGGTTGAGTTTTGAGGTTTGAGGTTTGAGGTTTGAGGTTTCAGGTCTCCGGTACTAGACGCCTTTCGGCCCCTGGGGACCACCTGGTCGGGCCAGGTGATATCCTCCACACCGATCCCTATCAGGGGGGCCTTCATGACGCACCTCCTGTCCCTGTCTCTCCCTGGCTTCCGCATTCTCCACTCCCCGAGCACTGTGTTACTTAGCAACTAGGTTGCAGGCGCTTACCTACTACGTTGCCCCCCTAATGCATGGTCGCCCGGGCTGCCGGCGCTGCCGGGCCGGTGCTACTGGCATGATGCCAGTGGGACCCCCGTTGGCTGGCGCGGAGGCTGCCTAGCCGCGGGGTCGGTGCCTGGCGCTGTGCGCCACTACTGCCTTGGCAGGTGCAGTGCCGTGCTCGTGTGTGCTCGGCGCTCGCAGCAGGTCAGGGCTGACTGAGCCGGTGCCTGTTCTCCCCCACCCCCCCCACTGCTTCCCCCTTCCCTCGCGCCCCTCGCAGTGCCTGTTGCGGGTTGCCTCTTCCGGGTGTCCCTTTCGCACGCCTGCTGGTACGCCATTCCACCCGGTCTGTGCTTTCCGCGGGCTCAGTCCGGTTGCCCTTCCGGTGCGCCCCGCGTGCCGGCTGTCCGAGTGTGCACTTGCCCTCCTGCGGTGTGCCCACTCTCCCCCTTGTCGGTTTGACGCGCGCACTTCGCGCGGTACCCGTGCAGGGCGCCAGTAAGGCCGTTCCAGGCGGTTCGTGCCCCTCCGCGTTTCCTGCCCTTGTCCTGTGCTCCCCCTGTCTAGTGTCCTGGGGGGTTGGCCCAGTTCCTGCGTCTCCCTGCCTGGCTCCGGGTCGCACCCCCCCACGGGGTTGGGTCTGTGTGGCCGGGACGGTCTTGTTCCCGGGGGGGCGTGGGGGGGGAAGCGGGGGAGGGCAGCCGGGGGGTCCGTCGGCGTGTCCTCTGCGCGTCCCCCCCTGGGTGGTGGGGCAGTGCCCAGCGGTCGCTCGCGCTGGGCAGGGTGGCGCGGGGGTTGGGGGGGTGGGGAGCCGCGCCACATGGTGAAGGGGAGGTGGCTCATCCGTCCCTCCCCCTCCCCTGCCCGGGCAACAGGGCGGGCTTCCACTGCGTTGCACTGGCCATCGAGGGTGCGGCCTCCATACTGCTCCGGTTTGTGTCCGTGTGATGCCGCCTGGCCTCCGTCCAATGGGGGCATCGCGGGGCTGCTTGTTGCCTTGGCGGCTGCACGACGGGAGTTGCTGGCTGGTGGGCCATCAGGTCCCTTGGGCTGCGGGGCTGCTGGGATGGGATGGGCGGGGCGGGGGTGTGGGGGCTGGGGTCGCCCCTCCGCCCCCTCGTGCCGCCTCCACAGCGCGCAAAGCCAGCTCGCAAGTGCACGCGCTCTGGGGTCGGTGACGGGTCCCCACACCCACACCCCCGTACCCACAGCCAGTCCGTAGTTGGCCGCGGCCGCACGCCCCAAGGACGGTCGTTCGGGCGTGGGAGAGCGCCCCGACCCGGACGCCCCACCCCCAGGCAAGAGGCGCCCCCCCCGGGCGGCCTCGTGCCGCCCCCACAGCGCGCAAACTCAGCTCGCAAGAGCGCGCGCAGTCTGGTTGGTGAGGGGTCCCCACGCCCACAGCCCCCGCACCCACAGCCAGTGGGTAGCGGGCCACGGCCGCACGCCGCAAGGACGGGCGGTCGGGCGTGGGAGAGCGCCCAACTCCGGACGCCCCACACAACGGCAAGAGACGCCCCACCCTGGGCGCCCCCGTGCCGCCCCAGCAGCGTGCAAAGCCGGCTCGCAAGAGCGCCCGCTGTGGGGTCGAGGACGGGTCCCCACGCCCACGCCTCCCGCGCCAACAGCTAGTGGGTAGCGGACCCCGGCCGCACGCCCCAAGGACGGGCGGTCGGGCGAGGGAGAGCGCCCAACCTTGGACGCCCCACGGCCATGCAAGAGGCGCTGCCCCCCAAGGGCGCCCTCGTGCCGCCCCAACAGGGCGCAAAGCCGGCTCGCAAGAGCGCGCGCTGTGAGGATGGTGACTGGTCCCCACGCCCACTGCCCCCGCACCCACAGCCAGTGGTTAGGAGGCCCCGGCCGCACGCCCCAAGGGCGGGCGGTCGGGCATGGGAGAGCGCCGCACCCCCAGGCGAGAGGCGCCCCCCCTCAGGCGCCGTCCCGCACAGCGCGCAAAGCCAGCTCGCAAGAGCGCGCACAGTGGGGTTGATGACGGGTCCCCACGCCCACACCCCGCGCACCCACAGCCAGTGGTTAGGAGGCCCCGGCCGCACGCCCCAAGGGCGGGCGGTCGGGCGTGGGAGAGCGCCGCACCCCCAGGCAGGAGGCGCCCCCCCTCAGGCGCCGTCCCGCACAGCGCGCAAAGCCAGCTCGCAAGAGTGCGCACAGTGGGGCTGGTGACGGGTCCCCACGCCCACCCCCCCCCCCGCAACCACAGCTAGTGCGTAGCGGATTCCGGCCGCACGCCCCAAGGACAGGCGGTCGGGCGACAGAGAGCGCCCATCCCCGGACGCCCCACACCTGGGGCAAGAGGCGCCCCCCCCCGGGGCGCCCTCGTACCGCCCCCACAGCGCGCAAAACCAGCTCACAAGAGCGCGCGCTGTGGGGTTGGTGAGGGGTCCCCACACCCACACCCCCCGCACCCACAGCCTGTATGTAGTGGGCCCCGGCCGCACGCCCCAAGGACGGGCGGTCGGGCGTGGGAGAGCACCAGACCCCGGACGCCCCACCCCCAGGCAAGAGGCGCCCCCCCCCGGGTGCCCTCGTGCCGCCTACAAAGAGGGCAAAGCCAGCTCGCAAGAGCGCACACTGGCATTGGTGACGGGTCCCCTGCCCACACCCCCCGCAACAACAGCCAGTCGGCAGCGGGCCCCGGCTGCACGCCCCAAGGACGGGCGGTTGCGCATGGGAGAACGCCCAACCCCGGACGCCCGGCCCCAGGGCAAGAGATGCCCCCCCCCCCCCCCCAAGCGCCCCCGTGCCGCCCCCAGAGCGCGCAAAGCCAGCTGGCAAGAGCGCACGCTGGGGATTGGTGACGGGTCTCCACGCCCACACCCCCCACACCAACAGCCTGTGGGTAGCAGACCCCGGCCGCTAAGCCCAAGGATGGGCTGTCGGACGAGGGAGAGCGCCCGACCCCGAACGCCCCACACCCAGGCAAGAGGCGCCCCCCCCCCTGCGCCCTCGTGCCGCGCCCACAGCGCGCAAAGCTAGCTCGCAAGAGCGCGTGCTGTGGGATGGGTGGCGGGTTCCACGCCCACACCTCCCGCACACACAGCCAGTGGGTAGCGGGATCTGGCCGCACGCCCCAAGGACGGGCAGTCGGGCGTCGGAGAGGGCCCAGCCCCGGACGCCCCACATCCAGGCATGCGACGCCCCCCCCCCCGGCGCCCTCGTGCCAGCCCCACAGCGCGCACAGCCGGCTCGCAAGAGCGCGCGCAGTCGGGTTGGTGACGGGTCTCCACGCCCACACCCCCCGCACCCACAGCAAGTGGGCAGCGGGCCCCGGCCACATGCCCCAAGGACGGGCGGTCGAGTGTGCGTGAGCGCCCAAGCCCGGGCACCGCATACCCAGGCGAGAGACGCCTGCCCCGGGCGCCCTCGTGCCGCCCCCACAGCGCGCAAAGCCAGCTCACAAAAGCAGGCCTGCCCGCAGGGGGGCGAGAACCCAAGCCAGGCAAGGGGGCGAAGGGAAGGGGCCACCCCCCAAGAGCTAAATAGGCGGAGCACGGGACCGCGGCAGGAAACGCGGAGGGGCACGAACCGCCTGGAACAGCCCTACCAGCGCCCTGCACCAGAACCGCGCGTAGTGATGTTCCACACCGACGCGGGGCGGAAGGGGGGGCGCGTACGCCGCGGGACCACGTGCGCACACACACGCAACGGACACGCGGCGTGGACCCGAAGGGCAACCGGAGCGCGCCCGCGGAACACACAGACCGCATGGAATGGCGTACCGGCAGGCGAAGGGAAGGGACAACCCGCAACACACACCGCGAGGGACGTCAGGACAGGGAGGGACTCAAAGGGAGAAGCGAGAACCGGCACCGGCCCCGACCCCCCAGACTAGCCGCGAGCGCCGCGCACACACGACCAGGGCACAGCACCCGCCAAGGCAGTAGTAGCACACAGTGCTACGCACCAGCCCCACGGCCAGGCAGCCTTCGCGTCAGCCCATGGGGGTCCCACTGGCGACAAGCCAGTAGCACGGGCCTGGCGGCGCCGGCACCCCGCGCGACCACGGTTGCTAAGTGACGCACTGACCTGGGAGTGGCGAAATAGGAAAGCCTGGGAGGTACAGGGCTCCGAGCCCCGTGAATCCGGGGGACTCCGCCTCCAGGCAGCAGGTGTGTCATGAAGGGCCCCGAACTAGGTCCTCGGGGGGAGGATATCACCTGGCCCGACCAGATGACCCCCCGGGGCCGAAGAACACCTAGTAGCCGAAGAGTCAAACCTCAAACCTCAAACCTGTCTGGCTCCGGGTCGCACGCCCCCACGGGGCGGGGCCCGTGTGGCCGGGGCGGTCTTGTTCCCGGGGGGGTGTGGGGGGGGGAGGAGGGGAGGGCAGCCGGGGGGTTCGTCGGCCGGTCCTGTGCGCGTCTCCCCCTGGCAGGTCGGGCAGTGCCCAGCGGTCGCTCGCGCTGGGCAGGGTGGCACCGGGCTTGGGGGGTGGGGAGCTGCGCCACACAGTCCGCGGGGAGGTGGCTCATCTGTCCCTGTGCCTCCCCTGCCCGGGTAAAAAGGCGGGCTTCCACTGCGTTGCACTGGCCATGGAGGGTGCAGCCTCCATACTGCTCCCGTTCGTGTCCGTGTGCTGCTGCCCTGCCGCCGTCCAATGGGGTTATGGTGGGGCGGAATGTTGCCTTTGCAGCTGAACGGCGGGGGTTGCCGGCTTGTGGGCCATCAGGTCCCCGGGGCCGCGGGGCTGTGGGGCCGGGGGGGCAGGGGGGGCGGGGGCTGGGGTCACCCCTCCGGCGGAGGGAGCTGCGCTTGGTGGGTCGCGCCAGCGCCGTACGGGGCGTGCTTGGGGTTCCCTCAGCCCTCGGCGGGGGAGGCGCCCGTCGGCTTCCATGCCCCTGCAACCCGCCCTTGGCTCGTCTCCCTCTGTGTGGGCGCGAGGACGTTGTTCGCGCGTAGCGCCCGTGCTTTGTGGCCGCCTGGCGGGCTCCTGGGTCCCTCACTGGTCCGCGGGCGTGCGGGCCACGGCACGTGGAGGTTATATGAGAAGCAGAAGGATAAAGATTAGGGGGTGCACGGCGCGCGGACATGGCAGGCCCAGCGTGGCGGCGGCGTTACGACGCGGCCTGTCAGACGCGGGGTGGTGTGTCCGCTCGCCGGGCGTGGGCCTCATGGCTCAGGGGGTCAGCGGGTGTCGCAGCGTTGCGCTGTACAGCGCTGGTGATCCTCCGGGGGGGGGGGGGGGGGGGGTTGGGTTGGATTGGGCTGGCGGCCTGGTGCAGGAGCAGGCCCTCGGGTGTGGGCGTCCTTCCCTGCCCCACCACGAGGCTGAACAACCTGACTGTCCGGTTCCAAGGCCGAGCGGACTATCCACAGCCACCAGACCCCACGGAAGCGCTGGTGGGCGGAAGATACCGTCGTCCTGTGTGTAGGCGTGCACACGAGCAGGGCTTGGGCTGGGCTATCGGGTGCGGAGCGCGCGGGGCACGGCGCCCTGGCTGTCCTCAGCGCATGCCGGGTCACACGGACTTGCCGCGCCTGGCCCACATGCCCTGGGCGCCGGGGCTCAGGGTCTTCGGTCTCACGTCGCCCCCCTTCCCCGTCTGTGTCTCTCGGGGTGGGGCGTTCCCGGGGGGGGGGGTGTTCCCGGGGGGGGGTCATCTGGATTCCTATCAGGCAGGCAGGCAGGCGGCACACACACAGCAGGCACAACGCGGGGGATGCCCCTAATTTCTTTACTGTTCAGTGTTCACGCTGTGGGCGGCAGATCGCCGCGCAAGGGCCAAGTGTGCGGTACTCCAGGGCTGATGTAGAGCCTGCCAATCGGGCTCGACAGACAGGGCCACCTGGAAGGGGGCCTGAGCGGCGCACGCGCCACTTGACCAGCCCTCGCACCAGCAAGGCCATAAGTATAGAATATTCCCAACTTAGTTTATCTCCAGAGCGGTCCGCTGACACTGGGAGGTGCTGCGGCCGAGTGTACGGCGGGGGTCGAAGGCGGGGTTGCAGGGCAGCCCATTTGTTGAGGACGGTCGGCAGGGCGGGCACTGCGGTAGCCAGGGCTTGGGTAACGCGTCGGACGACGGCAAGGCGCTTCACAGGCAGGGGTGGGGAGCTGTCTGTGCCGTTGGCAGGGTACCAGAGGCCAGATAGGGTGACGGTGTCGGGCAGGATGTCGTCGGTGTTCAGGAAGAGGCCGTCCCATGTGCACCGTAGGAGGGGGCGTCCGGCTGACGAGTACAGGGTGCCATCAGGGTATACATACCCACCCTGGGCGGCAGGGACTGATTGCAGGACGATGGCCTGGGCCCACAGGAGGCGCTGGTATGCTGGCATGCAGCGACTGCGCACGTGGCGGGCCAGCTGGGGATGGGTGAGCGCGCAAAAGTGGCACTCCATGGGGATGTCAAGGGCAGGCGGTGGCTGCCACTCCAGGATGCGGTAGGCGAAGGCGCGCTTGACTGCCACTGTCGGCAGCTGATCGCCCTCCAGCAGCGCCAGGAAGTCGGCTCCGTCAGGGCGGAGACACGTCTTGCGGCGTGCTGTGAAGTAGGCGGCACTGGCCGCCGCATGGTACGCGGCGTCAAGGCCGAGCTCGGGGTCAAGGACGAGGGCTCCATATGAAACAGCACCAGGCGCTCATGGAGATGGGGCAGCAGGGGAATCGTCCAGGGGGTGGCCGCGCGGGCACCCCGGGTGGCGACGGAGTGGGCCATGCTGTTGAGGGAGGCCAGAAGGTCACCGTCGGTAGTATCGTGCTGAGCGCGAAGCCACAGCTCGTGGTGGGCTTCGAGGTGCAGCAGCGTGGGGATGAGGTGGCGCCACAGGGCGTCAAGGAGGGTGAACCTTGGGGGCTGGCGGGTGTAGGAGCGGAAGAGGATGGATGTGGCATCGAGGGCGGAGAGGAGAGTGCCCTTCGATCCATCCAGCAAGACGAGGGCGACCAAGCGGGCGAGCCACTCCATGGAGCTAAGGGGGGCCCACACGAGGCAGCCGAACCACGCGCGCAGGACCACCCCTGTGCCAGGGGCATAGAACACTATGCCCCCACCACCAGCTTGCTGCCGGAGTGCTCCTTCAGTGGCCAGCAGGAGGGCCGGTTGGGCAATCAGGGCCTCGCGGTCGCCATCCAGGTGGACTTGCAGGTCTCTGACGCCTGGGTCCAGCAGGACCACTACCTGCACGCTGAGGGCTGCGGCGGCGGCCGCCAGGGGCTCCGCCTCACTGCCTGGGAAGCGCGCCGTGCTCAGATACTGAGCGGAGCGCTGGGCCAGTAGATTCCGGGAGAAGGAGGCCTGGGTGTACGTCAGGAGGAGGCGCACTGCCGCCCGCAGGGTGAGGTCAGGACAGCCGGGCCCACCCTGGACCATGAGAGGGACTGCAGGGCTCGGGACGTGCAGCAGGGGAGGCCCAGAACGTGGCGGTAGTAGAGGCGTACCTGGACCGCTAAGTCGCGGATGTGGTGGGGAGGTACCGCTACCCCCGAGGCGACGTAGTCGAACTGCGAGAGGACAAAAGTCCACAGCGTGCGCAACGCCAGGAGGACGTGGGTTGGGGTGGACGAGATGCGCTGGCGCTGGCGCCGGACCTCCTCGGTGAGGTCCGCGTAGTCTGGGGTCGGTGGGAGCGCGTGGGAGAGGGGTATGCCGACGACCGCGGGGGTGGAGGATGCGGTGATGGTGTTATAGTAGGGGACTGGGTGAGTGAGCTGTCGGAGGGTGCCGCTCTGCACGCCAAACGCGAAGAACTGCAGCTTGTCCATGTGGACCAAGCCGCCTTTGGCCACTGTGGCCCTGGTGCACAGGCGAGTGAGCTCAAGGAGGCCGGACAGATCAAGGTGGAGTAGGCGGCCGTCGTCTGAGTAGGAGAGGATGTTGATGGGTACGCCGGCGGCGCCCGGCGGGACGTGGAGGCTCTCGGACAGGACGAGAGAGTGGGTGGGTCCGATGCTTTGCGGAGTTCATGGATGAAATGGTCCAGCTGCTTGGGGCAGTTGATTGCCTGCACTGCCTGGGAGATGGCCTGGCGGAAGATGATGGGGTCCCGGACATTGAGGAACCAGTCGGATGCCACGGGGGGGAACTACTGGGGGCAGAGCTGGCGTGACGTTGGACCATACCAACCCGGGGCGGACGGAGGCACATTCGATAATGGGGTCCAGGGTGGTGAGGGCGTTGAGTCGTGCAGTCTTGGTGCCGGCTGTGCAGTGTTGTTCCTCCACGGTGGTGATGAGGTCGGTGAGGTTGGCCTGTAGCGCTGGCTGCACGCTGGTGCCGGAGGCCAGCCAAACTGCTTTGACGGCAGAGGCAAGGGCCCGGGCCGTCCGGACCAACCGCAGGGTGGCCATGGAGGAGTCGGGGACGGCAAGGTCAGCGCACATGACGCGTACAACTTGAGCAAGGTGCTCGGCCCGGTCATCGGGGGTGCTCGCCAGGCGTTCGATGTCGGCTGTGAAATCCACGGACGCCGAGAGCTGGTCGGGAAGGGTGACCATGCGGCGCCAGAGGGGCTCGGTGCTGCCGGAGGGGTTGCTGAGTTCCGCCCGCTTGATGGCTATCCTAGAGAGGATGCCTGGGAAAGTCAGGGCGGACTTATGACGGGTCAGTTCTGCGTTCCATTGCTGCAGTGAGAGGGGGCAGGGGGCAGGTAATTGGGCTTTGTCATCCGCAACGATGTGGCAACGTAGCGTGGACCGATTGTGCTGGGCCTGCTACATGAGGAGCCAGTGAAGAAGCGGGATACGGTGCACTGGCCGTTTCAGGTCTTCATCCCAGGCGAGGAGTTGCAAGAAGGCGTCAGGGGAGACAGCGCGGAGGAAGTCACCATACGGGGCCACGTGTGCGGCCGCTCGCTGCTGCAGGTCCTGCGCGGCAACGGCGGGGGCGGGGACCAGGTCGTGCATGGCGGACTGGTACGTGGACCACTGATGGTGGGGATCCCTCTGCACCAGGGTGGCTGCGTCCAGGGCTGGCAGCGAGCCGGTGGCCACGGACCACAGGAGGCACAGCGCTCCCAGCATGTTGTCGTCAGCTGCGAAGGCCTCAACAGGGGCGTTGGCCTCGTGGTGGGTGACTGTCAGCAGGAGCTTGCCATCGGTGGCACGCCATCCCACTGCCGTCGCAGGCCAAGCATCGGCCGGGGGAATTGCTGCGGCCTTCTCGGCGGGCGACTGGGCAGCAAAGGGGTGGTTCTTGGCGGGCATGGTTGCTGAGTCCTGTGAAGGGAGAGGGTGCAGGGGGGGCAAGGTATGGGGAGCAGGGCAGGGGTTGGGCCAGGTTGCATTTGGGGAAGATGGGGCCCTGAGGCGCCGTCGCACTACTGGGGTGCACGTGTCTACTCTGTCCGGTCAGGGGTTGTCTGGCGTACGCTTGCTGCAGCACTCTTGGCTGGTCGCTGTATCTACCTGGTTCTTGCCATCGGGGCCCCGCCTACGGTTCACCTTCGTCAGCTCTCGTGGCTGGGGGTGCGGTGATTTAGAGCAGTCGCATGGCGGAGCAGAAGGGTAGGGCAAGGGTGCAGTGGGGCACGGCTGGGGTGGGCAGTCAAGGGCAGGGAGGAGAGGAGGCATTTGGTGTGCGGTGCTCTCAGTAGTCTCGGGTGCTCAGCATGGTCTGTGCAGCTGAGGTAGGCGCCGTTGGTGCAACCGTCCGAGGGGTCGTCGAGGCGGAGTAGTTCTATGGCGGCAGGGCTCCGACTGGACGGTGGTGACAGGGCCCGGCCTCACTACCACTGAGGCCTAGCCCTCTGGGTGTGTGCAGGCATGAGCGTGTGTGCGGGCGTGTGCGCGTGCCGGTGTGCGTGGGCTGGGCTGGGGGGCAGGGCCTCGCGCGTGGGGGGTAAGTGTGGCCTGGTGCTTCAGGCCCGGTGGGGAGGCCAAGGGAGCCTTACGCTGAGCCCACCAGGGAGTATTGGGCCAGGGCCCGGCAACCTCCATGTCACAGGGACACACTGCCTGCCCTTCCCAAGACTGCAAATGCACGGGCACGGGCGTGCGCTGGGCATGACTGGGGGGTACCTGCGCTCCTTGACTGCCAAATGGCACAGGTGGCGCCGCCGTACTAGCTGGGTCCCACACTCCCACGGCCTGGGGCGCTGTCAGCAGGCGGAGGGGTCCCAGGGCACGCAGAGCGCCTCCCTGCCCCGGGACCTTCCTTGGATAATTCCCGGCTGCGACGCTGCTGCCCCGTTAGTCCAGGGGGCCCTAGGGCACACTACGGGACTGGCCCCTCCGCTGCGGGCAGGGGGGGGGGCTTGTCCCAAATCTGGCAGGGGGGGGCCAGGGCAGGCGTGGTGTGGCGGTGCAGGATTCAGTGGCCAAGCTTGTGGTCATTCCAGGGGGGGGGGGGGGGGGGGGGGGGGGGGGGCTCGTGGTGCGCCGTCACCCCCTGGCGGCCCGCCGTGGGCAAGGGGGGGGATGAGCCGTGTCAGCGTAGTATGGCACGCCCCATGCCCCGGTGTCCCCCATCCGCCCCTCCCTGGTAGCCGGGGGGGACCCCAAGGGCCTCTTGTGTCGGCCTCTGGGAGCCAGCTGCCCTCGACGGTGCTACCGGTCTGGTGGCTACGGGCGCTGGGGGGCTGTGCTCTTGGTGTCGTGTGCAAAGGCTGGGGTCCAGGGGGTCAGTGGATCACGGGTCTGAGGGGGGCCCCCGCTGCTACTCGCGCCGGAGTGTCCCGCACCGGCGGCGTCCGCCGCGCTGATCCGGGGGGCGGCGGCGGTACACCTTTCTGCGTGTCCGGAACCAGCATCATCCGGGGTCCACCATTGTCCGGGCCGCGCGTCGACGGTGTGCCAGCCAGGGCCAGGGTTTAGGGCTCAGGGTGCCTCCCCCCCGTGTTCTCCGGTGTACAAACAGCTGGGGGGGGGGCATTTGCCCAGGCTTGGAGGTCCATGTCTTGTGGGGCGCAGGTCTTGCATTCCGCACTGGTTGCTACGGGCTGGTCCAGCGTGGTGTTGCGGGGTGTAGTTGCCCGCTTCGAGGGGCTGCGGTAATCCTGTGGGGGGGCGTCCCGTGGTGCGGCTGCGCCCCCCCGGCTGCCGGCGGCAGATTTTTTCGGGGGGGGGAGGGGGGCCGCAGCAGGCTGGTGTGGCATGTCCTACGCCGCGGTGTGCCCCGTCCGCGCGTCCCTGGTTGCTGGGGGGGGGATCCCCCGGGCCCTTTGGACCGGGGCGGCCTCACCGGCCTCGTGGTTATGGGTGCTGGGAGGTGGCGGCGCAAACGACTGCTTCGCCGTCTAGGGGCGGCATTTCAGGGTGGTGCGCGTGAGGACCGGCGTCCGAGGGGTCCTGGTGGATAGTGGGTTGCGGGTCAGAAGGAGCCCTCGTTGCCGCGCGCGGCAGAGTCTCTCGCGCCGCCGCGCGTGTCAAGCCCACGCGGTGGTACCCTAATCCGTGTGTCTGGGAGCAGCGGCAGCTGCGGCCCACCTCTGCCCGGGCTGCGCGCCTCGCCGGCGTGCCGGCCAGGGTCAAGGATCATGGTCCAGGGGGGGCACCTGCCCCCCCGCCCATCCCGGCCCGCAAAGGGGGGGGGCCATGTGCTCAGGCCCGGGGGGTCATGGCTTGTGGCGGGGAGCACCGCGGGTCACAGGCTCGCACGCCCTTAGCCGGTGGCACCCCCCCCCCCCCCTCCCTGTGTGCGCCGTCACAGGTCCAGGGTTCGGGTTACCGGATGCTGGGCGATTGCCGCGGGTGACCCTCCGCTGGCCGTCTCCATCCCCCTCGGCCGCAGGCGCCATCGCCCCTGGGACCCGCCGTCACCTTCACTTCCGCTTCTGCGGTGGCTGGGGCTGCGGTGGCGGCGGGTTCCTCAGGCGGTACCGCAAGTGGATGAGGGCGGCGTGCAGGGCCTGAGGCAGCCAGACATTGGCCTCAGTGTCCGTGACGCGCAGCCCCATGCCCCCTTCCCGGAAGGCCCGCAACCCCGGCTCCCGGTCGGGCCATTCCGTGTGAATCCCAGCCCGCAGGACCCTTTCCTGGTCCTTCTGGGCCAACCAACCCCCCGGGGGCACCTCCCTGTTCCCCTCATTTCACCGGAGAAGCACGGCGTTGAACGGCCGGTTCTTCTTGTCCCCTGACGTGACCCAGTTCAGCCAGCCTGGCACCTCCAGCACCACGGGGAGGGCCTCGCCCCCCAGGGGGTTGGGGACGGCATCCCAGTCCCGCACCCATGCGTCCGGGGCCCTGGCGGGACGCGGGGCCCCCTCAGCTCCCTGCACCGGCTCCACCTGGGGCTCCGGCGCCTCCGGGTCGGCGGCCATCCGTGCCGGCTTTGCACGGTACTCCCGCGCCACCGGGGCGGCGGCCATCTGCGCGGGCTCCGCCCGCGCCTACTATGCCGTGGGGTTGGGGTCGTGCGGGGCGCCGCCGTGTGGGGGGGCCTGGTGGCGGGGAGGATTGGGGGGGGATCAGGGCTCCGAAAGAGGGGTCAATGCTGTAGATGGGCAGGGGCTGGTGGTGGTGGGCGTGGTGTGCCAGGATCCGCTGGATACCGGGGGGGGGGTGCACTGCACCACCAGGACCTCCGGTTGCGAGGCCGGCCCGCCCTCTTTCCCCCGCGGATGGTGCCCTTCGCTCTTCCCTCTCCTTTCCGCCTCCCGGCTGCGTCCAGTCTGTCCGTGGCAGCTCCGGTCGCTTCCTTCCCCCCTGCCCTCGGGTCCCTTCCCTGCCCCTGGTCAACTGCTCCTTTGTGCTCCCTCCTGCCTGCTCTCTTGTCCGTGCCGTTTACCGTGCCCTTTCCCCCCCCGCCGCCGCCCCTGCCTTTGCCCTTGCCTTGCACCTGCCCCCCCCGCCGCCGCCTGCCACCTTCCCTCTTTTGCCCTGCGTCCCCGCTCCTGTCCCTCCGCGCTTTGCGCCTCGTCCCGCGCGATCGTCGTCCCTTGGGCGGCCCCCTCCGTGGCCTCCGTGACCTCCGCCCCCTTTGTGCCCGGATTGGACCACGCGACGTAGCAGGTGTGTCAGCCTGATGGCCGCTGGCGTGCGCTTAGGGGACGGGGCGCGGGTGGGCCGTGGCTTGCCCTCAGGGAAGGCGGCCCTGGCCGCCGGGGACCCTTTCGGCGAGCATGGCTCTGGGGGGCTCACGTGGGTGTGGCCGGGCTGGGTGTGGGCGCGGTAGTTGGTCTTCTCTCTGCTCTCCTTCGCGGCCACAGCAGCCCCTTGCGGCCGGCCCGGGGAAGCGTCTCGGGCCCGTGTAGGGCCGCTCCCACGTGCCAGCGGCGTGGCAGGGGCTGCGACTTGACTGGCTTGGGTGGTCGCAGCGGTCCCCCGTGGCCGGTCTGGCGTTGCGTCTCGGGCTCCGCTCGCGTGTGGGGCGGCAGGTGCGGCGGCTTGGGCGGTCGGGGGCAGCTTCCTTAGCCGCCGCTGATTTGGGGGCCGGCGACTCCGGTCGCTTGGGGCCGCCTGCAGATGCCCGGCCGGCGGCCTGACTGGAACCGCGGTCTCCGCCAGCTTCCGCTCCTCCTGCTATGCGGGGCTGTCCCTCGTGCATCCCGGGGAGACGGGGGAGCGGGAGTGGGACCGGCGGTCCAGGCGGTTGTCCCGCTGGGGGGAACCATCGGGGTCCGACATCGTACCTACTTTGTCAGGCGTGTGTGGCGTACCATCCCTACAACCTCCCAATGTGTCGGTGATGTGCCGTGGGCGGTGCCGTGCGGTGCCGGAGGGGATGGGTCGTAATTGGAGCCTTGGGTGGTCACGGGCCAGTGGCCATCCATCCGCATTGCGGTGGGAGGCAGGCGAGCCATTCAGCCAACGTGTTGTGCCACAGCTTCCAGTCCGGGGCGGGGCTCAGGGCTCTGGAGCCCCCACCTGGGAGACACAATTCCAAAAGCAAAAAAAAGGGGCTCTGGCCCGGCAGGGGTCGTCGGGGGTTGCCGGGAAGAGCCGCATCAGGTCGACCGCCCTGACGACGGTGGCCTTTTGGGTCTGCAGGAAGGTGTGTACCCCGTCCCGCGCCTTGTGCGCCGGCAGGGGGGAGCAGGGCACGGGCGCTGCCCCATAGAGGTTGGTTGGCGTGCCCCCAGGACCCGCTCCGGGTCCCCGCGGGTTGGGACGACAAAGAGGAGCTGGGGGGTGCCCGGGCGCTCTTGCCAGAGGGCCTCCCCCCTGTGGTAGGCACCCCTGGTCCTGGAGAGGGGGGGGGGGGCAGGTGCAGATGGGCCCAGATGCGAGGCGTCTGGGTGGCCGGCGGGAGGGCGGGACATCAGCTTGGCTCCCGGGGGAACGCGTCGCACACGACGGCGTATGGGGGTGTTGGCCTCGTTCCGTTGTACACCGGGTCAGTCGGGCGGGGGCGGGGGGGTGCTTAAGTTGCGCCTTCCACGAATACCGTGACTTCCCCCACCTCGAGGTCCTCATCCGGGGGGTGCAGGAGGTGGAGCGCCGCATCCAGCTCGGACACTCTTTTCGGGTACGTGGCCCGTGCCTGGTTCAGGTACGGAGCCGCGTCCATCGAGAGGCACGTCCTCTGGGCGTGCAGCAGTGCCGCTGAGCTGCTTTAGAGGGAGGTTGCTGACCGCTGGTTAGTTAGCCGCAGTGTGCCCCCCATCGACAGCCGCCAGCCTGACTGGTTGGACGTGCGCCACTCCATCCAATATGCATAGAGGGCCACCTCGGGGTCCACGAGTCCCGGGAGCACGGTGTTCAGCACCAGGTGCATGGCCGGGATCAGCGTGACGGCTCCCTCCCTGATCAGGGCCCCGACACCTCGGAGGGCCGCCTCGCTGAGGAAGGCCCTCGCGCTGCGCGCCGGGTCGTGCAGGGCGGCAGCATGCGCCGTGGGCGCCTCTGCTACCACGCCTGCCACCATGTCCGGCACGGTCGCCTCTTGTGCCCGGCGGCGGGCCCAGGCATGCGCCGGTCCGTTCCCCCGTTGGCGGGGCTTTGTGTTGCAGGCCCTGCAATGCGCGGCGTTGGGTGGAGGTTAGGTCGCAAACACATGCGACATGCGCGCGACGGACATGGGGTCCTGAGGTGCACCTGGATCCACAGGAGGGCGGCACCCGTGGGGCCCGCGTGGTCGTGCGAGAGGGTCAGCGCGCCCTCGATGCGCCGTTATAGTGCCTCCTTTTCCGTGCCTTGGCGAGGGCTCGGGGGCGGCTCGGGCCAGGGGCACGCGGCCATTTGGGAGCACTGCGCGCACCTGTTGGTGCCCGCCAGTACGGTGGAGGACACTGTGTCATACGCCCCGCGGAGGTGGCAGGTGTGTGGGAGGTGGGAGGCTGGGGACCAGGGCTCGAGGCGGTGCAGCCCGAGGTTGTCCCACTGCTGGCGGAGGCAGTCCTGGAGCTCCCGCAGGCGGGTGCAGATGTGGCGCCGGTAGTCTCTGCTGATGAACTTCTGCCGGACCTCCTGCCACGTGTCACTAGGGAGCACCCCATGGTCGTGGAACGCCGCGATGAAGACATCCCGGCCCGGAGGGGGGTGCCCCCGGGTGATCCACATGTATGTGTGGTGTCCGTTGAGGTGGGGCACGAGGGCGTCCCATCGGCATCCAGCGGTGTCGTCCCAGTGGAGGAAGGCTAGCAGGGTGCCGTTGGCGACTGCCTCCCCTGCCACGCTCAGTCCGTGGTTGGTGGGGAGCATGAGGAGTAGCGACCCCGGGAGGTCACCCAGGCGCGGTAGGGTGTCAACGTACACGGGACCCCCTTTTCTGAAGTGTGCCACCGTTAGCCCCGTGTCCCCCCTCTCGGGGGGGAGCCACCGGACAGGAGCTGGATCTCGCTCCCAACCACGTATCTCCGCGGCCCGGAGTATATTGGCCATGTGTAGCACTAGCCGGGGGGGGGGGGCGCCCAGAGGAGCGAGGATACGTCGCCCCGCCATCCCGTATTGGGCTCCAGAGCCGCATGCAGCCACTCCGTGGTCTTTGCGTCCCATGGGCGCTCAGGGCCCGCTCCATGGATCACCGTGGTTCGTGGCCGGGTGTGCTGTCCGCACTCCTCCAGTGGGACGGAGGTGTATTGTGCTGCCGGGGTCTCCGGCGGGCGCGTTGTCGCGCGCCATCGGCTCCACTTGTGCGCCCATTTCGCGCCCACAATGCGCGCTTCCCTTGCAGTCAGGGAGTTGCGTCTGATGATCCACAGTGGGAGGAGCGCGCTCCCGACGTGTTTCGAGAAGCCCCCCGGCACGTTCTAGTAGGAGTGGCGATCCCCGTTGGCGGGGCACTCCAGAGTGCCGTTTGCCATGCGGAGGGAGGCCACAAAATCCCTGCTTGGGCGCCGGGGAGAGAGGGAAGAGTCGCCCTCCGCTTCAGTCAGCCACCGGTGCAGCCGGGCCGCCACGCTGTGAGGCATGCTAAAAAGTTGTTCCAGCCCGCGGTTGTGGAACTCCCTCGCAAAGTCCCCTAGCCGGAGCATGTATTGGAGGATTTTGTGCACGGAGGTCCTCCAAAGCGGGTCGTAGCGGGCAATTGTGCTGAGCTGTGTTTCCGCCGCGTCGGGCACGAGCACGGAGCAGAAAGCGTCCGTCTACTCGGCGCCGACAGAGCGCCACGAGGCGCCCCACAGCGCCCAATCCCCGGACGGGAGGTGTCGGGCCGTTTCTTGCTCCGCTTGGCGGTAGTGTGGCCAGAGTAGCCGTGAGTGGGTGCAGCCCACGTTCATATGTACGGGGGTCTCCTCCCTGCCCCGGCACAGGAGGCACGGCTGGGGCAGGACAGATACCCCGGAGAGGCGCTCCTTCCGGTTGCGTAGCCTGCGTTGCACGGATGTGAGGCCGTCCTTGGCCCGCAGATCCCGGTGGTTGGTGGCCGCCGCTGTGAGGTCCCGGGCGTGGATGTAGGCCTTGGCTTGGGCCGTGCCAGGGGCGTGTGCCCTCGATGCGTCAACGCGTGGCTGAGTTGCGCCTGCTGGGCTACCGCGCCTGCTGGGCTACCGCGCCAAGCGTCCGCATGGTGCAGGGCCGGAGGTAGAGGTTCCATGGGTCCAGCATTCCAATGGTGTACTGGAGGACCTCCGAAAGAATGCCGGGGCATCGACATATGAGGGACCCTTCTGCCCTTTCCGCCATTTGTGTTGTCGGGGCGCATAGCTGAGGGAAGGGGTGTGTTGAAATAGGTGTCGTGCTCCATAGACCCATGTAAGGGAGCCCTACGCGGATGGATGTATATGGTGGAGGTTTATCTGCTTGGAAAATGAGCATGAGCACGTGAAATTGCAAGGCAAATTAGCTCCTTTGGCCTTTCATTGCCACTGCACAAGCGTGCACTTGTGAAATCCTCCCCATGGGGCCTGCAGGTACCTATGGCCCCAAACTGCATATTGTGCAGTCGTACACCCAACATGTGCACCTTGCGAAAGAGCCGCCGTTGGCACCAGGCTGCAAGGTTAGCCAGCGGCTGGCTTGACTGGCATACAAGAATCCCGGGCTCACGCACTGTTGTGTTCTCGCACAGAGGGTACAGGATGTATCAGGATGTATCGACTCGCAGGATGATTGTGCTGTCTGGGAAACAGCGTGTACAGACAGAGGCTCAAGAACCCTGGTGTTACCTGAGAATATGCGCTCAAAGAAATGTAGCTTCAGGCAAGTAGGGTGGGCTGGCAGGACGTCTCTGGCCACTTGACTTTTAGCCTCTGGCTGGCTTGACTGGCATACAAGAACCTGGAGCTAACGCCCTGTCATGTGCGCGCACAGAGGGTACAGGATGTATCAGGATGTATCGATTCGCAGGACGATCGTGATGTCTGGGAAACACCGTGTGCGGACGGATGCTCAAAAGCCCTCGTGGTACCTGAGAATATGCATTCACAGAATTGTAGCTTCAGGCAAGTAGGGTGTGCTGGCAGGACGTTGCTGGCCACTGGAATATTAGCCAGGGGCTGGCTTGACTTGCATACAAGAATCTGAAGCTGCAGCCCTGTCGTGTTCTCGCACAGAGTGTACCGGATGTGTGAGGATGTACCAATTCGCGGAAGGATCCTGGCGTCTGGGAAACACTGCGTGCTGACATAGGCTCAAAATGATGGTGTTAATTGAGAATATGCGCACCCAGAAACGTAAGGTGGGCTGGCAGGACGTCTCTCGCCATTGGAATATTAGCCAGGGGCTGGCTTGACTGGCATACAAGAATCTGGGGCTGATGCTCTGTCGTTTTCTCGCGGGAATTCAGTGTACAAGGCTCTAACCATGACTGTGCCGTTGCGCGGAGGGGCTTCACCGTTAGTCTGCGTTGATTTGGGCTTGGAGAGTCACTGATTGCTGTTCATGGTGTCTTGTTGGAAGCAAGCTGCCCTGAACTGGAGCGGCTCTGCTGCATCGCGCTGGAAGAGCGCTGTTCTCAGTCCCGGAGGAGCGGCCTGAAAAGGCACGTCCCGGCCGGCGCGAGTTCGAAGAGATCCTGAGTGAGAAATAAGGGCACTGGAACACGGGGGGGAGAGCTGCCTGGTGGAGGGGCGCTTCTGGCTGAAAGGGGGGGGATGGGGCTAGGGTTTACTCTGATTGGCTGTATTTTGCTGTAAGAAGGAAGAAATCGTTGTTTGGCCTATTGGCGGACCATAAAGGCTGGATTGTGCCAAATGGGCGGAGCGTGGCTGGAGGCGCTGTTAGCAGGGGGGGGGGGGCGAAGAACAAAGTCGTCTGGGAGGAGCTAGATGGCTTGGGCTCTTTTCTGGGGGGGGCTGCTTGGAGAGGGAGGGGGGGCGCTTGGTGGGGGGTTGTCGGTTCGCGGGGATGTGGCGGTAACGTTCGCGAGGGAGAGGTGGGGCGTGGGGGCGGGGCCTTTTCTTTCCGAGGGGGGGGGGGGGGGGGGGGGGGGCGGCGATGGACTTGCGATGGAATGGGGTTAGGGGCCGGCAGGCAGTAGTCCTGCAAGGGGGGCAGGTGAGAAGTGCTGAACGGGCAGCCAGCAGTGGCCCACCTGTTTGGAGCGAGAGGGGGGGGGACGGGGCAGGGGGGGCGCATTGTCCCGTAACCATGCTATGGAGGTGGATAAGGCGGTTTTCAGGGCGGCATTTCGGGGGATCAGAGATTCACAGAATTGCTGGCGGCGAGCGGATGCACTCTGGCCAGGCCTGGTAATCAGGAACTGTGACTGTAGGGTTGGAAGGACCATGGTGCGTACAAAACTTTATTTTGTGGCCTGGGTGGAGGGGTGATGACCACCACTGCTGGGCGATTGCCGCAAAGGGCTGGGGCCATGCCTGGAGGTGGAGTTGAAGCATGGAGTCGGCTGCAGGGCAAAGGGCTATGTGGGCGAGGGGTTCCATGACATGCGGCTGACTGCATAAGTGGCACTGCTACAGCCGCAGATCATCATTGAGGGGCCATGTGGCAACGTTCAGGTTACAGGTTACCCGTTTGAAAAGTGGAATAGCAAACCAGCTGGTGGGGGCGTAAAGGTCGAAGCTGCTGGAAACGTCTATGTTGCAGTGACGGTGGCGGTGGTATAGCGCGCGCAGCAGGGGGGGGAAGGTTGACTTTGTGGGCAATCCGCAGGCATCCCTGAGATATGATTCGAATGGGGGGGGGCGGAGGCCAGCATTCTACTCAGTGACGTAGGCGATCCATTTGCTGAGAGAATCACTGCACTCGTTGCTGGGGAACCCAGCATGCCCTTTTATCCATGCCGCGGTGAGGCGGATGTGGTCGTGCAGTTCACAGAGGGTGGACTTGAGTGCCCAAGACCACGTGCCGTCTGTAATGGAAGATGGAGAGGGTGGTGGGGGAGCCAAGGGGCTAAAAAGGTCAACGAAATGTTTGTTGTCCCCAAGGACAAAAATTTCTGCGTTGGGGAGGGAGTCGTACGCCCAGCGAAGGAACATGGTTGCCGCCCGCAATTCGGCGCCGCCGAAAGACTAGAAGGGGGAGGGTAAGCAAAGAGTGAGCGCGTCGCTGGCCGGGAGGTAAATGGTGGCCGCTGACCTGTATCCACCCTGTCCGGCTGACCCTTCAAGGTAAACCCGCACTGTGGCCGCGCTGGCCCGTTGGCGGAGCATGTCAATGTCGTCGCAGCCCCTGGCCAGGAGATCGTCCTGGTTGAGCGCGTGTGGGGGTTAACGGGACGCGGTATACATAGCCGTTGGGGAGGAGGAGAGGAGCGCGCTGTTGTGAGGGGCGGGGGGGGTTGTCAGGGGTAGGCTGAAAAAAAGTGGGGGTACTCAGGAGCTTTGGGGCAGCCATGCAACGCGTTTCGTAAAACTCTGGGTGCAGGGCGAATACCGGGGGGTTGAGCACGTACTCAGATGTACATTCCAGAGTGCATTCTTCGGTCCCTGGGGCCGACTGAAAAACTCTTTTGGCTGAGGTTGCCGATGTTTCTTTGACGACCCCTTCGTTAACTGGACTACCGTCACTGGGGGCCCCATCAAATCTGACCCAGACGGGTACGCCACGGAGCAAGTGCTGGGGGAGGGCGGCGTTCCAGGGGCCGAGGGTGTTGAAGCGTAGGCCAAGGCCTTGTGCCGCGTCCACCGCTGTATCTTGGATACTGGAGCGGGAGCCGCTCCAAATCAAGGTACGCACCGGTTCTCAGACATGTGGCGGGTCATGACTGTTGAGGTAGCGGATTGCTGAGCTACCGGTGTCTTGTAGGATCGAGTAGAAAAAATGGCAACTGCCTAATCCACCCATGGAGCGTGGCGCACCTTCACCTTAGGGGTGATGTTTGGGGGTGAAACGAGCGGAGTCACCAGGCTTGCGGATGTGTTTCCATATGGGATGGTGGATGGTGGAGAGTTGTGGAACAGTGAGTGGCCGTGCCATCAAACTGTAAGTGAGGACCGGGATCAGCTGCACGTTTACCAACCGGATGTGTTCGGGGAGTGACAGCGACAGGGGGAGGAGGGCCCGAAAGAAGCTGCGGATTTCATTGATTACTAGGTCCATTGTGTTGACCGCCTGGTGGTTGGTGTAGATGTACACCCACTGGTAATTGTATCCAGTGTGGGGCTGCTGTGTGTGGCGATGTAGGGTCCATAGGGGGGCTCCTGTGGGGGTGCAGAAGCTGCATTTGGCAGCCGATCCCATGGCGTGTACTTCCCTTTTGTCAAGGTTGACGTCTAAGCCCCAACGGCGACCTAGCTTGTCACAAAAGTTGATTATGGTTTGTATGTGGTGAGGGCAGGTTGACCTAAAAAGGTGGTTGTCAATGAAAGCATGCGATGAGTAAACCGCCGGACAGGGCGGGGGGGGCATAGTGCAGGAGGGCGTGTAAGAGAATGTTTAAGTAGAGAATAAAAAGTATTGGGGAGAGGGGGCATCCCTGGCGAGCTCCTCGAGTTTGAAGGCGGGAGGTGTATGTGTGCCCCTCAACCAGGGGGGAGTCCTGGGGAAGGGCATACAGATTTTGAAGGAGGGTGATGAGTTGTTGCGGAAATTGTATGTGTTGCAAGACCCGCCACATCGTGGCATGGGGAACTCTGTTAAAAGCCTTATTAAAATCAATGTAAAGACTATAAGAAAAAGGGACATCACCGAATTTCAAAATCAAGTGAAATATGTGATCAGAGGTTCTGCGGTTGCAGAGACCCCAAAACTCGGAGGTTTGAATGAGGGAGTGGAGGGTGGCTAGCGCGGATAAATGTTTGGTGGCATGTGTTGATATAATTTTATAAACGGTGTTTGACAGCGCAATGGGGCGGTAGTTGGTGGGAAGCTCAGGGTCGCCCTGGAGCCAGCGCGGGGGAAGGGGGGATGAGAGGTGGCAGTTGCAAAATACCCAGAGGAACCGTCGGATGGATTCGGGCGCGCAGGCGAGGATGTAGGCATTGGAGCTGTCGCAGCCGCCCGCTTCAGTGGGCTTGGCCTGCTTTAGGTAGTGGTGGAATTCTGCCCAGGGGATGTCGGGGAGAGGGGTGCTTTGGACTTCAGGGGGGCATTGGGGAGACTGAGAGAGGAGTTCGGTCACCAGATTGCTGTCTTGTTGGAAGTCCACAGGACCACCAAGGTGGAGGAGGGTGTCCGAGAAAATGAGGGAGATCTGCTTGAGGTCCTTGGTGCCCGCCTGGCCGGCAATGGGGTGTTTCATCGCCAACGTGGGGGGCTCTATTCTTAGCCCACGCAAACTGCACCCCCTTTTTTCACCTAAGCACCTAGACTTTGTCATCGAAAAAAACGTTTTTTTTGCCATCTTGAAAATACTGTTTTTCAAACCCTCCCAGAAAATGCATTTTTCATGAGTTTTGCCCTTTTTTTGCTGTTTTTAGGGGGGTCAAATAACCATTCTTTAGTCCAAAGTCAGACGGTTCACCGGTCATTTTCCCCGAAAAAACATTTTGTTGGCTAATTTGAAGAATACCAATTTTTGGATCGTCTGGAAAACTATTAAAGATGGGCGCTGTTCACACATCCTGCACATGTCCACATGAAACAATACTTATTATGGGAGGCTGAGTGATCGAGACCTCGCGCACTCAGCCAGCTGGAGTGAGATTTTCAGGCTTTTTTGAGATGACTTTTTGACATCGGAAGTGGCATGAAGCAAGGATGGAGCAAAAGCAAAACTGCAAGATTCAATATGGGTTAAAGACTTGCACAGGGGAACACTCTGTGCGCGAGGGCTCGCGCACTCAACATGCTAGAAGCATGCCCTAGGGGCCCGTTTTGACATAAAGTGCAAAAACCAATGTTGAGCTCAACTTAGTTAAAAGCATCCTCAATTTAGCTAACCATTCAAAATTGTATGAGGTGGAGAACAGTTGTTTTCAAATGGCACCCACTTGTTGCATTTTGTGCTTTCCAGGATTGTAATGCCTAGCCGGGGCCGGAAATGCCTTAAAATCTACTTTTCCACATTGGAAGACCGGGCTCTTACCAAAGAACTTGCGGATTTTTTCGGAAGTAGTCCACAGGCCAGAAATCTACTTAAACGTGTGGTGAACTGAGTTATCCCCGCTGCTACACTGCTCCATGCCCCGCGTAGGCGGCGCCCCTTCCGGAGGAGCAAAAGCGCGCGAAAGAAGCCGAGAAGAAAAAAGAACAAGAGCGCCAAGACCGAAAGCACCGCACGGAGGAACGCACCGCACACAAGGAGAAAAGCAAGAAGGTATGGGTAACGGTACGACGGTGGTGCAACTTTCCTTCAATTTTGATGAATTTGCATTGTATACGATGCATGTCACATCCACATGCCTCAACTTCGACTCAACATCGATGCAACATGGCCGGCACTCTGATCACCTCACTCTCCTCTCCATAGGGCGACCCCACCCAACAAGAAGTGCCCACGCAAAAGGCACCGGCGAACGATGGTAACGAAGAGCCGTTGGATGAGATAGTTCAAATAGAGGATGGGCGGGAGGTAGGCCACGTGTGAGTGATTGTGGGACACCGAACGACTCGCACATGTAAATATTTCAATGCAATTTGTGTTTCGCCTTTGTGAACGGTCTTTTTTTTTGGTTGTTTAAACACAATTCCACATGTCCTTAGGTACCCGGCCGCCGGGAGACGACTGTGCCGGAACGGCGTGAAATGGGCGACATCGAAAGGGGGCTCGCAAGAGGGACTCACTGATGGCCAGCCAAAAGCAAAGTCCAATGGGTCTTGTGGAAGACAAGCTTGGAGTGCGGTGCGGACGGGAGCGACAAATGGGGACGCGCGGGGCCGGCATGTGTATAACCAGTGGTTGGCGTGGTGACCGGAGAGAAGGGGAAAAAAGTATGGATTGACACACCCTCCCAATGGGAGGGATCTTGGGAGGCTTGTAAGCTGGAAATCGATCGTACGGTGTGTGCACTCTACACTTCCCTTACCGCAGTGAGGGAGGAAAGGCTTGGGTGTAATTGCCAATGGTGTGACTCAACACCAACCCAGGAAGACTCACCCCCCTCCCCACTCCGCAGAGAGAGGTCCGTTGCCTTTGAATCTCCATAACCGGGCTCCGTTGGAGTGAAGGTTGTTATTTTCCAATTATAAACCTAATTATAAACCTATCGTGTGCTCCTTTGCAGAAAACCAAAGTTGAGCCAATGTTGCATCAAAGTTGCAATGCTCAGCATTGTTGAGCCAGAGTTGCACCCAAGGTTGCCAATGTTGCACCAAAGTTGAGGTTATTTACACCAAGGTTGCATTCACGTGTCCCAATGTTGAGGCCCAGTGCTGCTAGTGCTGCTGGGATGCTGTTGGGATGGGATTGCCATGGTGCTGGGTGGTGTTGAACCTTTAAAACGGCAATGACGGGAGGTAGAAAAATGTGTCTTCATAGTGTCCTGGACCTATCACCGGTGGAAAGGGTAAAAAAATGTAGATTCTCAAACACCAATAAAAACCAAAATTGCAACAAAATTGCGCTTGGCAAAAATACAATTCTTTTGGGTTTTGGGTACTCAACTTTGACGTTTATGTCAAAACTGGCCCCTAGGGTGGGTTTTTGAATACCCCTGACTACTTGCCTTCTGCCGATAGCCTCCAAAATGCTTTTTGCAGATTCCTCCCTCTTGGAATCCTGTGAAAACAGTGAGCTCAAGAGCAGCGATTAGACTATCCTCCTCTAGAGCACTTGTTTCATACGTCCTGTGACCTAGCGCTTCTGACAAACTGTTGTACAGCCCCAAAGAATGGGAGGCTGGGCACCTCATTTGTAGGTAAACTAACTGAAAATCCTGTGTTTAGCAAGGACTGAGGGCAACCCGCCTTTTTAGATCTATTACACCTTACATAGTGCATGGCGTGTACAAAACATCCATTGATTGACCACTCTTGCTGCTGACATGACCCGAACGGTACACCATGAAGCACCCATGAAGACATCAGAGCATCATTTGCCACGGAATACTGTTTATTCAGGACCATTGGGAAATACACATTCTGCATAATTGAGTGCCCGAGGCCTCGCGCACTCAACATGCCAAAAAAAAGGTTTTTTTCATATCTCTGACTACTTGCATTCCGCTGATAGCCTAAAGAAATATATTTGAGCTTCCTCCGTTTTTTAATTCTCAGTTTTCAGGTGAAAACACGCGGAAACTGCGCGTCTTTTTTTTGCACACAACTGCCGCCCTTCAGGTGAAAAACAGGGTGCAGTTTGCGTGGGCTAAGCTATTGGGCGAATGGTTTACCCCAGCGTCTTCTTTACTCTGGTTCACGTGACTAGACAGGAGTGAACCTTGGGTTGCCGCGCTTTGTCAGACTTCTGCTGGCACGCCCTGACAAGCTTGTTCACCTCGTCAATGGGGGCGTTAAAAGAGGGGTAGGCAGGAGGAGGGAGGGATGCAAGTAAGAAAAAGTGCTTTTCCATTGCTTTAGGACATACTCTAGTTGTATTAGGGATGCACTGAGCAACCATGCATTTTTATCTTAGTATTGGTCCAGCCAAAAGTGGTGATAACACATTTTGACCTATGGAACCAAACACCCAATCAGGATATGGAGTGGACCCCTTAATCCCCTTTCAATCAGAAGTAAAACATCTTTTCCTGAGTTGACTGAGCACTGACATACCTAAGGTAGAGCCTATGAATTTATCTATGTTTTTCCATGAATACTTATCTGCCCTAGTGGTATGCACCATAGGGGGTTAGGCACCTCTTTTTGAGAGGTCCTGGGTTCAATTCCTGGTCAGCCTAACTAAGTAGGAAGATCCCAACTGAGTAGGAAGATCCCATGTGACATGGCAGTGACCTCATCGCCACATACCATGCCACCTCAGCACATATGGGAGCCAGAACAAAGAGTGCACATCTCCTAAGATGGCACTATGGAGAGAGAGTGATCCTGAGGCAGTTTTCTAACTCTTTTCCCAAAACATTTCAGCTATCTCTGTGAATATGCATTCATTTGTATCCTGAGTTGCAGTTTCTGTGAATACCTAATCATCTTTCACTGTTTTCACTGCAGCCCTTCATGCTTTGATCCTGAATTACCTTCTCCTTGCATACTATTGGCTTGGGCTATCCTGGATTGAGTTGGCTTTACTGTATTTCAACAAACAAAAGCTTTTCATCATCCAAAAAGCAGGACACCCTACAGCAACAACAAGCAGCAGGAGCTGGCTCAGCTAGCACTACACAATCCCCATATATGGGCCAACTCCTTAAAACCGGTTTGTTTTCTCTGTTTTCTGCTCATTTGGTGCCCTTTGCTACCTTTCATTGAAACGGGCACCCTCAAAATATACACAAAAATGGTATTATACATGAAAAATGAACTTTTGACCTCAATACCCCCCATGGGGTTTGAACCCACACTCTACCAACTTTAGAGTTGTGTTTTTCCTCTAAGCTACGACCTGTCGTCGACGATCTCAGAGAAAACCGTAGTATAATAAAAAATTTGGAAAATCAGTACTCCTTACATGCTCCAACCACTATTAACCTCCCATGCTCTTAAAACCGGTCACGCGCTCACTGAGTTGTTCAACTAGTGATTTGCTGTACCCAGAGCTTTGATTTCTGATGCAATCCAAAATGTTTTAAGGATATAAATTTTAACAAAATGACAGAAGAAAATGAGACACTGGATTTTCACGAGTTCGTGCTGAAATTGCCGGATTCGGCGTGGAACCTGAGTTCTGAGTCGTTGGAACATGCAGCACAGTTGGCAAAGGAAGGCGCAATGAGTGGTCTCAGTCCTTGGCAGGCAGCGTCACTGTATTCCAAACTTACAGGAAAGAAAACACTGGCCACTGTCAAAGACACGATGGCCTTGGTTCGTGATGCCTTACTCACCTTAAAGGGCGACGACATTGGCAGAACAGGAACGTCGTCGCATCGCGAAGACGTCTTCTTGGCATGCGAAACTTTGAGCGGTCCCAAGGACCACGCTGGCCCCGCGTCGGACAAGGAGTCCACGTTCGTGTGGCGCGATGAGGTTCTGTCGCTTCCTTCACGCTTGTCTGCACTCCTGGAAGAGCGAAAGGTTTTGCAAGACGAGTTTCGCAGAAAAAAGATGTTGAAGCACTTGCCAGTGTTCGACGAGTTCCATAGGGCAGCTGTTAATAACGCGCCAACGCACAAACATCCAGCGGACGCAGAGAAGCGTCGTTGGGAACAACAGGTAAAAGACGCCATGCGAGTCCTGGGAGTAGTCTTAACACGCGAAGATGACACAACGGTAGCTCCGGAAGCACCTGTTTCATTGGTACTATGTGAACATTTGTTTGCAATGTTGGGTGCGTTGGACTACAGCATCCAAAGCTCCCGGCGAGTGGCAGTAGATAAACGGTTTGAACAACCTGCGATTGCACCAGAGTTACTCTCGAAGGATGACATGTCACTACTTCAGTCGCGCAACAAATTACAAAAAGACCTGAGAGGCACGCGTTTCTCCCCTTACTCGCATCGTAGTTCTTTCCGTTCGTTTTCAACACGAGGTCGTTTTGATCCACGGAGATCTGGCAAAGGAGGCAAAGGCAAAGGTAAGGGTTTCACCCAAAGATTTGTGCCACGTAACGACAAGTTAGATGAACGACCACAGCAGTAGCTTGACTGTAGAGGATTTATTGGCACCAGCCGTGTGCGTGCCACCGCCGATCCATCCCCACCTGCCACTCTATTTGCGCTGTCGTGCACAATTGCATGAATGGGAAACGTTGAAGGACACATACGCGGCGTCAGTGATTCGCAATGGGCTGCAGCTTGATTGGGTTGACGGTTTTGATCCGGATCGACCAACCGACGACTTCCGTCCTCGTTCTTCCCACGCAGAGGTAACCGACCCTGAATTGGAAAAACACGTTTTGGATGCAGTGCAACAGGGTTGCATGGAATGCGTCGAGCGCAAAGACATTAAGTGTTGTGCAAGTATGTTCGCAGTGGACAAAGCGTCAGACGAGGCACATCCTGAGGGAGGCCGTGGACCTATCACCAATTTGAAGAACGTGAACCAGTTTGTACAGACCACCTATTTTCGTTTGGTCACTCTGTGGGGCATTTTACCGTTCTTGAGACCCGGTCAGTATGCTTGCAAAATTGACCTGAAAAGTGCTTATTTTCACATGGGTATCCATCCGCGGGATCGACCTTATTTGGGGGCCTACGTCGACGGTGAATTTTACAGGTGGTGCGTTTTGCCGTTTGGATTAAACGTTGCACCACGGGAATGGCAACGCCTCATGCAACCAATTTTAAATACCGTGCGTGAACGCGGAGCACTCGTTTGGGTCTACTTGGACGATTGGCTCATCATTGGCAATACTTACCGTGAATGTCTAGAACACACACGTTTTTTGGTACAACTTTTGCATCGGTTGGGTATATTGGTCAATGTCCCAAAATCATGTTTGGAGCCGTCGCAAGAAATTATAATGCTTGGTTTTATGCTGAACTTCAGGGAAGGATTCGTCGCGGTACCTCCAAAGCGCCTACAAGCAATTTTTCGGGACGTGAACAGACTGGCACACAGTCACACACCATCAGTGAGGCGATGCGCCTCCGTTCTTGGAAGAATCCGTTCCTTGTTGTTCGCCATGCCCCATATCCGACTCCTCAGCGACGCCCTGGCGGTGCACGTGGCGGTGGCAGTCCAGGCTGGCTGGGAGGCAGACGTGGCGCTCCCGGAGCGCGTGTCACGTCAGTTGATGGATCTGGCGGACGAGTTACACCAGTGGAAGGGACGCACCTTCGTAGTTTCCATGGGTCACGTCAGGGACATGTACTCGGACGCGTCGGATCTGGCGTGGGGCGGAGTCCTTCAAGGGAATGCCCAAGCAGCGTTCGGTTGGTTCCTGAATCGAGAGGAACACATAAACGTCAAAGAGTTCAGGGGAGCCCTACTGACGATTCAAGCGTATGCGCTGAGGGACACCACGCTGCGATTTTTCACCGACTCAATGGTCCTTTACTGGTATCTCCGCAAGTGGGGAGGTCGCAAGCCGCGGTTCAACGCATTGATTCTCCAACTGTGGAATTTTACACAAGCCAATCGCATCGAGATTCAACCGTTTTACGTGCACACCTCGGTAAATCCGGCGGACATTTGGTCTCGGCTTCGTTGGACACCGTCGGAGGCTACCTTCCCGTCGGACGTGTTGACTTGGATCCTGGAGGAGTTCAAAAGTTGGATTCAGCCGGAAATCGATTGGATGTCAAGGAGTTCCAATGCGGTGTGCAGCAAGTTCGTCAGTCCGTGTCCTCAGCCGGGGGCTTACGCCATCGATGTCTTCTCCCAGAATCTAACTTTACTTTCACCGGGGTGGGTCTTCCCGCCGTTCAAGCACATACCTCAGTTGGTCAACCAAGTGTTGGAGTCACCAGGGGTGGAGGTTCTCATGGCTCTGCCGTACAGGCCGCGCGAAGTTTGGTGGAACCTATTGATGAAACACGTGAAGTTCGCAGTGAACACGTCGGAGTTCCGGTTGCAAATGCCAGACGGCACAGAGACACAACCACGTTTCGTGTTGACCTTGGCGTATGTTTGCGTGAATACTATCAATTGCGAGGAGCTACCAACGAAGAGGCGACACTCATCATCAATGAAATCGGGAAGGACACCTTGAAACGTTACAATTCTGCGTGGCACATGTTTGGTACGTTCTTGTTACAAGACGCGGCGCTTGCTCCACTGTTAAAGGTGGAGCGCTTTGGTCAAATCCCACTGATGACGGTGGCGGTGCAACTTTTAAAGTTTTCACGCACGCATTCTTTAAGTGCTGGGCGTATGGCGTATTCAGCAGTGTGTTTATTCCCGTGCTTTTCGCAACTACGTTTCGAGGGTATGCTACGCAACTTGAAACGTGACTGGTTCGTCAGTGTTCCTCATTATCATCGTTTCTATGATGTACGGCGTCTTATACAAGTCATGCATCAGCAACCTGTGGAGACGGAAGCTCAGCTGCGCTTGCAAGCCATTTTGTCCTTGAGATTCTTTGCCTTGTTCCGAGGCGTTGATCTGGCGCGATCACGTAGGGATATCCAACGCGCTGCTCAGCCTTGGTTCATTTCTGCTAAGCGCAAAGGGAGGAGATACTATGCACGTTATCCTATTCACAATGTTACGCCACCGTCAATTGATCCGCAGCGCTGCTTAGCGCGTTATTTGGAAGCTACTGGTGATTACGAGGGTTCTGAGATTTTTGTGTCCCTACGAAAGCCACGGAAGCCTTTAACGTCTGATACCATCAACGGTCTCACTACTCGCTGGTTAAGGAAACACCTACTGGAATTGGGGGAACTGGAGACGGATTCGTTTTCCGCGCATTCTACACGAGGAGCAGCAGCAACTGCACTAATCTATCTTGGCGTGGATCCGCATGTGGTAGCGGCATTGGGTGATTGGTCCTGTTACGATACATTCAGGAAGTTTTACGACAGGACCAGAGCTCTGTTGCGCATCACGCAAGTTCTGGTCCCTCCTGATCTGGCGACTGGGGAAGCGGCGCGCGCTTCGCGCCTGGCGATTAATTAATTCTTATATAAGGGTTCAGTTCACGGGAGCTCAGTTCTTCCGTTCTGTTGCCCATATATGGGGATTGTGTAGTGCTAGCTGAGCCAGCTCGGATTTACCCGAATAGGTGAGGAGGAAAGAAGAGATGGCGAAGCAATAGCACTACACAAGACACATATATGCCCACCCTGTCCCTCCCTTAAGTTCTTCGCTCACCGTGAAAAGCAGTTGACACTTGGGTCGTCGGTTGCCACGGTTTTAAGAGCATGGGAGGTTAATAGTGGTTGGAGCATGTAAGGAGTACTGATTTTCCAAATTTTTTATTATACTACGGTTTTCTCTGAGATCGTCGACGACAGGTCGTAGCTTAGAGGAAAAACACAACTCTAAAGTTGGTAGAGTGTGGGTTCAAACCCCATGGGGGGTATTGAGGTCAAAAGTTCATTTTTCATGTATAATACCATTTTTGTGTATATTTTGAGGGTGCCCGTTTCAATGAAAGGTAGCAAAGGGCACCAAATGAGCAGAAAACAGAGAAAACAAACCGGTTTTAAGGAGTTGGCCCATATATGTGTCTTGTGTAGTGCTATTGCTTCGCCATCTCTTCTTTCCTCCTCACCTATTCGGGTAAATCCGAGAAGCAAAAACACAGTGCTGAAAACACTATAAACTTTTCTGGTAGCAAGAGGCAGCCTGTCTCTGTGCACCGGCAGCGACCCCGCGCCGTACAACCAGTGCTCCGAGCAGGCAAACATAAGCAGAAGGGTGAATTAAGATGGATCCAGGAAGAGTGGACGCCGAGGTGAACCCAGCGCCAGCGCCAGAGACACCGGCAAGGCCGGCGCCTGACGCTGTACCTTCGGTGGAGCCCTTACATGGGCCAATGGATACGGCGGAGGACTCCTTGGATGGCCTCCAGACGGCCTTTGGGGCCCTGTCGGTGAAGGAAATGGTCTCTCAGCCTCAGCCTGTGAAGAGGAAGAGAGGAAACGAGAGCGAGAAGGATGCTGGAGAAGGAACAGACGAAGGAGAGGAGCAAGGGCAAGACCCGACGGATATCCCTACCTTCGAAGGCGCACCAAGCGCTTCTGGCCTCCAAGCATCACCCTCTCCCATAACCACCACACACCCAGCCGCCGCTACATCCACTTCCACAACCAACCAGCCTATGGCAGAGGGCACAGGCTTTACTGGCATGCCTCACTACCCCGCCTATGGCATGGGCCCACCTACCACTGCGCTCCTTGAGGCAACTACTGCCAGTGAGCCGGTGGCTTCCAGCTCTGCGCCGCGTTGGTATGCGGCTGACCATCCCCATCCACTCCACTCCACTGGAACCTACATGGAAGTTCCTGGGTATGCTCCTGGGTGTGCACCTGGGTATGCACCCCTGAGTGGGTTGAGGAGAGGACCAGAGTCTCTGGGAGGCAGGAGTAGAGGATCGGGAAGATCCTCCAACAGGTCCCTGACGCGGTCGGAGATCAACGAGGTGCTCCAAGGAGCCACTTCGAAAATCGTGAGCGACCTCACGCAAGAGATCAGGGAGAAACTGCAGCCCCTGATGATCCCGTCCCATGCGTCACCTACGACAGTGGGGATGTCACCCCACCGAGTACAGGCTAACCACCTGGCGGCAGGGTTGACGAATACCCTGGGGAGCCTGAGGAGCCGACCGATGCCGACTCCTGCAGCAGTACCAAGAAGCCCATTCGTCCCGAGGACAGCCCAGACGCCCTACAGTCACGTGACGAACTCGACGAGGGCCGAGCTAGACCAGCTGGGGCTGACAGCCCTAAGGGCTATGGTGGACGTGGAGCCTTATGGCTCCAGTGATCTAGGCGGAGACCCCTCCGATGATGGGCCGCCTTCGATGACTTCTTCTTCGCCATCGGATGACGAAGACCCTGAGGACCCCGAGGACTCCAAGGGTAAGAAGAAGAAGAAGAAGAAGAAGAAGACCCGACGCCCTGAAGGACGCCGAGCTCAGGAGGCGAAGGCTATTGCCACCTCCAAGATAGTGGTGAACCTGCCTGAATTCACAGGCAAGGACCTCAGCGAGTTCGCTGAGAACTTTGGCCGGTTCCTACGACTGACCGGCCAAACCCACGCGAGTGGGCGAGTGAAGTGCGACCTGCTCCTGCAGTGCTGCAAGACGAAGTACCTGGAGAAACAGGTCAGGCAGATCGTCACCAACTCCGCCACCTTTGCCGACGTGTTGGTTGCCCTGGAGAGGCAGTACCCAACCTACGAGACCGACCTCTCCATCAGGGCCGAGATCCAGAACCTGCCCGTCCTGCCCAACAACCCCAAACCCGGCAGGGTCTCCGAGCTGTTGGCGGACCTGGACCACTGGGCTGGACGACTGACGCCCGGTTCCTACAGCAGCGACGACCTGCTGTTTTGGTTGTGCTCCAAGCTCCCCCGTGAGCTATGGGACGAGTGCCGCCTGACGGCTGAGCGCAAGGCTAGATCCCTCCGCTACGAGGATCTATGCGTGCTGCTCCTGGAGATGGCGCTGGAGAAGGAGAGCGACCAACACCTGAACCACTACCGTCCTGGTGGTGGAGGTTCTGGAGGCAAAGGGTACCAAGGGTCCCGACCTGGGCAGGGGACTACCCCCAAACACGCCCACGCCCGCCTAATGGAGAACGTGAAGGAGCTATTCTGGTGTGATGCCAGAGATGAACAGGGCCACCTGCAGCATGCCTCCGACTGCGAGCAGCGAGACTGCTTTGTTGTCCAGGGGAAGCAGCAGGAAAAGATCACCGGCGCCAAGGTGAAGATGCCGGATCATTACCGCTGCACCATCACGTGTGCATTCTGCGGTAAGCGGAAGCACTATGAGGACGAGTGCTACCATAAGCAACGCCTATCGGCGAAGCTTAAGGGGGAAGATCCTGGCAAAAGCTCAGGCAAAGGTGGAGGCAAGGCCAAAGGCAACGACTCCGGCAAGGGAAAGTCGAAAGGACGTGGTCAAGGTGGTCAAGACAAGGGTCAAGGCGGACGAGGAGGAGGCGCTAATCGCCAGAACGACAACAAGAACAAGGACAAGAACGGAGGTAACCCCAACCCTAATCCAGGGGGGAACTCCGAGCCCTCTGGAGGGCAGTCTGGACCTACCACACGCTCACAGACGCAGGCCCAGCAAGAACAAGGAGCCAAGCGTGAGCATGAAGGTGGTGACGACGGCAACGCCAAGAAGAGAAGCCGTTTCATGAGGATGGCCCGCAAATTGCGGAACAAGGGGTTCGAGGTGACCTGTCCCGCGGAGTTCTGACGGGGACGCTCTGGTGGCACCCAAGACCTGGTGTTTTGGGTACGTATCCGACTAGGGGGACGTGAATACCTGGGGGTACTGGATACTGGAGCCACAATATCGATAGTGGCCAAGAAAATTTTACCTTGTGGGAGCCTGAAGAACACCATGACCACCGCCGCTATACGGATGGGGGATGGACATGTGGTGCACAGCTGCGGGGACTGCGAAGTGGAGGTACCTATGGGCTCCAGGACTATCGCCCATCGGTTCTATGTGATGGACACTGATGCCTTCGACTTTGTACTGGGTACTGACTTCTTCGTGCAGCACTCCCAGATACAATCCCTGACGCTGCAAGCGCCCTACCTCCTGTACGTGGACCACGGCAGTGGCAGAGAGTCTGTGCCACTGGAGCAGTCGGAACATACCTCGAGTTACCTGAGACTATCGAAGGAGGAGCCCTCGAACATGATGGCGGCCTCCAAAACTGAAGACTATCAACTATTGGGGGAAGTCCTAGACCAAGGTCTGAGGGAGTTGGGTTACTCTCGAGAAGGACTAAGTGTGGAACTGTTCGCCAGCGACAAGCAGCATGTACTGGACCTATACTGCAGCAAGGGGAAGAACTGCAGCTACAAATTTTACTGGCCCTCTTTCGGGATGGCCTACGGGAACCCCAGATTCAGTGAACTGGGGAAGGTGCTGACCAAGGTGGCCTTGGAACGTTCCCGTATGGTCCTGTGTTCCCCCGATTGGGGAGCCCACGGGGGCAACGAGTACTGGCGAACCCTCCTTGATAAGCTGACTATCAGCTCTGTGCGGTTACCTGATGAGGCCATCTACGTGCCTCTGGGACGCAAGACGCCCATTGGGAAGCCCGGATGGGGGAGTATGCTCAGCGTGGTGGACGGAAGTCTTACCACCATCCCCTGGGAAGACCTGGACCCTACTCTGGTCCAGGCTATACAACGAGAAAGCGATGGACTCGCCTTGGGTGACTTGAAGGATCGCCTACGACCTCAAGATGCTGTTGAAACTACACCCGGAGGAGATGAGTAGGTCGTGACTGACACTAACGCCCCCAACTCTCCCTGTCATGTACCTGTTCCTGATGGAGTCTCTGAGTGTGGACTATCTGAGCTACCTAGCTCTATCCACTCAGACGACGAAACTGAGCACGACGCCTTCTTCGTGCAGACTGCGGTGGAAGAAGTGGAGAACGCCGAGTACGTCGCCCCACTAAAACCCCTACTCTCCATGAGGGTGGAAGACCCCGTGGATGAAGAGCTGGACCCTAGATCCAGGCTCAGGGAGTATGTGGATTCCAAGAGGAAGTTGGTGGCGAAAAAGCTATGCTACGCGAAGCCTACCCGCAGCTCGTGGCCACTGAAGCAAGGACGTATGGGAGACCTATCCCAACTGAAGGAGGACCTCGAACAGAAGATCACCACCTGGCAAAGGGAGGTAGATCTCAAGCTCATGAAGAGCGTATGGGGTGCCCATGTGAGGACCCCAGATGAGGACGACCTCTCGGAGGAATGTGTATGTGAACCCCCTAAAGCGTGCCTATGTTGCCATCGTCCACCGGAGATGGTTGAGCAAGACCTTCTGTATGCCTACCAAGGGCTGAAGGATGCTACCGCGGGCGAAGAGTCGGTGGAGGACCACCTCCCGACGTCTATTCAAGGGGCAAGCAACTTACACTCCGACGAGGACATGGAGGACAAGATCAAGGTACTGGACCCGCGGGTACAAAAGCTGATAAGGACCTATCTGGAGGTGTTCGGAGAACTACCCCCTCCAGCCTCATGCGACAAGCTGGTACAGATGGACCTCAAGCTGAAACCCGAGTTCGTGGGTCACAAGATCCGGAGGAGACCCTATCCAGCTCCTAAAGAGCAGGCCGACGAGATTGAGCGACAGATACAAGAATGTATCGACGCTGGCCTAGTCCTGGAGTACAAGGATGGGGACTACCCCCTACACTGCAGCCCCTGTTTCCTGGTGGCTAAACCTGGGTCTACAGCCAAACGGCTGGTAGTGGACTATGGAGAGCTGAACAAGAAGACGCTGAACCACTCAGGGTCCATTCCCAATATGGAGTCTACCCTGGAGAAGATAGCCTCCTGTCGCTACAAGACCAAGATGGACAAGCGAAGTGGATTCTGGCAAGTGGACCTGACGCCCAACGCGCAGGAACTACTGGCCTTCATCACCCCTCAGGGGAGGGTATTCAAGTGGAAGGTCATGCCATTCGGCGTGGCTAACGCCCCCGCTCTGTTCCAAGAGCTGATGAACAAGATCTTGTCCATCCTACGAAGGAGACCTAAGGTGCAGGAGCTCATATCCCGTGGGGCCCAGATGGAGGCTCACATCGACGATGTATGCCTCGGGACCAATACCCAGGAGGATCACCTAATCCTCTTGGGTGAGTTCTTTGCGGTCTGCCAGGAGAACCACACACGACTCAAGCTGGAGAAGTGTGAGTTCATGCAGGAGACCATGCAGTACCTGGGGTTTGACGTTGGCGATGGGTGGTGGACCCCAGCGGCCTCTAAGGCCAAACCCCTGATGGATGCCAAGGTACGACACGAAGACCCCAAGAAAGGACTTCATGATGTACGCAGTTTCATTGGGGCGTGCAACTTCTATCGCCGCCACATCAAAAACTTCACCTACACCAGCGCGGTACTGACTGACTTGATCAAGAAGAGTACTACTTGGCGCTGGGGCCCACAAGAGCAACAAGCGTTTGACGAGCTCAAAGACAAGGTAGCCAACGCTAAGTGCTTGGGCGTACCTAGGGCACAAGGGGAGATTATCCTGGTGACCGACGCCAGCAATGTGGGCGGTGGTGGAACGTTGTTCCAATGGCAAGCACTAGAGAAGGAGGAGTTCGACTCGGCCATTTCCCAATGGGGGACGGAAGGTCTCAACCGAGATGGAACCCTCAAGCACAGCTACCCTGACGACAAGTGGGTCCTAGTACCTCTGGGCCACTGGAACTGGAAGTGGAACCAGGCCAGAGGGAACTACTCCACCTATGAGCAGGAACTGCTCGCGGGTATGCTGGTGCTATCCTCACAAGCACGACTGTTGGGGAGTAACCCTGTGGTCTGGCTATGCGACCAAGAACCGGTCCGCAGTTTCCAGAAGGGCCCCCCACCTGAGAAGGCCAAGCTACGTCGCTGGTGGACCTACCTCAGTCAACTACGGCTGACGGTACACCATATCCAGGGAGTGAAGAACGAGTGTGCCGACTACATCAGCCGCAACAACTTCGACGCCCTGATTGGTGCCCGGTCTGAAGCGCTGGCTAAGGAAGCGTTCAGCCGTATGGACGTACACCTGGACCTGAACATGACCATGATACGCCCCCTGGATGGACTCCAACAATCGGAGTACCTACAGGAGTTTGGGGATATCTACCGGCGCCTGGAGAAACGCCTTGAACCCCTCCTGGTCAACCAAGACCAGTGGAAGCGGGACAAGAGCTACCTCTGGCACGAGGACCGCATCGTGGTGCCTAGTGACCGAGTCCCAGCGCTGCTGAAGTGGACCCATGAGTCCAGTGGTCATGTGGGTGCTGACCGTACCCTGAGGCTGTTCAAGCAGTGGTTCCACACTACGTGGACTGACGACCAGCTGCGGAAGACGCTCCTGCCTATCGTGGACAAGTGCCCGTGCAGGTCCTGTAAACCAGGGGATATCAGGGACAGAGGTCTCTACTCGACCCTGCCCATCCCTCACTGTGCTAACAGTGTTCTATACGTGGACTACACGGAGATGCCGAAGTTCGGGGGCTATGACTTCGCCCTCGTGGTAACCTGTGGGTTGACCAGGTTTACCAGGGTGTTCCCATGTACCAAGCACATTACCGGAGAGGAGACTATCAAGATACTCCTGGAGGAGTGGTTTTGTGTCTATGGGGCGCCCAAGGAGATCAACTCCGATGAGGACGTACGAGTACGCTCAGATACTGGCTGGTACAAGAGGGTCCTGAGGTCCCTCAATGTCCAGGTGTCTACGGGGATTCCCTACTCTCACACGAGCAACCCCCTATGTGAGCGACAGATTCGTGTCCTGAAGGAGAACGTCAGGATATGGTGCAAAACTGAACGCACCAGAGACTGGGTGAGACTACTCCCCGTCATATCCTTGATGATGAACTCCCAAGAGAGTTCAGCTACTGGCTACTCGCCACATGAGCTGTTCATGGGGCGCCCGACATGGTTCCTACATGCCCCCTATCCAGAGGACACCCATTCTTCTGTGGGTGAATGGGTCCAAGAGCAACAAGCGAAGGTGGACAAGGCCAAGGCTATGCTCCAGAGAGTGAGGGAGCGTCAGTGGAACAAGAAGAACAAGCACCGTGTACCGGCCACCTACCAAGAAGGGGACTGGGTGCTGGTGCACCACAGTCGACTACCCGCCTGGCCACGCTCTACCAGCGATGACCCATACTTCGGGCCGTACAAGATCCTATCTGTGGATGGACACCGTATCACCGTGCGGTGTTCTCCCCGTCTAGGGGGGACCCTGGTGTGCGCCGCTCAACACCTGAAGCGCTACCATGATCCTGAAGACCTCTGTGGGGAGGAGTGGGAGCTGAACGACGAGGAAATCGCCGCTCTGGACCTACAAGGGGCTGCCAGCCCTTTGGAAGTTGAAGGTGAACTCCCCGACATGAACGCCGAGGAGATGGCTAAGGAGGCCTTCTACCTGGTGAAGTCTGTCCTACGCCACCGCTATCGCCAGGGTTGGCGCTTCCTCACCCTCTGGGAAGGGTTTGGAGTCGAAGAGGCCACCTGGGAGCCCTTCTCTGCATTTGTTCTACCTGAGGGACGCCTAAACTCAGTTCTGGTTGACTACTTGTCCCAGAACAACCTTGGTGAGTTGTTGAGGCTCGCTGAGATGCTTGCCTCCAAGAATAAAGCTAGGGACTGAACCTTACCCTTACCTGCCAAAGCGTATGTGTGAGTGTGCTAGTCCTAAGGTCCTGAGAGCAAGCCGCAGAAGTGGTGTCCTAATTATACCCAAGTCTGCGCCCTTGCTGAACCTGGAGGGTTGGCTTATTGATGCCACGGGGTACGCCCCGGGTCTCCCCTCCCCTATGCGCCCAATTTCTGTGCTGGCGCAAAACCTTGGGGGAATACCCAGAGTGTTAATCCAGGTATTGTTTTCCCTACCTACCTGTCTACTAAAGGGAGGGGTGGCCAAAAGCTATGAAGGCATGCAAAACGCCTGTTTGCTATGTGGCCAAAAACACTAACCTAACCCACTGTCACAGCCCACCAACCCAGCTAAAATTGAAGGAAAAGGGTGGGACAGTGACACGCCCCCTACAGGTCCTACACACCCTACAGTGGCACCATCCTGGTGGGCGAGCGCTGGGCAACTGGCTCTAGCCCCCACGCAGGACTACCACTCCTACACGCACGCTCTACTTGGCGTTGCGAAGAGAAAGTTCTCGAGGGTCCTAGCGACCCACCTGTGAAATGACAAGAGAACACAGCGCTGCTAAGCAACTGTGGCCTCACAGGGGACGCCACAACGCGTTTCCCCTGCAAGGGCTTGGAGGGAAGGAGTGCTCTCGTGTGCAAGGCGCAGATGTCGATGAAGTCGGACTCCCTGCTCTGCCACAGGCGGAGCGGAGTTACTTGTTTGTGTGATCTGCGCCCCTGTTTAGCAGGGCATAAAAAAAAAATGCTGCTGCACCACTCACCCTACCTGCCCACCTGTAAAACAAAGGCAAATGAAAGGGCGTTTGCGGCGGAGGAACCAAGGCACACTCCAGGTATTATACCCTTCTCAGTGTGCCCTATAATACGCTGTCCGCAAACACGCTGCATGGAGCAGCTACCCTTATCAAGCAAGCAAGCGTTAAGGGACTCCTCAGGTTCTCTTAAAGAACGTACCGAGGAGCCCCTGGGTAGCCTAAACAAGGTTTACCGTGCGCACTTCGCGTGGCCTACCCTTTAATGCGTGTGTGCATGCACGACTATGCACAATCACGTGGGCAAACCTGCCCATCTCCACAACAATCTTGACTCCACCAGGGGGTGGCCCCGCCTGGGCGTACCTACCTTACCTACCGCTGGGAAGTGAAGCAAGGAGAGAAAACAAAAGGGGCGCACGCGAAGAACGTTGCTATGCACTTGTGTGTATGACTAATCACCCTGATCTGACCGCTAATCATCTGCAATCTTTCTAATCAAGCCCTCTACCGCGTCCTATCGTGGTTATCGTTGTTAACGCTGCTACACGACTCGGTCACGGAGACTCGAGACGAGCAATGTGTATGCGGCATGCAAGACGAGCATACCTGTAGTTTATACCTGATTCATTGAAGTCTTTTCAATTGATTTTCGAATTCTTGAATTTTTGAAGCTTCTATTAGTGTGGGTGGAATCTGTATGTTTGTTTATTAATGTGTGTCTCGTCATTTTCAAGACTACGTGATACATACGTTTATAATTCCATTATTTTTCCATTTTCCGGCGCTTCGCTAGGAGCCGCTCCTGCGCGCCGCCATTTTATGCGTATGAATTTCTGGACTTAAAAAATCCAGAGATGACTATAATTTCTATAAAAATGTGCCTTTGATGCACAATTGGATTCTACTCAGGTGTGTCGTTTCAGAAAAATTCTACGCCGTCATTTGACGGATTTTGGTGTCGTCGCTTCGTTTTTGCGTGGATTCGTCCATAATTCTCCCATTCCTGCCTCTGCAGATACCCACGCGCAGCCTCGCTGAGTAGGCCGTGTTCGGGCCGAAACGCAGGTGCCTGGAGAGACTGAGCAGAACCAAGACCCCACCAAGGGGCAAATTAATTTCTTTTCGACTCCCTACGCCCTAAGACAGGTCACAGGTCGCCAGCAGGTTTACGAGAACCCATGCGAGTGTGTATAATGTGTCTTGCGTTTGGGTTGTGTCGACGCTGCGTCTTGGAGGAAGGGATGCATATGCACATGTTTGGCATGCTCCCAATCTAACCCAACCAAGCCACAGGAGCCCCGGCAGCGCCAAGAGCGCTGAGTCTTCTGTAGGAAACTGTACAATCAGAGCAGCAAAAGGACGCCAGCCATGGTGAGCGCCCATTTTTCAGTGTGAGGGAGACTGTAGGTATTTTAAAGTAGATGTGGAAACCAAGGAAAGGCCAAGAAAAATTCCCTTTTTCCTAAAATGCGACAGTGGTGGCCACCACAGCACAGGGGGGGAGTAAGAAAAAGTGCTTTTCCATTGCTTTAGGACATACTCTAGTTGTATTAGGGATGCACTGAGCAACCATGCATTTTTATCTTAGTATTGGTCCAGCCAAAAGTGGTGATAACACATTTTGACCTATGGAACCAAACACCCAATCAGGATATGGAGTGGACCCCTTAATCCCCTTTCAATCAGAAGTAAAACATCTTTTCCTGAGTTGACTGAGCACTGACATACCTAAGGTAGAGCCTATGAATTTATCTATGTTTTTCCATGAATACTTATCTGCCCTAGTGGTATGCACCATAGGGGGTTAGGCACCTCTTTTTGAGAGGTCCTGGGTTCAATTCCTGGTCAGCCTAACTAAGTAGGAAGATCCCAACTGAGTAGGAAGATCCCATGTGACATGGCAGTGACCTCATCGCCACATACCATGCCACCTCAGCACATATGGGAGCCAAAACAAAGAGTGCACATCTCCTAAGATGGCACTATGGAGAGAGAGTGATCCTGAGGCAGTTTTCTAACTCTTTTCCCAAAACATTTCAGCTATCTCTGTGAATATGCATTCATTTGTATCCTGAGTTGCAGTTTCTGTGAATACCTAATCATCTTTCACTGTTTTCACTGCAGCCCTTCATGCTTTGATCCTGAATTACCTTCTCCTTGCATACTATTGGCTTGGGCTATCCTGGATTGAGTTGGCTTTACTGTATTTCAACAAACAAAAGCTTTTCATCATCCAAAACCAGCAGCAGGACACCCTACAGCAACAACAAGCAGCAGGAGAAGCAAAAACACAGTGCTGAAAACACTATAAACTTTTCTATGCAAGGGCTTTGCCGAGCATTTTGGGGTCTCCTTTGTCGGCCGATCCTTGGTTCCCAGTGGCACCGCCGTAGAACCCTGTGAGTTCAGCGATGACTGGGTCTTTCAGTCCTGGACAGTAGCAATGAGCACCCCAGTGAGGCACGGGAGGGCGTTTTGGCACCACTCAGACAGCAGCTGGAGCGCCGCAACGTATTTCTCTCGCTCCACCGCCTTAAGCTTTCTAAACATTTTCCGCTTAATTGAGGCGTGGTCATGAAAGGGGAGGGGGAGGGCAGTGGCCAAAAGGGTAAGGGGGTGGTGGTTGGTGGAAAGGTTGTTGGATTTGATGGGGGCCGACTGAGGGGTGAGACAGGACGCAGTTGGGGCAGAATACAATATCATGTCGATCAGAGACTCGCTAGAATGGTGCGCTTGCGGGTACCTGGTGTAAGCCCGTTAATCCGGATGGAAGCGCCGGAACAGAGCAATGAGGGTGGGGGGGCTGGCCGTGACCTTTCGCTCAAGCCAATCTCACGCTCGTCCGCTGTGCATGTTATGCCCCTCAATCGAGGGAGTGATCATGGTGTTAAAATTGCCTCCCAGCACGTGGTGCGGGTAAGGCACAAGCAGGCGTGAAAGTTTGTCGTGGATGATGATTCGATAGCGGTCTGTATGCGGGGGGGAGGACTTGTAAGGTGCGTGAACACTAGCAATCAGGATGGAGGGGGTCCCACGGAGGCGAAGAAGGGCAGCAGCAATTAAGCCATCTTTGTCCGGGAGGGGAGGGGAACAACAAAAGGGCAGAGGCGGAGGGAGAAGGATAGGCAGGCTCCGTGTTTGTTGTTGAGCGATGTGTTAGAGACGACCACCGCCCGATTGTGGCCCGTGGCATAACATTGGGGCACCATTGGTTTTTGCAGAATCTCCTGGAAGAAGATGACATCGTGTTGTTGGCGCAGGCGGCAGAGAAGCTTTCCTGTGACTGTTTCTTTGGCAATATTGTGCGACAAGATTTTAGTGTTGGTAGCAAGAGGGAAGGGCGGTTTCTTTGGCTTGACGTATCCTCGGGGGATCTTCGGGGCGCAAGAAAGGAAGGGAGGGACAGGAGGGCAAGAGTCACCTGTGTTTGGCCCGGCCGGTGGGTTGTGATTGAGGTGTGACACGTATGCGTTGCGCAAAATCGGTTGCTCATGGCGTTGAGGTGTCGCGCATGTGGGTGGCGTAGCAGGGGAAGAGGTCGGTCGCCCTGCTGCCCCCGTTGCGCCACCGCAAGGGTAGCTGCCGAGCCGCCGTGCGTGATGGGTCCTGCCTGGAGGTCTGGGACATCTGTTGTTCGGATGGCGTCGCTGTGCCATGCGGCCCGCAGGTGTTCCTTCTGGTCGGGACTCCAGACATGCGTGGGTGGGCTGGCCCAACCCAGTTGCTGCCCCTTGCTTAGGGCAAAGATGTTGTGCAGCAGGACCGCCAGGGGCCAGGGTTCCGCCACCAGGTAGTAGGCCTGGGTTGGTGCCTCCTGCCAGTCCACGTGGGGCGGGAAGGCCTCTTGCCTGGGGATGCCATGCCAGATGGTCCACTTGCCTTCGGCGAATACGTGCAAGCGGTATCCCCCGGCTTAACCATGTAGGACAGCCTGGTAGCCCGCCGCCTGCATCACCAGGGCTTCCCCCTGCTGGGGTCCGGGGAAGGGCGTCCCGGCGTTTGTGTCCCGGATGCCGGTGGGCTCACGCAGCGTGGCGCGCCACGGATGGGACCCGTTGTGCTGTGGTCCCGGGATGCTGCCCGTGATTAGCGCCGGGCCATAATGGTTGATGAAGCTTTCCCCGCCGTCCGCCAGTAGTGCCGCTGCGACAGCGTATAGTTGTTCCGCTGTAAGGGGCGCTGTCGGCGTGTGGATCGCTGCAAGTTGGCGGGGCCGCGCGTCCTGGTGGCGGAACTGGGGCAGTAAGTGTGCTGGCCAGACCGCCATGGTCCCATGGTGACGGCCGCCGACGTGGACGGCAGTGCTGTGCGGTCCGCCAGCCTGTACTGCCTCAGTCCCATGGTGTCCTGGGCGAGGTGCCTGCAGGGCGCGGTCCAGGCCGCAAGTCCGCAGTTCGTGCGGTCTCGTTCGGCCCCGTCTGCAGTGCGGTGCCCCCTTTGCTGTAGTCCCGGTACCAGCACCGGTCCCATAGCGCATGCTCTTGCGAGCTGGCGTTGCGTGCTCTTGGGCTGGCAGCAGGTCTTCCGAGGGAGGGGGGGGCGCCTCGTGCCTTCATGAGGGATGAGGAGCGTCTGGGGCTAGGCGCTCACCCTCCCCCGGCCGCCCGTCCTTCGAACAGGCAGGTGGGGCCCGCTGCCCACCTACCCTGAGCGCCGTTTGAGGTTTTGAGGTTTGAGGTTTGATTTTGCGGGTACTAGACGCCTTTCCGCCACGCGGGGCCAACTGGGCCGGGCCAGGTGATATCCTCCCCACCGGGTCCTAGTGGGGGGCCCTCCAAGACGCACCTCCTGCCTGGTGGCGGAATCCCCCGGCTTCACAGGGCTCGTAGCCCCGTCCCTCCCCGGCTTCCCCGTTTCGCCACTTCCCAGTCAGTGCATCAATTCGCAGCCGTGGCTGCGGGCGCTTACCCACCGCATTGCCCCCCTAATGCGTGGTCGCCCGGGGCGCCGGCGCCGCCGGGCCCGTGCTACTGGCTTGTCGCCAGTGGGACCCCCTTGGGCTGGCGCCGAGGCTGCCTAGCCTAGGCGTTCGGGCGTGGCGCAGTGCGCCACTACTGCCTCTGCAGGTGCAGTGCCCCGTCCGTGTGTGCGCGGCGCTCGCGGCCGGTTTGGGGGGCTCGGGCCGGTCCCTGGTGTTGTGTCTCTCCCGTTTCCCCCTTCCCGCCCCGCGTGTCCCGCGCTGCGTGTGGCGCTCTGTCCCGTCCGGGTGTCCCTTACCCTCGCTCGCTGGTACGCCATTCCACGCGGTCTGTGCGTTCCGCGAGCTCGGTCCGGTTGCCCTTCTGGTAGTCCCCGCGTGCCCTTTGCTTGTGTGTGCGCGCGCGCTCCCGCGGCGTCCGCCCCCCCCCCCCTGGGTGGTGTGGCGTGCGCACCTCGCGCGGCCCCGGCACTGGGCGCTGGTAGGGCCGTTCCATGTGGTCCGTGCCCCTCCGCGTGTCCTGCCCCGGTCCCTTGCTCCGTCTGGCGTGCTTGAGGGGGGGCGGTCCGGTCCCGGTTCCCCCCTACCTGGCTTGGGGCTGTGCGCCCCCCGTGGGGCGGGTCCGTGGTGTATGCCCTGTGGGGGCTGCGTGACGCGGGGGTGGCGGGGGGCCGTCCCCGGGGGGGCCTGGCCTGCCACCGTTGTGAGGGGCGTCTGGTGTCAGGCGCTGTCCCTCCCCCGGCCGCCCGTCCTCTGAAGCGGGCAGCCAGGGTTCCGCAACCCGTCTGTCCCGGGTGCGGTCGGTGCGGGCGTGGGGACCCAGCACCAGCCCCACAGCGTGCGCCCTTGCGGGCCGGCAATGCTCGCTGTGGGGGTGGCGGAAGGGCGTCCCCGGCGGGGGTGCCTTCCACCATTGTGAGGGGCGTCTGAGGTCAGGCGCTGTCCCTCCCCCGGCCGCCCGTCCTCTGGAGCGGGTAGCCGGGGTTCCGCGACCCGTGTGTCCCGGGTGCGGTCGGTGCGGGCGTGGGGACCCAGCACGGGCCCCACAGCGTGCGCCCTTGCGGGCCGGCGTTGCTCGCTGTGGGGGTGGCGGAACGGCGTCCCCGGGGGGGGTGACTTCCACCATTGTGAGGGGCGTCGGAGGTCAGGCGCTGTCCCTCCCCCCACTGCCGACCCACTGGGTGGGCTGTTGGGGTCCGCCACCCACGTGCTGTGGGCGCGGGTGTGTGGGTGTGGGGGCCCAACACTGTCCCCTTGGCCTGCATGCCCTGTGGGGGCTGCGTGCCGCGGGGGTGGTGGGGGGCCGTCCCCGGGGGGGCCGGCCTGCCACCGTTGTGAGGGGCGTCTGGTGTCAGGCGCTTGTAATGGGATTGCCACTGGCAGCGCACGTGCTGATATTCGCGAGATCAAAATGACAGATCAGCGACGCGCGCACAGCGCATTTAAAGCTCTGTTACTTAGAAAACAATTCTTGGATGTCATGCTTGCTTGTTGTCCTTACAGGTACAAAAAGCTTATGAAATAATGGCCTTGACTTACATGATGAAGATCAAGATTTCGGATTGAAGTATTTTGCCTTTGCTGTGTAGTAGAAGATCGAATCGGTGGCGGGAAAGAAAGTAGACACGGAACCCGTGTAGGTCAAAGCTATTACAAGCTTGCTTGTACCGTGCCGACCGAACGATTCCGTCTTCAACTGAGCAATGCCCTGTGAGGATTGTGAGCGTTGCAGTTGCCAAGGTGCAGCACGTCTGCGAAGAGAACGCGAAGAACACCAGAAGACCAGCGAACGGCTTCGGGGAGAGCGGAATCAGCTGCAAGAGGACTTGGATGAGGAGACAACAACTACGCGGCGTCTTCGTTCTGAACGTGATACAGCCGTGGATGAGCTCCGCCGCCTCCGAGACCTTATTGCGAAAGGTAAACCGCCCTCCCAAAGAGACACGCCGAAGAAAACCCATCGTGGGAAGAGAGCAGCCAAGGTGCCAGCAAATGCGTGAGTCCGCGCAGTCCAGAACACCCGGGAATAACAACAGCGCTCAGGAGTGAGCTACTGAGGAGCCCACGCGCAGAATGGGAGCGCTGTGCCGGCTGAGAGCGCTACACGGCTGGCGCTGCTGAGCATCTGGAGAATGCAAGAAGAGTTCGGTGAAAGCAGTGCCGTGCGAGGGCGCTGAGGAGTCAGCGCAACGCTGCTGTGAACGACGCTGTGGTGAACGCCGAAGGAGAGCGCCTTGAACAGTGCTACGCGCAGCGCTGTGTGCTTGGCTTAAAGCCAGTTGCTTGTTAAGAGGGATATAACCCATTTTCTATTGAACTTGCTAAGTCTCTTTTTGAGTTTCATTTTTGTGAGGACGCTGTCAGCGCTGGACTGTGTGCGTGTGTGATGCACGCCCAGTGTTTGTGTTTCTGCGCCGGCAGTCAGGGCAGGGGCCAGGGTTTGTCTGTGCGTGAGCGACCAAGCGTGCGCGTGTGAGTGCGTCTGCCTGCCGCGGACGGCGCTGAAGGCGCCACACACAGGTGTGCGTGTGTGCAGTGGACAGCCTGCACTTGCAGAGCGTCGTGTCAGCCTGCTGTTTTTCAAGTGTGTGCGTGCGACGCCAGTGGTGTGTGTGCGTTGCTACATGCTCTGCCCTTGTATGGTGGCGCGCTGGAGGTTGCGCTGTGGGTATGGGCGATTGCCAGCACGACTGCAGGGTATGCAGCCATGAGGTTTGTTATTATTGAATATTGTCACAACTGTATGTCTTCTTAATGTGTTTTAACCTTATGAATCCCTAGGCAGGCTTGCGGCTGCCTGAATCTGATGAGATGATCTGGAATGTCAAAATTGACTCCAACGCTGGTGTGTTTTTATGCTCTGAGAGGGCTGTAAAAGGCCCTGTTGTCACAGATATATGTATGGTTTGTCTCAGTTTTCTTCGTTTTGCTCATTTTTCTTCTACATGGAACCTTGTTACTGCAGGCCAAACAAGCACACGCACAACTGCACTGTTGTACAGTACCGTAGCACGGCACTCCATGGCTTTGCTGTGCATGTGCGAACTGAGTTCAGCCAAACAACACACGTTCTTTTGTTGTTGTTGCCTCAGTTGTGTGCAGTGTAGCCTGTTGTTTTTGAAACTGCAGAGTTTTGAGAAACATTGCAGGGTTTTCCCCTAGACTGGGAAACTTTCGCAGGTTTTTCAAAATGGTTGTAGTTTTGAAACCAGGGCAGCATACATTTTATTATATAATTAAACAACTTCAAGTGGAATTGTTGTTTTTTTTGTGTGGTGTGAACCAGTTTAGCAGGGGAGTGTTCACCACACCCCCTGAATGGGAATGGGGTTTTTGTAGCCAAAGGTAGAGCAGGCTTTTCCCCGACCCCAAAGGTTAGGCGGACTTTCTGAATGTCTATTTTGTAGGCATTTAAGAAAATAAGCCAGTGACAACCCCACTAATGGGTTATCAGTCCAACCATACCTTTGATTTTCAGAGGTATGGCTGAACTTAGCAGGGGAGTGTAATGGGATTGCCACTGGCAGCGCACGTGCTGATATTCGCGAGATCAAAATGACAGATCAGCGACGCGCGCACAGCGCATTTAAAGCTTTGTTACTTAGAAAACAATTCTTGGATGTTATGCTTGCTTGTTGTCCTTACAGGTACAACAAGCTTATTAAATAATGGCCTTGACTTACATGATGAAGATCAAGATTTCGGATTGAAGTATTTTGCCTTTGCTGTGTAGTAGAAGATCGAATCGGTGGCGGGAAAGAAAGTAGACACGGCACCCGTGTAGGTCAAAGCTATTACAGCGCTGTCCCTCCCCCGGCCGCCCGTCCTCTGGAGCGGTCAGCCGGGGTTCCGCGACCCGTGTGTCCCGGGTGCGGTCGGTACGGGCGTGGGGACCCAGCATCGGCCCCAGAGCGTGCGCCCTTGCGGGCCGGCGTTGCTCGCTGTGGGGGTGGTGGAAGGGCGTACCCAGGGGGGGTACCTTGCACCATTGTGAGGGGCGTCTGAGGTCAGGCGCTGTCCCTCCCCCGACTGCCTGCCCACGGGGCAGGCTGTTAGGGTCCGCCACCCACGTGTTGTGGGCGCGGGTGTGTGGGTGTGGGGGCCCAACACTGTCCCCTTGGCCTGCATGCCCTGTGGGGGCTGCGTGCCGTGGGGATGGTGGGGGGCCGTCCCTGGGGGGGGTGGCCTGCCACCGTTGTGAGGGGCGTCTGGTGTCAGGCCTGTCCCTCCCCCGGTCGCCCGTCCTCTGGAGCGGGCAGTCAGGGTTCTGCGACCCGTGTGTCCCGAGTGCGGTGGGTGCGGGTGTGGGGACCCAGCACCGGCCCCACGGCGCGCGCCCTTGCGGGCCGGCGTTGCGCGCCGGCCCGCAAGGGCAACGCCGGCCCGCAAGGGCGCGCGCCGTGGGGATGGCGGTAGGGCGTCCCCAGGGGGGGATGCCGTCCGCCGTTGTGAGGGGCGTCTGGGGTCAGGCGCTCCCCCTCCCCCGGCTGCCCGCCCTCTGGGCGGGCTGCCGGGGCTCGCTGGCCCCGTGCTGTGGGCGCGGGTGTTGGTGTGTGCCCCACTACCCACTGGCTGTGGGTGCGGGGGCCGCGGGCCTGGGGACCCGTCACCAACCCCACAGCGTGCGCTCTTGCGTGCTGTGGAGCGGCTTGAGGGTGCCGGGGGGGGGGCGCCTCCTGCCTGGGTGTGGGGCGTCCGGGGACGGGCGCTCTCCCACCCCCGACCTCTCGTCCTTTCGGGCGTGCGGCCGGGGCCCACTACCCACTGGCTGTGGGTGCGGGGGGTGCGGGCTGGGGACCCGTCTCCAACCCCGAAGCGCGCGCCCTTGTGCGCTGTGGGGGCGGCATGAGGGTGCCCGTGGGAGGCGCCTCTTGCCTGGGTGTGGGACGTCCGGGGACGGGCACTCTCCCACCCCCGACCTCTCGTCTGTTCGGGCGTGCGGCCGGGGCCCACTACCCACTGGCTGTGGGTGCGGGGGGTGCGGGCCTGGCGACCTGTCTCCAACCCCACAGCGCGCGCTCCTACGTGCTGTGGGGGTGGCATGAGGGTGCCCGGGGGGGGCGCCTCTTGCCTGGGTGTGGGGCGTCGGGGGTCGGGCGCTCTGCCAGCCCCGACCACCCGTCCTTTCGGGTGTACGGCCGGGGCCCGCTTCCCACTGGCCGTGGGTGCGGTGTGCGGGAGTGGGGGCCCGGCTGTCCTTGGCACCTTGTCCCGTGCCGCGGTTCATCGTGTGTTGTGCGCGCTTCCCGGGTTCGCAGCACCCGGTGGCCGTTTTGGCTTGGCACCTGTCCTCGTGCCGTGGTTCTGGCCGGCGGCGTGCCTCTCTGGCGTGCCTCGTGGCCCCGCGTTGGTGCGCCGCTCCTCGTCCGGTCCGGTCGCTCTTGGTGCTCAGGTCGGCTTTCCCGTCTCCGTGGTGCCTTCTCCCACCCCGGGGGCTGTCGCCCCCGGCTTTACTGGGTGGCTGCGCGGGGCACGTGCAGGCCAGGGTTCCGCCACCAGGTAGTAGGCCTGCATTGGTGCCTCCTGCCAGTCCACGTGGGGCGGGAAGGCCTCTTGCCTGGGGATGCCATGCCAGATGGTCCACTTGCCTTCGGCGAATACGTGCGAGCCCTATCCCCCGGCTTGACCATGTAGGACAACCTGGTAGCCCGCCGCCTGCATCACCAGCGCTTCCCCCTGCTGGGGTCCGGGGAAGGGCGTACAGGCGTTTGTGTCCCGGATGCCGGTGGGCTCACGCAGCGTGGCGCGCCACGGATGGGACCCATTGTGCTGTGGTCCCGGGATGCTGCCCGTGATTAGCGCCCGGCCATAATGGTGGATGAAGCTTTCCCCGCCGTCCGCCAGTAGTGCCGCTGCGACAGCGTACAGTTGTTCCGCTGTAAGGGGCGCTGTCGGCGTGTGGATCGCTGCAAGTTGGCGGGGCCGCGCGTCCTGGTGGCAGAACTGGGGCAGTAAGTGTGCTGGCCAGACTGCCACGGTCCCATGATGACGGCCGCCACCGTGGACGGCAGTGCTGTGCGGTCCGCCGGCCTGTACTGCCTCAGTCCCATGGTGTCCCGGGCGAGGTGCCTGCAGGGCGCGGTCCAGGCCGCAAGTCCGCAGTTCGTGCGGTCCGGTTCGGCCCCGTCTGCACTGCGGTGCCCCCTTTGCTGTAGTCCCGGTACCAGTACCGGTCCCATAGCGCATGCTCTTGCGGGCTTGCGTTGCGTGCTCTCGGGCAAGGACAGCCGGGCCCCCACGCCCGCAACCCCCGCACCCACAGCCAGTGGGTAGTGGGCCCCAGCAGCCCGCCCAGAGGGCGGGCAGTCGGGAGTGGGAGAGCGCCCGAACCGGACGCCCCACATCCAGGCAGGAGGCGCCCCCCCCGGGCGCCCTCGTGCCGCCCCCACAGCGTGCAAAGCCAGCTCGCAAGAGCGCGCGCTGTGTGGTTGGTGACAGGTCCCCACGCCCGCACCCCCCCGCACCCACAGCCATTGGGTAGTGGGCCCCGGCAGCCCACCCAGAGGGCGGGCAGTCGGGGGTGGGAGAGCGCCCGACCCCGAACGCCCCATACCCAGGCAAGAGGCGCCCCCGCCAGGGCACCCTCAAGCCGCCCCCACAGCACGCAAGAGCGCGCGTTGTGGGGTTGGTGACGGGTCCCCACGCCCGCACCCCCCGCACCCATAGCCAGTGGGTGGTGGGCCCCGGCAGCCCGCCCAGAGGGCGGGCAGTCGGGGGTGGGAGAGGGCCCGACCCCGGACGCCCCACACCCAGGCAGGAGGCGCCCCCCCCGGGCACCCTCGTGCCGCCCCCACAGCGCGCAAAACGAGCTCGCAAGAGCGCGCGCTGTGGCGTTGATGATGAGTCCCCACGCCCGGACCCCGACTGCACCCACAGCCAGTGGGTAGTGGGCCCCGGCAGCCCGCCCAGAGGGCGGACAGTCGGGGTGGGAGAGCGCCCGACCCCGGACGCCCCACACCCAGGCAAGAGACGTCCCCCCCGGGCACCCTCAAGCCGCCCACACAGAACGCAAGAGCGCGCGCGGTGGGGTTGGTGACGGGTCCCCACGCCCGCACCCCCCCGCACCCACAGCCAGTGGGTAGTGGGCCCCGGCAGCCCGCCCAGAGGGCGGGCAGTCCGGGGTGGGAGAGCGCCCGACCCCGGACGCCCCACACCCAGGCAGGAGGTGCCCCCCCCGGACGCCCTCGTGCTGCCCCCACAGCGCGCAAAGCCAGCTCGCAAGAGCGCGCGCTGTGGGGTTGGTGACGGGTCTCCACGCCCGCACTTCCCCGCACCCATAGCCAGTGGGTAGTGGGCCCCGGCAGCCCGCCCAGAGGGCGGGCAGTCGGGGGTGGGAGAGCGCCCGACACCAGACGCCCCACATCCAGGCAGGAGGCGCCCCCCCCGGACGCCCTCGTGCGGCCCCCACAGCGCGCAATACCAGCTCGCAAGCGCGCGCGGTGTGGGGTTGGTGACGGGTCTCCACGCCCGCAGCCCCCCGCATTCTGAGACAGTGGGTAGTGGGCCCCGGCAGCCCGCCCAGAGGGCGGGCAGTCGGGGGTGGGAGAGCGCCCGACCCCAGACGCCCCACACCCAGGCAAGAGGCGCCGCCCGCGGGCGCCCTCATGCCGCCCCCACAGCGCGCAAAGGCAGCTCGCAAGAGCGCGCGCTGTGCGGTTGGTGACGGGTCCCCACGCCCGCACCCCCCCGCAGCCACAGCCAGTGGGTAGTGGGCCCCGGCAGCCCGCCCAGAGGGCGGGCAGTCGGGGTTGGGAGAGCGCCCGACCCCGGACGCCCCACACCCAGGCAAGAGGCGCCCCCCACGAGCACCCTTATGCCGCCCCGACAGCACGCAAGAGCGCGCGCTGTGGGGTTGGTGACGGGTCCCCACGCCCGCAGCCCCCCGCACCCGCAGCCAGTGGGTAGTGGGCCCCGGCAGCCCGCCCAGAGGGCGGGCAGTCGGGGGTGGGAGAGCGCCCGACCCCGGACGCCCCACATCCAGGCAGGAGGCGCCCCCCCCGGGCGCCCTCGTGCCGCCCCCACAGCGCGCAAAGCCAGCTCGCAAGAGCGCGCGCTGTGGGGTTGGTGACGGGTCCACACGCCCGCACCCCCCCGCATTCACAGCCATCAGGTAGTGGGCCCCGGCAGCCCGCCCAGAGGCCGGGCAGTCGGGGGTGGGAGAGCGCCCGACCCCGGACGCCCCACACCCAGGCAAGAGGCGCGCCCCCCGGGCACCCTCATGCCGCCCCCACAGTGCGTAAAGCCAGCTCGCAAAGAGCCGGCGCTGTGGGGTTGGTGACGGGTCCCCACGCCCGCACCCCCCCGCACCCACAGCCAGTGGGTAGTGGGCCCCGGCAGCCCGCCCAAAGGGCGGGCAGTCGGGGATGGGAGAGCGCCCGACCCCGGACGCCCCACACCCAGGCAGGAGGCGCCCCCCCCCGGGCACCCTCAAGCCGCCCCTGCAGCACGCAAGAGCGCGCGCTGTAGGGTTGGTGACGGGTCCCCACGCCCGCACCGCCCCGCACCCACAGCCAGTGGGTAATGGGCCCCGGCAGCCCGCCCAGAGGGCGGGCAGTCGGGGTTGGGAGAGCGCCCGACCCCGGATGCCCCACACCCAGGCAGGAGGCGCCCCCCGCGGGCGCCCTCATGCCGCCCCCCCAGCGCGCAAAGCCAGCTCGCAAGAGCGCGCGCTGTGGGGTTGGTGACGGGTGCCCACGCCCGCATCCCCCCGCACCCGCAGCCAGTGGGTAGTGGGCCCCGGCAGCCTGCCCAGAGGGCGGGCAGTCGGGGGTGGGAGAGCGCCCAACCCCGGACGCCCCGCACCCAGGCAAGAGGCGGCCCCCCCTGGGCACCCTCATGCTGCCCCGACAGCGCGCAAAGCCAGCTCGCAGGAGCGCGCGCTGTGGGGTTGTTGACGGGTCCCCACGCCCGCACCCCCCGCACCCACAGCCAGTGGGTAGTGGGCCCCGGCAGCCCGCCCAGAGGGCGGGCAGTTGGGGTTGGGAGAGCGCCCGACCCCGGACGCCCCACACCCAGGCAAGAGGCGCCCTCCACGGGCGCCCTCATGCCGCCCCCACAGCGCGCAGAGGCAGCTCCCAAGAGCGCGCGCTGTGGGGTTGGTGACGGGTCCCCACACCCGCACCCCCCCACACCCACACCCAGTGGGTAGCGGACCCCAACAGCCAGCCCAGTGGGCGGGCAGTCGGGGGAGGGGGAGCGCCTGACCTCAGATGCCCCTCGCAACAACGGCCCCAAGCCAGGTAGGGGGGAACCGGGACCGGACCGCCTCCCCCCCCAAGCACGCCAGATGGAGCAAGGGACCGGGGCAGGACACGCGCAGGGGCACGGACCACGTGGAACGGCCCTACCAGCGCCCAGTGCCGGGGCCGCGCGAGGTGCGCACGCCACACCACCCAGGGGGGGGGGAGCGGACGCCGCGCGAGCGCGAGCGCACACACACGCAAAGGGCACGCAGGGACTACCAGAAGGGCAACCGGACCGAGCTCGCGGAACGCACAGACCGCGTGGAATGGCGTACCAGCGAGCGAGGGTAAGGGACACCCGGACTGGACAGCCCGCCACACGCAGCGCGGGACACGCGGGGCGGGATGGGGGAAACGGGAGAGACACAACACCAGGGACCGGTCCGAGCCCCCCAAACCGGCCGCGAGCGCCGCGCACACACGAACAGGGCACTGCACCCGCCAAGGCAGTAGTGGCGCACTGCGCCACGCCCCAACCCCTAGGCTAGGCAGCCTCCGCGCCAGCCCAAGGGGGTCCCACTGGCGACAAGCCAGTAGCACGGGCCCGGCGGCGCCGGCGCCCCGGGCGACCACGCATTAAGGGGGCATTTCGGTGGGTAAGCGCCCGCAGCCACGGCTGCGAATTGATGCACTGACCGGGGAGTGCCGAAACGGGGAAGCCGGGGAGGGACGGGGCTCCGACCCCTTTGAACCCGGGGGACTCCGCCAACAGGCAGGAGGTGCGTCTTGGAGGGCCCCCCACTAGAACCCGGTGGGGAGGATATCACCTGGCCCGACCAGGTGGCCCCCCGGGGCCGAAAGGCGTCTAGTACCCGCAAAATCAAACCTCAAACCTCAAACCTTCGGCAAATACGTGCGAGCGGTATCCCCCGGCTTGACCATGTAGGACAGCCTGGTAGCCCGCCGCCTGCATCACCAGCGCTTCCCCCTGCTCGGGTCCGGGGAAGGGCGTCCCGGCGTTTGTGTCCCGGATGCCGGTGGGCTCACGCAGCGTGGCGCGCCACGAATGGGACCCATTGTGCTGTGGTCCCGGGATGCTGCCCGTAATTCGCGCCCGGCCATAATGGTGGATGAAGCTTTCCCCGCCGTCCGCCAGTAGTGCCGCTGGGACAGCGTACAGCTGTTCCGCTGTAAGGGGCGCTGTCGGCGTATGGATCGCTGCAAGTTGGCGGGGCCGCGCGTCCTGGTGGCGGAACTGGGGCAGTAAGTGTGCTGGCCAGACTGCCACGGTCCCATGGTGACGGCCGCCACCGTGCACGGAAGTGCTGTGCGGTCCGCCGGCCTGTACTGCCTCAGTCCCATGGTGTCCCGGGCGAGGTGCCTGCAGGGCGCGTTCCAGGCCGCAAGTCCGCAGTTCGTGCGGTCTGGTTCGGCTCCGTCTACAGTGCGGTGCCCCCTTTGCTGTAGTCCCTGTACCAGTACCGGTCCCATAGCGCATGCTCTTGCGGGCTTGCGTTGCGTGCTCTTAGGCTGGCAGCAGGTCTTCTGAGGGAGGGGGGGGCGCCTCGTGCCTTCATGAGGGATGAGGAGCGTCTGGGGTTAGGCGCTCACCCTCCCACGGCCGCCCGTCCTTTGAACAGGCAGGTGGGGCCCGCTGCCCACCTACCCTGAGCGCGGGTGGGTGTGCAGGCGTGGGGACCTGTCACTGGCCCCTTGTCTAGCATGCCCTGCCGGGCGTTGCGCGCCGCAGGGACGGCGGGAGGGTGCCCGGGGGGGCCCTCTCATTACTGTGTCTGGGGTTAGGGTTAGTCGCTCTGCCTCCCTCAGCCGGCTGTCCTGAGTCCGTTGCCCGTCTTTCGTGGACTCGGGAGGTGTGGGTATGAGGGCCCGGCAGCGGCCCCACAACGCACGCTCCTACGAGCTGGCGTTGTGCGCTGTGGGGGTGGCCGGGAAACTTCCCCGGGGGGGGGCGCCTCCTGCCTTCATGAGGGGCGTGTGTGGTTAGGCGTACATCCTTAGGGCAGGCAGTCGGGGACCACTGCCGACATACTGCGGGTGCGGGTGTGCAGGTGTGGGGACCTGGCACTGGCCCTTTGGCTGGAATGCTCTGCTGGGCTTTGGGCGCCGGGAGGATGACGGGAGGGTGTCCGGGGGGGGGTCCTTTCCTCAAATACAGGGGCATCTGGGGTTAGGCCCTGTCTCTCCCCCGGCTAGCCGTCATTGGGGAAGGTACCTGGGGCCTGTTGTCTACATACTGTGGCTGCGGAGGTGCAGGCGTGGGGACCTGGCACTGGCCCCTTGACTGGTCTGCTCTGCTGGGTGTTGTGCGCCGTGAATGTGGCGGGAGGCTGCCCGCGGGGGGTCCTCCTGTCGATGTGAGGGGGTTCTGGGGTTAGGCGCTCTTCCTCCCCCAGCTACCTGTCATTGGGGAAGGTAGTTGGGAGCCCGTGGCCCGTTTCTCGTGTGCGCATGAGGTGTGGGTATGAGGGCCCAGCACCGGCCCCACAGCGCACGCCCTTGCAGACTGGCGTTGCGCGCTGTGGAGTGGCAGGAGGACTTCCCCTGGGGGGGCGCCTCGCGCCTTCAATTCGGGCGTCTGGGGTAGGCGCCAACCCTCCCCCAGATGTCTGTCCACGGAGCAGGTGGTCGGGGTCTGCTGCCCACATACTGTGGGTGCGGATGTGCAAGTATGGGGACCTGGCACTGGCCCCTTGGCTGGCAATCCCCTGCTGGGCGTAGCGCGCCACAGGGATGGCGGGAGTGTGCCCGGCGGGGCTCCTCTCGCCAAAGCGAGCGGCGTTTGGCATTAGGCGCTCTCCCTCTCCCAGCTGCCCGTCCTTGGGGCAGGTAGCTGGGGTCCGCTGCCCGTGCTCCGCGGGCGTGGGGAAAGTGGGTATGGGGGCCCAGCACTGGCCCTACAGCGCACGCTCTTACGTGCTGGCGTTGTGCGCTGTGGGGGTGGCATGGGGCTTTCCCCGGGGGGGGGCGGCCCGTGCATTTATTAGGGGCGTCTGGAGTTAGGCGCTCACTCTTTCCCAACTGCCCGTGCTTGGGGCTGGCAGTCGGGGCTCGCTACCCACGTACTGTGGGTGCAGCTGTGCAGACGTGGGGACCTGGCACTGGCCCCTTGGCTGGCATGCCCTGCTGGGCGTTGCGCGCTGCAGGGGCGGCCGAAGGATGCCTGGGGCGGCTCCTCTCGTCAGGCTCAGGGGCGTCTGGGGTTAGGTGCTCTCAGTGCCCCGGCTACCCGTCCCTGGGGCAGGTAGCTGGGGCCCATTGCCCGTGTCTCGTGGGCTCTGGAGGTGTGGGTATGAGGGCTCAGCACCGGCTCCACAGAACATGCTCTTGTGGGCTGGTGTTGCGCGCTGCTGGGGTGACAGCGGGACTTCTCCAGGGAGGACGCCTCATGCCGTCATGAGGGGCGTTTGGGGTTAGGCGTTCACCCTCCTCCGGCTGTCGGTCCTTGAGGCAGGCGGTCGGGGTCCACTGCCCACATACTGTGGGTGCGGATGTGCAGGTATGAGGACCTGGCACTGGACGTTTGGCTGGCATGCCCCGCTGGGCTTAGCGGGCCAAAGGAGTGGCATGAGGGTACCGGGGGGGGGCTTCTGCGGCCAAGGTGACGGGCGTCTGGGCTTAGGCGCTCTCCCTCTCCCGGCTACCTGTCCTTCGAGCAGGTAGCAGGGGTCCGCCGCCTGTGCCTCGTTGGCGCGGCAGGTGTGGGTATCAGGGCCCAGCACCCGCCCAGGGGCGCGCGCACCCCCGAGGTGGTCTTGCATTCTGTGGGGGTGGCAGCAGGACTTCCCCGGAGGGGGCGCCCCGCGCCTTCTTGAGGGGAGTCTGCGCTTAGGCATTCATCCTCGGGGCAGGCAGTTGGGGCACGCTGCCCACATAGTACTGGTGCGGGATTGCAGGGTTGGGGACCTGGGACTGGCTCCTTGGATGGCATGTTCTGCTGGGCGTTGCGCGCCGCGGGGGTGGTGGGAGGGTGCCGGGGCGGGCTCCTCCCGTCAATGTGAGGGGCGTCTGGGGTTAGGCGCTCTGCCTCCCCCAGCTATACGTCCTTGGAGAAGGCAGTTGGGGCCCCTGGCCGGTGTCTCGTGGGAGCGGGAGGTGTGGGTATTAGGGACCAGCACCCGCTCCACAGCACACCCTCTTGCGAGCTGGCGTTGCGCGCTGTGGGGGATGGCAGGAGGAATTCCCCCGGGGGGGCGCCTTGCGCTTCAATGAGGGGGTCTGGTGTCAGGCGCTCACCCTCCCCCGGCTGTCCATCCTTTGGGAAGGCAGTCGTGGTCCGCTGCCCACATACTGTAGGTGCGGGTGTGCAAGTATGGGGACCTGGCACTGGCCCCTTGGCAGGCATGCTCTACTGGGCGTTGCGCGCTCCGGGCATGGCGGGAGGGTGCCCGGGTCGGCTCCTCTCGCCAAAGTGAGGGGCGTCTGGGTTTAGCCGCTCTCGCTCTCCCACTTACCTGTCCTTGGGGCAGGTAGCTAGGGTCTGCTGGCCGTGTCGCATGGGCGCGGGGGATGTGGATATGGGGGCTCAGCACTCGCCCCACACCGCAGGCTCTTACGAGCTGGCGTTGTGCGCTGTGGGGATAGCAGGGGGACTTCCCGGGGCGGGGCGGCCTCTGCCTTCATTAGGCGCTCTCCCTCTCTTAACCGCCTGTGCTTGGGGCAGGCAGTCGGGGCTCGCTGCCCCCATACTGTGGGTGCGGGTGTGCAGGCGTGGGGACCTGGCACTGGCCCCTTGGCTTGCATGCCCTGCTGGGCCTAGCGCGCCGCAGGGGTGGCAGGAGGGTGCCAGAGGGGGCGTCTCCCGCCAAGGTGAGGGGCGTCTGGGCTTAGGCGCTCTCCCTCTCCCGGCTACCGGTCTTTCAGTCAGGTACCTGGGGTGCGCTACCCGTTCATCGTGCGCGCGGCAGCTGTGGGTATGAGGGCGCAGCACCAGCCCCACGGCGCGCGCTCTCCTGAGCTGGTGTTGCATGCTGTTGAGGTGGCAGCAGGACTTCCCCAGGGGGGACCTCTCGCGCCTTGATGAGGGGCATCTGCGGTTACGCGCTCACCCTTTCCCGGCCTTCCATCCTTTGGGCAGGCAGTCGCAGTTGGCTGCCCGCTTTCTGTTGGTGTGGTTGTGCACTCGTGCGGACCTGGCACTGGCCCTTTGACTGGCATGCCCTGCTAGGCTGTGCGCACCGCGGGCGTGGCGGCAGGGTGTCTGGGGGGACCCCTCCCGCCGTGGTGAGGGGCGTCTGGGGTTAGGCGCTCTCTGCGTTCCCGCTGCCTGTCCTTCAGGGCAGCCAGCCGGGTGTTGGTGTGGGTGTGGTGCCTGTGGTGTCCCTGTTCCTGTGTGGGTGCGTTGGGTTGCTGTGTGTGCCGCGGTGCTGTGTTTGCTGTTTGCCCTTTCCTCTACGCCCCTTTCCCCTATATTTCCGTTCCCAACCGCCCGTCCTTGGGGTGGGTAGCTGGGTGTGTGTGCGTGCGGTGCCCGTGGTGCGCCCCTCCTTTAGTGCCCGCTGTCTGCCGTCCTTGCCCTCCCCCTATTTGGTTGGCGTGGCTTACCCTGTCCTGTTCTCTCTCGCGGTCTGGCGTTACTCTCTTCTTTCTCCACCTTGTGGTCCATTAGTTGCATTTCGCAAGCGCCCAAGAGTGGGCGCTGTTTACCCTTTCCCCTATCCCTGCCAGCTCGGGCCAGCCCTCCTCCCTCCTCCCTTGCGCAATTTTTGCCCTGTCCCGGTCTTATGTGGCTATGTCTTTCCGTTTTCTTCCGCTCCTTTGTGGACCTGTGGGACAAAATTGAGGTGCAGGGCATGGGCCGTTTGCAGTGTTCGGTGTGACTTGCGACGTCTGCTACTTATTGCGCGGTCTGATGGCGTTAGGATTATTCCTGAATATGCGGCGGTGGCAGTGCCATCCCATCCCGCGTCTTTGCCCTGCGGAGAGTGTGCGAGGGGGCAGGGCGTGAGGAACGTCTGGGGTTAGGCGGTCATCCCCCCTCAGCTGCCCATCCTTGGGGCAAGCAATCCGGATGGGTTGCCCATGTGTTGTGCGCGCGGGTGTGCAGGTGTGGGGACCCGGCATAGGCCCCTTGGCTTGCATGCCCTGCTGGACATGGCGTGCTGTAGGGTTGGCGGAAGGTTACCCGGGGGGGGGGCTCCTCTTTCCGTTGTGAGTCGGGTCAGGGGTTAGGCGCTCACCGTCCCCTGGCCGCCAGTTTTTGGGGCAGGCAGTCAGGGTCCGTTACCCTCCCTCTCGAGGCGCAGGAGGTAGGGGTATGGGAGCCCGGCACTGATGCCACAGCGCACACTTCTGCCAGCTGGCTGGCGCGCTGTGGGGGTGGCACGGAGGAGTCACGGGGGTGTTTGCCTCGGGCCTTTGTGAGGGGCGTTTTGGGTTAGGCGCTCACCCTCCTGCGGGTGCCCCTCCTTGGGGCAGGCAGCGGGGGTGCGTTACCCTCACTCTCAGGGCGCGGGAGGTGCGGGTATGGGAGTCCGGCACCGACCCTACAGCGCATGCTCCTGCGAGCTGGCTGGCGCGCTAGGGGGTCGGCAGGAGGGTGTCCCCGATCGGGGTGCCTCAGGCCTTTGTGAGGGAGGTCTGGCATTAGGCGCTCACCCTCCCCCGACTCCCCGTCCTTGGCGGAAGCAGTCGGGGTCCACTGCCCACATGCTGTGGGTGCGGACGTGCAGGCGTGGGGATCCGGCATTGGCCCCTTTGCTTGCATGCCCTGCTGGGCTTTGCGTGCCATGGGGGTGGCAGGAGGTTGCCGGGGGGCGGGCTCCTGCAGCCATTGTGAGGAGCGGCTAGGGTTAGGTGCTCACACTCCCCCAGCTGCCTGTCCTTTGGGCAGGCAGTCGGGGTCCGCTTCCCTTTGTTCTCGGGGAGCAGGCGGCGCGGGTATGGATGCCCGGCACGGACCCGACAGCGCACGCTTCTGCGAGCTGGCGTTCCGCGCTGTGGGAGCGGCACGAAGGCATCCCCTGGGGGGCGTCCCTCGTGCCTTACTGAGGGGCGTGTGGGGTGAGGCGCTCACCCCCCCCCCCCGATTCTCCGTCCTTGGGGCAAGCAGTCGGGGTTCGCTGCCCAAATAGTGCGGGTGCGGAGGACCCAGCACTCGCCCCCTGGCTTGCATACCCTGCTGGACATTGCATGCCATGGGGCTGGCAGGAGGATACCTGGGGGAAAGCTCTTCTTGCTGTTGTGAGGGGCGTCCGGGGTTAGGCGCTCAGCCCCCCCCCCGCCTGCCCGTCCTTGGGCCAGGCAGTCGCGGTCCACTAGCCTTGTTCTCTGAGAGCGGGGGGCGCCGGCATGGGTGCCTGGCACCGACCCCACAGTGCACTCTCTTGCAAGCTGGCGTTGCGCGCTGTGGGGGTGGCATGAGGCCGTCCTTGGGGCGGGCTGCCTCGTGCATTCTTGAGGGGTGTCAGGGGTTAGGCGCTCACCCTCCCCGGCTGCCCATCCTTGGCGCAAGCAGTCCGGGTCCGCGGCCCACATACTGTGGGTCCGGATGTGGAGTCCTGGGGACCCGCACTGGCCCCTTGGGTTGCATGCCCTGCTGGACATTGCCTGCCATGGGCGTGATGGGAGGTTTTCGGGGTACGGGCTCCCCTCGCCCTCGTGAGGGACGTCTGGGGTTAGGTGCTCACCCTCCTGCGGCTCCCTGTTCTTGGGGCAGGCAGTCCGGGTCCGCTGCGCTTGTTCTCGACGTTCGGGCGGCGCGGGTGTGGGGGCCCTGCACCATACCCACAGCGCGCTGTGTGGATGGCGTGAAGGCGCCCCGGAGGGGTGCCTGGCGCCGTAATGAGGGGCTTCCGGGGTCGGGCACCCTTCCTCCCCTGAGTGTTCCTGCTTCGCGCATGAGGCCGGGGCCCGCTACCCACTGGTTGTAGGTGCCGTGTACGGGCGTTGGGGCCCGCACTCCCCAGTGTGCGACTGGCCTTGCGGGCGCTGCGCCTCCTGGAGGCGTGAAGGGGCGTCCATTGGGGCGCCCCTCACCGGATTGGGTGTTGCCTGGTACCTTCTCTTGTGCCGTGGTTCGTTGTGTGTTGTGCACGCTGCCCGGGTTCGCGGCACCCGGTGGCCGGTTTCGCTTGGCACCTGTCCCTGTGCAGTGGTTTTGGCCGGTAAGGTGCCTTGCTGGCGTGCCTTGTGGCCTTGCGTTGGTGCGCCGTGCCTGGTCCGGTCCGGTTGCTCTCGGTTCTCCAGTTGGCTTTACCGACGCCGTGGTGCCTTCTCCCACCAGAGGGTTTCGCCCACAGATTAGCTTGGCAGCTGTGCGGTGCTCGTGGAGACTGGCCGAGAACCGGGGTCATGGTGCCTGCTGCTGGTCCCCGCCGAGGCAGGGGCGCTGGGCTGGCTCCGCGTCATACCGGTTCGGGGCGCCGCTGTGGGGCTGTTGCTGGTTGGACCCTCCGGCGTCGGTCTCCGGCTGCGTGCGCTACGGTGGTTTGGCGTGTATGGACCCAGCAAGGGCATATCTGTGGCTCAGAGGAGAGCTGGATGGAGCATGAGGAGCGACTGTAGGTTGGCCTTAGAGACTGTTGGCTCCTAGACCCCGCACTTGGCTGGTCGGAACGCCCCTCCCTTGTCAGTGTTCTAGGGTCATATCTGGGCAGAATTGTGGGTTGTGTTCAAGCCCGGATATTCAGGGGCCACTAGGGGAGGTTGGACCTGACGATGGGCTGTGGGCAGGGACTGAGTGTCTGTTGCCATTGGGTGCCCCCATCCCAGTCAGCTGCCCAACAAACCTGTCAGTGTGCAAATATGTTGTTGTTGTTGTACTTACCTTTGCTCTTTGAATGCAGAGTGGAAACCCTAGGAGCCCACGTACATAAGGTAAAATTGAGTACGAAAAATTGGGTCGCGTACGAAACACAACGCCTCGTACGAGGCAATTCTAAGGAAACAAAAATTATCTATGGTCTTTTTAGTTCCTTTGGTTAATAATTTCGCATGAAAGTGATGCAATTCCTACACCCGCAACGGGAATCCCGTACGCACAGACACCCCACATAAAAAGCCGCATGTACCGCGGGTCAGGCAGCTTACATGTGACCAGCACCTTTTTTAGATTTAAATACCACGATTTCTGTTGCACTCTACTGCAGTTGTTCGTTTGGTGTACCTTGTCCGGAACTGTCACGCACTTTCAGCGTCTCTCGGGGTGGAACATCTACGGTCCTGAGGCTGCCGCAAGGATTGCTGACCTTTTTACATCATCTAAGAGGGGTCTACCGTTGCTTTGCAACGTACTGCGCTTGTGTGCAGGTACAAAACCTATCATTGTCTTGGAAGCCAATAGCCTGAGGCGGTACGCAACCTTTCTCTGCACACCTCGCGCTGTGGTGTGTTTGTTGCTGGAACTAGTTCTCAGAAAGGAGCGATATCGAACATTGCTCCGTTTTATTGGGCAGCACAAAGCACTCTTTCATTATTTGACAGGCTTGTCCGCGCCAAGACTTTTCCCTGGTCGGAGGACTGCAAATGCCGCATGGAACAAAATGGCCCCCGCCATGGACATGGGTCCACCCCGTTACGCAAAGGGCTCCATTTCGCAATGGGCGTCTGTTATCTATTGGAAGTTTAGTTCATGGCTGTAATATATTCAGTCCAATCCATGCTTGTGGTCTACTGTTGCCCACCCGAAGAACGGCTTCCGTTTTCTCATACGGGGTGATGGGTACCAAGTGGCACCTTGCAGCAGGTCACAGTTAAATATCTATATTATAAATCACGGAAAACTGGCAAGATCGAGGTCCCATTGCTGCGTGTCGTGCCTGGAGTATTGTTCTGACAAGGACTTGGGGCTACTTGCCGAACTCTGGCGTCCAAATATCCTGGTGTGAAATTGTCTTTCGTATGAAAGACTTTTATTTGATACGAAGCGTTTTCTACGCATGAAACGATTTTTGGGCTTTGCGGAAGCTCATGGTACTGAAGAAGGTCCCCTTGCGGCTGGGCACGGTCCCATCTACCGTGGAATTGGGCGGTGACATCCCCTGCACAAAGGCACTGCTGAACATTTTGACATCCCGGATGGTGCCTTCGTTTTATTCCGCAGCCTATTGGGACACCTCATCCTCATGTAACAAGAAGCGCTGAATGGAAAGTGACGCCGGCCGCAAGTGTCTGGAGCGTATTTGTGCTGGTGGAGCTGCCTGCCCGGATGGGGAACAGTTTCAACGGCTCTTTGAATGTTTGGGTGTCATTGCTGTGATCATGGGAGTTGGTGACAGTCGGGTTGATCAAGCTGTCACCAATATGCAAGTACCGCTCTTCACTCCATTATGATACATTGCCTGACCAGGTGGCCCGTGCGGCAAAGGCATTCGGAAAGGCTCTGGCAGGCACCTCAAACGCGTCATATTTGTACATGGTGGAGCATGACTTTCCGGACGGGTTGCGGTCACTGCTAGGTGTGGATCGGGGTATGTATTAGAATGATGTGACGTAGAGTGTCAATGCGCTGATGAAACAAAGTTACATCTGTTTCCCGAACCGAGGGGGTGGTATTGATGCTTCTAAGAAGTACACAGCGCTTATGCAGACGTTGCAGTACCTCTTCATGCTGCATCATTCGCAAATGGTGCGTCATGGCAAGCCACATGCAACCATGTGTGTCAACGCAGTCCTTTTCAACCATGAGTGATCCGACGCTTCATGAGGATTATCGGAAGTTCTTGGGACTACAGGTATTTTGTAATACTTGTTTCGTACGAAACATTTTGCTTCGGACGACGTATATTTGTTTCGTACGTAGTGTTGTCTACAACACTGGCATCACTGTGTAGACGTGGTGCAGGCAGCATGGCAGCTTGGCTACAATGGGGGGCCAGCCAACAACAGCGCCGCAAGAAAGCGCGGGGGTGCAACGGCAATCGTCTATGGAGTCAGAATCTGGAGCTGAGGGGAGCGTGCAAGTGCCTGCATTTGCGTTCAACTACTCCGCCGTCCACTCGAAACAGGCCCGGCTTTGCATACATTGCCGTAATCCCACGGGTCCCACCCCAAGTCAGAGTCACAACCGGGAAAGCTATTTGGCGCAGGCGTGGAGTAATCCTTGGACACTGCGCTTCAGTCATTGGTCCATCGACGACTTCTTCACACCTGGCGGGTTGGACAGCCTCCTCCGGCTCCCCTTGGGCTGGGTGTGGCTGGACGTCTTGTAGGTAGGTAGGTAGGTGCACTCGGTCGTGGAGAGGCGCCCCATGGTTCCCCGTGGCGTCGCCCCTGTGACGAAAGGGAAGAGGCTCCGCGCGTGAAGAGGGGAGGCGGTTTACTTCCCGCTTGACCTGACTGGTGGCCCCGAACAAAGCGGCCCCGGGCAACACCGAGAGGGCTGATCGCCGCCAGCGTGACTGCTTGTCATGCCGGGAGGGTGGGCCCCCGTGCTTGCACACGTCCCCTCCTTTGGACGGAACCCTAGGGGTTCACCGGACTTCCTGGCGTATCCCGTTCCCAAGGCATGCATGCATGTTCTTGGTACTGGGGTTCCGAGGTGCTTGGGTGTCGCACGCTCCGCCTCGAGTCCCAAAGCAGCGCAGGCCTTAGGATGCAGCCTTACCCCCGGTCTCCGGATCTCGTTTAGCCGGGTCACCTGCATGGCACGGGCTGCCTCAGTGCCCGGGCTATGGACACTGGGTTTTCTACTGTTGCGTGGCGCTTGTGTTTGGGTCTGGGTTGTGGTTGGGTTCGGGCTTCGGCTGCGCCCCGCCACTCCTGACTGGCGTGTTGGGGTGTGTGTGCGCTTGTGTGTGCGCTCCGCTTGTACCCTGCGGGGTTTGTGTCTGCTTGTGTGCGCGCTCCGCTTGCACCCCACCACTCCTGGCTGGGGTGTGCGGCGTTGGTGTATGTGCTTCGGCTCGGGTTTAGGCTGCGCCCCACCCCTCCTGGCTGGGCTGTTAGGCTGTGTGTGTGCTCGTGTGTGCGCTCCGCTTGCACCCTGCCACTCCTGGCTCAGGTGCGCGGTGTGGGTGTGTGTGTTTGGGCTCGGGTTTTGGCTGCGCCCCGCCACTCCTGGCTGGGGTGTTGGGCTGTGTGTGTGCTCGTGTGCGCGCTCCGCTTGCACCCGCCACTCCTGGCTGGGGTGTGCGGTGTGGGTGTGTGTGTTTGGGCTCAGGTTTTGGCTGCGCCCCGCCTCTCCAGGCTGGGGTGTTGGGCTGTGTGTGTGCTCGTGTGCGCGCTCTGCTTGCACCCAGCCACTCCTGGCACGGGTGCCCGGTGTCGGTGTGTGTGTTTTGGCTCGGGTTCCAGCTGCGCCCCGCCACTCCTGGCTGGGGTGTTGGGCTGTGTGTCTGCTCCGCTTGCACCCAGCCACTCCTAGCACGGGTGCGCGGTGTGGGTGTTTGTGTTTGGGCTCGGGTTTCGGCTGCGCCCCGCCACTCCTGGCTGGGGTGTTAGGCTGTGTGCGTGCTCCGCTTGCACCCAGCCACTCCTGGCATGGGTGCGCGGTGTGGGTGTGTGTGTTTGGGCTCGGGTTTCGGCTGCGCCCCGCCACTCCTGGCTGGGGTGTTGGGCTATGTGCGTGCTCCGCTTGCACCCAGCCACTCCTGGCACGGGTGCGCGGTGTGGGTGTGTGTGTTTGGGCTCGGGTTTCGGCTGCGCCCCGCCACTCCTGGCTGGGGTGTTGGGCTGTGTGTGTGCTCCGCTTGCACCCAGCCACTCCTGGCACGGGTGCGCGGTTTGGGTGTGTGTGTTTGGGCTCGGGTTTCAGCTGCGCCCCGCCACTCCTGGCTGGGCTGTTGGGCTGTGTGCGTGCTCTGCTTGCACCCAGCCACTCATGGCACGGGTGCGCGGTGTGGGTGTGTGTGTTTGGGCTCGGGTTGCGGCTGCGCCCCGCCACTCCTGGCTGGGGTGCTGAGCTATGTGCGTGCTCCGCTTGCACCCAGCCACTCTTGGCACGGGAGCGCGGTGTGGGTGTGTGTGTTTGGGCTCGGGTTTCCGCTGCGCCCCGCCACTCCTGGCTGGGGTGTTGGGCTGTGTGTGTGCTCGTGTGCGCGCTGCGCTTGCACCCAGCCACTCCTGGCACGGGTGCGCGGTGTGGGTGTGTGTGTTTGGGCTCGGGTTTCGGCTGCGCCCCGCCACTCCTGGCTGGGCTGTTGGGCTGTGTGTGTGCTCCGCTTGCACTCCGCCACTCCTGGCACGGGTGCGCGGTGTGGGTGTCTGTGTTTTGGCTCGGGTTTCGGCTGCGCCCCGCCACTTCTGGCCGGGGTGTTGGGCTGTGTGCGTGCTCCGCTTGCACCCAGCCACTCATGGCACGGGTGCGCGACGTGGGTGTGTGTGTTTGCGCTCGGGTTTCGGCTGCCCCCCGCTACTCCTGGCTGGGGTGTTGGGCTGTGTGCGTGCTTCGCTTGCAACCAGCCACTCCTGGCATGGGCGCGTTGTGTGGGTGTGTGTGTTTGGGCTCAGGTTTCGGCTGCGCCCCGCCACTCCTGGCTGGGGTGTTGGGCTGTATCTGTGCTCCGCTTGCACCCAGCCACTCCTGGCACGGGTGCGCGGTGTGGGTGTGTGTGTTTTGGCTCTGGTTTCGGCTGCGCCCCGCCACTCCTGGCTGGGGTGTTGGGCTGTATCTGTGCTCCGCTTGCACCCAGCCACTCCTGGCACGGGTGCGCGGTGTGGGTGTGTGTGTTTTTGGCTCGGGTTTCAGCTGCGCCCCGCCACTCCTGCCTGGGGTGTTAGGCTGTGTGTGTGCTCCGCCTGCACCCAGCCACTTCTGGCACGGGTGCGCTGTCCGGGTGTGTGCTGGGGCTCTGGTTCTGGCTGCGCCCCGCCACTGTACATGGTGGAGCATGATTTTCCGGACGGATTGCGGTCACTGCTAGGTGTTGATCGGGGTATGTATTAGAATGATGTGACGTAGAGTGTCAATGCGCTGATGAAACAAAGTTACATCTGTTTCCCGAACCGAGGGGGTGGTATTGATGCTTCTAAGAAGTACACAGCGCTTATGCAGACGTTGCAGTACCTGGTTATGCTGCATCATTCGCAAATGGTGCGTCATGGCAAGCCACATGCAACCATGTGTGTCAACGCAGTCGTTTTCAACCATGAGTGATCCGACTGCTTCATGAGGATTATCGGAATTTCTTGGGATTTGAGGTATTTTGTAATACTTGTTTCGTACGAAACATTTTGCTTCGGACGACGTATATTTGTTTCGTACGTAGTGTTGTTTACAAAACTGGCATCACTGTGTAGACGTGGTGCAGGCAGCATGGCAGCTTGGCTACAATGGGGGGCCAGCCAACAACAGCGCCGCAAGAAAGCGCGGGGTTGCAACGGCAATCGTCTATGGAGTCAGAATCTGGAGCTGGGGGGAGCGTGGAAGTGCCTGCATTTGCGTTCAACTACTCTGCCGTCCACTCAAAACAGGCCCGGGTTTGCATACATTGCAGTCATCCCACGGGTCCCACCCCGAGTCATAGTCACAACCGGGAGAGCTCTTCCGCGCAGGCGCGGAGTGATCCTTGGACACTGCGCTTCAATCATTGGTCCATCGACAACTTTTTCACACCTGGCGGGTTGGACAGCCTCCTCCGGCTCCCCTTGGGATGGGTGTGGCTGGACGTCTTGTAGTCTCAGCGTCCCTGATCCCAACAGGCCTGTGTACACGGACAACGAGAAGGTGAATATGACCAGTGTATGCGTGTTCGACCGCATCTTGAGCAAGACAGCCTCCCCCTTGAACCACCACGTGCAGAGGGACACAAACATCACGGCCAATTTCCTTGCACGCAAGAGACCCTGCCCCCCTCCCCAGGTGGCTGAGGGGAAGAAGCATAAGCAGCCTTCCACTGTCCTGATGAAGCTGCTCATGTATCACTGGTACGTGTTTGGCCGCTGTACGCTAGAGGGACTGAGTGGAGGGCCTCATTTGCAGCCCATGGACACCCTCGAGAATGGTGGGATGGAGTGGTTATTCGTGGCAAATCCAAGGCCCACCCACAGATCGCAAGAAATGTGCCATCGAATGCACCCAAGCACTCCTAAGACCCAGTCCATCCTACAAGTGAGCCCTGGGAGCCCAGAGCCAACTGCTGTATGTCCCTGGGCAGCGCTTTGGTTGCCGGTCTAAAGAAGATGGAACAGCGGCAAGAACAATATGAGGTAGTTGCAAGTATGTGTGTGTTTTGTAAAGTTGTTTCTTACGCACTTTCTATGTAGCAAAATAGTTCGTAACCAAAATGTATAAGAAACCTTGCAGGATGAGTCCGTGGAGAGGAGTGCAGTAGGAGTTCGATGGGCATTGTGCCCTGTCAGCGCCGACGCTGCGAGATGGGACATTGCTGAGACAGGTGGGTCAAGTTTGTGGCTGCTGTAACAGAGACGGGATGAGATGCTGGCTCTTTTGAAGACGCTCCGCGATGATGAAGCCGGCGGAAGGAGTGCACTACAAGGAGGGAATCCAAACTGGCATGCAGTGCCGCGGATACCAAGCATGCTCAGGACCGCGTCCAAGGTAGAGCCGGGCAGGAAAGGCATCATTGGGAGCAAAGTAAAGAAGAGCCTCGGGATACTGGTGGAGCAATACAAGGAGAAAAAAGAGCCCAAGCCAGCGGCACTTAAGAAGCGCAAATACTAGTCGAGTGACCAGGAGTTATCTTCCGGGGAAGAAGAGGAGTCAGAGGAAGAAGAGGTGGAATCAGAGGCCACAGCGAGCAGCGATGATGAACCAAGGGCACCAACACAAGAGACGGAGGACAGCCTGAAGTGGTGGTGGGTGACGTGTGAGGAAGAACAGGAGATGGAAGAGGGGCAGAAGGTATGGAAAGCGTACCGTAGGTGCATGGTAAGGGACTGGCGTCCAACGCATGTGACAGCACCTGCAGGAACTGTGCGGCTGACCACAGAAGGCCAAAAAACGTACTCTTTTGGATACCGCAATACTGGGATAGCCTGAACTGATTGCCGGAGGGTGACTTCATCGCCGCGAAGCAATACTATGCACGCAGGAGTGATGTTGTGAGGAACCGCATGCAGTGCAACAAGACAATGCGAAATATTCACGAAGACTGGAAGAAAAGAAGCAAGCGGTGAAGATGACGAAGAAAGAAGGGCTGAAGGTGAAGGGCGCAGAGTCCAGAGCACAGCAGCCCCGAAAGGGTCCGAAGAAACAGAGGCGGCATAAGCGCCAAAAAAACAGGAAGCAGCGGAAATAGCAATGGAGGAGGATCTGCCTGAAGACAAGAAAGGTAAAGGACACGATGAAAAGGGGGAACAACCTAAGGAGCAGGGTGAGCTGGCTTTTCATTAACGTTGTTAAACCGTCACTTAAACGCGTTCGTTCGTCCGTTCAAAGAAAAATTCTTAACAAGCGACCTTTCAACAAACGAGCCGTAGAGGGTCAGTTGGTGCCCTGATTAAGAGGTTATTGACCACATTTGTTCGTATTTTAAGTGCTTTTTGGACTTTCTGCAAATTTGTTAACAAGTTCGTTCCTTCGTTCGTTCGTTTGTTAGTTTACCTGAAAACATTAACGAGCAATGTTTGTTAATGACAGCCCTGAGGGTGAGATGCAGGCAGAGATTGAGTGGGGACAGAAGAACAGTGCCATGGGTTGTGCCAGTGACAGTTCCAGCAACAGTGGCAGTGAAGCCTTGTTTGCATTAATGCCTTGCTCGCTGTGTGATGCGTTTTGTACAAATGCTTCGTACAAAGTATTTTGTGTCGTACAAAGAAAATACATAGAAAATAGTAACAGCAAAAACACATGTCATCTTGGACATGAAGGCAGGTAAAACCAGTGCAGAAGGTGTGGAGAACAAAATGATGTTGGGCGGGAGGCAGTGAAACGATTACAGAAAGCCAAAAACGTGTGCACAATGGAGGAAAAGATGTACGTTTCGTACGAAACAACTGTTTTGTACGAAACAGTTCGTACACAAACTTACCCCATGTGGCCGGGCTCCTAGGGAAGGATTGTAGAGTGCTTTGCTATTTGAGGATGCCCTGAGCGCGGTGCTTTGGCTGCCCGCTTGCTCCATTGACAAGGCCCCCCTCTGTAACGTGTCAGTGGTTGACATTCATGCTATGGCTGACGACCTGGTACAGCAAAGCAAGGACGCCCTGCCGCAGCAGATGATTGTGCCCTTGAGAGAATGCCACCCCTCGGCAGTTGCTAAAGCGATGTCTGGCGCCTCCAAGAGCAAGGAAGAGACATTGATGGGCCGGCTCACAAAGCAGCTTGAAACCAAGCACACAACAGGGTCCAGGGCCGAGACCCAGTTGGATGATGAGAGCCAACGGGACGGGGAGATCGAGCTAGACAATGAGAAAATCAAAAGGTAGCCCGCTTGAGAGCAACACCAAGACCGCTGAAGCAAAGCAACAGGCAGAGCGGCTGTTGGCGGTGATGGCGCGCTAATACAAGAGGCAGTGTGCACTGGAGATGAGGGCCTTTTGCACCCGGAGATGAAATCTGATGGCACCTGGAGATGAGACGTGTTGTGACTTGGAGATGAGAAATGTTGGTACATTGAGTTGAGACCTGTTGGGACCTGAGATAACACCTGGGAGGTGAGTGGCCCACATGTGTAGGTAAGTGGTGCCTTGTTATTGTGCTTAGGGCAGTGCGGCATTTTGAACAAAGAGAGACCTTTTTTTGTGTGTTAGCGCCTCCGGTTTGTGTTACCTCGCGCAGGACATTAGTAGTGCTGTGTACGATGTGGCTAAGGTAGTGTCATGAGTCTGAGGCTTCACATAGCCTACCCCTTGCGGAGACCACCGCTTGCATGCAGTCATTCAGAATTCTGCTATACCATTATAATCTGTTTCATTTGGCAATCAACCAAAGGGGTGCTGCCATGGGGTGCGGGGTTCCTTGTAGCAGATTGATGCATTGCACATTTGTGACCATTAGACGGCTTGGATCACCGCACTGTGCCTGTGCACTACCTTGGGGGGGGTCTCAATTTGAGAGCAAGGCAAAATAGGCAACGGCGGGGGCCAGTGCTGGAAGGGTGTGCTGGAACGGGGGCTAGAGGGGGTCCAGCGCTGTAATGGTAAGCTAGAAGGGGCTTCTAGCAAGGGGTGCCAGCGCTGAAAGGTGTTCCCGCAGAGATTCCAAAAAAGGGATCCAGAGCAGAAAGGAGATCCAGCGGTCACAATTGTCCTCTTTGTCAGAGAAGCCATGGACAGGGCAGTTGCTGCACTTGTGGGGGGTTTACCACAGCTCAAGATGTATACGGAATTCAAGGGGAAGGCAGGAGCAGAGCGGCGGCACCACATAGGGCCCCGCAGGCAGGAACCTTTGCTGGATCCAAAGCAGTTATCGTGGAGCGTGGTGGGTGATTGTACATCCGATTTGCCGGGCACCACGATGATAAGGACCCCCGTGTAGTGAGCGCAATCGGAGTGTGGGCCAAGAGTAAGACATTGAAGTAATCAATACAGCAGACGTTTGCCCTCCCGCGTGAATGCACATGTCCTGATCTTTTGGAAGCGCACACAGGTTTAACACCATACTGCATCATAACCTACGGTATCAAAGGCCCCAAGATGATCGAGCGGCTGTGCGCAACAACAACAACAATCGAAGACCTCCTTTTCACACAGCTCAAGATAGCGCAGAATGTAGGGGAGCTTCAAGTGGAAACTGACAAGATTTGGATTTTAATATGCCCCGATGCAACGGCATTGGGCAACACATCGGTCACTGAGATCAACATTTTTGTGAACTGCTGGGCCTCACGGTTTTCTGCTGCCCGGGACATCCATAGATGGGTGATGTGGGCTTGCATGGATGGCCCTGATTACGCTGCCTGGATGCATTGCCTCAGAAGAAGATGCGGGCCTGAATGCCCAAATTATGGACCCCAAGAATGGTATACATCCCCTCCAAAAAACCAAACCATAAGGTTTCAACGTAAGCTGACCAGGGATGGGAAACTAGTGATGGTGATGAACCAGGGAAGGAAATGTTGGTGGGGCTGCCTCGATGCCTGCGGGTTGGTTCGGATAGAGGTCACAGTAAACCAAATTCAATCGGAATTCCTTCTCTGATGTGTTTGCATTCCCATTGGAGACTATGCACACACAGGTTGTCGGGTACCCGTTGCTTTCCAGAAGCACCTAACGAAAAGTATTACCACCTTGACAGGGGGTGTTGTTGGAGTACGGCAAATAGCCACACATTTTGCCTGTCCATGGCGGATGTAAAGCATGTGGCTCCTTCCAAGCAACTTTTCAGAAGGACCACTCAGGCGGGGCACTTTAATACCGGCCCCTCTGTATTGTTCTTTACAGACCCGAAGTACCATGTTCGAATGGTAAATGGCCGCAGAAAGCATTTTTCCAACACCACGTTTGGTTGTGTGCTCTTGTGGACACTAATGCAATTGATGCTGCGCAACATGCGTAGCCTATACGCCTTGTGGAGGGGAAAGACAGTTTTGACCAATGGTCAGATGCAAGATTCAAAGTCTCATTGCCCAAAGTCAGCTAGACATGGCTGGAATTGGGTGGGAGGTCAACCCCATGGGTTCATTGGACAGTGGCCATTTGTTGGGCAGTGCTACAAACATTTGGTAACTGTTATGTGTTCAGCAGTATACCTTCAGAACACAGGCATAAGCCTTTGACACGTGCTGTCAGAAACAGCTTGCGAGGGTCGTCCCGTCACTGCCCATGCCTTTCACGACCCGGTGTCACCCATGTATCGCCAATGGAGACCCTTGGCGCAGGGTTACAACACCAAGCGGCCCAGCAAAGGGTTGCCTTTGGCGAGGCCACAAGGGACTGAAGACAAGGGCACTGCATGCATGCTCAAGAAACGAGATTCGAACCTGGTTGATGCATTTTGGTGCCATTCTTGCGACATACCTTGGCTCAGAAACCCCCCCTCCCGCAGAAAGGGTGCCACAAGGTGTTTGGGGCACATAAAGGGTGTGCAGAAAGGTTGCAAAAGGGGTACTAGCGCAGAAGGGGGGGTGCACAAGCGGTGCTGAAAAGGTGCAGAAAAGGTGCACAAAGGGTGCGAGAACTCCCGTTCCAACAAAAGCGGGGGGTGTGGAGAATGTGCGAAAACAGACTGTTTCGGACAGAGGTGAATATCAGCCACCAGGGGGACAACAAGGGGTATAAACATGTGGTGATTGGCCTCAAACTACATTTCAACCACACAAGGTGTTGAGGTTTGTGTAAACATGCAAAAAGGGTGCCAGAAGGGGGTATTTCCTGCACACATCTCTTAGCGTCGCACCCCAACGACATCCCTGTTGAAAAATTCAATGATTTCCCAGTCGTGCAACCTTGTCTACTTAGAGCTTATGCACTAGTCATCGGGCTTGGCCAATCCGATTCTCATGATGGCTGCATCCGAAAACAAGGCACGCGTTCTCATTGTTGGGTCTCAACCCCCCCCCTATGCAAAGGACGTCAGGAACGCTAGCCTTTGTTTTTGGGGACAACATCGTAAATCACCGTGTACCACAACGTTCCGGGCAAATTTATTGCCTTCTGAAGCAGGTTGTCCAGTTAAGGAAGGGGCAAACTGAAGGGCATGCTGTTGGAGCGAGGAGTCAGTATCCTTTCGCACAAGCCCCTTGCTGCCTCTGTGCCATATATATCTTTCAGGAAAGTTGCATGGGGACGAGGTTTGCTGCTGTATCCTCGCAATTTGATGCCAACAAGTCTGCCTGCACAGGAACTGGAGAGGCCCCGTCGTTGATTGGTGTTCAAGCCTCAGGGAGCAGCGTAACGCTGGACGCAAGACGGCAGCTTCCGCAAAATGCAGCGTTTGTCTCACCTAGGTCCAGCTCCGCTTGTGGTCCTCCAAAGTGTCGACTGCTACAGTGTTGACCAGAATGGCTGCTTCTGTGGCTCATGAGGTGTGCGAGCAAATGTCGAACCTCACGGATATCACGAAGGTGTTTTAGGCTACTTATTGTCTTTCGGACGACAGGATGAAGAAGCTTGAATTTGGTTACCAAGAATTGCTTGTGAACTGCCCGAAGGCAGAAGAGTGAGCGGTAAGGAAAGCAGAAAGAGAGAACATTATGGACTTGATGAAGCCCGGGATGGGAGACGAAGGGACCCCTGTTCAGGCCAAGGCTTCAGAGCCCACTGCAGACTCTGTTCTGTCGGAACTGCACAAGGCAATGTGTAAACTAAATCAGTCCAGGCTGAGTCTCTGGCACCAACAAAAGCAACAATTCGACAGTGAGGCCAGCAGAGCTACCCAGGCAAGCCGCAATGGAACGCCAAGGTGATAAGTGGATCAGAGAGTAACAACTGGTGCATTCGTGTTACAATGGCTTAGCTTTCAGCTTCCTCCGTTCGATGGCTTTCGCTCTAACCCCCCCTGCTTCAACGAAGATCCATTGTGACAGGGGTTTGTTGTCATTCACACCTTTGGAAGCCCACACGCAGCCCAGATTGGGGGCTGAGCATTTGAACAGATCCACCAACATGTGTTTTCCACCACTCCGTGGTTCGAAGGTGGAAAGTTCTGTCCATGGTAATACCAGAGGCAACACCCTATTTCCAGTTTAGCGTTTTCCTTGTTTGCTGAGGTGCACGTGCAGGTCCAGGTTTGGACAGGTGCAGAGGTCGCTGTATGGTGATTACCTGATACTAAATACGCACAGTGCCTACATCCTAAGTACCCACAGAAAACCCGCTGCAGGCGCCCTAAAGGCTGTGCCTTCGGGGGAAGGCCAGAGGATCCTTCGACAGGCGACAGAAACGAGCGCCCGTGAGGGCAGCAACTGAAGGGAACCTACCACCAGTCAAGCCCCGAGGGGAATGGTTCAGGTTGTCGGCCATGAGGTAGGACGCCACGGGAACTGATGGTGGAGTGCTCCCCTTCCCGCCAAAGGCGGCCACCTTGTAAAACAAACAAGGGGAAGTCAGACTTACTTTCTAACGCCAAAACTGTACACCGCCCCTGGGTTTGATTACCGCTCTCTCTACCTCTTCTCTGTTGTCCCACATAACATACAAACCTTTATTTACAAATTGTGCTCTACCCCAATTCCCGCCAATATCCCCTTCCACAGGCTTAAAGCCAAATTTTTTCTCCTTTATAAAATAGGAGACCCACACCTACCCATAGACTATCGGCCTATCGCTCTCCTCAACTCCATTTACAAAATACCTGCTTCTTATGGAGCATCTACTCTCACTTACTACTCCACCACATACAAACTCACAAACAACACACAATATGGTGGTCTACCCAACCACCAAACCACAGACCACATCTTCCCGATGATCGCCAATCTCTCCCTCCACCTCGACATCTACCACCTCTACCTCGACGTCAACAAGGCTTTCAACTCCGTCCCCCACAACGCTCTCTGGAAAATGTTTTCCAATTACAACATACCCACCTACCTCATTAACCTCATGAAAAACCTCTACTCGCCCCGTATGACTACCCCATAGTCAACGGTTTCCCTCTCTTCGCTGCACACTGCATCGAGAGCCTCCGCCAAGGATGCCCCATGTCACCCATCCTCTTCAACCTCTTATATTGACCCCATCATTCTTTACATTAAAACTCTCCTCCCCACACAAGATATCAACGCTCTCTTCTCCTTGGTTGACGACATGGCTCTCCAAACCAAATCACCCCGCACCCTTCACAAAATTCACCACTTCCTGCCCACGCCACGAACACACCCACACGCACGCCCACGCCCGGCCACGCCACCCGGACACTAACCAGGAGCCACAGCCACCCACCCTGGCGGTCTGGGAACCGGGAGCCGACACCGGCACACACCCACACCCACGTACAGCACCCCAGCCACCCCCCCCCCCCAAAAAAAAAAAAACAAAGCCAAACAAGCCACCGAAAAGAGAGGAGTAAGGGACATGCAGAGGAAGGGGCCACGGGGGGAACAGAGGGCAAACACGCAAGCCCACACACGCGCCCCCCCCCCCCCAGCCAGCCCAACCCCGCATGTCCCGCACCCTCCCAGGAACCGCAAAGCCCAAGACCACCCCCCAGGCACCACCACAACAGACCACCAAGAGGAGCCGCCGAGGACGACACACGACACACCGCCGCCAAACACACGGTCGACACCGACACAAGCCCCACCCCCACAACCCGCCGCACCCACCGCTGCGGCGCCCCAACACACAATGCTGCCCCCATGGATGCGGTACACCCCAAAAACCCCCTTCAGCCGGCCAGCCAGAGGCCACCACGGGACGCACCAAGGGGACGCCGCGGTATACCCACCCACAGTGCGGCCCCGACACCCGCTACCCGCCGGCATCCTACCACGGGCCCACCCCACACCCGAGCACATAGCCCCCCTCCCACCGTGGAAACGATACACCCCAACCACACACCGCCACTCACCACCCGCGGGCACCGCACCGGGGCCACAACACGCCCAAGCAGCCGCGACCCACCGACCCGCGGACCCCGCAAGCGCAATACCCCACACCAAAGGACCCACCCAACGGCGGGCCAGCACCCCCAAGCACCACACGACCACACCCCCCTGGTTGCGACACTCCAGTCCCGCACACCCCGCCCCAGGGGACCCCAGGCCCTACGCCACACCGACCCCGCACAGGCCACGTACTGAAACACACCAGGAGAACGATCAAGAGACCACGCGGGGCTGCCCCACACCACCAGAGGACAAACCACAGGCGACAGCCCACCCCACCAGACCTGGACACGGTGCCCCCCCCCCCCAACGGGAAGGCCACCACACAGCACAACACCACCATACCGCACCGCACCCCCCTCCCCCACCCGGGGGCACGGGACACCACAGCCCACCAACACAGGAACGAAGCCACGCCCCACCGACCCCGCACCCCACCCCACCGGCACCACCCCTGGAAACCCCGCACACCTCGCGCCAGCTCAACACCCACCACCGGCCACAACCCGAACCGCACACAGGGGCAACACCACCGGCAAGGACAGCCACCAGCGGGCAGCCACACACCACAGCCACGCCAAACGGCGCGCCTCCCCCGGCGCACGACCCCGCACCGGCCGCCGCACGTGCCCCGAACACCAGCATCACACGCCCACCGTGCCATGACTCAACACCCCAGCACGTGAACACGCAAGATGACCCCATGGCCCTGGACATCGACAGCCTGCTAGAACTGGAACTCCAACACACGGAGGACACGGAGCATCATATGGACCTCACCCCGCCGGAGCTCGAGCCCACAGCAAGCAGCCCCGCAGACCCCAACCCGCAAAATGCCCCCCCGCCCCCCCCCCCCGCGAGAGGGCGCCCTGGACGCACCTGTCCAACGCCCTGCGGCGCCACCACCCCACCCACGAAGCCAGCAACGGGCCCGCCGAGTACCGGGCGTCACTCGAGCGCGACCTGCCCGACGTCACGGGGCCGGGACTCCACGGGTACACCACCGCCCCCCCCCCTCCAGGCACCCCCACACAAGAATGGGAGGACGAGTACGCCGTCGACGTCACCGACATGACGGCATACATGGAAAGCGTGGAGGACCCGGAGCAAGACACCGTCCTCAGCCTCCTCGCCTACCACAGCTGGAGATGGGGCCACCAGGTCACCCTCCACCGACCGCAGGACGGGCCCCACCAGTGGTCCCCAGAGCAAACGGCGAAGTGGGACATCGTCCTCCAACTCACCCCCGAACGCTTCTACACCCTCACGCACAGCGGATTACCCGACGCCGCACCCAATGCACAGGCGCTGCCGCTGGCCCAGCCCCAGGAGGACGACGCAGACGCACCCCCACCGGAGGAATGTAATTGGGACCCCCCCACGGCCACCACCGAACGCATGCCGCACCGGCTCACCAAACGTCACCTCCCCCACGACTACCACGCCACCAACGACTCGCGGGGACGCCGCACACTGCCCCGGCAGTGGGCATCACCCGAAGGCACCTTCACGTGGGGGGAAATCCTCCCCGGCGCCGTGGCGCTCACGTACCTGTGGCTCCGGGACGCGGAGATGCACGCGCAGCCCCCCGGCACACACCTCCTCCTCACCCTGGAGGGAGAGGCCGCCGTCGAAAACGTCCACACAGCGGAAGGAGAGGACTACGTGACGGCGAACGCGGACACCGCAGTATGGCTACACGCTCACGAGCACACCACACCCCCCACCGTAGTACCGGGGTCACACCCCTGGCACGTGGTCATCGTGCGACTACCCACAGGAGCAGACACAGGAAGCGCCCAACAGGGATGGGCGGACAGGTGGGCAGACGTGTGCGCCTCCCTGCACGAAGGGCTGCACAGACCCTCCCTCACCAGTCACACCCTCGAACCGGCCCCCACCACGGCCGAATCCCACACCGGGGCGGCCCCCCCCACCGGAGTCTGGGCCTACACGCGCACCCTCCACCGCGAGGCAGCGGAAGCCCTCAAGACCGCCATCTCCAACCACCAAGGCCTCCTGCACACCCCCCACGATAACACACAAAAGGGCTACACCCTATGGTGGCACCACCCCGCACCAGAAGGGGGCCTGCAGCCACCGGCAGACCAGCCTGGCATCGGCCCAGACCTCACGGCGATCGCCCGCGCCGTCGCCGCCATGGCCCAGCAAGTTGGGGCGCCACCCCAATGGGCACCGTCCATCATCAAGGAAACGGCGGCACGCCACAACCCAGCTTTCGCACACTTCCGGGGACGCCCCATTCATCCCACCCTACCGGACCTCGACCTCCCCGCCCACGATGCGTGGGCAGTCCACATCCTCGTGCCCCACGACACCGCCCCCAAAACAGGGGACGCGACGGCACGCATCACCAAACAACTCCCCAATACCGCGCTCCACTACGACATACCAACGCCCAACGTCATCGTCACCCACAACACGGGTCGCGACCACTACTACCTCCAGGCCACCCATGAGCGCTCCCCCATCACCGTATACACCTTCACCACCTACCCTGGCCTCCAGCCACCGCAACACCACCCACGCCCGGCATGGAAGCACCCCCTACACGTCGCCCCGACCCCACGCAAAAGGCCCACCCACCACGCGCCCCCTCCCGCCGACAGCACCGCCCTCCACACCGCCCGCAGACGGGCCGCAGCACAACACCAAAGCCACCTGCTCCCACGCATTAACGCTGGGCCCGGCACCATCACCGAGGCCACCCACAAAAGCACCTTGAACCTACTGGCTCGCAAACTACGCCCCAAAATGGCACTGGAGGACACGCTCTGGATATACTATGGCGAAGGCCGCACGGCACGGGTGGCGGACCTCCGCAACATCATCCCCCGCCACATCCAGCGAGCGGTAGGGCCCTTCACCGTGTACGCGGTACCGCACCCCATAACAGCCCCATGCACCCACTGCAACCCTCGGTGCGCGCTACCATGCGCAGGCGCTCTGCAGCAACCCCTGCCCACCCCTACCTACAGGGGGGGCATATTCCTCGGCACGGTGCCCGGAGACCCACACCCCTACCTCCTGCCCGCGGCGGACCGCCACCACGCCATACCACTACACCTTGTCGAGCACCTGGCGGTGGGACCATCCCCCTTCCAGAAGCGCCCCCCCCACACCCCATCCGACGGACGCCCGCCAGATGAGCCGACACACGCCACACCTGGACCCAAACGCGCCATCGCACTCCTCACCCTAAAGGCGGAAGCCGCCATCCCCCGAGACCTGGAGGGGGAAAACCACCTCATGGTGGAAGGGCTGACGGAACACGTCCTGATCGCAGCCATGTACGCCACGGCGTCCGCATCCCGCCTCTGGGAGGACCGCCTCTCCCCACCTCTAGCCCAAGCAGCGCAGGACGCCCCCGACACGGGCCCCACCGCCGAGGACATCCACCAAATCCTCAACATGCGAGCACCCCCGAAGACCCACCCTGCGGTCCGCCCCATCCAGCTCGTCAGCTGGGACGCCATGGACGCCCCCCCGGCCACCACGGAGGTCCACATCCTCAAACACCGGGACACCTGGTGGACGGTGGAATGGGACGACCACGGCAAGGTCAGACGGGCAACGGCACACGCCCCCGACGGCGAAGTCCCGCCCCCACCACGCGGAGGAGACCGCTTGCGACTCGCCGCACGCATCCCCCACGCCCCAGAGGCAGCCTGGGAAGCGCTGCACTACGCCCTCTACTGGGCGCAGGGGGCGCCAGAAGGCCCCCTCCCCCCGGAACGCACCCCAGCGTGGACACGCCACGCCACCCGCTACACGGCCCACATACGCCGCCACGGGGCAGGCACCGGGCACCGGCTCCTCACCTGGCCCACGGACCCGCCCGACGCCCTGCAGGAGGCCGAGGAAGTGCTTGGCCTCATGACCAAGCAAGTGTTCCAACTGGCGGACCCCGTCCCCACGTCCAAGCCCGACGTCCCAGCCGCCCGCGAACACCCCGTGTTTGCACCGGGCCACGCACCTGTACAGCGGCCCCAGGGCGCACCTCCCCAACGGGGACAACCCGCTGCCCGACGCCGCCAAGGTGCGCAAAAGCGCAAGGCCTCCACACAGGCCAAACCCGCGCCAAAGCCAAGGGCCAAGCCGAAGAGCTGGACCAAAGAGGAAGCCGCTGCCCTGTATCCCGAATACGCCATCAACACCCGGGTGCAGCTGCCCTTCGAGTACCCCACGGCCGCGGGCCCCTCCAAGTGGATATGGGCCGCAGGGGAGGTCAAGCACCGGTACCGCGTCACCGGGGACCACCAGGGGTTCAAGATCAACGTCAAGTGGGACCCGGCCACCCCCAACGACAAGAAGCTGGGGCGCACCATCGAACTCTGGCGAGACCAAGCCGGTCGTGAGATGGTCCCCATGCAGCTGTGCACCCCCGACACGGAGCACCTCACCGGCACCGAGTACACGGGCGCAGTCCACAATGCATGGGCCCTACCCCAACCCCAGAAGCAGAACCGCAGGGCACCCACAGCTCAGGGCGTCATCCACCTCCTCAACGCCTGACGGGGCCCGGGCCGGACACGGCCCGCCCCCCCAACTACCGGTCCCCAGAAACCGGCGCCTGCGGAAGCCCACGCCCGCATCAACATCCTCAACGAGCCCGCGGTCACCTACGACCCCACCAAGGCCGCCACACTGCAAGCCATGCCCGGGCCGCACCCCCAAGGCGCAGACCTCCTGGGGTTCCTGGAGCAAGCCCTCCGCAAAGCGGACCAACCCGAACCAGCACCAATCCTGGACCCAGAGGGGAACAAATATCACGCCCACTGGGAACGGGGGGTACCCCTCTACCACAAGACATCGGTCACGGTACATGCCCACCCCGACCTCGGAGTGGATGGTCGCCTCGGGGCGTACGAGTGCGTGGGGCCCGGATGGCAGCTAAACGTGCTGCTCACGCACGTCCCGTTCGGGGAGGAGACCAAGGACTTCCTGGACACCCTGAGCCTGGCGTACCGCCGACTCTCCCTCCTGGCACCCACCATCATCATAGGCGACCTAAACGCCGCTCCCACCGACGACGACCGCACCGGCCCACCCACAGCCACCGACATAGCTGTCCGGGACGCCATGCACCAGCTGGGCCTCACCGACCTCACGGCAGGGCTCACCGGCACACCCTCCCATTACCCCCACCAAGCCGGCACCCACCCATCCCGCATCGACACGTGCTACGGGGACCCAACCACGGTGCGCGTCCACGAAGCAGCCTACGGGGACCTCCCGCCCACAGGCACGGGCGACCGGCCCCTCTACATCGACCTCATCATCCCCGACCTACCCCCACCCGCAGCCACCCTGCCAGACGACACCCTCCCACCCACACTGCAGTTCCCGGCCGAGGACGACCACGGCGCCTGGCACAGGTATAACAGGGCCCTACACGCCATCCTACGCCGCCCGGGTGCACCGACACTCACCACCGCCATGCGCCGGGCGGCACAAGCATGCGGCATGGAGCGTGACACCAACCACACGGGAGCACCACCAGACCTCACCCTCCAGCAACTCGTCCATGACATCTGGACCACGAAAGGGGAACTCGCCACCCTGCTACGCCCCAGCACACCGGAGGCACGAGACCGGGACGCCCACCTCCGTGCGCTCCTCACCACCCGCCGCCACCAACTCCAGGAATGGCACGCCCACCGCATAGCGGCAGCAGCCCAGGAACGCGAAAGATACGGCAGAAACGACGCGCCGTACAAGTCCCTACGGTACGTCAGCCGCATCCTGGAGGACACGGGGCGCCGTACCATCCACGCGGTCCGCACCCCCGAAGGAGGCCTCACCAATGACCCCGACGCCGTCCTCCAGGCAGTCCTGGACAGCTTCCAGGCGCAACACGGGGACGCCCTCCCCGAGCTCGACCCCCACACCAGAAACACCATCCGCGAGCATGTGCCCAGGGTCTTCAACCGGGAACAGCGGCGCGCCATCGAACACAACCCCTTCAGCATCTCAGAACTGCAGCGCGCCCTGGACCGCCTGAAGAAGGGGGTCGTGCCCGGCGTCGACGGTTTGCCGGCCGAAGCGTACCAACGTCTCACCCTGCCCATCAAACGCCGCCTGGCAGCCCGCCTGTGGGACATCGTCACGGGCGCCACGCCCATCCCCCCTGAGTGGGCCAACCTGGTCCACCCCCTCTACAAAAAGGGGGACTGGGCGCAGCCGGGGAACTGGCGGCCCATAGTATGCGCCACCACCGAGGTCAAGCTGGTGTGGACGCTCATCCTAGGCCGCATCGCGCCAGCGGTCTTCGCCCACGTTCCCGCCAGCATGTGGGGGGCCATGGCCGGCAGGTCCCCCCACGAGGCCATCTTCCTCCAGGACACCGCACTGGACATGAACCCCTACGAGATGATCATCGCCTCCCTCGATGTCCAAGGCGCGTTCCCCCACGCCCCACACCGGCTCCTCACGGAGGTATGGGATGCCATGGGCCTCCCATTCCTATCCTTCATGACCGGGTACATCCAAACCCGACTCTACGCCGTCATCACGGCCGCGGGCCTCATCCCCTGGACCGGCACAGACAGCGGGGTCCCCCAGGGAGGCGCCGAAGGCCCCTTCCTCTACCTCCTCGTCACCCTGCCACTGGCATTCGAGCTAGCACCGGTATACCCGGGGTACGCCCCATACCCGCTACGGTCCCCCCTCATCAACTTCGCAGATGACAACCTCCTCACTACGGCCACCCGCCACCGCGACCCTGAGAACGCAGGGCTACCAACGACCACCGAACAAGCGTCCGCCATTCTCCAACTCACCACAACCTACCTGGACGCCCACCAGCTCCTAGTGCACCCCCGCAAATCGGTCGGGCCGGCCGACACCAAGACCCCCACCCCCCACATCCGGAAAGGCGAACCCCTGCACCTGGAAGACACCACAGTCCACCTGGGAGTCACACAGGCCACGCAGCACCACCACATCACACTCCCAAGCAAGCTAGAAGAGCGCCTCGCCCGGCTAACCCAAATTGCCAGGGGGGACCTCCTGTCTACGCAGGGCCTGGCGTACTTCATGGAAGCAGTGCTCAACGCGGCCATCGGGTACCAAGCCCTGCACCTCCCGCGCCCCCAAGACGCACTACGCCACGCTCGACAACAAGTGACGAAGGCATGGGCGCAACACGGAGGCTGGCCCACGTCTTTCCCCAAGGAGGCCATGATGGCCCACTGGCGCTACTACGGAGACAATACGGGCGCCCTGGTCGACATGGCCTATGCCAAACACGCAGCACACCTCCTACACAGGGTAACACACAACCACCAACCAGAAGTTCGCGAGGCGGCGGCCATACGCATAAAAGAAGCGCAAATGGCCCGCAACACCTGCCCCCGGTGGATACTGGCACAACACAGCGTCTCCACCCCCGTGGGCACTGGCATCTGGGCCCAGCTACAACTCCTCCTACCGCACCACACGCACGCCATCCTGACAAACCACCACTGCGATCAACAGGGGCCACTCGTGGCCACACACACCGACATCCACCGACGCCCGGCAGGCGAGGTGGACGCCCTGCGCCTCGTAGGGGCCACCATCACCATAGTGTATATCACCCCAACACAGATGCAGATCATGGCCCAATGCGACGCCCACCACGCCCCGTTCCTTTCCGACCCACAATGGCCGGCACGCCACGTCTTCCAAGCGTACCTCCGCGCATGTGCTACGAAGGCAGGGCGCGACATGCCGGGGCCCAAGGACATCGACACGGCGTACACAGCCTTCCAGCGCCAGCACCCCCGGCCCCGCCTGAGCGAACACGAGACCCCCAACGACGGCGGCACGACGCAGGGGGAGCCCACCCTGTCAGCCGAAGGCTGGACACCACCCACCATCCTGCTACTAGCACCAAACGGCCACAAACATGTAACCCGCACCGTCCAGCGACACCATGCCCCCTGGTCCATCCCCAAACACAATGCACCGGAGACCGATGTACCACCAGTCAGACACAGTGACCAGGGCATACCACGCACGTGCTGGCACTGCGGCCCGGCAGCCCTCGACACGCCGTGGCCCCTGCTGCACCTCATCTCCACCCACTACCACACCCCCACCGCCGCCGCCACCGCCGACCAGCAGGCATGGCTCTCCCCCTGGTTTCACACGGTACCCCCAGACCACCCGGCGCACGTAGCCTGGACCCGAACACCCACGGCGACATGGACGTTCACCAACGAGCAGACAGACCCGGACAGCATAGCCATGGAGTACGACCGCTGCGACCCACACCGCGCAGGACCTCAGGAGGCACCCATGCGCCCCCTACAGCACAAATGCCCCACCCTCCGCGGCGACAAAGACGACACGGAGCGGCGACAGACCATCACGTGCCAGAAATTCCACCCCAATACGGGATACCTCTTCCACCTGATGTACGCGTATATCACCCAGGGACGCCCAGACAGGGGCCTCCTCCGCCTCACCCCACGAGCCCAGGCCATCATCACCCAGGGAATAGGCGTCTATGCAGCGCCACTACTGCAACCCACGCAAATCACCGCCAGAACCACCCAGGGGAACCCCATCTACGTCTATCACCCCACAGCAATCGCCCGCCTACCCATACCCAGCGACACCGACATCATCTACTTCACTGACGCATCCGGCACCCAGCAACGCACCCCCACGGTCGGTTGCGCCTCCGTGCGCATCACCCGGCGCGCGGACGGCCTCCACGTGGAACACCACACCGGGACCACCATCTTTGGGGCGTCCTCCCACGGCGAACTGCGCACCATGGCAGACGCCGTCACCGCCACACCGCCACCCACGGCGGTCTGGCCCCGCAACATCTGGGTAGTCGTGGACGCCACGGTCGACATCCACCTCACCAGGCGCCTTGCGGACCTGCCCCTCCACAAAGCACTCGATTCCGGCCTCACCACACAAGCGTTGGGACTATGGATGGCCTTCAAGGGCATGCACCCCCAGGACGCCCTACACATCGTCAAGCAGGAGTCGCACCGCTACGCATACGGCAATGGACGCGCAGACACGCAGGCCAAACACCAGAACACCAACCACACCCCAGGGCTCGAACGCGTGGGACTGGACACCCCACACCACAGCCACCTGCAGCACCTGCCCCCGATACCCCTGGCCGCACAGCCCCCCCAATGGATGCCCGAGGACACGCCGTACACGGATCGAGACAAGCAGTACCACTACCCCACACCCATCCAGCAACTCGCCGCCACACTGGGCCACCCAGCAAACACCGAACTCCTCCGACGCCTCGAAAACTCCGTCCACACCCCCCTCTACTACTCCGCCCTGCGCCCGGATAGCCTCCCAGCACACCTACAAAAGCCCCGACTCCAGCTCGCCCTCGAACAACTTCCCCTCCTCACCCGATACCACCGATGGTATACGCGCCGCTCGATCCACGTCCCCGCAGGACACACCAAATGCATCTGCAGCCACGCGGAAGAAGAAACGTGGGACCACTTCAAGGCGTGCCCCCTGTACAGGGGACTGGACACCCTCACAGACTGGAACCCAACCCACACCATCGCACAGCACGCCGGATGGCTGGCGCAGTCCCCGGCGACCCAGCAACTCACCACCGTCCTCAAGCAGACGGAGGTGCTCGAGGCAGTCCGCAGGGGACTCGTCCCCACTGCCGTCTACACCTTACTACGCACCCACGCGGAGGACCCCCAGGCCACGGCGGCACACATGCAGCGAACGGCCGTTGCCAAGACGGCGGAGCAGCTCACATACCGCACCCACAAATACCTGCAGCATGCGGCAACCCTGCCACCAACAGACCAAGCCCACCTCCTCAAACTCCTGCTCTACCAACCATGAGAACCTACCCCGTGACATACCAACACCGAACCCCCACCACGTCTACACACCGTCCACCGGGCACAGCACTGGCACAGCACACACGGGCGCCACAGGCACCGCACACGCTCCCACCAGCATGCGCACGCCACCAGCCCCCAACCCCCCACGCCGCCGTCCGTCCACAGGTACCACCAACCACCAGCCACCGCATGTCCCCTCTGCGTTCGCCAGCGGCTACCACAGACAGCCCTGCCCTGCAACCCAGACCACTGGGTCTGCCTGGGAGCCGCGCACCGCCTCACCCACTGCCCCCACTGCGGGGACCTCAACCCCCGCCACCGCGAACGGCCCGCGGCCCCAGCCGCACCCCCCCCCGCCAGCCACCCCAGCTTCTTCGGGTACCTCACCGACACTCTCCGGGACCAACTGGGAGGGTACTACGTGGCGGACGCGGCGGACCACGCATGGGCCATAGCCGTGGCCGCGGGCAACACACCCCTGCCCCCCCACAGCCCACCCCTACGCCACAGCGGAGGCGGCTTGAACGTGGCGGCCCGCCACATCCTCCTCGCCCTATACCTCCACCACCGAGACCTACACCTCCCAGACCCACAACTCCCGGCCCCCCAAGCAGCAGCCCTGACACCGGAAGCGTGGGCCGACACGGCACCAGAGGAGATGGCAGCCTACCTCCGAGCCACGTGCCGCCGGTTCGCAAACGCCCTCGGCCGACGGAAGGGAACACCTTACCCCCTCAGCGCACTCCTCTACCCGGCACACCACCCCCACCCCGCACAACGGACGCCCCCGGAGGGCTGGGCGTCTTTCCGGGACACCCACCTGGCCGCCCCCGACGAGGCCACCGCCACGCGGATGAGCCTCACGGACCAGGAGGCCTACGTCAGAGGCCTCAAGACGAGCCTCCAAGAGGCACACCGCTGGCGCGCCCGCTCCCCGTCGCCCCCACGTGGACAGGGGGGTTCACCCGCCCCCGACACCCACCAGGCCAAGAAGACCAAGGGGCACCGGCACCAGGGGGCCCGCCAACGCGCCCGCCAGCAGGGCGCGACGCCCCGACCAAGGCCCGGGTCCAGCCACACCGCACCGCCCCACGCCCAGACCCCCGGGGCACACCAACAACACCACCACCACCAACGCCCACCACCACCACCGTACCGCAGCACCCAAACCCTGCAGCCCAGTCAGCCACCACCGCCCACACACGTCCACACCATGCCAGGACCACCGTGCGCGCAGAGCCAGGGGACATGGCACCACCAACACCACCACCGCGCCCCCGTCCCTCCCAACCCCTACCCCCTAATGCCCCCAAGCTACAGCGGCCCCCACCAGCTACATCCCCACCACGCCCCAGCACAACCAGGCCCCGCGAACCACCCACCCCACATAGCGCACATCACCGCACCACACCATCACGTGTACCATCACCACCAGCCCCTGCCACCACACCCACCAACGCCGGGGTACCACACACAACCGACACACCCTCCACACCACCACCACGCGGTCCAGCACCACCCGCCGCCCCCGCTACACGGGCCCACGGCATACGAGCCACGGTACACCCCCATGGACCCGCGAGGAGCCGCGCACGCACACCGGCAACACCAGGACCGAGTAGGGGCGCCGCACCACCACCAACAGCCCCCCCAACCACACCCCATACCAGCGAGCACCATCCACCAGCAGCCACCCATCACATACGGACCACAGCCCCACCCGGGGGCTCATGCGGTCGCCTCCCACCGGCACCCCGGCACCGCGACCAGTCAAGAACCGCAAGGGCCACACGGCGCACACACGCAACACCCACACGACCCACAGGGACGCCCGGACCCCCAGCCGGCACAACACCCACCCCCGCCCCCCCCACCCCACCACCACCAGCAGCCCCCCCACCCACACCCCATACCAGCGAGCACCATCCACCGGCAGCCACCCATTACATACGGACCACAGCCCCACCCGGACGCTCATGCGGCCGCCTCCCACCCACACCCCGGCACCACAACCAGTCAGGAACCGCAAGGGCCACACGGCGCACACACGCAACACCCACACGACCCACAGGGACGCCCAGACCCCCAGCCAGCACAACACCCACCCCCGCCCCCCCCACCACCAACAGCGCCACCTCCACACCACCACCCCCCGCCCCCCCCCCCCGAGACCAGGCCACGGACACAACACGCGGCAGCCAGCACCAGCGAATCGATGTCGATGCCCCCGCCGACACATGCCACCGCGAATCCCCCCTCCCGCGACCGCCGCAAGAGACCCCATCACCGGACCCCACGCGCGACAACGATGACCACCCCCCCCAACCCACACCACCCCCCCCATCACACCCCGCACCACCAGTCGCCGCACCGGCCGAACCCTACGCCCTGCACAACCCCGCAGCGGTACGGCAGCACCTCCGGGGGGTCGGGGAACAGGACGTCGTGCTGTACCTCCGCACCTCCGGCACCAGCACCCCCATCCGGGCGGCCACCCTGGTCCAGGCGGCCACCCTGGGGGAAGGCGTCAGAGACTTCCTCTTCGACGCCTTCCTCCACGTCGCCCGACACGAGCGCCCCCCACGCGCCACCCCGGACGGCGAGAGCCCGCCCCCCACGGGGAGCCGGATCTGGGTACCCCCCATCGACTGGGGGCGACACCTGGTCGGACACCCCGTGCCAGAGCGGGACAGCACCCAGGGCCGCACCCGCTACCGCGAGCCCAACATGGCCCACCCCCCACCCGACGCCACCCCCAACAGCACCAAAGAGTGGGAGCGGGAAACATGGGTGGCCCGGATGGCCTCCCTAAGCAACTTCCGGCACCACGTCCCGGGGGACATCCCCACCCCCGACGAGCAGCAGCCAGCCCCCTCCACGTACATGACCCTCATGTACAATCTGCACTACACCCTCTCCACCACCACCTACCACGCACCCACAGACCACTGGGTGGTACATGGCACCGACTCCCTCCTCCCCGCCGACTACACCCCCCCCACACACAACCCGGGCCCCGACACATACGCCAGGGGGGAAGACCCGGACGACCCCCACATCTGGGGCACGTGGGAACCCGAATCCCTGGACGCGCTGCTCTCCATCCGCAGCGGCTACCAGGGCCTTGGTAGGGCGATGTATTGCCTCGCCAAGTGGACCCAACGGACCTGGGGGATCCCCGCGGACCGATGGGTGTGGGTGGTCACGCTGCGCCCCCAGCAGATGGAAGCCCCCCGAAACCGCGGGGGACCCACCCCCCCACGCCCCACCACCCCACAACTATGCCCGTACATGGTGGCAGCCCGCCTCATGGCGCTGCTATGGCCGGGCCTCCACACCCCCACCCAAAACTACCCCCACCTCACAGAGGGGGACATGCCCGGCATCCAGCGATGCTTCTTCGAGACCCTCGACTACCTCCAGCAGACACACCCCCGCGTCCTGGAGCAGATATGGCCACCCCCCGGGTAACCCACGTGCCCGCACAGCCGAGACAACACCGCCACGCCAGCACCAGCACGCACGGATCACCAGGGAAAACGCGCGCACACGCCCGATGCCCGAACCTGCACCCGCGTTCTCGCTACTTACAGGACCCAGCATCATACGCCCGCCCCCGAGGCCCGGGACCCTCCGCCGTCTCCCGCGGCCCTCTCCTCCGCCTCCGACTCCACAACCTCCACCACCACGACCACCTCATCAACCACCACCACCACCACGTCCTCATCCAGCACTCCACCCCCCAGGCCGCGGGGGACACCTCCCAAACGGGCCTCCAAACCCGCCCCCACCGCGAGCAGCCCCACCGCCGCCAAAGCCCACGCCCCGGCGAAGCCCATGCCCACGACCCAGCCGAAGCCCAAGGCCGCCGCCAAAGGGCGGCCCGCAGCCAAGCCCAAGCCCAGGCCCAAACCCGGCGCCACGACGGCAGCTCGGGCCCGGCCCCCCCAGGATGTCCTCTACGACATCCGGCCCCAGCCGTCCCAGGCCCGAAGGCAGCAGCGCCCAGCGCGGCGCCCCCCCACCGTCACCGACACCACCGCCACCACCTTCATGGCGGAGCGCGCCGCGGCCGAAGCGCGGCGCGCCTCGTCCCACCACCTCCCAAAGCCTGCACCCCGGGCCCACGGACCGCTCCAGGGTCCACCAGCAGCGCCCCCGCCCCCCTACCGGCCCCCGATGACAGCCCACATGCAACGCATGCCCCACTACCGCCGCCGCCACGAATCCCCGCCCAATCCCGAGGCGGAGACCGTACGCGCACACCCGCGGGTCCACATCCGCGTGCACCCCCACTCCCCACGCACCCCCACGGAACAGGACTACGAGGAATCCCCCAGGCCCGCCACCGCCGCCGGCCCCCACGACCCCATCACACCCACCCACGCCCACTCCTCCGCCCAAGACCGCAGGCCCGCCCAGGAACAGTGGTGGCAGCGCTGGACCCACACGCAGCTCTGGGAGCTGCGGAAGTGGGCCCGGGGAGAGCCCTCCCTCGAGGGCCTGGTCCATCGGCCCCGCAAGGGGTCGGTGGAGAACTGCCGCCTCCGGCCGGCGGGGGGGGTGGATGCCGCAGGCCGCATGGGAAGCCATGCTGGCCGATGCGCTCCACCCCCTGGGAGTCCACCCCCGCAACCTCCCCGCGCCCCAGGACCACCCGTACGTCCTCAGGCGCCTGCGGGAGACCCTCCAGGAAGCACGGCGAGACGGCATCCGCCTGTGGGACATCACCCAAAGCCCAGCCCCGCACGCACACACCCCCTCACCGGCCCACAAGCGTCGGCGCACCGACACCGGTGACACCCACAACACCCCAGGAGCCCTGCGCGCCACACAACACGACGCGCCTGACCCCCCGGCCAGCGGCGCCGCCATCTAACCCCGTTATCCAGCACAGCACCACCACGGGGCGCCACGCCAGGCCCCGCCCAGAAGTCACCAAACAAACCGGACGCCGAAGGAAGCCAACGCACACGACAACGAGCACCACTACGCCCAAAGGCGCCGAACCCGGGCCCGATACCGTAGGCTCCTCTCCACCCTCAGCACGACACACACGTCACTGACGTCACTCCTCCGCCGTCCCCCCTCCCACGCCACCGCCCCGCCCCCCCCCCCCCTCCCGCCGCACGTCCCCACGCCGCCCAGCACCCAGCCCCACACACTGCGCCACAGCATCGCCCTAGTCCGGCTCCTCCACCATCGCGGCCCTTGGCACCTCACAGTAGACCGCCGTCCTGTGGTCCCGCTCCCCCCAGCACCACTCCCGGGGCCGCACCCGACCCACGCCGTGTTCGCCCCCACGTCGCGGGCCGCGGACATCCTCCCGCTCCCCGCCACCACCCCCCCCGGGCATCGCATACTACTTACCGCCAACCTCTCGGTCCTCAGTGAGGTCCCCATCGGGCACGCCGACGCCCTGCACGTGCGCCCGCTGCTGCCCAACCTGCAGGCTGCGTACGCCCCCGGCACGCCCGCCGACCCCTCTGTGTGGGACTCCCAGTGAGGCCACCGGCCAACGGCCGGCCCACACGCACCACCCCGCACCCGCCTCGGGCGCACGACTCCGTGGACGCCGCTACCCACACGCCCGGCCCCGCGCAACCGCCTAACCGAGCCAGAACACAAGCACAAATCAAACCCGAGTCACACCCCGAAACCGCTAACCCTTGACTCCTAACCAAACCCGCCGAGGGAACAACGCAACCACAGCCCACACCCACAGCCCACACAGCCGCCTAACCAGCAAGCACCAGAAGCAAAGAAACACCTCACCATACCCACCCTGACCCAAGCCTAACCGGGCCGAAGCCCCAACACAAATCAAACCCGAGCCACAACCCGAAACCGTCAACCCTTGACTCCAAACCAGGCCCGCTGAGGGAAATGCGTAGACACAGCCCACAGCCACAGCCCACACAGCCGCCTAACCAGCCAGCACCAGAAGCAAAGAGACCCCTAACCAAACCCACCCTGACCCATACCCATGTACATCAGGACACGCGAGCCGCACCCCTGGGGCGCGACCGCCGCCACAGCACCGGCGACACACGCCAGAGGACACAACACTATAGCACCGCCGCACCAGCTGCCCATGCCTGTGCCTGCAGTGTACGCGCGCCTCTGTATTCCTTTTTTTTGTTTTTCCTTTTTCTTTTTTCAAAAAAAAAAAAAAAAAAAAAAAACGAACATTAGGGGGGGAGGAAGAGGGACACATCCACCCATGGCACACGCGCACCGCACACAGCACGCACACCGGTAAACAGAAGCCCAGGGGCCCAGGACACCGCACATGCAACACAACACACCGAGCGGGCACACCGGTGAACAGGAGCCAGCTGGCCCAGGACACCGCAGACGCACCACAGCAAACCGCGCGGACACACCGGTGAACAGGAGCCCAACGGCCCAGGACGCTACACACACGTAGGGCAGCCGAGGGACAGGAAAGAAGCAATACCCCATGGGTCGGACGCACTGGGCCAGTGGCAGGAGCGGTACTCCAAAGCCACTGGTCCGAGCCCGGCCAGGCTGCATCGAGGACCATGGCAAACGTCACCCGGAGCCATGGAAGCAACCGGTGACAGGCGAGCCGGTACACAGTCCAGGAGGGGGTCACCTGCCAAGCAGAGTGGCCCCGCAACTCAAGCCACAAGGGTGAGGCGGTCGTACCGTAGACAAGCGGGAGCAATACCCCTCGTGGTGAGAGATACTCCACACGGCTGGGCAGCCCCCCAGAGCTGCCGCCCAAAGGAGGGGGCATGTGGCCCTACCCATGGACACATGTGGGGACACCCTCCCACCTGGGACACATGGACCGGGTGGCCGCGACAATGCCTTCCCAAGCACATGCGGGAGCGGCTCAAGAGGCACCTGACATAGGGCAGTGGGAGGGACAGGACGTCCCCTTGGTAAGACCTTCTTCCTGCAATGTCAAAGAAGGCATCCCGAGCTCCCGAAGATACCTACCTACCTACCTGACCACTTCCTGTTCACTGAAGGACCCCTATACGGCCTTTCTTTCAACGCCACCAAATCTGAGCTTCATGCTCTTAACAACGCCCCCCATGTAACCATCCTCATCTCCTCTTCCACACACTTTAGTACTTCCGATAACAGTGGTAACCCTCGTATTTTTTATAAATATCTGGGTACTTACTTCTTCAACCAAAGGCAAAATACCCAGATGTACCAACTCCTGATGAATACCATTAACTCCTTCTTTACCAACCTCTCCACTCTCCCCCTAAGTCACAACGAAATCATTAAACTCTCCAACATCCAGCTTATACCCATACTCACCTACCGTCTCATCTACAACTCCCTCCCCCGGGATAAACTCGACAAACTGGACTCTCTCATCTGGACTCACATCTCTAAGTCTGGCAAACTCTCTTACTGTACCCCTAACAAAACGAAATACTCCTCTAATGCATCGTTTGGTCTCAATGTCACTAAAAAATTTCTATCACAACCCACCTACAAACTATCACTTTCTGAGTGTCTATTTTTTTTCGATTGACCCTCAGAAATTTATTGATGGATCCACCAGCAGTCCAGGCTGTTCGGTGATTAACGAAAATCCTGGGCTGTTGAAGTTCTTGGCTGATCCCGTGAAGCCGTGGATTACCAACAAAGATCCCAAAGCCGCAATTTGGAGCCGAGGCAAGCGCAACAACCTTGCCGTCAATTTATTTGCCTAGCGCAAAGCCGCAATCCTGAACGCCGTCCTTTGCCGAGCTTCGCAACGCCGTTTTCTTGGCGATGTCGCAAGTTGGGCTCAAGGAACGTTCCGCAAAGGACAAGACCGAAAGCAAACAACTAAAGTCCGTGAAAAGTTTCATTGCTCGAACTCAGGCCAAAGTGGACGCCAAACTGACTCAAAGTCGGCTTCTCCCTACGCTCTCGCCCGCCAAACGCGAGAACGACCCATTTCACCCTTCACTCGACCTTTCCCCGTCACATGAAGAAGGCACGTCATCCAATGTCATTTCAGACGATGAACGACCCGAAGATGTCGCAAAAGAGCTCTTCCCACTCGCCGAGACAACAGCTCACACCGTCAAAGGAAAAGGAGCCCAAGAACCACAACATCAAATCCAAGCGCCCGCTCCACCAACCAACTCCGAGAAGGTGCAAGACTCCGTGCCCAATGGCACGCACGAGAACACCGAAGCGCCCGCTCCGCCAACCAACTCCGAGAAGGTGCAAGACTCCGTGCCCGAAGGCACGCACGAGAACACCGAAGGAAGCTATCCACGTGACGCCGAAGAGTCGAAACAACAAGGAGAAAGTCGCGAAGACCCGTGTGGAGATTCGGCAATGAACAACAACGCCGCTCTCAACGACAACGCAAGGAGAACCAATGAGGTTGAGCCCGACAACTCCCTCTTGACGCCACGTGAGGAGCAATCTACGCCAAGCGCTATTCCGTCTCCCGAAGGAACACACGAAAAGGCCGAAGACGGGGAAGACCCTACTCCCGATGAAACGGATGGTAATTCCGGAAAACCCTTCTTCAACCCTTCCCTTGCCCCGGATGGTGTCTTTGCAAAATTCTTGGTTAAACATAAAGGTGAGATCAACACACACGATCAACAAGCACTATGGGGAGAAACACATGTCCATGAAACCTTAGGAGTTGATACAAATCAACTCGTGTTAGAGAAACACCACAAGCAAGTGATCTATGATCAAGTACACCCAACAATAGACCTTTGCGCGAGCGACGGGTGCACCTTTTTCCATGACATTGATTGCTCCGGCAACAATGCCTACTCCACAATTGGACATGACAATTTTAGGTACCTCAAAGACGTCCTTCATCACCACCCAAGGTTCTACATTTTTCCACACCCACAAGATTACTACAACTCCAAATACAAATACGGCAACACATGGACCGGGTGGGCCCATGCCATCAATGAAGCCTTGCAAGAAGCCTTTGATTCCGGTGTTGTGTACGAAGGCTCCTTCATTCTCCCGGGAATGGAAGACAACCTTTCGGCGGAGACCCTCTACATGAACCCCTTGAACCCCGGCATGATCTCCCTTGCCCCCTGGGTGTGTGGAGTAGACTGGCTTTCGGATGCCAACACGTACAAGCCATCACCTAATCCCGATGGCTCCGTGCGGCTCAATTTGCTTGACTCTCCACAATACCCATATTTTCACCTTCACCTCTCCACCCGTCACAAGCACCACGCACACATCCGCTACGGCGACATCATGCACCCTCACACCTCCCTGCAATGGGCCATAAACAAGGTAGACGGCACCGTCCAAGTGGCCGCGGTGCGCACAACGCTACGATTCGAAGTTGCACGGCATTTGCTCCCGAATTTCACCGTCTCTTCTCCAAAAGAGCTTTCCAAGAAATCCAAGCGGGAACGAGGAGAGTATAGGCGGCGCCGTGGCAACGCCCGGGATTTTTTTGTCCTCGTCACCCGCCTTTTCCATTTCGAAAACGACCAAATCTCGGTCAACTCCAAAAATGCTTTCTTTCCGGAGGAACGCATACAGCCTCTACAATCATCCTCCGAACATATGTTCCGCTTCGATTACACCGTACCCACCCCCCTTGCCGAGAAGCTTCTCTCCACCATCTTACAACACCCTTTGTGGACGCTCGGCAAAGTCTTTTGCATCCGTGGTTCCGATCTAGGGAAGGACAAAACTTTCAAAGTTGTACCTTCAAAAGCATACAAGCAGGCCACGCCGGACTTCAAACAAATTGACGTGTGGAAATCTCTCCTTACCAGCGAAGCCGCACGACGGTGCGGTATCCTAGGAGCCATTCCCAGAACACAACACGAATTTTACGTGTGCATGAACTATCACAACACCCGTCTGCTCCCCCAGCGAGACTCCCTCACTTCCATGAGCTACAAGCTCTTCCAAGAGAATAACCTAGTCACGTATCGGGGCACTACGGGAGCCATGATCTCTTGGGGAGGATACTCCTCTTGGCGCTCCAAACACCCGGGACACAAAGTGGACCTCTCCGCCTCTCCCCGAAAAATGCACAAAGATGCCCCTCCCCCACCCTCTCCGGTGAAGGCTTGCTTCAACCCCCTCCCTGAACCACCTGATCCAGAACTGGTAGAAGTACACGCCCCGTCATCCACGCCGGACGTTGATGTAATGTTCGGGGTCTCCCTGCTTGGGAAAATTCGGCACATTTCCTTGTTCAGCGCCCCCATGGCTAAGGTGCGAGTGTACCGAGTAAAATACGCGCATTACGAATCCGCGCTCCTTGCAGAAGGCTTCACTGTGTCCCAGCTCGTCTTTCACCCCGAGTGCCCCGACACGGCCGCGCGTGACAACCTTTTGGCTCCCGCCAACCCCGTAGTTTCGGAAGCCCAGGATTTCCTATCACGAGTCATCGAGGCGGCGACTGCCTACGGCAGCGCGGAACAACTAAGTCTTGCGAGGGACCATTACTTGTCCACAAGCAAGCCTCTCTCCCTCACAGAAAAGATCGCACAACTCCACCTCCAAACGGGGAAAGTTTTCGACCCCATCCCGGAAATAACAGGAGCCTTCATATCCAATGAGTTTTTCTCAGAAGAAGAGGAAGCCCTGGTGATGTCCTACAGTGCAGATGAAAATCACCAGTGGCTGTCCGAGGGGCACCGCACAATGCTTCATTTCGGATTCAGGTACAATCCAGAATCAAAACCAGTTGAACCTTTTGAACCGACCCCTCCTGAGTTTATTCAAGCGATTGGGCTACGGGCATTCTCAGCCTGCGCCCAGGTGCTGCCCTCCTCTGTCTTATGCCCCAATATGTGGTCAGTGGCTCGATACGAACCTGGCAGTGGCCTGAGGAGCCACGTAGACGTCCCTCAGCTAGGCCCTTATGTCCTGGATGGCTCCTTTGGGTTAGGTGCGGAAATGGTTTTCGAACCGCGTCCCCTCGCCGGATCCACCCTCTTTAAGAAAAGGCAAAAGGTCTTCCTACAGCGCCGCAGCCTCCTCCTAATTTTTGGGGAAGCCCGCGACAAATGGAAACACCAAATCCCAGCTCGCGACTATGACACAGTGGAGAAGCGGCGCATTCCCCGAGACTCCAGGGTATCCCTTGTCTTTCGTCACACTGGTGCAGGAACGGGCCTCCATACGACATCCTCAGAGCCCCCGGACCCAGAGCAACATGAGACGAATTAAAGAACCTACACTCGGCGTCACCCTTCTGTGCACACGAGACGTGGTCTTCGCTTTAAGACCCCAGATACCCTCCTTCACCATTATTGCATGTTCTCAGGCATGGCAGGGCCATCGCTCTACCACTCCCCTTGTACGTAACATGAATTCCTTAACCCCTGTGACCGCCAGGTATGCCCTGACCGGGCTGATCTGTGCTCACTGTGTACCGGACCACAAAATCCTGTGGTCCCCCTTGTGGGAAGCTCTGATGAGTATACCGAATGCTACCCGTCCCCATATTCTTTCTGCCCCCCTTCCACCCGTCAGTGCGACCGCAGTAGTAGTAACATGAGACGGTGTCAAGAGGTCCTCGCCCGCGTGGGCGTGCACGGTGCCTCCCTCACCGCCACCGTCTCTCGCATCGCGGAGATTCTCCCTGTGGAGCAAGCACACATCAATCCAAGAATATTGGTCCCAGACACAAGTGTCTCCACGGACCTGGCTATACACCCATCTCTTCGCACTGCCTGTGAGACGGCCTTACGCCACTCGCCCAAAGCATACGCACAAGCACTTCACTCTCGGATTTCTGCACTAGAACAGTGCGAACCCGACCCCTCAATACAGAATGAGGACCCTGCCCACATGCCAACGCTTCTGACAGCGGACTCCCCACTGGATGCCCGCTATTCCTCCATTCGGACACCCTCCTTCCCCCCTCCCCCCCAAGTGCACAAGCCCTTCAAACCTAAACGCTTGCGCCGCCCCCCCCCCTTCTCTTCCCTCCGTCCCGGCCATCCGTGTCGTGTCCTTCAACACGGCAAAGAGCCAGAACACACCCGCGGCAATCTTGCACTTCCTAAACGAGGGATATGACATTATACTCCTTCAGGAGCTCAACTCTCCCCCTCTCCTCCCACAGCGGTACGCCTTCGGCAATGACCGCGCTAAGGTCTTCTCAAATGTCTGCGGCCACAGACACGGGGTGTCGGTCATTGCAGGCCCGCGCATCGCGAGATATACCAGCTGTGTCCCGCCCAGAGACAGCGACGGCCTTATCTGTGGTGCCAAAATATCCCTACCGGAGGCAACTCCCTTACACGTCTTCTCAGTTTACTCCCCCCCGGTGCGCACGGGGGCCCCAGCTCCGTACCGCGACACCATACAGCGAGTTCTTGCTTCTTATTTCAACGATCATCCCAATCACATCCTGGGGGGTGATTTTAACTGCGTTCTGGATCCCCAACTTGACCAGCACAGCTTGGTCGACCTACATGAGTGGCACTGGCTCACGGGGGAAGTGGAGTACCTCCCATCTAGGTTGGTGGACACTTTCAGGTCAGAGCACCCCTCCATCAGGCAGTACACCCGCTACGCAAGCGACCGCTGGGACAGCGAAGCAAGGCTGGATTACATCTTTGCGTCCCCTCGCCTAGTGTCGCACTTTCCCCTTCTGGATGCGTCGGTCCTCACGGACTACACCATCTCTGACCACCACCCAGTGGTTGCGGTCTTCCAGTGCCCCTCCCTGATCCTTCTGTCTCAGCCCCCACTCCCCCCTTGCATTTTTCGGAAGCTTTCTAGTGACGAAAAGCAACAATTCTCCAACAGCATACGGCTAATCTCCGACTGGTGCCGGGACCTCCAGAACGCCCCTGCCAGGGCCCCATTGGAAGAGGTCATCGCCGCCACCGATTCTCTCCTTATGCAGGTTGGGTCTGCGTACCACAAAAACACGCGCCCGAAGCCGCAGCGCAAGGACCAAGAGGGCTACGGCAAGCTCAGGAAATTATTACGCTCACCCCCGCCTCCTTCTTCCCCAGCATTTCCCGAGCACATTGCGGAAGTACAGTCCGTGGTAAACACCCCACGGTCCTCGGACGAAACCAAAGCGAAGAGAAAGCTTCACAGTAGTCTGGTCCGAGGGGTCCAGATGAAAACCACAGTTGCTCGCACCCTCTGCCCTAAAGACCTAGAGCCTCTCGTAGTCAGAGATTCAGCCACCAAAGAGCTCCTGAGTGACCCGGCGGATGTAGCTAAAGTTTTTGGGGACACCCTGCTTCATCTTGGAGGGCATCCAGATTACGCCCCCCCCCAGGACTTCGTCGACGAGGTCTTGTCCCACTCCCCCACATGCCCCGTTTCTGCCAAGAACGACCACATACCTCCTGTGACCTGGCAGGAGTTCCAAAACCACTTGAAGCACAGTAAGCCATCAAAAGCCGGGGGGCCGGACAAAACAAACAACTACATCCTGGCCCTCTGTCCGGAACCCATTCAACGTTTTTTCCACTCCATTTTAAACCGCTTCCTTCACTCGCCGCTGCCGCCGCACTGCCTATGCGCAAAAATATGTTTGCTTTATAAAAAAGGCGACCCTTTCTCCCCTTCAAACTACCGTCCTATTGCCCTCTTAAACTGTATTTACAAACTCTTGGCCACTTTTGCCTGCAAACATCTGCGCGCTCAGGCTTTTGCACACGACATCCTTTCAGAAATCCAGCACGGTGGCCTTCCCGGCCACCAATGCGCTGATCATCTGTATCACCTCAAAGCCCTTTATGCAAAATCGAAGAAGAGCTACTCGCTGTTCATCGATTTCAATAAAGCTTTTAATTCAGTGCCTCATGGCACACTTTGGACCGTCCTCGAACGGGCAAATTTTTCTGCTTCCACAATTTCTCTCATAAAGCAACTATACTCCTTCCCCCAAGACAGCCCCATCATCAACAGCCGCACTCCCCATGCATACCTCCAAACCAGGGGCCTCCGACAAGGATGTCCCCTCTCCCCCCTACTCTTCATTCTCTATCTTAACTCCCTCTTCCACCATTTTTTTGCCACTGTGCCCCCCCCCCCGGGCGAATGCCCGCACTAGCCACCACGCCTACATAGACGACATCCTGATCAGAAGTGAGGACGTCAACTACGTCCAAAACAGCCTCAACTACTTCGATGGGCCAGCCAGGGACTGGGGACTGGACATGAATGTGTCTAAGACCGAAGTCCACGCCAATGGCACAGCCCCCCAAAAAGAATTTCTGACACCCAGGGGCTCGGAATTCCACACGTACAACAAAAAAACGGGTCGCCCGCACACATGCTATAAATACCTGGGGGTTTATCTTTTTACTTGCCACCAGGCAAAGGGCCTGTTTCACATGCTCAAGGGCGGAGATCCAGAGTTATTTTGCCCGGCTCTCTCCCTTGCCTCTTACACTTAGTGAGAAAGTCCGACTGACGAACTCTCAGCTGGTCCCAGCACTCGCCTACCGCTTAATCACCCACTCTCTTTCCCCCAACCAGCTCGATAAGCTTCAGGCCCTTATCTGGGTGGCAGTTGCGTCTCGCAGCATCACACGTCTAGTCTCCCCCAAAGACCGTTTCGCGGCTCGCCCAAAGGGAGGGTTGGGAATGAAGTTCCTACCGCACAGCGTCCACGTTGCCACAGTGAACTATGGATTACGGGCCCTTTGCGGCCTTGCCCCAAAGTCAGTTGGCCCCCTGTACGTCCAGTCTTTACTTAGCTCGAACCAGAGGGCCTCGGACCCGGTGCAGTACTCTTTTATGGACTCCATCCATGCCCTTGGCATTTCTTTCCACAGCATAGGCCTGTGGAGACCCACTGCTATTCGGGATCTAACGCCTGGTACCCAGCTAACCGTTAGGTTCAAGTCAGGACAGGCCACAGGAAGAGTGACCGAGGCCACCTCCAAATGGGCCAACGTCTCGTTCCACGACGGGGTCTACTCGGTGGATACCCACACGTCCTACACCATGCACATGCCATGCCACGCCGTCATGGATTACTCCCGCCTCTCTCACTTCCAGCTAGTCCCTGAATTTTTGCGCCCTCAAGAGACCATCCCCGAACCCCCAGCGCTACCGCACAACGCACACGCACTGGGAATCAGCCAACACGGCCATCTCTTCGCTCTGCAGGCACAACACTACCTAGAGAAGAAGTCTCTCGACGAGTGGTGATGCCACGATGCCGCGGAGGCACTAACCAGGCCGCCGACCCCCGGCCTACAGCGGGTGTGGCTCTATTCCGATGGCTCCTCCGGTGGGTCCGGCCATGCGGCCGCCATCACGGCCTTTCTACCCGACGGTACAACCAGAGTCCTGTGCCTATCCTCACCGCATCCCTCTTCTCTGGGTTCGGAGTCCTGGGGGGCGGTAGCAGCCATTCGCTGGATCCACAGGGAACTTTCCCAATACGAAGTATGTTTGTTGATTGACAACGAACAGGTGGTGTCCACCCTCCAGAAATGCCAAGTCCGTAGGCCCAGCCCGTTCCAAGACGACACATGGACTGTCGCCGTACACAGCGCCCTACGTCTCATTACCAACCCCCTCCACATCATGTGGATTAAAGGTCACGCCAATTTTATTGGCAATGAAATCTGCGACCATTTTTCTAAATGGGCAGCACACAGCCTGATTTTTACCCCGGACCTCCTCCCCCCCCCCCCACTGGGCTCAGTGGCGGTACACCACCTGCCTGTCCTCCACAAGTTTAAGGTACAGCAATTCCGCCACCTATTGCCGCGACATTCCCATAGCAACATAGCGGTCGGCCCCAGCTTCAGCCTGTACAACAAAACTTCCTGGTTTTCGTCCCTGTTTTTCAAACTGGCGTCCGGGTGCTACAATGTACACGGGTACCAGTGGAGCAATATGCTCCACGACTACCACTGTTCCAGGTGCGGACAGCACCATCCTTTCGACCCTGTATCATGCCTGGCCTTCTGCAAAGCGTTGGACCAGCACGTCCAGGCATACGTCTCCTCCTGGGGAACCCTTTTCAGCCCCATTGTCCTGCACTGGTGGCTCTCTGGACCCTGAAAAGCTGACCGCAGGAACTTCATGAGAACTCTGGTACCAAAGTCCCTATGGTCCTGCCTCTCCAAGCCGATCCCGGGCTCCACTCGCGCCGAGCACAGATCCATGCTTGGCCTAGCCCTGGAGGAACGCGTAAAGCACCTGGACAAGGCTGTCCACCAAGCACATGATTGGCTGTGTTCGAATCCTCTCCCTTGGGACCCAATACTTTGGGCGCACCCCTCCGACCCTCTCAACCCCTTCTTGGTTTCGCACGGTGCGTTCAGTACCTCCGTCCACATGCCCCCTCGGACCCGCCCCGTATACCAGCACCCCCCACCTCTCCCTATACACGCCTTAAAAAAACCGTCCAAGCCAGCGTCAGCCAAAGCACAACCAACCACGCGCTGCGCGCCGAAAAGTTCCAAACGCCCGTCCAGCCGCGCATCCGCACCACGCCCCCCCCCCCTCGGCCATTCCCCGCCCCCCTCGGCCATTCCCCGCCCCCCTCAGCACTCACGCCCACGGCCACCACAAAAACGCCATCGATCACCACAAACCCACCAGGCCACAATCGTTTGGGCGCCCCCGAAGCGCGCCAAGACCGCTCTCCCCCTCCCACCCCCAAGCTCCAAGGCATGCTACCGTCAAACACGCCTGCCTCCCCCCTCAAGGCCCACCCTTACTAGGTGCCCAGGCCCGTCTGCCCCTGCCCCCCCCCCACTCCAACGCCTCCCGGGACATCCGGAATTTTTTCCGCCCATCCAGCGATTTTCTGTCTCCTCCTCTCGACCCAATCAGCCCTCCGCCCCTTCCGGAACCCCCCCCCTTCCCCACAGGGTAAATCAGCGTTCATCTAACCTAACCATCAGAGCAGCCGTGTACATATCTTTATATGTTGATGTAAATACTTTCATTGGGGGACGTCAGCCCCAGAGCAAGTTGATGCGGTTAAGAACATTCAAAAAACCCACCTACAAACTATTAACAACATTCTCCGCTACTCTTTTCGCCAGGGCCCCAAAACCACAAATGACACAGTCATTAACACTCTGCTCACTGACTCCTGTGAACGCAATCTGCTTCAACACATGACTCCTTCCTCTGACAATTCCTTAGGCTACTACTGTCACAACATCCCTAAGATTAACCCTTGTCTTCTCCACCAGCTCCCTGCACACACCCCCACAGAGATAGCCTTCACTTATTACCAATCTACCACTGATCCCCCCACCTACTCTCTCACTCAGAACACCCAGCACCCCAAAAGAACTACAATCGTGCACTTAGGCACGCTGGATCACCCTAACCAGCACAAAACCACAGCGGAATTCCCTGACATGACCGTCCAGATCACCAACAACAACAGATTCCGCCTCCCCACCAGCACTACCAACAACCTCCAAGCCATATCCTTCCCTACAAAACCTCCCAATCCTCCAGACACCACTTCCTTTCCTTATGTTTTCAGCAATTCTCTTTTCAATCCATTGCTTCTCCAATTGCCTCTGGTCCACAACATACCCCCACCAAAACTGGACCACCTCCACTAGTGGGGGTGCCACGACCTCAGACAGGCTCTCATTACCTACCCTGCAGCCACTGTATCCTACACGGGCGGTTCCGACGACCCAAAAGGTAACAGACCATCAGGACCGGCGGCCACATTCAACACTGCACCACCTATAACCATCTGCAACACATCTCCCATCAAAAGCTCATACCCGGCAGAGATATTTGCCATCGTCCTCATCACACTCTTCCAAATCCTCCCCACCCTACCCCAACCTATAGTCTTTGCTATAAACAACTTGAGTGCCTGCAGCACTCTACATTTCATCCAAAAGACGAAAGATAACCCATTTACTGCCAGCACAAATTCTTTCTGTCACTGGTACTCTCATATCTGGACCTTTCTCCATTCCTCACCTCCTCATATTACTTCTACCTGGATTAAGGGTCACGCTGACTTTCCAGGCAACGACTACTCTGACGCCATTTCTTAATGGACCTCCACCCACATCAGCTACCCCCCAGGGTCACACCAACCAAGCTCCACTTACTTCATTTATCACCAACACACACCACTACCTGGTAACATATCCCTTAAATCTATCAAACACTTACTGCCAGCACACTCACACAACAACATACACCTCTCCATGAGCAGAGACGTTTACTCTCACACTCCCTTGTTTTCCCGCTTCCCCCTCAAATGGGTCAATGGCCTGTATAGTTGCACAGGCTACCAACCACACTACATCCTTAACAAATATCTCTGCTCCAAATTTGAGCTGAAACACCCTCTGGACCCCATCACAGCAGTCACTGAATGCACAGCAACTGGACACCTACGACAGGCCATCATCAACGCCTGGCCTCCCCACTTCAACAGACTCATATCTGACTGGTGGACCACCGCAACATTGGTTGACCGCCACAATTTTACCCGCACTTTGATTCCTACCTCTCTTAGTAATATTCTTCGTTCACCCCTACCTGCATTCGGTTACACCCAACACAGAAATCACCTTTACACTGCCATGAAAACACGGCGCCAACGCCTCAAAACAATACTTCACGACGTCCAGCGGTGGCTCAGAGACAACCCCATACCAAACCTACACACCTTACAAGCAGACACCACTGACAACCCCTAGAACAATCCTGTTTCCATCTACAGCACATCAGCCCATTACCCCACTCAACTCTCATTCCCCAAAATTAAATCATCAGCTCCCCTCAACAAACACCCAAACAAAAAGCGCTCCAGTGCAACACGTCGCACAGTCACTAAAACCAATACTCTCCACCTCAACACACCTCCAGCACCCACAGCACCCACTTCACGGGTCAAAGTTCCCTAACATCTCAATGTGTAAGGTGGGTAAGCTCCACTAGCGACCGGGGAGTCTCCGCCCCGCACTGAAATTCCGGGAAAGGTGTCCTCCTCCCCCCAGTTTTTTTTCAGTTCTCCTCTTCGTTGTTACTGTCAACTGTCAACTGCAGCCCCCCCCCCCCCCTCCCCACTGCAGCTTTCTGGCAACCATAACGCGGCCATCTCTCTATTCTTCATATATGGTGAATTTTCCGTATACAATTTTTTTTTCTTCTTTTCTCCGCACTTTACTCAGATCCACCACTCAGCGGGGTGTTCAGGTAACTATCTGGCCTCTGGTGCCAAACAGGGCAGTGCACTGCACCTGGATGATCCTGGTCAGTGCCCAGGTGAAAACAAGAACAGGTTCATATACGATTTGTTGTATATACTTCTTCTTGCTTTGGATTTTGGCTCGCCATGAACGCTCTTCCCCGTGGTTAGGCCGCTGTGAGTAATGCTCGCCGGGGGGCAACCCCCATGCATCAAAAAACAAGGGGAAGTCAGATGAGGATGCGGGCGTGTCCACCCTTACTTAATTACTTACTCTCTTGTGGAGGAGCCCCAACCGCGCGCAATTTGCAACGCGGGGGGTGCCAGCGGCTACAACGGGCGCGGAGCCTGTTCATGCTCCGGATCCACATATCCAACGGCCTACAGTGGTTCATGAGTCACCCCACTATATTGTGGTAAGAGAATCCCCACCGCTACCCCTGCGGCCGAACTGTGTTGGTCCTATCTCCCCTCGTCCATCACCCCGCTGGGGGGCTTACATCCAGCACCTGGACGGCATCCCGTACCTGATTCGGCCACCGCGGGGTGGGAGGTTCGGAGGGGAGACATTCTTCCAGTTTGGGGGGCGCCTGCAGCTGGTGCAGCGCGCCCGACATCCTCGTTTCACCCTGCAGGTGGGCCATCTGGTCCCTCCGCAGCCGGGTGGGCTGCTGGGGAAAGCGCTGGTGCGTCATTGCCTCCTCATTGGGGTTGAGGTCCCTCGTCTCAGCATTCTAGGGGCTCCACTTGCGCACTGGGGGGCTGACTTGAAGCACACGTGTGACTGTCCTAGGTGTATGGTGCAATACGAAACGTCCACCCCATCCCTGATGGCTCAGGTGCGTGACTTACAGACCCACAATCAGGAGCTGCAGCGGTCCCACCAGGAGCCTTGTCAGGCTGTAGCAGCTGTTACTGGTATCAGCCAGTCCTACAGGGATCGTACGACTCAGTCTACTCTGGCTAAAAAGGACGAGGTGGTCCAGGGCTACCAGGGGGAATCCAAGGTGGTGGCGGCCAGTTTGGCGGATCATCTGAAAATGTCCAACAGCAACACGACCAAATGTTTTGGGGTGGTGGAAATGCTCGCTAAACACTCTGCCACCATTTCATCTAGGCTCGATGAGTGGGACCGGTGGTACGCCAATCCTACAAAAACCAATTACAGCTGTCCTGCCCCCGCCATGGAAGGCGCCGCCCGCTCCTGAACCTAAGCTGGCGGCATTTACGGCGCCCATGGGCGCGCCATCCGGTTCATCCGGTGGTGTTTGTGTCCTTCCCTTTTCAGACCACCCATTCCACAATTGCATCTATGATCCCAACGCTTGTGCGGATTCTGAACGGCCGGGGGAGGAGGAGAAAAAAGACCAACATAGCTATCATGAAGAGCCTACAACTCCTCCGTAGAAGGGAGCTGGCGGGAAGCAAAGAAATACTGACGCAGAATCGGTATTCCTCCCTGCTGGCTACCAAATGGCTGTTCGAGAGGCTCGGCAACAGACAGGCAAGCCGCGCGCAAGCGCCGCAAAAGGGGACGCGCAATCCCCGTGCCAGCGTCAGAGCAGAAAAAAGAAGGGACTCGCATATACCGCCCGTTGATTACGAAATGTAAATACATTGTGTGTTTTGTATGCATTTTGATACATTCTGTCCTCCCTGCATTTTGCAGCTCAGGATGTGTCCGGGTGGGCAAGGCCCGTACAAGACTTTGTGCAACACTGAGCCAAATCTGCTTAAAAAGGTCGTCATGCTCCGTGTCTTATGCTGATGGGAGACAGCATTGTAGGGTTTTCAAGAAACTTGACTGGTTCACGAGTTTTGGATAAAATGCAAAAGGATTATTTGGTCAAAAATCGACATCGCAAAGGTGAAGGGTTTTCGATCAGTTGACTGAAAGCAGCAGAGCTCGGGCAAAAGGCAACAAGGCCGGCGGTGCGAAGGAGGGTGTCTAGCGTGACCCCCAGCAATCCGCTTCAATACCGCTCTTCCCGAGCGGAGGGCAATGCCGAACAATGATGAATACACCCCGGAGCCTACAGTCCCTTGGACCAGTGCAAAAAAGGACTCCTCCTCAATGGGGAATATCAATCCCTTCACGAAAAATATTTTCACCTCCCCTGGGAGACCCTCGTGCACGCCTTCTGATCCTACCGACACGTGTCTGGTTCCTCCAGTGAAGGTTGCACAAGGTTCACCGCCGTCCCCTTGGTCCCCCTGCCCGTCACCCGTACCAAATACCTGTGGTGCAAAATAGTTACACCAAAGCGGTGAAGAATAGTGACATGCCCCCAAAGCATTCTAAGGGGCAACAAGCGAACTACGACGAGTGGGTGGAGAATTTGCAACATTGGTTTGGGAAGTGTCATCCCACGTACAGGACAGCTAAAGAGGCGCGCATGGCTTTGAGCACCTTGCCCGCGTGGCTAAAGGGGACCATGGATCATGCCGAAGCCACTCGACACCAAAGGACAGCTCCCAACCTCAAAGAATTGTGAGACTTTTTGGAGAACCATTTCTTTGAGTATGACCCCTCAAGGGCGGACGAACGGTGGCGAGCCCTCATCCCCAGATTACTTAAGGGGCAAGTATCCCTGATAGACGTGGAGGACTTCTATACTTGCTGGCAACGTTTCTTGCCATTGAGGAACAGGACACGTCCCCATGTGATCCGGGAGCAGCTCCTCAGCAAGCTCCCGTGGATCCAGAAAAATGTGGTCGAAAAGGAGGCCAAAAACAGCCACGGCAGTTGTGTGGTTGATTTAAGTGGTCTTGACCCTTCGCCGGGTTGCGCTCCATTTGAAAAAGATCTCAGGAAATATTGTGCTCAACGTTGCACTACGGGTCCCGAGATCTTGTCCTATTCGGGGCCGGGGGTGATAGTTGATTGCAAAGAGCCATATCTACTGGATTGGGTCTTGCAGCTAAACAACACAGCGCACACAAACGGCTGTATTTCTGTTGTTTTTCTTTGGTGTCCACTTTTTGGCCCTACCCTTGGAAATCCTTTTGAAGCACAAGGCACGCGCAAACTCAACCAAAATACTCCGTGTTCTCAATAATCATGCGATCATTGTAGATGGAATAAAACTCGCATACTATGAATAGAGAGCACATGTACATAGTGTTGCATGGGAGGATTCAAGGGAACACATTGTATGTGACACGCAATGAAATCACTATTGCAATTGTGACAATTGGAGAGAACACAAGGTATGTAACGCCATGAACTTCCGAATCCCAAATCCGAGATTCACAGATGAGAAAGAACACATTGGTTGCAACACGCAATAAAACCCTGAATCCCAATTTAGAAATTCAGATATTATTCCCGATCACTAAATCTTGAATTGTCGAACGCTTGAAGGTCTCGCAACCTACAGGGCGCCAATGCGATCTCCATCAGTATGCACCCATCTGGGTGTCGATTTTATTACACTCCGTTGCCAAAACGGACCCACTGGCTGTTTGAAAGAAGACTGGTTTGAAAATAGACACTCAGGAAGTGCCACTCGGACAGCTCCTGTGCTGTTTGCAGGGGGCGGGGGGGGGGCTGCGATGGCCAGAAACGGGCGTCATAATTGAATCCACAGCCATCAAATTAGGGGAGGGTAAAAAAACAATTTTTTCCCAAACAATAAAATTTGTTTGATCCTCACCCTTGACCACCATATAGATATCTAGTTCAGCCAACTGTGTGATGATGATGATAGCGCCATTGCGTTCGAGAACCTCAAAATAGGTGGGTTACCGACCTTGGGTGCTTACATTGGTCAAAAAGTCAAAAACGCACATGTCTGGCACTAACAAAATGTCAAAATCTGTCAAACTCTGTCAGACTTAGGGGCTGGTGGTGGGAGTTATGCCATTCAGGGCGCCAAGGATGAGGAACAGACCTCACCATTGAGTCGGGCATCCTCAAATCAGGGCGGGTGGGGGTGTGTGACGTTATTTCTGGCCAGGCTTCCCAAAAAGGGCAATTTCAGGGTGAAACGTTGGCTGATTCTGCCAGGTTTTGCCAAAAGCTACCCAGCAGGACCCTGCTGCAGGCCACCAGAGGTCATCTGGTAACAGCCCAAGGTTATCAGTGCCTTGGGAACCCTCAAAAGAAGGAAGGACTGTCACGAAATCAACACCCGTAGGTCTAAAAATGGACAAAACGGAATGTTTTGCCAAAAAAGTGCATTTTTGCCTGATGCCAACCAGAAATCAGAATATGCAGTGAGCGGGGCTGAGGGGGCTCTCAGTGTCCCATTAGTCCTAAACTGAAATGAAAATTGAATTCAGCATGCCTAAAATAGCAGGTGTACACCCTTCGCTCGTCCAAATCGAGCACAAAGTGCAAAACCCCTATTTTTGTCATCTAAATGGGTGTTCGCTGTGATCTAGTCAAAGGTTGTCAATCTGGACACAATATGGACCTCACAGCAACGTGTGGTTGTCCAATGGTGGGGTACGAGCGCCACTGTTGCACTCAGAACCGAGGCGGTGTGGCACCGCGCATAGCCCCCCTGGTTCACAAAGGTGAAAAACACATGTTTCGGGGAGGGGGGGGGTCAGAATTCTGGCAGCCAGCAGGCTGGATTCCTGATGTCAACCAGGAATCGCGCCCGAAATCCAAAACGGGTCAAAATGGGGTTCCAAAAATTTCTAGTGACCCTTTGAGACCCTGCTGAAGTAACGTGAAAACATTCGAGTCTGCTGCAACCGTCTGCAGGACCCTGTGAGTCTCACAAGATGACCCTGTTGGGCTGTCAAAGTTCTGCAGCGTGAATAAGTGTTTTTCTTGAGAGGTCGGTGGGGGGTGTCCGGAAGGTCAGCAAGACCCTGGCAAGGGTCTAGCATCGCAAAATCTGACTTGCTTTAGTCAAATTTGTTTAGTCAAACCTAATTCTGGGGGGACGGTGTGCCTCTTGTTGTTTTCCGCGCGCCCATTTGACCATGGCGATGTCAAAGGAGTCGGTACTTGCACCAAATGTGTGATGCATACTCATTCCTCTACTTTCACCACACATACCAAGATGGGCAAGGCCTCAGCATGGGCCTAGCACACCTAACCTCAGCAACATTCAGCACAAGGCCCAGCTGCTGCGCCTAGTACTGGTATTTTACCTTGGATGGAGGTTAAGTGGGGGTAAAGGAATCTGTGGTATAGCGTTTGGAGGATTTGGAGGGTGAGATGCACACACGGTGATCACATGAAAGAAGCTTCTGTCTGATGGCGTGTGGGTGACATGTGGGAATGATTTATCTACGCTGACCTATATGCGGGCCGCCTGGCCTGCTTGTTGGCCTTGCCGTACGCTGATTGCTGTGGTTTAGGCGTCGGCTGCGTCCTCTGGCTCTCCTTGTACGCCTCCGTGATGATTGGCAGCTGCGTTGGCTGCGGCCCGTGGAGCTGCTTGAATCCCGTCGTGGAGATGAGCTGCTGCGCGAGTTGCGTTGCCAGCGGCCCGTAGAGCTGCTGATATGGGGTCGTGGGAATGATTTGCGGCAAGAGCGGCGCGGGCTGCGATTCTGGTGGCCTGTAGAGCTGCTCCTATGCCTCCGGGATGACGGGCTGCGGTGGAGGTGCTTCGAAGGGCGGCAATGGCTCGTAGAGTTGCTGCAATACCCTCCGATGACGGGCTGCGGCGGCTCGAGGGTTGCTGCGAATGCCAGCGGCTGGAGTGCTCTGGCGTTGAAGTGCTGGAGCGTCGATAGCGCTGACAAAAGCGCGGTCGAGAGCTACTGGTGGTCTGCCACAATGTCGCCGAGCCCATAGTGCTGAGGATAGTCCTTGCCGTAGACAAGGGCTACCTCAGCGGGCCTCCACGACTCTGATTGATTCGCCGCTAGGTCCCGGTGGTGTTGGTCTTGTTCTGAGATGATATCGTTGAACGTGAGAGGAAAGGATCTGGCGGTTGAAGGGTGGTGGAACGATGAGGAGGTGAGGTAGGAGAGGGGGGGGGGGGGGCGGTCGATAGAAAGCCCCGCACAAGGGTTGTGCCGACCTCTGTAATGAAATGAATGCAGCAAGGCCCAATGCATGGGCCTAGACGTGCCTGCACCACGACAACCCAATGCAATGCAACACGTGGATGGAGCGACTTGTGGTGCTGAGCAAGACCCTACCACAGGGTCTAGCCACCCCACTTCAGTGAGTTCCAAAGTCCTCTTCAGGGCAATGGTTGTTACCGAAACACATCCATGATGAGAAGAAAAAATGTGAGCACAATGGGGGAGGGGGTAATGTCATATCCAAGACCCTATAAGGGTCTGGGTAGGCCTGCCAATCCTATGACCCTATGTATGTTCTAGGGTATCTTGTCCTGATGCGCCGGATGGTGTGATATCCTCTCCAAGACCCTGAAAGACCGACTACTGGGACTAGGGTAGTATAATTTATAAGCGGCAGTGGTGTTGTGACGGCGCCAGGACCCTGTGAAGGGTCTAGGTAGGGCGGTATGTACGAAGACCCTCCACAGGGTCTAGGGTAAAAATGAAGCCATGAGCAGGAGAAGCAGACCCTATAAAGAGTCTAGGTAGGCTTGTAAGTCCCAAGACCCTTTAAGGTCTCTAGGGTGAATGAATGTGAAAAGAGGGGTAGGGTGGTAACCTATTCAAGACCCCATGAAGGGTCTACGTAGGTTTGTATGTCCTAAGACCCTGTAAAGGGTCTAGAGTAACATGAACTTGAGCAGAGGGGTGGCGTGGTCACCTTCTCAAGACCCTATGAAGGGTCTCGGTACGTTTGGATATCCCGAAACCCTCTAAAGGGTCTAGGGTCGAGTGAATTGGAAAAGAGAGGTGGCGCAGCAGCCTTTCCAAGTCCCTATGAAGGGTCTGGGTAGGTTTGTATATCCCAAGACCTTCTGAATGGTCTAGAATAGTATGTACCGAAGGAGGGTAACCTATCCTAGACCCTACTAAGGGTCTAGGTAGGTACAAAATGTTGGCGGACGTGATGGAAACAACGTTTCAGCCTGCAAGACCCTATAAAGGGTCTAGACAAGCCTAAGTTGCCCGTACTCGATGCTTGATGCCTGACACCTTTCTTATTTTTCTTGTAGCGCTTGCCCCGCTCATTGCGTTCTGCCGTGGTCTCCTTGTCGTGCTTCTTTTGTGGCAGAATTGGCGGCTGGATCATGCCCGGAATGTGGTCTGCAACGGGGTAGAGGTTGTAGATTGTCTGCACCACATAGCAGGGTACATGCCGGATATCAGTCAGCCCACAGAGGTTGTTCTCCATGTACTCCATTATCCTTTCTGGTATAGGGACGTACCTGCATACACAAAGGCTGCCGTACTTGAAGCAGTAACCTCCCTTTACGGCCCTGCGTTCCTTAAGTGCGTCCTTTGCCTCCTCCAGCAACTCAAACGCCAGCCTAAAACCATCTGCAAGATATTGGGGCTTGCGGTGGTGGATGCAGAGGGGGCGGGGGGATGAAAACAATTTGTCCGTTTGTTCGATTTTAAATCTCAATGCCCCAGAGAGGATCAAGATCTGTGTCGTCCAGCGTCACGGCTTCCTCCAAGGATAGATCCGCCTTGGTCACCTTCATCTTCCAGAACAAGGGACTCATCCACACCCGCCAGGTTGAACTGCCGCGCGTTAATTGATGGCCCGTTTTTCGGGGACCCGTATGCCAGAGCCTTGGAGTGACGGCCACTATCAATCCCTTCGGCAAAGGTGCGTACAGGTACTCGGCCGTCTCCTTGATGCGGATGATGGCATCCTCAAAGACATTTTCCATCACGACCATACTGGTGAATCTGTTTTGCAGAAGCAACCCGCAGAGAGCTTGGTCCTTGATCTGCCAAACGTCCAACGCATCAAGGTGACCTCCAATCAGTTTGGACTGGGCATGTGCCATTGTGTGTGTACCCTGATGATTTTTGGAAGTAGTTGGACACTCCCTTCCCAAACCCTTTGCAAGGGTGTGCTATTTACTTGAAACTACCAGATGGTCTGTTATAGATTTGATGGTAGTATGTATTGGATACGACTACATTGCCCGCACGTTCCAGATGTCTGGCCGGATATCACTTACAGCAATATCTAGGCCATGTTTGCGGTTGTATGCCACCCATGCATCCGTGATCCAATGCATGAATGCACTGGCTGGCTGCCATTCTGGCTTATCATACCCCTGATATCTAACTAGCCAGTGCAATTCCTTGTTCCGCCCTATTGGGGCATGCTTCAAAATATCTTGGACTACACGCTCGGTCGACTCAACCTTGTATGAGACATCTGTGTAGTAGTGAAGAGGGGGTGAATTCTGATCCAATGGCCCTATATATGGTTTCAGATCTACTGCGTAAAAGCTTGCTCATCTCGCTTTTCCGTAATAACCTGGTAGCGTCCTGATCGGACCCTTTGTTGGACCTCATGCGGTCCTTTCCGTACCCTCTCCAACTTGATGGATTGATGGTCGGCCCCTTGTGGATTGACACGCACTGAGACTTGCCCTACTTCTTTAAATATTTGTCTGGGGTGACGTTTCAGGAAATTGCTGCTTCTTTGCGGTGAATTCCAGCTAGCCTATCCTTCACCATCTTAAAAGCCTTATTTAGCTGTAAAAAAATGTCGAAGCATCGGCCCAACCGTCTTTTTGGATGGTTGGTGGCGCGTCCCCAAAGCCAACTGGCTCCCTGCCATACACAATGCTGTGTTGCGAGGACCCTGACACTGGACCGGCTACATCATTCAAGGCCCAAAGGCCAAGGGGCAGTAGCCGCACCCAGTCCCTTGAGCACTTTTCTTCTAAAAGTTTCCTAAGAGTATCAACAACCGACCGCACCACGTTTTCAGCTTGTCCATTAGCCTTGGGTTTGTATACTGCTGCCGTGTGTTCCTCTACTCCACACAACTGGCAATAGTGTTGAAACCACTGGTTGTGGACAAATCTATCATGATCACTAAATGGTTCTTTGGAAAGTCCTCATTGTGAAACAATTGATGTGACAACGAGGTCAGCAAGTTCCTCCTTCGTTATCTTGCTATTACAGGGTACCGCTGTGACGTAACCTGACAGTCTCCATACCACTACCAAGGCCTGGTCATATGTCTCATTCCGCATTTTGACTGAGTCGCCTTTAAACGCGAGAAGGTCAACGGCCATTGCAGAAAAAATGTTATCAGAAATGGGATAGCCCTGCATTGTGGCAGGCTGAACCCCTCTGCGGTGTTTGACTGCCCGGCAAACCTGGCAGGCTTTACGAACTGTCTCTACTTCCCATTTGATGACACAATGTGGGACGGGTTTCTTGGCCCTGACCATATGCTTTCGTTTGAACATTTTGTGTTTGTGTTTGCGTTTTGTGTACGCCAGCCCACACAACGGTGGCATATCCACACAGTATTCTTGCAAATGCATAGCACGGCATGCCGCCACCTATGTGGGCCAACTGTTTATACTGCGCTATCATCTGGATTAGCGGTAGCATGTTATGGTTTTGAAATGATGGAGAAAGGGAAGTGGGGGTAAGGACTGATCTCCCGGTACGGTGAAATCCCATAGTCCCTCCGGAGGTATCGTCCATGCTTGTTACTTCCGGCACAGTGGGAAGCACGCATTGTTCACAGATGAGGTGAGCTATCTTATCACCTGTCGTGACTGAGCATACAACCCCAGTGTGGTTAAACAAGATTACCCCTATATCTCCTCTGTGGTCTGCGTCAGCTATTCCTGCCCCCACAGCTAGCGCGTGATTTCTCGTTAACCCGGACCTTCTCGCAACTCTGATGTAGGTACCAGGGGGTGCTGTGGCGCACAGGCCTGTGCTAACTATTGCGTAGCCCCAGGGAGGTATAACACAATACACTGCTGCTGTAACATCGAATCCGGCAGACTGAGGTGTTCCGAGCTTCGGAATTGTGGACCATTGACACTGCCTCATGAAATGATAACCGGCTCCGGATCAGGTTGGATGGACACCTCATTTATGCTACATTGTGCATGTCGTAGCATGTCAAATGTGATGCCATTTCCGAAGCTGTATGGTCTGTGAGGTAATTTTTGTACTGCCTTCGTTTTAACACCCGGGTCATGGTACCCTTCCGCTCTGCGAGGAGTTCTGAGGGGCAGATTACGAGCCGTGCAGTGCAGTGCTGTGCCCATCAGGGCAGCCCTGAGGTTGTCTGGGAAGGGATTGACCTGCACGGTCTGGTTGAACTCCATTACTGGTGACCTTTGACGTGACTTGCCCCTGTCCTTGCAATGTATCCTACAATCTGGATGACACTGGTAGGTACAAAGTACCGGCGGGGCAGGCTCTTCTGCTGGGTGGACGACTGCCAGCTGAGCTGTGTCCCTACAATCATCGTACTTGTGTTCAGGACAACATTGCAATACCATGGAAAAGGCACGTGTCTCTGGTCGATATTGAAAACGGTCGGACCAAAAACCAGTTGTGATGATTTCCAAAGGTACCAGATATGGGAGGTCAGGGAGGAGGGCAAGACGGTAGCGTTGTAAAAACGGTAAACCTAAGATGACAAGTTCTCCTATTGAGACTATGTAGATGAAGACTTGTCCACATTATATTAAACGCACACCATGTGCAGGTCAGCAAGGTGTCTGCACATCCAAGCGAACCCCCGTTTTTCCTCCAAAAACATGATTCCAATCCGCCCCGGTTATCTTTAGCGGCTTTGGGGCTTGTACTACCATGTGGCGGGGGAAGCGTTCCGCACCTGCCACAGCTTCTTTTTCTGCGCCTGTGTCTGCAAGGCAATCCATCCCCAGGGGTGTGACCGCCGGATCAGCCAAAAAAAACATCCGAAGGGGGGTCATCAAGCTCTTGGGAAAGGGCTTCTTAGTTTTCACTTTAGAAACAGGGGGGTGCATTTGCGCAGATATTCCGTCTGCAAATGAGAAAACATTTTTGGGGGCTGATACCCATTCCTGTTCATTTGCGGTAGCCCGTTTCCCCACACTTGCTCATTTCAAGACGGGTCGGCGGGCTGCCTTCAAGGCGCAGGGCTGGGATTTTGGCCCACCAAGCTGTGCCCGAGGTTGCACCACTCGGTGGCCCGTACTACCTCCCGCAACCCTCTATTTGTCTTATCCCTCCGCCTGCACCTCATTCACCCCTTGTGGTTGAGGCGACTCGGCCCTTCGAGGGCTCGGAGTGGCCCTTTGCTCATGCCCGTCCTTGTCCCATCCTTTCGGAGCTCTTTCTGACAACTTGAACCAACAGTTGTCCGTGTTGTAGTCCCGTTTCTTGCAGTATTCGCAATACGTTTTTGAGCAACTGGGGCTACGTTTACTACCAACACTGTCCCTACCAACCCTATTCCGTCGATCTCGACTACGGCTTCTATCCTCGTCCTTTTCACCACTGCCTTTACTGCAACTGCGATGACCATCCCCATGTCGGTCTCTACCACGGTCCCGTATCTCGTCAGGTCCATCCCTCCTGCATCCACGATCACCCATGGCATGTCTGTGCTTAATTCTACTTTGCTCTGGAAACTTGTCTTGCCGAGCCTCCTTCTGCTTATCCTCTCAACCATACCTGCTGGGACTTTGGGTATCGCCATCCTGACTAGGCCTGCTGGGGCTGCGGGTAGGGCCACGGTCTCTGTGTGAACTACCGCTTCGCTCCCCACTATGGCTCCATCGTTCACTAAAATCTCTGGACTCTCGAGTCCAATAGCTACTGCCCGGTCGTTTGGGGTCCAACCGCTTCTTGCTGTAACGCCTTTGTCCGTCCCTACTATACCGCCTGTTCAGGGTGTTCTGTCATTGGTATGGGGAACGACCTCTATTCCTGTCAATGTCATATATGGCTCTGATTTACGCATCGCGCTTTCTATGCCGAGCTTCCTGGCGTCCCACATGTTCCAATGTCAGGAGATGCGGCATGACACAACAATATAGCTCGAGATACGTGTGGCGCTTGCCGCGTTACGCATGAGGAGTGTTAAAGCGAGCTAGAACCTTGTCGAATCCCCGAGTGTGTCCGCTTCTGGCGTGTGCCCCTATGAGATGCATGAACTGTTGGTGTGCCCGAAACTTAGGAACACCTCCGGTAACTCGTTGGCCTGCAGCACACCATAATGCAAAAAACTCAGCAAGCTTTTTCGGGGTGAACTCATCTGGAAACTGCACTGCCATCCACTCACCACGGGCTTCCTGGGCATCGGTATTACAATGCCCATCCCGAGAGATCCTCTGCAGCCACTCAAAAAAAGTGCTCTTACGACCCCTTCTCAGCTTAAGCCATTTAGCCTGTTCCCCTGCGCGTTGAGCCGTGATGTCATTTTCCAGGAGTGCCTGCTCAGTCTGATGTTGACCGTAGTTGTCATCAAACTCCAACACTGTCCACTCATCGTCGTACCATGGAGTACCGTCAACATATACCGGAAACTTGGCCCACTTGGGTACTTCCTTCAATGTTTCCGGCTCATAAAACTGGTGCCCCTCAGTAGACCATATATTCCCCGGATCCTCAGTCTCAGACCTTTGTTCGTTGATCAACTTAAGTAAATCCTCCGGAGGCCAGACGTCGCGGAAAGCCCATCTGTCCTCGATTCCAGATTGTATTATTTTACTATTACGTTTATCCTCAGGGGGATAGATTGCACAGGCATGGTCAAAAGACGTTTCCTCATCACAGCACCAGCTCATTTGCTTCCTTTCTGCCTGCTGTACCTCAGTGATACTCGGAATGCCAGATGTTTGGATTGCTGGTGCTTGTTGTGGGGGTTTAGAGGTGGTGGGCATGTGCGTGTAAGTGGGGGGCAACCATTCACTCGCAACAAAGGTTGGTGGTTGTACCGGTATTGGTGTTGTGGCTCGAATTGCCGTGAGGTCATAGTCGGACTGCTTCGACATGGACCCATCACGCCGTGTAGGTGGCACATCACTGGGTAGGGCTTCTGGAGCAAACTCAACAAGCTTCAAAGAACAAGCCCGATCCCGCACCGGAGCCACAGAAGAAGCGGTCAAGGCATAGGATACGTGATTCTCGGCCTCAACGCGGTTAGGTGGTTTGCCATCAGGGGGCGTAACCTGAATTGCCGGGGCCGGCTGCATCGGTGTGGCCGCTCCAATGATTGGAACGGTTATGCCCCGCACACACTGACGTGACACTCTACCATGAATCGGTTGAACCAAAAATGGTTTGCCGGTTCGTGGAGCTGCACCGAAGTCTTCGGTCCAGAAACGTGGGTGCACGGGATGTTGAGAGTATAAACAATTGAACAGGGCAAAATGACTCACACAATGTTCGTAACCCCATCGGGGCCCCAAAACCATATCCCAAGGTAGATTGGCGACAAGGTATGGGAGCACACCATACTGGGCAACGCAAGAAAGTAGAAGACTACCATCCGGGACCTCGGTGACCTGAATTTTGACGTCTATTTGCTCATTTACCCCCCGGCAAAGGCGTCTCATTGTCAGCTTGGAGTAGGCGCCTCAATTGAGGGGACTCAAATTTATTCGGGGATTTGATCTCCAAAAAACCTGGGGTTCGCCAAAGCAAACACTTGGCACGCAAAATCCACCAACGCACGGAGAGTTTTTGAGTTCTCCATTATGCAAAACAACCGGAAGGCAAAGTTCAGTTTGAACTTCAACAGTCAAGATGTGCCCTTGCATGACTGCCGAATGTACAAGAGCCACCATAGTGTGCTGGGGGTGCTCGAGGATTTCTTCTTTCGAAGGGGACGCCTCCAGGCACTGCTACCAACATCCACACCCATGCGGCTCTGCTTCCCTCCTTTATTGCCCCCCCCCCCCCCGCCCTTAGCGCCTCAACTGCCTTAGGATTTCCACCCTTAGGTTTACTCCCTTTGACGGCCCAATCATTGTTGTGAGGAACCGCCCATGGCAGTCATTGCATGGGGAATCGGGTTTACACACCCAAAAGGTGCCATTGGTGACACCTCAATCAATGCGGTAGTCCACATCCATGTGTTTACGTTTTTTCCAATCTTTGGAACACGGAACCCAAGCCGGTTGATTGGAAGGTGGCAGTCCAGACAAGGGGGACAAAGAAGAAGGATCGGCGGGTTTGTTTGCCGTGGGCTTAGGGTTACTCACGGCATTTACCATGGTGTCAGTGCGTTCGGCGGTGTTTTGGTACACCAAATTGTTCCCCGTAGAATCAGCGTTAACTGCCCTCACCGCACTTTTGTGGGGAGAAGCACAATGGGTGTACGTCGCTGTCGTCTTGTCTCCTCGGTTGACATGTTCGGGAGATTCTCTCCTCAAAATGTCCGTATAGACCAAGGCAAAGATATGCTCAGGCTACAAACGAGGCCTTCGTTGCTCCACCTTCATGGTGTGGCCGTTGTAGTAAGATTGACACCCAGATGGGTGTGTAATGACCGAGATTGCATTGGCGCCCTGTAGGTCGCCAGATCTTCGAGCATTCGACAATTTCAGATTTAGGAATCGGGAATAATATCTGAATTTTTCAATATGGATTTCAGATTTCATTCCACGTTACAATGAATGTATTCTTTCTCATCTCTAAATTTCAATTTGGGATTCGGCATTTCATTGCGTTACATACATTGTGTTCTCTCAAATGGTCACAATTGCAATGTTGATTTCATTTGGTGTTACATACAATGTGTTCTCTCTTGAAAGCCTCCCATGCAACACTATGTATATATGCTCTATGTTCATAGTATGGCGATTTTATTGCATGTACAATGATCGCATGGTTGTTGAGAACACCGACTATTTTGGTTGAGTTTGCGCGTGCCTTGTGCTTCAAAAAGATTTTTAAGGTTATGGCCAAAAAGCTGACACCAAGAAAAAACCACCAAGAAACAAAACCGGCATCGATTTGGCCTTTCATACCACATGGTATCAAACCAAAACACTATCATAAACAACATGAAGAGGACTAACATCATGACGGAACCGACACCAATGACTCTTTCAAACGGTTTCTAGCGGAGCACGTTCAAACAAAGGGAAAGAGAAGGCGTAGGCAATCAAAGCGCGTGGTCACAATCCTCTCATTGCCCATGCCATTACCTACTTTTTGCCCGCACCAAGCGGGCAGCATGCAAGCCCGCATCAACAAGTGGGAAAACATGATGGAATCATTGAAACACAAGGAGGACAAGAAGAGCACACATGGGAACTCGAGGTTAAGTTCACAAACCATTCAACCGGATCAAGAGTATGCCTCCATGCGTGCACTTCATGAATTACAAGAAGAAGTGGACTAATTACCGCAATCAATAGTGGAGAAATATGCTCAACGAATTGGTGAAATCAAGGGGCGCCCTGAGTCAATGGATGTGATCCATTCAACGGGCAAGGAATGGGTGGGCAAAGAGGAGTTTGACAAGATTCGCAACAATACACGGGGCTACGCCGAGGGCTTTGTGAAAGAAAAGAACTAAGTGCTCTCCAAGATCGCATGGGCCGAGCTGAGCCAAACTTCATAACAGAACCTGATGTTCAAGAGCTAACTCGCAGCACCGAGAGGAGGGCCGACACTTTGGCCGAGGCTGTGAAGCACTTGTTCATGACCAAGATAGATACAGGGGCAGCAATCCGAAAGCTGATCATCGGTGGGGGGAGTCCAATAATGAACTGTTCGGTGCGGTAGAGACAACAATGAATGAGGTAGAAAGGTTGGTTGTATCAACACCGTTCGTCAAGGACCCCACGCTTCCAGAAAAAATTCGCCAGGTGGAGTTACAAAATACCAAAATCACAACTAGGTATGAAGCAATGGTTCAAAAAATGCAACAACTTGAAAGGATGTAATGCTCCACACAGATTGACTTATTGAAGAAGAAACAAACAAGCATGGACACCAGACTGCAGTCCCTGGAAAGTAAAATGTGCACAGCGGATATGGAATGATTTGAGTCAAAGATAGATGCAATCCGACGCCTTGTGGTTGAGCTAGAAAAAGGCTCTTTACATCAAGAGGGAGAAACCACGCAACACTGAGACAAACACAATCACGAAATCTCGGAGCTCCAACGGCGACTTGTTCAGTTGGAGCAAAGGAACATGGTTGCGCCCTCACCTCCCTTCTTCCACCCTATTCCTGTTCCTGGAGCCTTACCTCCTTTCTCATTGCCAAAGGAAAATGTGGATGGAATGGGTGATATTCATGGTGTCTAAGCGCGTTTGGCGGTAATACAAAGAGATGTGCATTGCGTGCAAAGTGAAGTGGCACAAACGATGGCAACAGTGCAGCCCAACGCGCATAGACACCAAGAATATCACCCATTCCATCCACATTTTCCCTTGGCAATGAGATAGGAGACAAAGGTGCAGGAACAAGAATAGGGTGGAAGAAGGGAGGTAAGGGCCCAACCGTGTTCTTTTGCTCCAACTGAAAAAGTCGCTGTTGGAGCTCTGTGATTGTGTTTGTCTCGGTGTTGCGTGGTTTCTCCCCCTCGACGTAAAGAGCCGCTTTCTAGCTCAACCACACGGCGTCGAATTGCATCTATCTTTGAGTCAAATTGTTCCATATCCGGCTTGCAAATTTTTCGTTCCAGGGACTGGAGTCTGGTGTCCATGCTTGTTTGTTTCTTCTTCAATAATTCAATGTGTGTGGAGCATTGCATCCTTTCAACTTTTGTATTCTTTGAACCATTGCTTCATACCTAGTTGTGATTTGGGTATTTTGTAACTCCACTTCGCGAATTGTTTCTCAAAGGGTGGGGTCATCGACAAATTGAGGAGAAGGTGTTGATAAAACCAACCTTTCTACCTCATTCATTGTTGTTCCTGCCTCTTGGCGGAGTCCATTAATGGACTCTCCCCACCGATGATCAGCTTTCGAATTGTTGCCCCCGTATCTATGTTGGTCATGAACCAGTGCTTCACAGCCTCGGCCAAAGTGTCGGCCCTCCTCTCCGTGCTGTGAGGTAGGTAGGTAGGTATCTTCCGGAGCTCGGGATGCCTCCCTTGACAATGCAGGAAGAAGGTCTTACCAAGGGGACGTCCTGTCCCCCTCACTGCCCTAGTTCAGCTGCCTCCTAAGCCGCTCCCACAGGTGCTTGGCAAGGCAGTGTTGCGGCCAGGCGGTCCAGTTGTCCCAGTTGGGAGGCTGTCCCCACATGTGTCCATGGGTACGGCCACATGCCCCCTCCTTTGGGCGGCAGCTCTGGGGGGCTGCCTGTTTTACACTATGAGTTTTCATAGCTTTTTGGGTTCATAATGTTCCTTTCTCCAAGCCTGCCAATGCCGCTGATTCTTTTGTGCCTTCGTAAAATCTGTACTATCTCACGTACAACTGAACTCGGCTCCTCCACGACATTTTTTGCTCTCCGACTCTGCCAAAACTTTTATCAAAATCAAAGTACACCCAGTTGCCTCCTTGGTCCTCCTCCCTCAACAGTGCATGCTTGAACACAACTCCTTCACTCTGGTGTCTTTCCCCTTGTTGTCCGTGGTTCGTTGGTTGGCTGAGCGATTGTGGGCGGCGTTGATCGCGGCCCATGGGGGACTTTGCAACCCCCGCACCGAAACATACACCTAGAGTACAAAAGAGTATTTACACCGTGAGTGCGCTGACCAAGTTCTATAAATTGAATAATAAATAACTCCCACAGAACAATCTTGGAAAACTTGATTTTCCTACAAAATCTCTTCTCTCACTGTTCTGTCTTCTCTCACTCTGATCGTTACTGTTAGCTGCGCTGATGGTCGATCGCGCCAGCCCTCTCTTGTCAAGGCCAAGGGCCACACAAGAGGCACATGGCCCTGACCTATTACACTCCTTTCACTATCCCAGCACCACGACTCCGCAAGACGCAGTGGGGCGCCTGGATAAGACCTAACAGTGCGTCTCGCGCTCTCCCTTCACAGGGCAACGCTCTCCCTTCACAGAGGACCGCTCTCCCTTCACAGAGTAGCACTACTCTGCTGACAAATACAGATCCCCCGACAAAAAGAGGAAAAACAGAGCAAAGCTGCATATATATGCAACAACCCAACACCGCTCAGGTAGTTTTCAGGACCTCCCAATACAATGGCACAAAAGTCATTTTGGATGCATGAATCATTTTGCACATTCCTACACAACCGCAACCAACCAACAGCCACTTTCATCTAGCCAAACCTGCCATGCCTCACACTGCCAACAGCAAACAAAAATAAACTACTGTTCACTCGCCTAACACTGTTGCCTCATCAAACGCCACCAAAGAATGGCCCTCAGGGTGCACGCCACCAAAGAATGGCCCTGAAGGTGCCCCCAAGGGCACTCATGACGTGTCAGGGCGGTTGCACAAGCTTAAGCATATATACCTCACAAGCCCGTCCCAGGGCTCTTCTCTGAAGGATCAAAAACGTACTGAAGCTGCTCCCTGCAGCTCATCCGTACAGTGCCACACTTTAGGGCACTAGCAACGTCGCGGTCCCGCTGGCAATCGTTCAAGTCTGCGAAGACCTGCCCAGCGCGGCCATGGCGTCGGCGTTCGTTAACGGCAATTTGTTGTCACTGATTGTTGCTCCTGTGCACTAAATCCGCCCTCCGAACTTGACTTGCGTCTCCCATATCTTGCGCGGTACCCTCTTTTGCCACCTCTCCTTGTTTGAACTCGTGAAATCATGCTCCTGCCAACACTGGCCCACCAGTAAGTGTTGACACAACTCGTAAACTTCGTGAAATCTGGGTTGTCTTCTGCAACTCACAAGTCTCGCGTAGCGCGTTCACTTCGTGCTCTAGGTCCTCAACCCGTCTCTCTCTTCTTGCCGCGCATCGCCGCCAGTAGCTGTTCGCCTTGGAAACCTTCGCCAGCTTCCTTTTCAGCTCTTGCACTTCTTCGCGAAGCTCATCTTGCTCGCTGCGGTAACGACGGCGTCGCTCATCATCTGTCTCTTCATCTTCCTGTTGCTCAGCCGGCGCTCGATGTAAAACCTTCTTGGCAGCGTCGCGCTGCACTCTCTCTTTGCGGCGCTTGGCTCCCATAGCTGTGGAAAAAAAACACAGGATCAGAACTCTTGCGAAGCTACCATGTTTTAGTCTATGAGTTTTTATAGCCTTTTGGGCTCATAACTTTCCTTGTCTCCAAGACTGCCAATGCCGCTGATTCTTTTGTGCCTTCGTAAAATCTGTACTATCTCCTCCGAGACGTTTTTTGCTCTCCGACTCTGCCAAAACTTTTATCAAAATCAACGTACACCCAGTTGCCTCCTTGGTCCTCCTCCCTCAACAGTGCATGCTTGAACACAACTCTTTCACTCTGGTGTCTTTCTCCTTGTTGTCCGTGGTTCCTTGGTTGGCTGAGCGATTGCGGGCGGCGTTCATCGCGGCCCATGGGGGACTTTGCCACCCCCGCACGGAAACATACACCTAGAGTACAAAAGAGTATTTACACCGTGAGTGCACTGACCAAATCCTATAAATTAAATAATAAATAACTCCCACAGAACAATCTTACAAAACTTGATTTTCCTAAAAAATCTCTTCTCTCACTGTTCTGTCTTCTCTCACTCTAATTGTTACTGTTAGCCGCGCTGATGGTCGCTCGCGCCAGCCCTCTCTTGTCAAGGCCAAGGGCCACACAGGAGGCACATGGCCCTGACCTATTACACTGCCCAGCAGTGTGGAGTATCTTTCACCACAAGGGGTATTGCTCCCGCTAGTCTACGGTACGACCGCCTCACCGATGTCGTTTGAGTTGCGCGGCCTCTCTGCTTGGCAGGTGACCCCCTCCTGGACTGTGTACCGGCTCGCTTCCATGGCTCCGGGTGACGTTTGCCATGGTCCCTGATGCAGCCTGGCCGTGCTCGGACCAGCGGCGCTGGGGTACCGCCCCTGCTGGTGGCCCGGTGGGTCAGCTGGGTCGCACCAGTGCGCCCGACCCATGGGGTGTTGGGTCTCTCCTGTCCCTCGGCCGCCCTACACGTGCACGTGTGTGCGGTATCCTCGGCCACTTGGCTCCTGTTAACCGGTGTGCCCGCTCGCTGCGTTGTGTTGCGTGTGAAGTGTCCACGGCCATTTGGCTCCTGTTCACCGGTGTGCCCGCTTGGTGCGTTATGTTGCGTCTGCCGTGTCCTGGGCCACTTGGCTCCTGTTCACCGGTGTGCCCGCTCTGGGTGTTGTGTTGCGCGTGCGCTGTCGTGAGCCACTTGGCTCCTGCTCACCGGTGTCCCTGCTAGGGGTGTTCTGCTGCGTGTGCGGTGTCCTGGGCCACTTGGCTCCTGTTCACCCGTGTGTCCACTCGATTGTGCAGTCTCCTGGGCCACTTGGCTCCTGTTCACCGGTGTGCCCAATCGGTGCATTGCGTTGCTGGTGCGGTGTCCTGGGCCACTTGGCTCCTGTTCACCGGGGTGCCCGCTGGGTGTGTTGTGTTGTGTGTGCTGTGTCCTGTGCAACTTGGCTCCTGTTCACCCGTGTGCCCGCTCTGTGTGTTGTGTTGCGTGTGCGGTGTCCTGGGCCACGTGGCTCCTGTTCATCGGTGTGCCCGCTTGGTGCGTTACGTTGCTTGTGCGGTGTCCTGGGCCACTTGGCTGCTGTTCACGCGTGTGCCCGCTTGGTGCGTTGCGTTGCTGTCGCTGTGTCCTGGGCCACTTGACTCCTGTTCACCGGTGTGCCTGCTCGGTGTGTTGTGTTGCATGTGCGGTGTCCTGGGCCACTTGGCTCCTGTTCACCGGTGTGCCCGCTCTGTGCGTTGTGTTGCGTGTGCAGTGTCCTGGGCCACTTGGCTCCTGTTCAACGGGGTGCCCGCTCGGTGTGTTGTGTTGTGTGTGCGCTGTCCTGGGCCACTTGGCCCCTGTTCACCCGTGTGCCCGCTCTGTGTGTTGTGTTGCGTTTGCGGTGTCTTGGGCCACATGGCTCCTGTTCACCGGTCTGCCCGATCGGTGCGACACGTTGCTTGTGCGGTATCCTGGGCCACTTGGCTCCTGTTCACCCGTAGGCCTGCTTGGTGTGTTGCGTTGCTGTCGCTGTGTCCTGGGCCACTTAACTCCTGTTCACCGGTGTGCCCGCTCGGTATGTTGTGTTGCATGTGCGGTGTCCTGGGCCACTTGGCTCCTGTTAACCCGTGTGCCCGCTCTGTGTGTTGTGTTGCGTTTGCCGTGTCCTGGGCCACTTGGCTCCTGTTCACCGGTGTGCGAGCTGGGTGTGTTGTGTTGCGTGTGCCGTGTCCTTGGTCACTTGGTTCTTGTTCACCCGTGTGCCCGCTCTGTGTGTTGTGTTGCGCGTACAGTGTCCTGGGCCACTTGGCTCCTGTTCACCGGTGTGCCCGCTCGGTGTGTTGAGTTGCGTGTGCCGTGTCCTGGGCCACCTGGTTCCTGTTCACCCGTGTGCCCCCTCTGTGTGTTGTGTTGCGTGTACGGAGTCCTGGGCCACTTGGCTCCTGTTCACCGGTGTGCCCGCTGGGTGTGGTTTGTTGCGTGTGTGCGGTGTGTTGGGCCACTTGGCTCCTGTTCGCCGCTGTGCACGCTCGGTGCCTTGTGTTTTCTGTGCCTTGTCCTGGGCCACTTCGCTTCCGTTCACCGGTGTGCCCACCCGTAGTGTTGTGTTGCGTTTGCGATGTCCTGGGCCACTTGGATCCTGTTCACCGGTGCGCCCGCTTGGTGCGTTGCCTTGCTGGTGCAGCGTCCTGGGCCAATTGGCTCCTGTTCACCGCTGTGCTCGCTCCGTGCGTTGCGTTCCCTTCCGTGCCCTGGGAAACTTGGCTCCTTTTCACCGGTGTGCCTACTTGGCGTGTTGTGGTGGGTGCGCGGTGTGCTGGGCCACTTGGCTCCTGTTCACTGGTGTGCTTGCTCAGTGCGTTGCGTTCCGTGTGCTGTATCCTGGGCCACCTGGCTCCTGTTCACCCTTGTGCACGCTCGCTGTGTGGTGTTGCGTGTGCGGTGTCCCGGGCCACTTTGCTCCTGTTCACCAGTGTGCTCGCTCTGCGTGTTATGTTGCATGCGCGGCGTCCTTGTCCTCTTGGCTCGTGTTCTGCGGTGTGCTGGCTCGGTGTGTCACGCTGTGTGTTGCGTGTCCGGTGTCCTCGGCCACTTGGCTCCCTTTCACCGGTGCGTGCGCTCGGTGTGCTGTGTTGCGTGTGCAGGGCGCCGGTAGGGGCTGTGTACCCTCTGGCCGCGCACACGTGCATCCAGACGGCGGCTTTTTCGTAGCAGGCTGGAACTGGGTACGCTGCCGGGCGCACATTCGTCCATCCGGACGGCGGCTGGTGCGTAGCCGGCAGGGGCTGGGTTGGCTGTCGGGCGCGCACACGTTCATCCAGACGGCAGCTGGTGTTGGCTGGCACCTGTTTTTGTACTGTGGCTCGTTAGTGTTGTGGGCGCTGCCCCGGTTTGCGGCACCCGGCGGCCGTTGTTGCTTGGCACCTGACCAGGTGCTTTGGTTGTGGCCGGCGGCGTGCCTCTCTGGCGTGCCCCGTGGGTCCACGTGGTGCGCCGCGCCTCGTCCGGTCCGGTCGCTCCCGCTGCTCTGGTCGGCTGTCCTGTCGCCGTGGTGCCTTTTCCCACCCCGGGGGCTGTCACCCCCAGATTTATTGGGCGTCTGCGCGGCGCACGTGGAGGCCAGGCGAGAACCGGGCTCTTTGTGCCTGCCGCTGGCCCCCGCCGAGGCAGGGACTCTGGGCTCGCTCGGCTTCGTACTCGTTTGGGGTCCTGCATTGGGGTTGTCCCTGGCGGGTCCCTCCGGCTTCGGTCTTGGGCTGCGTGCGCTGCGGTGGTTTGCATGTGTGGACCCGGTCAATGACGTGTTCCGTTTCCCCCACCGTCCGTTGATCAACAGGAGAATCGGCTGGTGCACCGAGGGTGTTTCGTGTGGACCCTGACACCTCCCCTTGCGGGTCGGAGGACGCCACGCTCAGGTCCGGTGCGTGTGTGCGTGTGCTTGTCCTTCTTGGCCGGGTCGGGCGGGTCAGCCTCCTGGGCGCGTTTTGGTGCGCCTGACCTTTCCTTTGGCCGCTTTGTCGTTCTGCTTTGCTCGGCCCCCTCTGGTCTGGGGTTGCCCCCTTCTTGTCCTCTTGTTTGCCTGCTTTCTTCACAGCATCGGCCAAAATGTCGGCCCTCCTCTCGGTGCTGCCACTTAGCTCGTGACCATCACGTTCTGTTACGAAGTTTGCCTCGGCTCGGCCCATTCAATCTTGGAGAGCACGTAGTTCCTCCTTTTCCACAAAGCCCTCGGCGTAGCCCCGTGATTTGTTGCGAAGCTTATCAAACTCTTCCCTGCTCACCTCTACTTTGCCCGTAGAATTGATTGCCACCGTCGACTCGGGGCCTCCCTTGATTTCACCAATTTGTTGAGCATATTTCTCCACTATTGATTGCGGTAATTAGTCCACTTGTTCTTGTAATTCATGAAGTGAACGCATGGGGGCATACTCTTGATCCGGCTGAATGGTTTTTGAACTTGATGTCGAGCTCCCAAGTGTGTTCTTGTTGTCTTCCTTGTGTTTCAATGATTCCATCATGTTTTGCCACTTGTCGATGCGAGCTTGCATGGTGCCCGCTTGGTCCGGGCAAAAAGGGCGGTTCCTCACAACAACAATTGCGCCATCAAAGGGGGTACACCTAAAGATGGAAGACCTAAGGGCGGTTGGGGCGCTAAGGGCGGCGGGGGCAATAAAGGAGAGAAGCAGCGCCGCATGGGCGTGGATGTTGGTAGGAGTGCCCGGAGGCGTCCCCTTCGAAAGAAGAAACCCTCGGGCACCCCCATGACACTATGGTGGCTCTCGTTACTTTCAGAGTCAATCAGGGGCAAATCTTGCCTAGTGAAGTTTAAACTGAAGTGAACCTTCGGCTTCCTATGCGTAATGGAGAACTCCAAACTCTCCGTGCGTTAATGAATTTTGCGTGCCATGCTTTTGCTTTGGCGAACCCCAGTTATTTTGGGGATCAAAACCCCAAAATTTTAGTCCCCCAAATTCAGGCGCCTACTCCAAGCTGACAACGAGACGCCTTTGCCGGGGAGGGAACGAGCAAATAGACGTCAAAATTTAATTCACCGAGGTTGTGGATGGTAATCTCTTACTTCCTTGCGTTGCCCAGTATGGTGTGCCCCCATACCATGTCGCAAATCTACCTTGGCATATGGTTTTGGGGCACCAATGGGGTTACGAACATTGTGTGAGTCATTTTGCCCTGTTCAAATGTTTATACTCTCAACATCCCTTGCACCCCCGTTTCTGGACCGAAGACTTCCGTGCAGCTCCACGAACGGGCAAACCTTTTTTGGTTCAACCGATTCATGGTAGAGTGTCACGTCAGTCTGTGTGGGGCATAACCGTTCGAATAATGGGAGCGGCCAGACCAATGCAGCTGGCCCCGGTAATTCAGGTTACGCCCCCTGATGGCAAACCACCTAACCGTGTTGAGGCCGAGAATCACGTATTCTATGCCTTGACCGCTTCTTCTGTGTCTCCGGTGCGGGATCAGTCTTGTTCTTTGAAGCTTGTTGGGTTTGCTCCAGAAGCCCTTCCCAGGGATGTGCCACCTACACGGCGTGATGGGTCCATGTGGAAGCAATCTGACTATGGCCTCACGGCGTGTGGCTGAGCGTGTTGAAAAACAATTTGGCAAAAGCCACGAGGTGGACGCCTTCAATAGGGTCCCGGGTATTGCTCAGACTACCTGTTGGGTTTCGCCGAGCGATGATTTCTTCTCCAATCCTGCTGACTCATGCAAGTTGTATTAGATGTGCCCGCCCTACCATCAGTTTTGGATTGTGTTCGGAACTTTTTGCGACAAAAATTACGAGCCATTGCCGTAGGGCAAAAATGGACACATAGGGGGTGGAGGAAGCCCCTTATGAGAACTACTTTGCTGGGGTACCATCTTCCTCAGCCAGAGACTAAGGCCCATGTTTACCAGGATCAGTACCTCCCGCCCCTCCCTCAAGGGGACTGGTCGACAGTGGCGCTATACATGGACAGAGGGCTTGCCCAGGAGAAATTGACGGCCACCAAAAGTCCTGGGGCGTCTGTGTTGGCATGGGCCGTTCCTATCCCCGATACGGATGACGAACGGGGCATGACGTCAGAGGACCGAGTTGGAAGATGAGAGGGTGCCAAACGATTCGGTGTCGGTGCGTATCCTCATGTACCAAGCAACTCACAAAAAACACCTCGCTGCTGCTACCCTTGACCCCAACCCGGAGGATTTGGAGGCACAGGAATGCATGTGTTCACCCATTACGAAAATTGAAAAACTGTTACTGGGCAGGGAACCCACTAACGTGAAACGCTACCCAAAAAAATGAACGGCGCCAAGCGATTATTGAGGGCTTCTTGTGTTGGTGGCGTTGTGTCTCCGGAGGTGGAGCTCATGAAGAAACGCCTCCTCGCGGACGAGGAGCGGCATCCTTTCAGTAGGGAAGTTAGTCTAAGTCCCGGCCAGGAGCATCCTAAGGTCCGTGGTACCGAACGGTTTGAGTTTCCTAAACTTCCCCTATAACCGAATTCTCTCCCCAAGTCTGTGAAGCCTATAAGGTTGGTGGGGGAGCGCACTGCGGTGGAGCAAGTGATGGTGGTGGATTTTTTGATTCGGGGTCGGATTGAGCCGTGTCCTGCCCCCAAATGGGCGTGCAACGGTCTTGTTGTGCACGAGAAAGAACAAGGAAAATGGCGCCTCGTTGTGGACTGCCGCCAACTTAATGAGCCTACCTTGCCTGACGCGCACCACCTCCCCCTCATTGAAACATGTTGGGAAGTCAATCGAAACACAAGATTTTCACTTTTGTCGACTTGAATAAGGGGTTCCATCAACTTCCGCTTCACCCAGACTCCCGTGCTAAGACCGCCATGAGTTTGGCGGGTAAGGAATACAAATGGCGTGTTATGTCTATAGGTATCAAGAATGGCCCTCCTATTTTTCAACGGGCCATGGACGATGTTTTGCCGGGGTTCTATTGTGCGGATGTATATATTGATGATATTTTTCCTGGTTCCTCTGGTGATACGGAGGAGCCACTATTGGCTAACCACGACCGCAATTTGCGTGCCATGGTGGTTAGACTACGGAGGGAGGAGTTGGTTGCTTCGGTTACTAAAACTGATTTCCTTGTACGTTCGGTTGATTTTTGTGGCCCTGTGTTGGAAAACTGCACACGTCGGCCAGCGCCAGGGAAATTGTTGGCGCTTGAGCGTTGGGACAAAACCACGTAATGTTCGTGACCTCCGCGGATTTTTGGAGCTCGCCAACTCTTATTCGGGGTATGTCCCAAACTACGCCTCCATAGCTACCCCGTTGATTAATATGTTGAAAGATTAGCCCGAGCATAAGAATGGAAAGAAAACCGGCCTGACGTGGAATGCTTTGGCCAATGAGGCCTTTTTGAAATTCAAGGGTGCTATCACGGATATTTTTCCCCTCCAACTAGCCGATTGGGATGAGGACTTTGTCCTCAACCCGGACGCTAGTAATTGGACGGTGGGGGCAAACCTACAACAGCACGTTTCCGACGGTGGTCTACGCACCCTTGCCTTGTTCTCACGTAAATTGTCAGGCAGCCAAATCATTTGGAGCCCGCAGGAAAACGAGTGCTATGCCATAGTGGCGGACCTCCTCAAATGGCATGGATGGGTGGCGACCAAACGAGTGGAGGTCCGTACCGACCACTGTGGCCTTGAAAATTGGGCTACCCACGACCTTAAAGCCGGGGGGGGTCCCTTTCCAAGCCACGCCCATGGGGATGAGTTGTTCTCTAAATTTGACCTCCATGTGGTATACACCAATGGGCCCGTGAACCCCGTGCGTGGTTTCTTGTCCCGTTGGGCATACTCTGCCAACCCGGCTTTGGGTGATGTGTTCATACATGAGACGGCCCAAGTGGACGGGGACGTGCGGGACATGATGGCGGCCGAGAACGAGGAGCTTCTTGCCCGCCCCCTTGTGGTTAGGGCAACTGTGGTGCCCGTTGTTACCAGGTCCCGCTCTAAAGCGGAGCCCCGGGCTACTGGGGTGCCCAAATGTGATCCAACCCCTCAGGCTTCGGCTCCAGTGGGGGGGAAGACGAAGCAAAAGAAAAAGCTTCGAAGACAGGAGCGAATCGCCAAGACAAAAATGTCTTGCAAGTCCCACAAAAACGCAACACCTATACATGGGGAGGATGCTCCCAATGTTTCTGAGATGAACTGGGCTAAACACTACGCAAACTGTGACCGCTACAAGAAAATGTGGCAGGATGCCTTATATGGGAACTTCAGAGACATAGTGAGGTTGGTGGAGAACAAACTCGTCCATAATGGACGGTGGTGTGTTCCTAGGCCTCTAGTGCATCATTTGGTGGGAGAATACCAGGATGCACTTCACTTACCTACCTCCAGTGTGGGGAAACACTGGAAAGAAATCAACCATGGCGTGGAGGGGGAGGGACCGTACAAAGCAGTGGAACGGCAGTGTCAAACATGTCCCACATGTGCCATTCACACTCATGACACCAAGCGCAAGCAGGGGTACATGACCCCTATGCCCATACCTATGGAGCCAATGGACTCCATAGCGTATGATCTGTTTCACTACCCCTCTACCTCTAATGATGGAGAGGAGTATGATCAGATACTCCTATGTGTGTGCCGGCTTTCGGGCTACCTCATCGCGATCCCCATTCCTAAACCTCCTCGTGAAGACAAGGATGAAGGGCTAACAGGGAACAGGGCGGCCTATTTGATAACGGAACTCTTGGTGGATAGGTTCGGAGCTACTCGTGTGATATGCTCTGACTGCGGCCCACAATCTGTGAGCCAATGTTTGCAAACCCTTTGTTCGAAGATTGTTGCCCGCGCAACTATGTGTCTCGCAGGTAGGCACCAAGGTAATGGTAAGGCCGAAAATACTGGCAGCCAGCTAAGGCATGATGTGGCTAAGGCCCTTACTTTGAAGAATGGCACTAATTGGGTGGAGGTTTAGCCCACCGTTGTACCGGCATGGCATGGAAGTACAGGTTTTTCAGATTATACGCCAAATGATATTGTGTTTGGGACGCGCAAGCGTACTAGAGGGCCTCCTCTTGCAGAGCCTCGGGCGGTTGCCCAAGACGCCCTGCATTATTTCCAATGGCCTGAGGAGCTTCACTGTCTTGCACGTGGAGCTCTGACTCACTTGCAGGAGACAATGGCTCACAAGTATAATAAGAGGAGGAGGATGTCTCCAAATTTCTCAAAAGAAGACGGTGTGTGGGTCCGTCGGCAACGTTAAAAATCTTGGCGATAAGACTTGCCCCTATTGGAATGGGCTCTACCAGGTTGTGGCCAAGAGGGCATACAACCTCTATGTCATCCAAGTGGACCAACGGAGGCCAATTGATGTCCACGTTGATAGTTTAATAAAAACAGTCATCTCGCCCCGATCCCCCATGCTTCTAAGGTACAGGGAGGTGGTTGCTACAGTGCCCTCCCGATTTGAGGAGGACATCTACAACGTGAAGAAAATATTGGGGCACCGCACTCACCACAAGACGCTTCTCTGCAAGGTACGGTGGCAGGGTTACACTAAGTATTGGGATAGGGCGCAGCCCGTTGAACCCTTCTTACCTTCCTACAATAACGTTTCGCCAGAGTATCTAAGGACTCATAAACTCACTCAGGCCATTAGATACGGCGCACCACCGGGCCCTCACCGCCAGGCGACGACCCCGGCCACCACAAGGGCCACCTCACAGGCACCGGAAGAGGACGAAGGCACGGCCGCGGCACCCACGACTAGGGACCGAAACCCCCAGAGGACACGGGACCAAGGCACAGGCCCCCAGGGAGGGCAACCCCACGGACCGTCACGCGAACAACCTACCCGACCCACCAGCCCGAGCGGCACGCCCAAGCCCCCACAGCACGGACCAAGCGAGCCACCCACACCTAACCGCACCCCCCAGCCACCAGCCAGCCACACTCCGGCCCGCACTCCGCACCACGACACAGGCCAGGCTGACCTCCACTGACCCACCGCGGCACCACGCGAGACCACGGCACGGCGCACCACAGCGCGCCACAGTGCAACGCGCCACAGCACGACGCGACGCGACGCGGCACAGAGCGGCACAGCACGACACAGCTGACCCTAACCTGAGGGACTAACCGAAGCCAGCCACCGCACACCCTAGAAGGCGCCGCGCCAGCACGCCACACACCAGCATCGAAGGCCACACACGGGGCCACAGCGCGCCTGGCGACAACGGTGGCGGACCACCAAGAAGATTACAGCCGGCACCGCAGAGGGGAAAGGACACGAACAACCCCAGCCCCCTAACCCAAAACCACAAGCAGCCGCCTGGCGCAGCCGCCCAGCCGGCAGAGCCAGGACCTAACCCGGCAAGAAGGCGCGCCGAGCCCACCGTGTACATAGCCCACCCGACCCATGGGGCCGGAACGCGGCCACACAGAACGCAACTGAAGACAGCCGCCCGGAAGACAACACTGAATGCAGGCCAGTGCGTGCGCCAGCCCAGGGAAGGCAGAGGGAGGAACAGGCAAGCCCCCCCCCCAAAAGAAATAAAAAAAGGCGGGGGGAGGGGGAAAAGGCACGAATACAGCCCACAGCCGCCAAACCGCCCGCCAACACCACCACAGGCGGCCAAACCCCCCCCCCCAGAAGGCACCGAAGACAGGACCCCCACAGAGGCACAGGGGGACCAGCCACCCAAAACCGGCAACACCAAGCCAGTAACAGCGGCCCACAGGGAAAGGGGACACCAAAAAAAAAAAAAAAAGAGAGCCACCAGCCCAGCCCGAAAGAAAGGGGATGGAGGGAAAGGGACCACAAAGTCCGGGACAGAAAAAAAAAAAAAAGGAAAAACAAAAGCGCAAAAAACACACCCCGACAACCCAGCCAAGAAGGGCTGGGCACAGCCGAGACCCGGGCCAAGCACACACGCCCACACCGCACGCCGGAACCAGAAACGGCGGGGGGCAAGCGGGGCGCCCACGAAACCACACACGTCCCAAAAGCAGGCCGAAACCGAAGCCCAACCACGAACACCACAAACAGCCGACACTAGAGGGACAACACCACAAACCGTGCCCAAACACACCCACCCAAGACCCCAGCCAGGACTGGCGGGGTAACAAAACCTACACCCAACCGCCAACCGGACCCAAACACAAACGCCGCACAACAGTAGGAAGCCCAGTGCCCACAGCCGGGGCACTGAGGCAGCCCGTGCCATGCAGGTGACCCGGCCAAACGAGATCCGGAGACCGGGGGTAAGGCTGCATCCTAAGGCCTGCGCTGCTTTGGGACTCGAGGCGGAGCGTGCGACACCCAAGCGCCTCGGAACCCTAGTACCAAGAACGTGCATGCATGCTTTGGGAACGGGATACGCCAGGAAGTCCGGTGAACCCCTAGGGTTCCGCCCAAAGGAGGGGACGTGCGCAAGCACGGGGGCCCACCCTCCCGGCGAGACAAGCATGTCACGCTGGCGGCGATCAGCCCTCCCGGTGTTGCCCGGGGCCGCTTTGTTGGGGGCCAACAGACGGGTCTAGCGGGAAGTAAGCCGCCTCCCCTCTTCACGCGCGGAGCCTTCTCCTGTTCGCCACAGGGGCGACGCCAGGGGGAACCATGGGGCGCCTCTCCACGACCGAGTGCACCTACCTACCTACCTGGGAGAATACCATGATGCACTTCACTTACCTATATCCAGTGTTAGGAAACACTGAAAAGAAATCAACCATGGCGTGGAGGGGGAGGGACCGTACAAAGCAATGGAACGGCAGTGTCAAACATGTCCCCCATGTGCCATTCACACTCATGACACCAAGCGCAAGCAGGGGTACATGACCCCTATGCCCATACCTATGGAGCCAATGGACTCCATAGCGTATGATGTGTTTCACTACCCCTCTACCTCTAATGATGGAGAGGAATATGATCAGATACTCCTATGTGTGTTCCGGCTTTCCGGCTACCTCATCGCGATCCCCATTCCTAAACCTCCTCATGAAGACAGGGATGAAGGGCTAACAGGGAACAGGGCGGCCTATTTGATAACGGAACTCTTGGTGGATAGGTTCGGAGCTACTCGTGAGATATGCTCTGACTGCGGCCCACAATCTGTGAGCCAATGTTTGCAAACCCTTTGTTCGAAGATTGTTGCCCGCGCAACTATGTGTCTCGCAGGTAGGCACCAAGGTAATGGTAAGGCCGAAAATACTGGCAGCCAGCTAAGGCATGATGTGGCTAAGGCCCTTACTTTGAAGAATGGCACTAATTGGGTGGAGGTTTAGCCCACCGTTGTACCGGCATGGCATGGAAGTACAGGTCTTTCAGATTATACGCCAAATGATATTGTGTTTGGGACGCACAAGCGTACTAGAGGGCCTCCTCTTGCAGAGCCTCGGGCGGTTGCCCAAGACGCCCTGCATTATTTCCAATGGCCTGAGGAGCTTCGTTGTCTTGCACGTGGAGCTATGACTCACTTGCAAGAGACAATGGCTCACAAGTATAATAAGAGGAGGAGGATGTCTCCAAATTTCTCAAAAGAAGACGGTGTGTGGGTCTGTTGGCAACGTTAAAAATCTTGGCGATAAGACTTGCCCCTATTGGAATGGGCTCTACCAGGTTGTGGCCAAGAAGGCATACAACCTCTATGTCATTCAAGTGGACCAACGGAGGCCAATGGATGTCCACGTTGAGAGTTTAATAAAAACAGTCATCTCGCCCCGATCCCCCATGCTTCTAAGGTACAGGGAGGTGGTTGCTACAGTGCCCTCCCAATTTGAGGAGGACATCTACAACGTGAAGAAAATATTGGGGCACCGCACTCACCACAAGACGCTTCTCTGCAAGGTACGGTGGCAGGGTTACACTAAGGATTGGGATACGGCGCAGCCCGTTGAACCCTTCTTACCTTCCTACAATAACGTTTCGCCAGAGTATCTAAGGACTCATAACCTCACTCAAGCCATTAGATTCCTCGCCCACCTTGGTGGACTGCCTTCGTGAGCATGCCATGAAAAAGACCAAAGAACATGGGGTTATGTTATTGTTTAGGGGGGGGGGGGGAGAGAGCAAGAAGCAGTGGGAGACAAAAAGATGCAAGCACGGCGCGCGCCTCGGTTACAAAAATCCCCGTGGGAGCAGGGCGTTGGGTACCGCAGGTTTACCCCAACATCTACCCCTCTAACCGCTAAAGGCTTGAGATTCCTTAGGGTCGGGGGCATGGAATAAAGCCTGGCGTTGAAATGGGGCGTGTTCTTTCGGGGGTCTTAATGCCATTCAAAAACCTAAACCAGCAGTACTGGAGCGCTCCTACCACCACCTGGACTAGGTCCTGCCCACGATGACGCCCCCCGTCAAGGGTGCTAACAAAATGGCAAGCACTTCACGAAGGCTCTGCCGGGTCATGCGCACTGGGGTGTTTGCAAAGTTCCGGAATGCCGCTCCGTACAGAAACCACAACCCCACGACCAACCCCAACCTGTGACCCAAGCCATTGAGCTAAAAAATTTGCTCAGATATTGGCGAGGGCTTGCAAACCTGAGTGGTTTGGCGGGTACAAATCATTTTTCCGTTTGTCATTGGGCGTGGTGGTTTTCCATCAATTTCCCCTTGTCCACACGAGGGTAAGGTGTACAGGGTTCGACGTACTTGTATGGCTCGCACCACATGAAGAAAACTTTCGTGGCATTCAAGATTGCAACTACAAACTGGGATGACTTAGTCTAGAGAGAGGGGTTGTCCTCTACATACCAGTATGCTAATATGAATGGTAATTGCCGCCTTTGCCCCCTCACTCCTCGAGTGGGTGGGGTCTTCAAAGGCTACGGCGTTGCGGACTTAGGCAGTGTGCGCCGCCTGGGTACTTGCCCCAGGTCGCTATGCGTGCCCGGGTTGGGAGTGGGTAACCAAGGTTGTGATTGCATGCGGCCGCATGCTGGCTGGGTGTTTTTCTCATGTAGTTAGTGATATTCTTGGGATATAATTCGGCGTGCAGCGAGAGGGAACACACAGTGTTGCGAGATTGGCGAGGGTACAGGCGTGTGTGTGTGTGTATTTGTATGGGAGAGTATATATGGTTATATTTTCTCTAGAGTTCCCCAGGAGTGGACTTGGATCACCACAACACCAGAGGGCTCCTTTCTCCCAACAGCTAACCAAACGGGTTGGGATATGGGCGTGGCATTCTCCATTGGAGGCCCGTGCGTGGTTTTGGACTTCCGCAACACACACCAGCCTCTTTCTCCATGACACACCAAAACCGGATGTGCCACTCGACCATGGATTGCGTGCCTGTGTGTGCATGCCGTTACTTTAATTCCGGGACTGTATGGGTACCTATTACGTGCGTTCTCACCCGCGCCCCGATCAAGCAAGGCCTAGGTTGTTTAGTCTTTTGTAACCATGTACAGCGGCATCAAGTTTACATGCCGAGGTGTAAACATGCATCGTCATACACGGTGTAAGCGTGTGTGGGGAGTAAGTGCTCCTTCGGGGCGTGTCATTGTGCCCCCCAGGAGCTGGTTGGGGTGATATCCGAGCGGGACGGTGCAGGCCACCTCCGAACATGTCCACTCGGAAGTGACCCCACCAAACAACGTCCAATTTGCCCCTTTTGTCAATATTCGGGGAGCAGCAGAAAAAAGGCGACAGCAAAAGTTTATATCTCAAGTAGGCAAATGAATAGCGCCATAAGCGCCGTAACGCTAATAGGACCATAACGACGTGCCCCTAGTCCTCGAATACGCCGGTACGCAAGGAAAAACGGTTCGCGAGCAGCGCGTAAAAGTCTAAAAAAGCTTTTGTAAGATGCCACACCCCTGTACTTTCTCCGTCTTACCCTCCTTTGTTCTCCATGTACCTACCCCTCCCGTCTGCGCCCCAACCTCCCCGTTTTTGCCTCCCTTCGCGCTGCAGGTGGATGGCCCTGGGGGATACTGGGTCAACGCCTTGCAACAACGCAAATAATTACAAGTTGCAATAATAGTCCAAGTACGGAGTTCAGAGTTCAAAGATTGGAGTACCATGTCAAGAACAAGGACTAGCACAAGACAACAATATCCCCAACAACGACGCCTTGGATGTCGACGGGTAAAATGTAAGTCAGAAATATGTGAGTGGTCTTGATGCTCCCGGTTGTGCTGGGTTGTGTATGATTTTCTTAAGAGAAACATCTTGATTCTTTTTTTCTCAGAACGTTTACAAAGGTGGAGAGAAACTGCAGGGGTTTTTGAAGCGGTTTCCAAAGCCGAAAAGAAATGACAGCCACAAGCAGCAAAGGGAAAAACACAGCAGAGCCCAACAGCACAGCGCCACAAGGCAGCACAGCAACACACAACGCAGCACGGGGCAGCAGGGCACCACAACACACGACACCACACAATAGGGCAGCACAAACGCACCACAGAACGCCAAATGAAACAGCGTAGCACACAGCAACGCACCGAAGCACGAGGCGCCAGAGACAGCACAGAGGAAACCACAACCGAACAGCACCACGCAAGCGCACCAGCACAGGGCAGCACAGCACCACGCACACAGCAGGACACGGCACAACACGACAGAACGCAGAGCACAGCCGGACAACAAGGGCAGCAGCAGACTGGGGGGGGGGGGATCAGGAAAATGCGACGCAACCAGCACAACGCAGCATAGGCCAGTGGCACTTCAGACGACACAACGCACCAGGACACCACACAGCACCGAAGAAAACACCACATCACACAACAGCGCACGACGGCACCACACAGAACGCAACACCGCACCAAACAGCACGGCGCAAGAGGGCACCGCAGGACACCAAGACAAACGGCGAAGCCAACACCAACGGGAGATGGCCAGCGACGAAACCAACAACACAACACAATAACACACCAAGCAGCAAAGCACCAGTACACCAGCAGGACACAGCACAGCAGAGCACATGTAAACACCGCAAACAACACAAAACAGCGCACACCAGACCACGGCACCACCCAACAACACGCACAACACGGCAAAACACAAGGAGCAACCACCGAGGGGAGGAGGGGGGGGGGGCACAGCACAACCGCAAGCAGCACAGCACCGCAGCAACGGCACGGCGCACGGCGACACGACGAAGGCAAACACCACAAAAAAAAGCACAGGCCGCAACAACAAGACAGCAGGTGAAAACACAAAAAAGCACCACAAGGTGCGGGCAACAGCAACAAACAAACACGCCAGCCAAGCACAGCACAGCACCACGCACACCGCAAAAATAGGCAAGACACACTACAGCAAGCAGCAGAACACCACACCACTACGGGAGGGGGGGGGGGGCACCACCAGCGCAGAGCGCTCACACCACAACGCCGCGAGGCGCCAACAACACCGCGCACAGGCGCAACAGGAAAAGGCACATGGCACACAACAACCCAAGGCAGCACCAATGCGGGGCACACTCGCAAGCTAGTCGCGCCAAGGCGCCAGCCCAGAGACAGCCGCACAGCAAAACACACCACAGGAGGAAGGACCACTCACACCAGTGAATGTAGGGGGTGGGGGAGTAGGGGAAAAAATCCCTGAGTGAGTGAGGGAGGGCCAACCGCGCCAAGGTTAAGGGCACCCAGGGCCGGGAACCACAGAAAGGCAAAAGCAAGGGGGGCGCGGAAACGCAAAGGAGAGCGAAGGAAAACCCCAAACCTGGTGGCGGGAGGCAGCCACAGGGCGCCGAGGCCCAGGACACCCAGGGCCGCGAACAAGAGGAAGTAGCAACAGCGGGCCCGCAAAGCAAGGGAACGAAAAGGCGGAAAGAGGAAAGCCAAGGAAAACCAAAAAAACACAAGCACGGCAGCTCCAGCCCGGGGGGGGGGCGAGGAAACAACCAGACCAACAAGAACGGCCACATGAAAGGTGAGGCGCAGTAAAATGCGCCCGGGAGGCTGGCCCCCCCGACCAGGCCAGGAAGAGCACGCAAACGCACCCGCGCACAGGACCCAGGCGTGGCGTCCTCCAACCCGAAATGGGAGGCAACGGCAGCCCCGATGCACCAGCCGAGTACCCCGTCGACAGGCAGACAGCACGAGAAACCGGACCTGTGACTGACCGTTTCCACACAAGCGACACCACCGCAGTGCACGCAGCCCAGACGCCGGGGGGACTCGCCAGGGATAACCCCACAGCCAGGCCCTGCACATGTATGACGCAGAGCGAGACAGGCGCCAACGCCGCGGCGGGGGACAGCGGCAGGCACCATGAGCCCGGGTCTGGGCCGGCCTTCAGGTGCCCAGCGCGGCCGCCCAGTAAATTTGGGGGCAACAGCCCCTGGGAGGGGAACACAGCAGGGCAATGGGAAAGCCGACCAGAGCACGGAGAGCGACGGGATCGGACGAGGCGCGGCGCACCAACGCGGGGTAATTGGGCACGCAAGAGAGGCACGCCGCCAACCGCAACCAAGGCAAACGAGCAGGTGCCAAGCAACAGCAGCCACCGGGGCCCGCAATCCTGGGCAGCGCGCACAACACGCACCGAACCACCACACAAGAGAAGATGCCAAGGAACACCGAACCCTCCAGAGAGCGTAGCGCCTGCAAGGCCGCGCGCACAGTTGGGGATGCGGGCCCCCACACCCGTACACCGCACCCACAGCCAGTGGGTAGCGGGCCCAGGTTGCACGCCCCAAGGACGGGCGGTCGGGCGAGGAAGAGTGCCCCACCCTGGACATCCCTCACATAGGCGCAACGCGCCCCTTCCCCTGGTCGACCTCCTGTTGCCGCCACAGCGCACAACGCCAACTCGCAAGAGCGTTCGCTGTCGGGTCGGTGACGGGCCCCGATGCCCGCAACCTGCGCGCCCAAGAACAACGGGCAGCGGGCCCCGGCCGTACGCTCCAAGGACCGGCGGTCGGGGGGGAGGGAGTGCTCAACCTCGGACATCCCTCTCGGAGGCACCAGCCTCCCCCCCCCCCCCCCCCGGCGCCCTCCTGCCGCCCCCACGGCGCACAACGCCAGCGCGCAAGACCGTGCGCTGTGGGGTTAGTGACAGGCCCCCACGCCCGCAGCCCCCGCGCCCAAGGGAAACGGGCACTGGGCCCCGGCCGCAGGCCCCCAGGATGGGTGGTCGGGGGACATAGATTGCCCTAGCCCGGATGGCCCTCACGGAGGCAAGAGGCGCCCCCGCTCTTTTGGAGGTTGAACTTCGGAGCTTGTTCCTTCAAAGATTGATCATTAGTGTCGTGTGTTACGGCGAATGGTTTCATTGTATGGGCATTGACACAATGCAACCGGGCTTGGATCAGAGACCAGTACACTTTGAGTGTGGGTGACTTTGCCTCGGAAGTGTCATGGAGCATTGAGTTGTCAAATGCTACGAGCACCGAACAAGGTGTTCGGGGGCACAGACCTATACAGGCTCCATAAACGGTTGAATCTTTGGCCATGTTGATGAGCTCTAGCATGGGAATGCGGCCTTTGTCATCCCTTGCGGTCTTCAGCCGTTTCCTGGCAACAGCATAGACAACCGTATAACCGGGGGCATCATTTGGGAGCGTGAGGAATAGTGGAAACGCAAATGTTGGCTTCGCTTTGTCCTTGGTGAAAGAGATGATGTCCTTAGCACAGGACAAAGCGTCATCTTTGGACATCTCTATGTCCACACGGGCGCAGTTGTTTCCAAGAAGGGATGTCTTTTGCCATTTTATGGACCCTCGTTGGAATGCCGCATTTTCCGAAGTTACAGTGACATCATCTGGGGCTCCCCCATAATTTTTGTTGAACCATTGGTAGGCATCCACATGGACTGGTTGTTCGTCGAGTTGACCTAGATCCACTGCCAAGGGTGAGACCCTGAGGTACGTGGGAGGTTGATCCGGGACTTGATGTACTTTGCGGATTTTTGCTCACGAGAGGGTGCGGAAACCTTTCCTTTCGGGGGCTTGCAAAATGGGGGTGGTGTGTTCTTGTCCTTGAGGCTGGAATGCATATCGAGGGCCTGCGTTGTTGACAAACAAGAGAATAAGGTTCCTATCCGCAGCCGTGTTGGAAGGACATAGCTCAACCTCTTGTTCCGTTACAAACGCCCGATTTAGGTGCACATTGCTATGAATTCTGACATTGTCGATGAAAGGTGCAAATTTTGGGATGGATCTTTCGGTAATCGAGGAGCATCAGATTGGCCGGAACGCATCGGTCGTCAAACCTGGGTAGTGCAACAACCCCTTTCAGGTTGTGAGGTGTGGAAGAGAGCGCAAGCACAACATCATCGACATCTTTTTGCATAGTGGGAAGATTGTCTTCTTTGGCTTGTTCGTAGTTCTACAAGAAACTCAAGAGTGACTCAGTGGCATTGGTTGAGGCTAACAAGGCAACTACCCACTTGGATATCCTCCTCACCGCTGCAGCCTTCGGATTATTTGAAAAAACCTATGCACGCCTGCCCGCAGCCTCCGTCTTCACAAAGCAGGTACATGAAATCCACTACAACTCCCCCAACAGCGTCTATGTCTGTGACGGGCTCAATGCAGATGGCATCTCCTTGGCAGGAAGGAAAGGTCCCAACGACCTAGCAAGAGACAAGCTCATCGAAGAGATGAAAGAAGAAGCAAAAACACAAGGACACCAAAACGAGGCAAACGATGAGATGCTCATGATCATACGGGCTGGCATCAAGCTTGGTGCGGATGAGCAAATGAAAAGTATCTTGCAAGGTCCCGCCCTTATTCGGAAGGAGCCAAACGGAGAGAAGGGCCCTCCCGAAGAAAACGTGGATGACAAGGGCAGCCAAAGACAAGAAGACCAAGCAGAACAAGAAGATTAAAAGCAAGAGGTATCACTACTGATTCGAGACCGAGGTGGCAAAGTGATCGGTGGCCTTCCAACACACACTGACATGACATGGATGTTCGACATTGGTCTAGAGGCTCAAGCAGCCAAAAAAGCAAAAGGGCTCACGGCATTCATTCTATGGATCATCATTGAAGCCGCCACGGTGCAAATAGAGGAAACAACGGTGAACCTGAAAGAAGTGATGGTCATGTTGAAGTCACATGTCCCGCACGGTTCCTCTCTGCAAGATCCCAAACACCTGTCCCGAAGATCCTTCACCCATCAAGGATGTGAAAGTGCTGCCCTGGGTCGTGGAAGGTGCCGGAGGGCTCGGGGCCGGCAAGACCAGTGGGGCAGGCACGCGAGGAGTCGACCTGAACGCTGCTGTTGGGGGTAGAACCGGATACACGGACACCAACGGAGGCGAGAGCAGCAACAACGGAAGCAAGATCCATGTTGATTGTTATCCGGCAGAAAATCCCAGTCTATGAAGAAAATTGATGCGGATTATCCTAAGTGCATCTGAGTGTCCATATCTGTCTGAAAAGATTTAGATAAATCCGATTGTGAAAAATATTTGGCCGATCTGGCCCGCGAGCGCGCGTCAGCGGCAAATGGCGATTCCAGGTAAATGATCGGAACGCGCCGGATTTACGGAGAATGGACCGCGGAATCAGATCCGGCATATCAGAAATATATAGGTCTGATCCTGAGACTGAGCTGCGAGGCGGCGATTCCGCCGAAGCAGAGAAAATGACCAAAATGTACCCAATCTGGGGCAGATCTGTGAAAATCTGAGCAGATGGGGGCTAGCCGCACTTACACTCCCCCTCCAAAAACACACTGGGGTGTGTCGCTACGTCAACGAAGAACGTAGTGCGGGTAAGTCCCAGGAAGAAAATAGAAATGTAGCCTCGATGTGGCGAAATCTACTTGATCTGACCTGATTTGGACTCAATTGGCACTGAATCAGGATGGATGAACCTGAAATTAGACAGAATGAGGAGTGACGAACAGTCCTCCGTGCAGTAAAACATTAGGTTAAGGGCTAAAAAGCATGTAAACGTATCGAGAATCGATACCAAACCATGCACTGGTTGAGAATGAGGTAGATTATTGGTGGATTGAGTGGGGGAATCAAGAAATGGAGTGACATCTCAGCGCTCTGGCACAGTTTCGCTGTCGCGGGCACGCTACGGTGTCCTCGCCCAACTCTACATCGTGTTACTCCCGCTTTTCTCGTTCTGAAAAGTGCAGCATGTGCTTCAGATTTGGCGCATCTGGTGGATGATCACAAAATTCAGCAAGATTGAGTATCAATTTGGGCAGAGATGAAGGAGATGAAACAATCACAGAGAGGGAAAACAAATACAAATGTAGTCTACAGTCCTTAAGTGAATAGAAAAACATCAGCGTCAGCGAAGTTAGGCAAAGCCGTCCACAGATCTTTGAGGAATGAGAGGAGATGACAAGGAAATCAATCTAAAATGTCCTAAAATGAGGAAATTCCCTAAGATGAAGGTGAAATGAAGCGAAATGTCTAGAACTGAAACTACTAACACTTTCGTTTAGACTAGAGTTAATATATAATGTCGTTTATTCAGCTCAACTGTGCTTTCCGGCACGTTGGTTCGCGAGCATCCAACAGATTCCATGAAAATGTGGATCATGTGATGATGCATCAGGATGGGACATGCTGGCCCTGGATCCTTGGCATGTAACGCGCCGAAGGTTCGCTGAAGGCGCTTTACTGACAGTATATAACTGAGAGACACCGAAAGGTCCTTTATTTACAGTGGCGGCGGTGTCAATCGACTTGGACAAGGCCAATCTTTCGATTGAGTCCCACAAGACACTTGGATTCACCATTTTCGACAGTTTCAGGTCGGATTGAGCTCACATTGGCGTGTGCCAAAAATACAACGAAGCTTACGGACTTCAGAGGTTGCTGTTAGAAGTCCCTAGAGCTCCTATCTGAAGGTTGTCTGAACAATTGACGTCTGGATTTCGTGCAACAGTGGCAGAATGATGGACAAACCTGAGAAATTCATGGTAAATTCAAGTGATCTGGATCTGAATCTGGACTTTGGCTTCCGCATCACGGCAAATGAAGGTAAGATCTGAGTTCCTGGCGTCGCATCTGGTGCAGCCAGTACTACAGGGGGTGCCTGTAGGGGTGAATGTCGCTGGCCAGCGTTTTTACTATGTACATTTGCTTCCATCTGCACGAGTAGCCAAATTCCAAAGATGCACAGACCAACAGAGACAAGATTACCCCGAATCTGCCTGAATTAAGCCTGAGTTTGGTTTTTTCTGAACACGGCAGCACACTCCGTGGCTTTCGGCAGCGTATCTACGCCTTGTCTGCCGAACGGAGACCAAAGAAAAGTTGATTGACGTCAAATTATCAAACATTCGCAGTTCTCCACATCATGATGTAATCAGGAAAACTGAACAGTGGATTGAGCAGAATGTAGTTTTTTCAAGTCGTCAGAACACTCACATTGAAATAAGTGGTCGACGGGGCGAGGCTGGAGCTTTTGTAGGAGTTGGACATGCAAGGGTTTCGAACCTACACCCTTGAGCCCTAGCGACGAGTGCCATGACGCCCTGGACTAGACGACTGTTACCCAGATTATGGCGCCGGCGACTCAAGTCACGACGGATCTCCCTCAATTCGGCCAAGCACGAATACATGTGACCACCAACCTGTCTGGTCGGGCCCTCGTACGGCTTGGGCGCTGCAAATCAGCGGCCGAACTTGAAGCTTGGTCCTTATTTGGCTCCTGGGCTGGCCTGACCGCAGGAGGGGGGATCGACGGATCAGCCCTGGAATGTGGCTGCTGAGGGCCGTAAAAGGCTGGATCTCGATTCACCACAGGTCACTTTCCGTCGCTCTCCACCTGTCTGTCCGGTTTCGACAAACAGTCTGTCAGGAGTACGCCAATTTCGGGGTGCTTCTTGAGGAAGTCGATGAACCCCTTGGTGTACCCATGGACAAAAGAATGGGCTGGTTCCCTGTTGTTCTGACTGGAATCAAAGCCCCTCCACTCACATAGAAATTCCCATTCGCCCTTTCCGTCACGTCTTGCTTCTAAAATCCTCTTGAGTTCATACTTCCCCCCTTCGATGACCCGATCGGACAAACATTTCGAAGTCCAAAAAAGGGGTTTAACCCGATGCTTGGGGGAGGGGATCTCTCTCTTGAGGCGATCGCCCGAAACGTCAATTTCCCTGCTGACATCCACACGAATCCCCCACCTGTTCTCACCAAGACGCGCTGTAACAGCGAATGGCCCCTCCCACAAGGGAAGAAGCTTATCATCTCCGTCCAGGGTGGTTTCGGATTTTCGAAGCCAAACTCGATCATCGACTTCAAAATTGTGGGGGTTTTTTCGGCCTTGATTCTGGACCCAAAGCCAGTCAGCTTGATGCTTATCGATTAATTTCGAGACAGTTTTATCTGCTCGTTGGACGTCGTCCAAAAACAACGAAGCATCTTTTCAAGGGCGAGGATTATTCAACGGCATGTTCCACCAACACTTCTTTCGTCCAAAGACAATTTCATTTGGAGAAAGGCCATGGTACAAAGGCGTGTTGTGGTAACGGCGAAGCAATGCGAAGAGAACTTCAAGCCAATGGAAATCTTTTTCACTCGCGAGCTCCTTAGGAAGCATATTTATAATAGAGCGGCCGGCTCTTTCGCCAGGCAGCGCTCGATGCGAGTGGATTTCACATCTCAGGTGGTGGATTCCAAGGCGAGCACATAATTCCCTCCACCATTCGGAGGTGTACTCTTTGCCTGAGTCCGTAACCACCTCGGATGGGACGTCCCAACCTCCCATCCAGGTCTGCGCGCACCATTTGGCGGCAGCCTTGCCAGTCATCGACTCGATGTTACAAGGCAACACCTGAATATAGCCGGAATGACGGCACTGAATAAGGAGCACACCATTGACCTTTTTATTGGTCCAATGGCACTCTTCGTCGTCGAGTTCACCAAGATAGAAAAAATCACTGGTGACTCTGTTAAAGAGGCGCTCCGGAATAGGGTGTGGCCTCAGATGGCCGTGCTTCTTCGCGCTGGGGGGCGTCGAGACAGCACATTGGGCACATCCGGCGGCTACTTTCATACAATGAGTATATAGCCTTGAGCCAAACAACCTATGTTTAATCATCGACCATAATCGACGGCCATGTGCGTGGGGGGACTCCCATTTGTGCCACCAGTTTAACACTCGGGGGGCCAGGGCGTCTGGTACGCACAATTTACCCTCCATCCACAGCTTCCCCCCATCCAACGAATATTCAGAAAAAATTCCATCTTTGTGAGCATCTTTGGATTTGAGATTTCCAAAGACCTCTTTAAACATGGAATCATGCAGATAATCATTCGTCCAGTCACGGATGATAAGGAATCTTTCGGCAGGGGTGGAGTTTTGGCCGGATCTCGACGCTTAATGCCCTGGATCAACCGAAATCCACTTACAGGTCGGGTATAGTCAAACCGTTTCACACTCCCTGAGGAAGGATCGGTGACTTTCTCCACGACTTTCAGTGATTTGATGACAATCTCATGGGCATGCGCCGGATCTGAGAAGGCCGTGATGTCGTGACACGGTAATGCGTGCTGTTTAACAGCGCATTGCATGCATGCACGTCGAATGAGCTTTTTTTCTTCTTGATCCCACTCGATTATGACATGGCGGTCCTGCTCCGTACCATGGATGTTGGTACTTTGCAGCCCCTCTGAAGCGGGGTAAGCCCATCGGCTCAGAGCATCCGCTACCGTGTTGTGTTTTCCAGGCAAATACGACACATGGAGGTCAAACAGACTGAGAAATTCGTGCCATCTGGCCCGTCGACCAGCTGGGCTCGCGACAGTATCAATGTGTTCGGTGGCCCAATACTCCAGAGATCGATGATCCGTCAGGACCTCGACTCGATTGGTGCCAACCCACGATTGGTACTTTTTCAAAGCACAGATTATGGCGTAGGTTTCTTGCTCACGCGGCGACCATTGCATTTGGCGTGGGGCTAGCTTCCGAAACCAAAATGCAAGAGGGTAATGATCACCTGTGGCTTCATCAACCTGTTCAAGGACAGCTCCGATCGCGTACCTAGAAGCGTCGGTTCTTATGTAGAAGGGTCGGTCGAATTGCGGCACATGCAACGTGGCGACTTCGCAGAGGGCCGCCTTCAAGTGATAGAAGGCCTCCTCGCACTCGTCAGTCCACTTGACACGAACCTTTCAACCTGCCTTGCCCGCATCTCTCCCTACCTTCAATAATTCAGTGAGGGGGGCAGCAAATTTGGCATAATTCAGCACAAAAGTGTGGTAAAAATTGCAACAACCCAGGAATCCTCTCAATTCCGTGATCGTCTCAGGGCGCTTCCACTTCTGAATAGCGACGAGCTTCCCTGGACTGGGTCGTCGGGTGCCATTCTCAAGGAGAGAACCACAAAATTCGACTGATTTTAAAAATAATTTTCCCTTCTTTGGCCCACAAATCAGCTGATCGGCATCAAGAATGTCCAAAACCTGGTTCAGCTGCTTTTCATGTAGGGCCACCAGCTCGGCTTCGGTCAGTCCCTCCCCCTCTGTCGCGATGATTATGTCATCTATGTACACACTCACGAAGGCACGAAGCTCAGGATGAGCTGTAAAAAGCACATCCTCCATCATTCTTTGAAAAAACGAAGGGGCGTTCTTCAGGCCCATGGGCATGACCGTCCATTGGACTGGCCCACATGGCGTGCACATACAGGTGAGAGGTCGGCTGTCCTTCCTCAACGGCATTTGGTGAAAGCCGTGACGGAGATCCAGCACAGAAAACAAACGACCTCTTGCCCTCTTGGCGATTTCCTCCTCAATGAGGGGCAGGGGGTGTGAATCCGCCTTGGTTTCGGCGTTGAGATTGCGAAAATCAACAACCATTCGCCAACCATCAATAGTGTTCTTGTCTGCAGGCGGCGGCTTCGGGACTGTGAAGGGTGCACAGCACCATTCGCTGGTCATACAACCCTCAAGCCAACCAAATTCCCTGAGATTTCTCTCGATTATTTTTCTGAGTATCTCATGTTTGTGTCCATGGTTCTCATAAGGACGCTGTTTCTTCGCCTTGTAGCCTTCACGAAGCTCGATGAAGGCTTCACCGAACTGCCCACGGACAGGGGGGTCTTTGATCAACTTCCCCGAAAGGGTTGTGTCCTTCCGTTCCTCAAAAATCTTGTCTCTTTTCTTGGAACACAATTCAGTGTCCACCTGATCGCCAGGAATTACTGTCGAAAAAACTTTGGCGACTTCTTCGGCCTTGGCAGGAAGAATCTTCTTACGGATGTCCCTAAAAAGGTCCGTATCAACTGCCTCTTGAAGATAGGTGGGTCGAGTGTCGACATTCCAGAGATTCTCTTCGTTATCCAGCTCCTCGAAAGGATCTATGAAAGCTTCCACACGAGGTTTTTCATAAAAAACTCTGAATTTGCGGCGCGATTTAAAATTTTTCTTCGCCCGTGCACTGAAGATTCTTTTCGATGTCGATCGTATTGGGGAAGAGGGAGACGAGGCGGATCCATTTGACGTTGGATCACCTTGGGCATCTGACGGACAAAAATCAGAAAAAATAGATTCATCATCAGTACCACGCTCAACCTCAGATTCAGACCGAACACAGGAATAAGTACTAGAATCAGCAGAATCAGAGTCAGAAAGCTTTCCATCCACCAGGAATGCAAGCGACCTCCAGGACCGCTGTGGCAGGGGACCTGTGTCGTCCCTGGCATACAGCTTAATCTTCCTGGGAAGTTCGATGTAATCTACACAAATGTCTTGTAATTCCTGAAACCAAGGCTTGTCGTCCCACAAGGGCACAACCAAAATCGCCTGGGTTTTATCTTGCTTGATTTTGTGGATGACCTGCTGGATTAAGTGAAACGGAGGATTAATCCATAACTTCTTGTCCCATTTATGGGTCCAAGCGTCGCCAAAATGCTTGTCAAAGCGCTCGTTCTCGCGGTTAGCAAAGGCATCATACTGTGGCCAAAAGGAATGGTGTTCATAAAAATATTCACAAATTGTATCGCGCCATTTGTCGACAACTCTGTAGGATGAAGAGTGCCAGCGCGAAGGGCGTCGTGGCTGGGAGTCCCTACGAAGACATTCTAACTCTCGGGAGTAATCGGCATTCCCATTCACCTGTGCAATGGTGACATCTTCGCCAAATTTTGGTGTAACCTTTCGCTTCAAAAATTCTTCTGCACTTTGAAACCCTGCGTGCAAAAAACGAAATTCAGGACGCTCCAAGGGACCTGACTCCAGCAAAAAACAACACCGATGACCTACGGGCGCCACCCTGTTCTTGCTAAGCCAAGGATGGCCCAAGTAAAGGTCATACTTTATGTCGGCACGATAGAAGTAGTCATCCTTAAGGATAACTTCCTCCACATTACCTTCTTCCCAAAGGTCCTGAACGACCAAATGAGTTGATATATAACAACCGCGTTGCCCACCTGCGAGAGAATGTCCAAAAACTCCCTCGAGGGTAACAGGATGAGGCGACTCAAACACGCAGTCGTCGGGTAAGAAAGAATTGAATTGGAGATTTACCTCTGATCCATTGTCACACAAACAAGTGGCGAGGTGGAAATTTCCCTTGCGGTCAGAGACCCACAGCTTTGTGACAAACTGACGGGCCCTGTGCTTGGACTGTACACCAACCTCGTCCACTACAACAGAAGGATCCGCTGCCGGATCCAGGGGAGAGGAGACAAGCGACCCTACATCAAGTAGTGGTCGAGATGGAATCTGGGGATCATGCCTGAAATCGCCTGGGGAGGGGCGATTTTCGTGGCTCCCCTAGGCGTTCTGACCTCCAGTGACTGCGTTAACATTGTGAACACACCCTGATTCGTCGACCCACTCATCTTGGAACGGATCATCTGCTGGATTCAAGGCATTTTCAACGTAATCTCGATCCGCATCGGACACCTGATCTGCACCTGAGACCTGATCCACACGATGGTTGCCCTTTCCACGTCCACGGCCACGGCCGCCGGATGATGGACCTCCACTGTCGCCACGCCCTCTGCCCTTACCAGAGGAAGGGGTTCCCGAAGGATTTCCCTTACCTTTACCCTGGAATCCTGGAGCATTTCCCTTGTTTGTACCGGATTGAGGGGTTTGGCCTGGATTTCGATTTCCGCCTCCGGCGTTGCTATTGGGATTTTTCTGGCCGTTCGGCTGCCCACCGGAGCCGGATGGAGTCCGATTTCCTGTGCCTTGGGACCCGCCAGGGCCTCCAGTATTTTTGTTTCCACCGGAGGGGGTCGGATTCCCTTTCCCAGCCTTCCCACCATGCACCTGTCTGTCATTCCTGTCTGAATTCTGCGGATTACTGATATTTTCACCAATCACCTTGTGATCGTAAGGAGACCATCGGTGATTACCAGTAGAATGCGTCTTAGCTCGGTTCGTAGAACCTAAAAGAAGACAGATGCTACAGTGATCCTGAACATTCCGGGTGTCATTCACCTTTTTGTTGCCCTTTTGGGCCCCATTTTGGGTGTTTTGCTGGGTATTCTTGTTTCCCCCAAGACCCTCATGGAAATTCTGATTGGCGGCGTCAGCGAGCCGCTCAACCTCTTCCCAGAGTTCCCTCGGGGTGAACGAAAACACCCAGTTCTTGGCTTTCAGGCGATGGCCATGGAAACTTACTCCCCTGTTGAGGACTTGGACAAACAAGTCCCGATCCTCGTGTTCATTAAACTTGATTTTCCACGTCTCCTCAGTGAATTTCACCTTGGTGAAAGACGTGGGGGAGCACTTTTGAAGTGCCTCCCTGACGGAGAACCTGTTGGCAGAGGCATCGAAGCCTTCCACCTCCGCCCACCAGGTCTTGACCTTTTCTTCGGACTGTTTGTTCCGAAGGGTGGCGGCAGTTTCTGAGGGGATCTTGTCAAAAATCAGATTTTTCAGCTCGGCACTAGAAAATTTTTCGCCTGAATGTTCAGCTTCTTCCACTAAATTCCAGAAGCGCTGTCTCTTGTCTTGCACTTCGTGCAAGATTAATCGCGAGAATGAAGGAAAGTTCTTCAACATTTGGTGGTAATGGTCCTCTGGCAGCCGGGATCCACGTACCTCCAACTGTTCCCACACCTCATCAAAGGTAAGGGGGGAACTTGTATCCTCGCGATCACTCCAAGTCCTGAGCCAAGTGTTGGCCGGCGCTCCCTTAAGGCAATCCAAGAGGGCCATCAGGAACTGATCATCTTGGAGTTTTTGAGTCTTAACCCACAGTTTAAATTCCCGTTGAAACTGAGGCCAACGTCTGGGGTTCCCATTATACTTCGGTTGCTTGGCAACCTGACGAAGTCCCAATGAAGTAGGATTAAGAAGCGAATCCAGCCCAACACCGGCCGTAATGGCAGACACCTTGGCGGCATCATTAGCCACACCAGCTCCGGCGAGGGTCTGGGCAAGCAACAGCTGGGCTAAGGTATTGGAATCAGCAGCAGGAAGGGCAGTACGGGAGGCAGTTCGCTTGGCATTCTGAGCCTCAGTCCTAGCCTTCGCCGTCCTACTCTCAGAACGAGAGATTTTAACCCTTTCCTTTAGCTTGGTCCTGCTGATTCTTGCATCGGTGGTCTTGGAGTCCACCGAAGGAGCAATTGAAAAAATTTCTGTCGCCTCCTCCGATGGCTCTGTTGCTTGTTCCACCGATGATGCGCCCTCAGACCGCATGTGCGTCTTGAAAAGATTTTTTATTCCCAGCGTTTCAATGATGAGGTGCATTTGATCTTTGAGCGTTTGGAGCTCAGCATCTCGCTGGAATCTGCAGGAGCAGTCGGCAGGACAGTACATACCGTGTCCTGAAGGGCCTGAGCAGGCTGTCGGACCGCTGATCTCCGTGGTCCGCAGCCAGGAGTCCACTTGGGGAGCTCCTTCAGCCCTAATTTCCAGGCTTGCCTGCCTGGCCGCCTCTAAAATTCCTTCCTCAACCGCGGCGGCTAGATCGTCGCGGATCGAAACAGGGGGATGAGGGGCGGAGGGCCCGGCAACAGGTGCCTTGGTCTTCTCCTTCGGGATGGGACTTGCCTCCCAGATCTGCAAAAAAATTGCAAAAGAGTCATCTTCTTGAGAACGCCACCACATCCTGGTATTAATTTCGTCCTGAAGGAGGAAAAAATATTCCATTAAAAAATCAGAGGCGATTCTTTCTTGTCCGATCAGCTTAGACGTGGCTAAGAGACAAAGGGCCTCAAGGGCCTCAAGGTTACGGGTCACTTCTAGGGACAAATGGTCGTCCCATTGTGCCCAAGAGGCTGGTCGATTATAGCTAGGTACCTCACCTGGACCGCCCATCTCAATGTCGTCAAGATCGGCGTCCGTGGTCTGAAATGTTGGACATTGGTAAGGAATGTTGGTACCTGCCAGCTCCGTAAGGTCTACCGGAGCGTTGCCATCGTCGTAGGCCGGCTGATTCCAGCTGCTCGATGGCCAATTTCAACTGGGATTGTGGTAATCTGGGTCCCCACAGCTGCTGATTTGTGCCCTTCTTGGGCAGCTTGGACTCGCGCAAGGCATTCCTCTCAAGACCTCGTTCGCGCAGCACCAAGGCAGTGTAATCGTTACTTCTCCAGAAGCGGCGGGGTCTACGGGGCCGTACTGGGGAGCGGGCTGTGGTTGGGACACCAAAGGAACAACATTCAGGTAGCCTCTGCTACCATGAAAGTGCTGCCCTGGGTCGTGGAAGGTGCCGGAGGGCTCGGGGCCGGCAAGACCAGTGGGGCAGGCACGCGAGGAGTCGACCTGAACGCTGCTGTTGGGGGTAGAACCGGATACACGGACACCAACGGAGGCGAGAGCAGCAACAACGGAAGCAGGATCCATGTTGATTGTTATCCGGCAGAAAATCCCAGTCTATGAAGAAAATTGATGCGGATTATCCTAAGTGCATCTGAGTGTCCATATCTGTCTGAAAAGATTTATATAAATCCGATTGTGAAAAATATTTGGCCGATCTGGCCCGCGAGCGCGCGTCAGCGGCAAATGGCGATTCCAGGTAAATGATCGGAACGCGGCGGATTTACGGAGAATGGACCGCGGAATCAGGTCCGGCATATCAGAAATATATAGGTCTGATCCTGAGACTGAGCTGCGAGGCGGCGATTCCGCCGAAGCAGAGAAAATGACCAAAATGTACCCAATCTGGGGCAGATCTGTGAAAATCTGAGCAGATGGGGGCTAGCCGCACTTACAGGATGGGGGTCCCCTGCGATTGATGACACCGATCACGAGACAGCCCCATCCCTCATGACGATGACACTGAGTGACGACCCCTACCGCTCTGCGTGGCAAAGGTTCAAAGTGAACGAAGAGTGCGTTTGGTTAAAGTCACTAGATGATGTTTTTAACATCGTTCCAACGGACTTCACACAAATCACTCAAGGCAAGCCCAATTCTTCCAGCCAAACTGGGCAAATACACAACGCAGGTCTCGGCTATGATCCAAAATCCCCAAACAAGCCGAGTGGGCAAATTGGGAGGAAAGAATCAAATGAGGCTCACATGCAAGAATTTGGAACCCACCTCCCTTTCAAAGACATCGAGTGGATAAGCTCCATGTGGCAGGAGTTCATCAAAGCAAAACACCAAATGCCTCAATTAAGGTTTGAAACCTGATAGTTCTGAAAATTACCCGTTTTAAACGATTTTGTTTGAAAAAATAACCGGTTTTGCGGATTAATAGTCTTCAAAATAACCGGTTTTTCTGATGAATTGCCCTTTACTAACCAAAATCTTGCCATCGGCAGAAGAGAGCCCGTACAAGTCGGAGCGTAGTGACCAAAACTACGTCGGAAGTTGTAATTCACCATCCGCCAGCATTTATTGCTATCAAAGCCCTTGTGTAGTGCAAGAATTCGACAAAATGAAATGCCGAAAAGAACCCGATAAGTTTGCAACCATTCCCATTAATTGGTTTCAATCAGTTTTCAAAATAACCGGTTGTGCCAATTATTTTGAAAACAACCTCCGATTCTTGCCGATAACCGGTTTCTCCGATCAATCGGTAAAACCGGTTCCCAACCCTAGCCTCAATCTGCACCGACTGTGACAAGGGGGTCATAACTTCCTCAGCAAATCCCTGAAAACCCATGAGCTCTATGCACCATACATACAGGGAACGAAACACGCCCCCCCCCCCGCCCGCAAATACTCGGTCAAATTTTCAAGAGCAAACAATCTGAGCCCTCACTCCCTCGCCACCACCCAGCCTCAACCCCAAGTCACAAACCCACCACGCCCGCAACCGTCTCCTATCCAATCCCTAAGAACCGTATTGCCCGATTCACTTCCTGTGCCTGCCATCTTTGCCAATGCTGTTCAAACCACGCCTAGTCAGAAACTTGGTGAAACCGTTCCGCCGCCCTTCCTCCAATCTCTTCACTCTGAAACAAGGGATGCTTTGAACGAGTGGTTCGAGAATTCCACTCAAGCCTCCCAACCTCGTACAATCCAGAAGGTCTTACGAGTACTTCGGCTAAAAGTGACAAACTCAGTAACATCCAGATACCCCCACCTACCATCTTTCCCTTCCAGCCGCACACCCCGTCCCCGCCAAGGACTACTTCCACGTTCATGCGCTTCCTTTGTCACAACACAAGGAAAGCAAAGAAACTGGAAGGCTTAGTCATATCGTGGCTCCACGAAGGGTATGATGTCCTCTGCCTAAGCAAAATCATTCGAGGTAGGTAGGTAGGTATCTTCGGGAGCTCGGGATGCCTCCATTGACAGTGCAGGAAGAAGGTCTTACCAAGGGGACGTCTTGTCCCCCCCACTGCCCTAGTTCAGGTGCCTCTTAAGCCGCTCCCGCAGGTGCTTGGGAACGCAGTGTCGCGGCCACCCGGTCCAGGTGTCCAGAGTGGGAGGCTGTCCCCATATGTGTCCATGGGTAGGGCCACATGCCCCCTCCTTTGGGCGGCAGCTCTGGGGGCTGCCCAGCCCTGTGGAGTATCTCACACCATAAGGGGTATTGCTCCCGCTAGTCTACAGTATGGCTGCCTCACTCTTGTGGCTTGAGTTGCGCGGCCTCTCTGCTTGGCAGGCAACCCCCTCCTAGACTGTGTACCGGCTCGCCTGTCAACGTTTGCTTCCATGGCTCTGAGTGACGTTTGCTGTGGTCCCCGATGCAGCCTGGCCGGGCTCAGACCAGTGGCCTTGGGGTAACGCCCCTGCTACTGGCCCGGTAGGTCGGCTGGGTCGCCCCAGTGTGCCCGACGCATGGGGTGTTGGTTCTTTCCTGTCCCTCAGCCGCCCTACGTGTGCACTTGTGTGCGGTGTCCTAGGCCACTTGGCTCCTGTTCACTGGTGTGCGCGCTTGGTGCGTGGTTTTGCTTGTGCGGTGTCCTGGGTCACCTGGCTCCTGTTCACCGGTGTGCCCGCTCGGTGTGTTGTTTTTCTTGTGCGGTGACCTGGACCACTTGGCTTCTGTTCACCGGTGTGCCCGCTCGGTGCGTTGCTTTGCGTGTGCGGTGTCCTGGGCAACTGGGCTCCTGTTCACCGGTGTGCCTGCGTGGCTTGTTGTGTTGCTTGTGCGGTGTTCTGAGCCACCTGGCTCCTGCTCACCGTGTGCCCGCTCGGTGTGTAGTTTTGTTTGTGCGATGTACCGGGCCACTTGGCTCCTGTTCACCGGTGTGCCCGCTTGGTGCGTTTCTTTGCGTGTGCGGTGTTCTGGGCCACTTGGCTCCTGTTCACCGGTGTGCCTGCTCGGTGTGTTTTTTTGCTTGTGCGGTGTCCTGGGCCACTTGGTTCCTGTTCACCGGTGTGCCCCCTCGTCGCATTGCCTCTGTGTGCGGTGTCCCGGGCCACTTGGCTCCTGTTCACCGGTGTGCTCGCGTGGTTTGTTGCGTTGTGTGTGCGGTGTCCTGGGCCACTTGGCTCCTGTTCACCGGTGTGCCCACTCCGTGCGTTACTTTGCGTGTGCGGTGTCCTGGGCCACTTGGCCCCTGTTCACAGGTGCACCTGCTCGGTGTGCTGCGTTGTGTGTGCGGTGTCCTGGGCCACTTGGCTCCTGTTCATTGGTGTGCCCGCGTGGTTTGTTGTGTTGCGTGCGCGGTGTCCTTGGCCACTTAACTCCTGTTCACCAGTGTGCCCACTCGGTGCCTTGCTTTGCGTGTGCGGTGTCCTTGACCATTTGTCTCCTGTTCACCGCTGTGCCCGCTTGGTGTGTTGTGTTGCGTGTGCAGTCTCCTGGGCCACTTGGCTCCTGTTCACCGTTGTGCCCGCTCTGTGTGTTGTTTTGCTTGTGCGTCGTCCTGGGCCACTTGGTTCCTGTTCACCGGTGTGCCCGCTTGTGGCGTTGCCTGTGTGTGCGGTGTCCTGGGCCAATGGGCTCCTGCTCACAGGTGGGCCTGCTTGGTGCGTTGTCTTGCGTGTGCGGTGTCCTGGGCCATTTGGCTCCTGTTCACCGGTGTGCCCGTTCGTTGCGTTGCTTTGCGTGTGCGGTGTCCTGGGCAACTTGGCTCCTGTTCACCGGTGTGCCCGCTCCATGTGTTGTTTTGCTTGTGCGGTGTCCTTGGCCACTTGGCTCCTGTTCACCGATGTGCCCGTTCGGTGTGTTGTGTTGCGTCTGCAGTCTCCTCGGCCACTTGGCTCCTGTTCACCGGTGTGCCTGCTCGGTCTGTTGCTTCGCTTGTGCGGTGTCCTGGGCCACTTGGCTCCTGTTCACCGGTGTGCCCGCTCCGTGTGTTGTTTTGCTTGTGCGGTGTCCTTGGCCACTTGGCTCCTGTTCACCGACGTGCCCGTTCGGTGTGTTGTGTTGCGTGTGCAGTCTCCTGGGCCACTTGGCTCCTGTTCACCGGTGTGCCCGCTCGGTGTGTTGTTTTGCTTGTGCGGTGTCCTGGGCCACTTGGCTCCTGCTCACCGGTGTGCCCGCTTGTTGCGTTGCCTGTGTGTGCGCTGTCCTGGGCCACTTGGCTCCTGTTCACCGATGTGCCTGCTTGGTGCGTTGTCTTGTGTGTGCGGTGTCCTGGGCCACTTGGCTCCTGTTCACCGTTGTCCCTGCTCGGTGTGTTGTTTCACTTGTGCGGTGTCCTGGGGCACTTGGCTCCTGTTCAGCGGTGTGCCCGTTCGGTGCGTTGCTTTGCGTGTGCGGTGTCCTGGGCCACTTGGCTCTTGTTCACCGGTGTGCCCGCTCGGTGTGTTGTTTTGCTTATGTGGTGTCCTGGGCCACTTGGCTCCTGTTCGGCGGTGCGCCCGCACGTCGCGTTGCCTGTGTGTGCGGTGTCCTGGGCCACTTGGCTCCTGTTCACCGATGTGCCTGCTCGGTGTGTTGTTTCGCTTGTGCGGTGTCCTGGGCCACTTGGCTCCTGTTCACCGGTGTGTCCATTCGGTGCGTTGCTCTGTGTGTGCCTTGTCCCGGGCCACTTGGCTCCTGTTCACCGGTGTGCCCGCTCAGTGTGTTGTTTTGCTTGTCCGCCGCAAACAACAAAAGGTATGGATGTACACAACACAGGCCACCGCGAATGGAGACACATGCAACGCCAACGCGCCCAGCAACCAAAGAAACCGCCACCCTTCCTTTTTCCCCGAACATGCACACCCTATAGGCCGCCACCGCTGAAGAAAATGTGGACACCGCCAAACAACACACGAAGAACAAGAGGCCACCAACACCGCGGAACGGAATAAGGATGGTATGAGGGCATACCTAGTGGGCAGCCCGGGCGGACAGAAGTGATGGTATGAAGGGAACCCCCGCAAAACGGAGGGAAGGGAGCCGAACGCCGCCAGAGAGCACACCGCCGCCACGAAACACACAAACCGCAGAACCGAGGGCACAAAAAGAGCAAGAGTGGTATGCCCACTCGCGCAAGCAAACACAAACAAGGTATGGCAAAGGAGCACGAGCCCGAACCCGCCGCAGCGAACGCCACGGGGATAGAAGGACCAAGGACGGACTACGAGCACGAAGTACACAACGCCGACCAAGGAAATGCCATGAAAACCACCCCCCACCCTCTCTCCATAGGCCATCAACGCGGGAGGAGACGCCAACACCAGAGAAAATGTGGACGCCATCAAAGAACACGCGAAGAACAAGAGGTTTGAGTTTCGAGGTTGGATTTTGCGGGTACTAGACGCCTTTCGGCCCCGGGGGGCCACCTGGTCGGGTCAGGTGATATCCTCCCCACCAGGTCCTAGTGGGGGGCCCTCCAAGACGCACCTCCTGCCTGGTGGCAGAGTCCCCCGGGTTCACAGGGCTCGGAGCCCCGTCCCTCCCCAGCTTCCCCGTTTCGTCATTCCCTCGTCAGTGCATCAATTCGCAGCCGTGGCTGCAGGCGCTTACCCACCGCGTCGCCCCCCTAACGCGTGGTCGCCCGGGGCGCCGGCGCCGCCGGGCCCGTGCTACTGGCTTGTCGCCAGTGGAACCCCCTTGGGCTGGCGCGGAGGCTGCCTAGCCTAGGGGTTCGGGCGTGGCGCAGTGCGCCACTACTGCCTTGGTGGGTGCAGTGCCCCGTCCGTGTGTGCGCGGCGCTCGCGGCCGGTTCCGGGGGTTCGGGCCGGTACCTGGTGTTGGGTCTCTCCCGTTTCCCCCTTCCCGCCCCGCGTGTCCCGCGCTGCGTGTGGCGGGCCGTCCTGTCCGGGTGTCCCTTACCCTCGCTCTCTGGTACACCATTCCACGCGGTCTGTGCATTCTGCGAGCTCGGTCCGGTTGCCCTTCTGGTAGTCCCCACGTGCCCGTTGCGTGTGTGTGCGCTCGCGCTCCCGCGGCGTCCGCTCCCTCCCCCCTGGGTGGTGTGGCGTGCGCACCTCGCGCGGTCCCGGCACTGGGCACTGGTAGGGCCGTTTCACGTGGTCCGTGCCCCTCTGCGTGTCCTGCCCCGGTCCCTTGCTCCGTCTGGTGTGCTTGGGGGGGGGGGGGCGGTCCGGTCCCGGTTCCCCCCTACTTGGCTTGGGGTTGTGGGGGTGGCAGAAGGGCGTCCCCGGGGGGGGTGCCTTCCACTGTTGCGAGGGGCGTCTGGGGTCAGGCGATCCCCCTCCCCCGACTGCCCGCCCACTGGGCGGGCTGTTGGGGTCCACTACCCACGTGCTGCTGGCGCGGGCGTGTGGGTGTGGGCACCCAACACTGTCCTCTTGGCCTGCACGCCCTGTGGGGGCTGCGTGCCGCGGGGGTGGCGGGGGGCCGTCCCCCTACCTGGCTTGGGGCTGTGCGCCCCCCGTGGGGCGGGTCTGTGGCGTTCGTGTGCCGGGGGGCGGGGTGGGGCGGGGGGGGGGGCGGCCCGTGCGCGGTGCCCCCCGTTTGTGTGGCCGGGGGGGCCTGTAGGGCGGGGGGTCGCTCTGCCTCGTTCCTTCCCTCTGCCTTCCCTGGGCAGGCAACAAAGCGGGTGTCACTGGCGTCGTTCCGTCCATGGGGGGCATGGCCCCCCATACCACTCCAGTTCGTGCTCGCCCGCCTTCACTGGGGCGCGATCTGTGCGGCGTCGTGGCGCGTTGGCGCGGGCTCGCTTGTTCCCCGCGGTTCCTGTGAAAGCCGGCGGCTGGGGCGAGGAGGCGGGCCGCGCTCCGGCTCCTCTCTCGGGCGGGGGGAGGGGGGACCATCCCCCCGGCCTCGGGGGCTGAGGGCCGGGGCCCCCGCGGCTTGCGGGCCGGTGGGGGGGGGTGGGGGGGGGGTCGCGCCGCGGCCTCCCTGCTCCCCCTCTGGGTGGCGGGTCGCGGTTCCCTACCCTGGCCCCCCTCTTGTCGTCGGCGCACTCCCCCCCGGCGTGCGCGTGCGGTCGGGGTCGCGGGGCCGCCCTGGGGTGAGGGGGGATGAGAGGCGGCCCGCGGACCGCTCCCTCGGGTGCCCCTTCAGACCTGAAACCCCGCGCTGCCCTCCCTCAGTGGGCAGTGGTCATGAGGGGGTCATGGGTGGCGCGGCCTCCATACTGTTCTGGTGCGCCGCCGTGCGCCGCGCCCAGGCTTGGTCCGCGCACCGCTCTGGTGCGCTGGTGTGGGCTCGCCCGTCTGCCGCGGCCCCAGCTGGAGCAGGCGGCTGGGGGCGCTGGGGCGCGCGGTGTGCAGGTCCAGCCGCATCCCCCCCCCCCCCGCGTCGCGGTCCCTTCTGGGGGAGGGGGGGCGTCCCCTTGGCTCCGGGGGGGCTGAGGGTCGCTCCTGTGGCCCTCAACCTGGGGGGGGGGGGGGAGCAGGGGGAGGGGGTTGGGGAGGCCGCCCCACCGCCCTCCGTCCCCCCGCCCCGTCGGGCGTCGGCCTGCCATCTGTTGTCTCCGGCGTGCCCCCCCGGGGTATACTCGTGCTGTGGGGGTTGCCGGGCGGCCGCGGGCGTCGGGCGCGGCCCGGTCGGCCGCCAATGGGTCAGTGCGGCGGGGGGGGGGGGGAGGGGGGGGGAACCTCGCGCCCCTGTCTTACCCGGTCCGGCCTCTGAAGGGGCCGCTTCGTTTGCGCCGTCCTGCGCACCGCCGGTCCGCCGTCGGCCGGCAGCGGGCAGGGCGTGCGGGCGCTTGCCTCGACCGCGGTGCCCCCGCACCCCGGGTGCAGCGGCCTCTTCGGGGGGGGGGGCGGGGCCGCCGTCTCTTCGGTCCGCCTCTGTCCGCTCTTGGGCCTGAGGGGGACGGGCGGGGGACGGGGGGGGGGGGCCTGGTCCTCTGGCGCCGCCCCCTGACGGCCGAGATAGAGGGGGGCGGCCTGGCGGTATGGGCCCCGGAAGCCAGCCGTCGGCCCGGGGGTCGCACTCTTCCCCCGCCCCCCTCTATCTAGAGTTGAACCCTCGTGCAGGCCCTCGCTGGGGCTTCTCGTCCCCCCCGCCGTCGTCGCGCGGCGCTGGCGGGCCAGGGGCGGCCGTGAGGGTTAGCGTTCAGCGGTTAGCGGGCTGCGGGGCAGTAGGTTCCCCCCCGCGCTCGTTGTCTCCGCCCTCCCTCCCGCGGGAGGTGGCGCGCGCTCCTCCGTCACGCCGTATCGCGGGGGGGGCGTGGGTCGGGGGGCCCAGCTCCCCCGCCCACTTTCTCGCATCCGCCGTCTGGGCCGTCACCTGCGCCGCCGCTTGTGTGGGGGCTGGGGCTGTGGCGGCGGCGGGATGCGCCGGCGGTAGCGCCAGTGGGCGAGGGCGCTGCGCAAGGCCCCGGGGAGCCAGTTGTTGGCGTCAGCGTCCGTGATGCGGAGTACCGCTCCCCTTTCCAGGAAGGCCGGCCACATCAGCCCAGTGTCGGGCCACGCCGCCCGGATCACTGACCCGAGGACCCTCTCGTGGTCCTCTGGGGCTGCCCATCCCCCCGGGGGTACCTCCCCGTTTCCTCTGTCCCTCCGGAGGAGCACGGCATCGAAGGGCCGGTTCCTCAACCCCCTGGTGGTCCCCTGGTTGGCCCAGCTCAACCACCCGCACACCTCCCCCACCAGGGGGAGGATCTCATCCCCCAGAGGGTCCGGGACCGTGCCGCTGTCCCGGTCCCAGGGCCGGGCTCCCCCTGCCCCTCGCGCCGGCTCCCCCTGCTACCCCTGTGCCTGCGGCGCCAGTGCCGCGCCCCGCCCCCCCCCTGCCGAGGCCATCCGCGCCGGCTCCGCTCTCGGTGCGGGGGGGGCTGGCTGGTGCCGGGGTCGTGGGGGTTGGGGGGGGACTAGTTCGCCGGCGCCGGGGTCGATGTTGTAGAGGTGGTGGTGGTGGTGGTGGTGGGAGGGGGTGCAGTGCGCCGGCATCTGTTGGATGCCGGGGGGGATGCAGCTCACCGGCTGCACGTCCGGCTGCGGGGGCGCCCCGCCCCCCGTCCCCCTCCCTTTGACCCGCCCTCCCCCCCGAATTCCCATGCCCCGTCCCGTCCCCCGCCTGAGACTTGTCCACCCCACGAGGGCTAAGCAGGACGCCCACACCGGCCCACGGGTGACCCCGGACGGCCTGCACCTCCACGTCTGGGGCTACTGCCGCCGGGATGGCCTATCCCCCCCCACGCGGGGGGCGGCGTACCACCCGCCAGCAGCCCTCATGTACATCCTCCGCGACGTACTCGCGGAAAGCGAACACCAAGAGCCTAACGCGGACGTGGCGTGGCCAGAGCCCTTGCGCCCCCGGCCCCAGGCGCCGACGCCGTTGTGGTTGGTGACCACGGACGACCAATGCACCCAAGCGACGGGGCAAGCGCAGCTCCGGGCCGAGTGGGTAATAGTGCAAGTGGGAGCAGGCCAGCCCGAACCCCGTGGGCTCCCCCGTGGCACCGCCCTACTGGTGGCTACGGGGGTGCCGCACGACCCACACATGGCGGTACACGCGCTGGAGGACCAGCCGGAGGACACGAGACACCTGGTGGTGCACCAGCGCGGGGGCCCGGCGTGGCTCAAGGAACATGTGACGGCGCTACAGTCCTGGGCAAACACGGTTGTCGGAGCGGAGATCCGGCTGCACGACCACCCGGCGATCAGCCCAGGCGACACCAGGGCGCTGAGCGTGGACCAACTGACCCCAAGCCACCCCGACGTCTGGTGGCACTCTGCCGACCTCAACGCGGGGTGGCTCAGCCCCAGCGGATACTACTGGATCCCGGAGGCCTGGGGACACACTTCCTCTGACGCGTCCGGGGGCGGACCCTGCAAACGCGCCACCAGCGTCGCTCTCGCCGCCCACCTCACCCGCACGTGGGCGGTGGCCATCTCGGGCACGGTGCCCGACGGGGAGGGGGTGGCCGCCTCCCTCCCCCTACAATACGGTGCCCACAGACCATGAGTCCACACGGTGGACGCCAAAGTCATCCTCCACCTCCTGCAGCACGCAGATCGCGAACGAACCACGGGGGTCCCCGCGGGCGCAGCGAAGGTGGTCAACCAGATGCCCCTGAGCTGGCTCCGGGACGGCCTGCGCGCGCGAGGGCAACACGCCGGGCACCCGTTCTGGTATGTCCGAGTCACTTCGCACCACAGTGACGCCCTACTGCACAAGGCGGACTGGGCGGCGTCCCAGGACACCGTCCTGCAGAACACTCCCCCGGACCCTGGCCACGCCCAACTCATTGTCGCCGGCCGTGACGGCCATCCCGATCTACAGCCCCCCACGATGCGGGTGCTCAGCGAGATCGCGCAACGGGCGCAGACAAACCACGCGCTGACGCACCGGGAACACACACCTTTGGGCGCGGCACACGCCACGGCCTACGTCCACGCCCGGGACCTCACCGCGGCGGCCACCAACCGCCGGGCGCTGCGGGCCCGAGACGGCCACACGCCGGTGCAGCGCAGGCTCCGCGTCCGGAAGGAGCAGCTCTCCGGCGTGGCCATCGTCCCACAACCGTGCCTTTTCTGCGGCGGCCCGGAGGAGACCCCGGTGCACATGCACGTGGGATGCGCCCACTCACGGCTCCTCTGGCCCCACTATCGCCAGGCGGTACACGAGGCGGCCCGCCACCTCCCACCTGGGGACAAAGCCCTGTGGGTGGCCTCGTGGCGCTCCGCAGGCGCCACGTGGACGGAGGTGTTCTGTTCCGGACTGGTGCCCGAAGACGCGGAGGCGCAGCTCCGCGCCATAACCCGATACGACCCGCCGGGAGGGACCTCGGTGGACAATTTCCTCCACCACATGCTCCGGCTGGGGGACTTCGCGTGGGAGCTTCGCAACCACCGGCTGGAGCAAATCCTCCGCGAGCCCCAGAGCGCGGCGGCCCGGGCGCACCGGTGGCTCACTGCGGCGGAGGGCGACCACCCTCCCCCTCCCTCGCGTCCTGACAAGGACTTCGTAGCCTCCCTCCGTGTTGTGAATGGCACTCTGGAGTGCCCGCCCCAAGAGAGCCCCCACCCGTACCAGGACCTGCCGGGGGGATTCTCGAGGCACCTACAAGACGCCCTCCTCCCACCGTGGATCATCGGGCGCGGCTCCATGACCGCATGGGAGGCGCGCATCGTGGGGGAGGAGTGAGCGCGTGAGTGGAGCCGGTGGTGCGCCGCCACGCGCGCTCCGGAGACCCCTGCGCAACGATGCGCCGCCATCCCGCTCCAGTGGTGGGGGCCGGGTACCCGGCTGAGACCCACCATGATCCGCGGGGCGGGGCCTGACCACCCGTGGGACGCGGCGACGGGGGAATGGCTGCAGGCGGCCCCGGGGCCGCAAACGGGATGGACTGGGGACGTGTCCTCACTCGTCAGGACACCCGTCCCGCCCCGCATCGTCCTTCACGCCGCCAACGTACTCCGGGCTACGGAGATACGCACGTGGGGACACGCTGCGGCCACCGTCCGATGGCACCCCCCAGAGGACGGGGCCACCCAACTCACCGTGGCGCACTTCAAAGCTGGGGGGCCGGTATACGACGACGCCCTGTCCCGGCTGGGCGACACCCAGGGGCCCTTGCTCCTCAGGCTCCCCACCGGCATCGCAGCCGCGCTGCGCCAGGAGCTAGACGGCTGCGAAGGGCTTCGAGTGGGGTGAGAGGCAGTCGCGGACGGCACCCTGCTGGCCCTCCTCCACAGAGACACCGCGAACGGGTGCCAATGGGATGCGCTGACGCCCCACCTCACCGGGCGCCACGTGTACATGGCGAGCCCCCCCCAGGGGCACCCCTGCCCGGCGTTTGACGACCTCATCGCCGGCTTCCACGACCACGGGATCCTCCCCGACGACACGTGGCAGGAGGTCCAGCGGAAAACGCTTGGCAAGGACTACCGGCGCCGCGTCCGCGCCCGCCTGCTGGAGATCCGGGACCCCCTCCGACAGAGGTGGGACGACCTCTGGCTCCGCCATCTCGACCCTTGGTCGCCGTTCTCCCACCTCCCACACACCTGCCGACTCTGCGGAGAATGTGACACGGTGTCCTCCGCAGCGTCGACAGGCGCCAACAGGTGCGCGCAGTGCGCCCAGGTAGCCGCGTGCCCCTGGCCCGAACCTCCCGCAGGCCCGCGCAGGCGCACAGAGGAGGAGGCCTTGCGCCAGCGCATGGAGGGGGCACACACCCCCTCGCACAAACAAGCGGGCCCCGCGGGCGCTGCCCTTCTGTGGATCCACGTGCACTTGCGGGACCCCACATCCGTCGCGCACCTGTCGCACGTGTTCGCCCCCTAACCCCCACCCGCCGCCGCCCTTTGCAGAGCCCGCAGCACCATGCCACGCCGACGGGGGGATGGGCCGGGGCACACCAGGGCCCGCCGCAGAGCGCAGGAGGCGGCTGTCCGGAGCCTGGTTGCGGACGCGGTGGCGGAGGCACACGAAGCGCACGCTGCCGCACGGTGTGACCTGGAGGGCAGTGCGAGGGCTTTCCTCAACGAGACCGCCCTCTCGGCCGTCCGCGCCCTGAACGGAGCGGGGGGCCCTACGCTGCTCCCGGCAATGCACCGGATCGTGAACGCCGTCCGGCCGGGGCTCATCAGCCCGGAGGCGGCCCTCTACGGGCACTGGATGGAGTGGCGCGAGTCCAATCGGTCGGGCCGCCCCTGTCCATGGGGGACACCCTGCGGCTGACGGGAGCAGGGTCTGCCATGTCCCTCCGCAGTAGCGCCCCAGCCCTGCTGCACGCCCTCAGGACGCGCTACCCCGGGGACGCGGCCCCGTATCTGAACCAGGCGCGGGCCACGTACCCAGGAGGAGTGTCCGAGCTGGATGCGGCGCTCCACCTTCTACACCCGCCGGACGAGGACCTGGGGGTGGGCGAGGTCACGGTGTTCGTGGAACGCGCGGACGAGGCATCCGCCCGCCCCCGGCCGACCAACCCGGTGTACGACGGCACCAGGCCTACCCCCCCGTACGCCGTCGTCTACGAGGCGTTCCCCAGGGAGCCCACTTGGTGCCCCGCCCTCCCGCCGGCGACGCACGCGCCCCGCGGCTGGGCTAACCCAGACCTGTCCCCCCCCCTCTCCAGAACCAGGGGTGCCCACCACAGGGGGCAGGTCCTCTGGCAGGAGTGCCCTGGCACCCCCCTGCTCCTCCTCGTCGTCGCGACCCGCGGGGACCCGAGGCGGATCCTGGGGATCACCCCCACCCACCTCTATGGGGCAACACCCGTACCCCGCCCCCCCCTCCCGGCGCCCGCGGCGCGGGACGGAGTACACACCTTCCTGCGAACACAGGAGGTCACCGCCGTTACGGGGGTCCACCTGGTGCGGCTGCCCCCGACACCGCCCGACGACCCCCGGGGGCCCAGGGCCCTGGGCCCCGCCCGAGACTGGGAGCTGTGGCGCGACGTGTGGGCCGCGTGGCTCCCCCGCCTCCCCTCCCAATGCCAATGGATGGCCGCGGGCCCCCGACCGTGCGGGGCTGACGCCACAGCCGGCCCCCCACCCCCTCCCCCCCTCCCCGCCGCAGAGCACCACACGGCACTGCCCGCGGCACGGCACTGATGCACCGGGAGGTAGTGGGAAGGGCGCGCATGCCACCACGCATGCCTACCAGGGTAACAGTGATGGCACACTCTGATGGGTCCCCCCAGCGGGACGACCGCCACCACCGCCGGTCCCGCTCTCGATCCCCCGTCTCCTCCCCGGAGTGGACGGGGGAGACCCTCGCGGAGCGCGAGGAGCGGAGGCTGGCGGAGGCGGCGGTGCTGGTCGGGCCGCCGCCGCCGGCCCGGGAGCCTGGGCCAACCGAGATGGCCGCCCCCGCCGCCCAAGCAGCCAGCCCCGCCGCCCCAGCGAGCCACGCCGCGGCCCCGACCGCGGCCCCCGGCACGCCGCCGACGCAGGGGGCAGCCCCGGCGCAGGAACCGCGCGCATCGCCGAGGGCTGCCGCAGCCGCAGAGAAGAGCAAGAAGGGCCCCCCACGGGCCACGGGCGCCTCGTCGGCGGCCGCCACGGCAGCGAAGGAGAGCGGGGAGGGCGCGCGAGGGGCTGCGGCCCCGACCTCCAGCACGCCGCGAACGCGGGGGACGGACCCCGCACGGGCCACGAGCGCCTCGCCGGCGGCCGCCACAGCAGCAGAGGAGAACGAGGAGGGCGCGCGAGGGGTTGCCACCGCGGCCCCGGAAGGCCCCGTACGAGCCACGGGCGCCTCGTCGGCGGCCGCCACAGCAGCGAAGGAGAGCGAGGAGGGCGCGCGAGGGGCTGCGGCCGCGACCCCCAGCACGCCGCGCAAGCGGGGGAAGAACCCCGCACGGGCCGCGAACGCCTCGCCGGCGGCCGCCGCAGCAGCAGCAGTGGGCAGGGAGAGCGCGAAGTACCGCGCCCAAGCCAACCCCACCCACACCCACAGCAGCCCCCCCAAGCCGCTCCCCCCAAAGCCCTTCCCCCCGGGGCGGGAGCGGCACATCTGCCCCCCGACGCACGAGCGCTCGCCGCCGGGCGTCACGCTGCCGCAGCTGCAAAGGCAGCGGGACGCCCGGCGAGTGGTCCAGGAAGGGCGCAGCAGCGGGGGGGAGCGGAGCGCAGGCAGGGGACGGCGCGACTCGGGGCAGAGGGCTGGGAAGGGGTCGGGGCACGGGAAGGGCGCGCAGGGGCGCGGGCAGGGAGCCCAGGTGCAGGGGGCAGGGCGAGGGGAGGTGGGAGATGGTGCACGTTCCCAACATCTCCAAACAAACCCCGTCAACCGCGCTAACGGTATAGGGCACGGGTTGAAGCATCCCCTTTTTTTTGGTTCACCTCGTCGACCCAAAGGTCGGCCGCATACCCATGCTCCAAATCACTCGTGTCTATGAGGTTCACCGCAAGGTTCCAAATCTCACTAACCAGCTTTCTGCAGGCCTGCCGAAAAAGCTGGTCTAGGACCTCTTGTGGAAAGCACAACCAGATTGCCAGCGGGTTTGGATGAGTATGGTGCAACACTCTGTTGGTTTGTCCTATGAATTTTCTGCCAATTAGGGTCTTGTCTCAGATGCAAATGAGGACCAAGTGATGGGTGGGGGGGAACACCTCGGCCCAATGTTTGAAAAGATTGAGGACCCATGAAATCATACCCGGGTAACATGTCTCATTAAGAGGACACGGGGTACGGAGGTGTTTCACGAACGCCTGGAATATTTCGCAAAACTTGGAGACGACTACATCCGCGGGCAACATGATGTGTAGAAAGATTCTAAAAAGAACAACGGAGACGCAAAACTGGGACGGGACGGTGAATATGTGAGCGACAAAACCGTTGCGAGAGGGGAAGAGGTGAAAGCGTGCGGATTGTGTGCATACTTCGCTTTCAACCACTTTGTAGTGGCCTTTTAGTGAGCTTTCCATGAGCGTCAGTGGAAATAAAAGCTCAACCATGGTCCCAACCATTTGCGGCATGGAGAAACTATTCAACCTTTGTTGCACACTTCTACCCTATTTTGCCGAAAACGAATGACAAACAGAAGCATAGCAGGCATACTCACATAGCACAAACAAATAGAACACCCTGAATTCTTTTGTGTTGTCCCCAAGCAAAGTTCCATTCAATGAAGTGCCAGGACCTCCTGGTGCAAGGTCAAAAGACGTTCACCGCTTCTCATAATCGAGGTGTGGTGGCTCGCTCGTGTGCATCAAGCTTGGCACCATGCTTGTATCCGGCAAGGCACAACTCATTGCCTCAACATTGCCGGTGTTGCTACACACTTAGATTGTGGTGTATTTTAGAACCCTCGCATCCGCAAGGTTCAAGAAAAAAATGTGAAGCGCACAGCATTGATGATGTACGTCATGGAAGTTTGTCATTCCAAGAGCTCAAGGCAACAAACCATGATTCATCAAAAGTCACAATGTTCAGAGCTAGAAATTAAAGTTTCGTGTGAAAGATGGCGTAGGGATGTTTGGGGATGATGCTCCGCAAAGAACACCACAATGCTACATGGGGAAGCACAACACATCAAAGCACGACATGATGAAGATGGAGGTAAGCGTACTCCCTGCATCCTTCAAAAATGCCTTCATGGCTCCAACGTGTTGTCATTGTAGATGGGCAAAGTCAACCGTCCACATTATTTGGACCCACTGTTCGGGGGTGCCCATGCTTTGCTTTCAAGCAGCAGTGTGGCCTATCAAAAAATATAATTGTCATCGACACCATTGCAGGTTCCCCCGTTTGCATCTTCACCCCCATGCGATTTTGAGTATCATCCTCTAGCACCACAACAATTTGCGCTTCGATCGAGTCTTGCAAGTGATAGAGGGGGCAACAACCTCAAGCACACCCTGTGTGTGTCTACAGGTTCTGCCCCTTCCAGACTCTTTGGTGCTAGCTTGGTATGTTTTTTGGCGAGACCCATGGGGATTTCAAGCTACTATTCAAATCCTCAGCAAATTTAGAAGCCTCCTTCGCAATAGCCTCACATGCAGAGCTGTTATTCATTATGGAAAAGGATTGATGCCGCATGAAAAGAGCTGTAAACACCACCAAGATGTGTATCACTTTGCATTTGCGAGCAACGAAAAAAGCGGGTTTTTGCAACCCAGAAAAGGCCGAAGAGTAAAATGAAGCAAGTGCAACAACCAAAGCATTTGTCTTGTTGTATTCACAAACAAAATGCGCCACAACAACGTAAAAAAGAAACGTGCTTTGTTGGAACCCGTATAAAAATTGTGGCAACAGAACACGCCACGTGCTCCCTCTTACAACGAATCATCTTGCTCATGGACTTCAATGTGGTTATTGCTGATCAACAATCAACTGTCTTTATAGAAAAAAAACAAATACCGCATAATGGCGGGGGCGAAGGGCGGACGTAACAAACTACATGCAAGTGCAACAACCCAATACACAATAAGATCATGCAACATGAACATTTTGCCGCTACACGTTCATCAGAAAAATCATAAAGCGCACAAAAGCAATACCCAAGCAAGCTCAAGTGCACTTGCGTGAGGCGCCGAATATCCAAGCTGCCAAATAGATGATGTCAAACACCTCAAATTATCTTGGAACCACTATTGAGAGCTCTCTGGAAAACATTTCCTTAGACGCTGATCCATACCCTAGTTTTCAATACTTCTTGGAGCTCTGCGCTGTAAAAATCAATTGGGTCATCTATGTGAGACCGGACATCATGGGGATTGTGTACAAGCCCGAGCAATGGAATGAACCTTTCATGGATTGTGTGGTCCATCCATTTGGCGCAAGGGCAAGCGCATTACATTTCAATGGATTTCAAAAGCCAACGTGCATGCTTTGCACTAGATGCAGCCCGGTCAACCAACGTTGACCAATGGGCCGCAATCTTCCCTCGCAGAATCCCTTTCACGTGCTCCATGCATGTACTGCACAAACTGGCAATCACTTGAATCGCATGTACAGTGGTCTTTGACTGAGTTCAAGGAGCATGCAGTAAAAGCGCAGTTGGTGTACGGTCCGGTCCTTGCACAAGACATTGGTTCATCAAACTTACAGGTATGAATGTCGTTTCACCTAGAACCCAACCCTTTGAAGCAATGTACAGTGTGGTCTAACACAAAGGGGTTTGCAGGCTGCACACTTTGCAGATGACTGTGTGATTGGTGTAGCAATGCATCAAAAGGATTGATGAGCATGCCTTCATCTCTACACTCTGCAATGGCACATGCATCGAAAAAAAATGCACTGCACAGCAACAATGTACACAAGCCATTTGTGCCCCATAGAATAGCTCTTTCCCCAAATGATTCATTTCCGCGGCGTTGGCTACATCTAGCAAAGGTGGTTGCCATTGCAAAAAAAAACCCATACGGAAAGCGCATGCGCACAGGTCGTATAGTGCGCACACATGCCTTCCTCCTTGTCCCAGAAATCTCAAACACCAATTCACACACTGTGATCAGGCAATATAATGAGTGCGATGCAAGGAGTGAGCAGCATTGCAAAAAACAGGCATAATAAGCACACAATGAAAAATCACCAACACCGCAACGTAGTTTTTTGGTGGCTACAGGGATTTCATCCTAAATGAGGCACAGAACCAAGCAACACATGTCACTTAGTTGCAAGTGTCCTATGTCTCACGTGATCCAATTGCATGGAATCCTCCAGTGTAACGACGACATCCATTCACTATGGCATCCTTGCTGCACATGAGGCTTTGTGCCAAGGCTTGAAATCTTTCCAAAGCCTAGATGGATCCCAAATTGGTGATGTCCGCTTTGGCTTGCACCCCGCTTTCGCTGCTTCGTACCCCAGAGAAGGAGTACCACCGGATGAGGCCTTGACCCAACCCAACCCAACCCGTCCCGCCTGTCCCTTGGGGCCCGCGGCGCCCTTGCCCTTGCCCTTGGGCCCCTTTCCAGCCCCCTGCCCGTGTCCCGGGTCCCGCCTCCCGTCCCGGGACCACGGACGTCGCCCTTCCCTGCGCGTCACAACTGGTCCGGTGGGTGCTCGGTTCTCCGGTCTCAAGGCCTACCGGACTGATGACCGCCCCCGTACCCCGCGGTGTTACACGCGGGAGGGAGATGCCGCCGTACCTGTGTGTATGGGGCGTGCGCGCTGCCGGTGGGTGTGGGGCGTGGACTGGCTGGGCTGCGAGGCACGTCGGGTCACACAGCAGTGCCGCGCCTGGCCCGGCCCCGGACCAGTCAGTCACGCAGGGGGGGGTCCCTGGGCTGGGCTCAACCCCTTGCTCTGGGCTCTGGGGGGGGGGGGGCTCTGACTTACCTCTGCCTGCCCTACACTGGCACAACACGGGGACGTCACGGCGTTTCGGCGGCTCGTCACTGAGTCGCGGCGGCGGGCGCGAGGGCCCACCGATGGGACACACCTGCTGTGGTGTACACCCACAGCGTGCCACAGGCATACGGAGTCATGAGCTGGGGCAGCGCCAGGGTGCTGTCTCCTGGGGGCACAGCCGTGAGCAAGGCTACGCCAGCCCACAGGGGAGGTACACCAGCCTGGGCAAGCAGGGCAAGGGCCCAATATAAAGCCGCCGGCGGCGCGACGATGAGGAGCACTGGGGCTCCATGGTGGAACTGGGGCTCTACAGGCAGGGAAATATTTAGCTGTGCTGCACAGCGCACTTGCCAGGACGGCAGACCCCGCACCAGGTAAGCCGTGACCAGGGAGTAGTCCCACGGTAGGTAGCTCTGGTGATCCAGCACGGAGACCGTGGGAGGTTGCGGCGGGGGCTGGTCCGGCGTGCGGTGAGGATACGGGAGTGTGGCCCAGAGGGCTAGGAGGTCAGAGGGGGTCAGGACTGGCTGGGCCAGGGCACTTACTACGTCCTTCGTTATGCGGCGCCGAGTGGCTGCGGTGAGGAAGGCCCCACCCCCATCGGGGGAAGCGTACCATAGGCTGGAGAGAGTGAGGACGTCACCCATGCCGGCGTCCTCTGACGTGAAGTGTGAGTCCCATGTACAGCTCAGTACCGGCCGCCCTTGACCGTCGAGTAGGTGTCCGTCCCCCGTGACGGTGGCGGCTGGAGTGGGGGTCGTGGCGTGGAGGAGGAGGGCTTGGGCTCGGCGAAGATGGAGGAAGGCCGCGGGGCACCGGCTGCGGACGTGGCGCCAGAGTTGGTGCTCGGCGGCGCTGCAGAAGTGGCAGTCCATGGGGATGTTTGGCTCCGGGGGCGGTTGCCATTCGAGCAACCGGTATGCAAGGGCGCGCTTGATGGCACGGGTTGGGATGTCGTCCGCTTCCAGCAGTTCGTGGAAAATCGTACCATCGGGGCGAAGGAGATGAGCTCGACGGCCGGAGAAGTAGGCGGAGGTGGTGGTGGCGTCGTAGGCCGCGTCCAGACCCAATTGCGGCTCCAGGAGCATGCTGCCGCGGTAGTGCAGAACGAGGGGGTCAGGGAGGAGGTGGGGCAGGGGCACTGCCCAGGGGGTGGGGGCAGCGGCCCCGCGGGCTGCCAACTGATGGGATTCCCGGTTGAGGATCGCCAGGAGGTGAGTGGCGTGGCTGTCATGCTGTGCTGGGACCCACAGCTCAGTATGGGAGCGGAGACGGAGGAGGGTGGGGGAGAGGCGGCGCCACAGTAGTTCAAGGACAATGAGTTTTGGAAGGAAGCGCGTGTGGGCACGCAGCAGGGCTGAGGTGCTGTCCAGGGCGGTAGTCAAGTGGCCCGACCACCCGTTGAGAAGGTACAGACCAACCAGGTGGGCCAGCCACTCCGCGCCCGCGGGGGTGACCCACATGCGGATGCCGTACCAAGCGCGGAGGATCACACCTTGGTCGGGGGCATAGAAGACAATGCCGCCGCCGCCGTCGCAGCGGCGGAGTGAGGCGTCGGTGGAGAGCACCAGGCTGGGACACTTATGCAGCACTGATGGGTCCGCATCAGTGTGGATTGGCATGGCGCTGATGGCTGGGTCGGGGAGGAGGGATACATCAACTGATAGTTGCTGGGCTGCAGCATGGAGGGGGCGTGCATCACTGCCAGGGAGGTCGATCTCTGCCAGATACCGCGCGGAGCGGTGCGCAAGCAGGGACCTGGAGCAGGTGGCCTGGGTGTACGTTACGAGCAGATGGCACGCCGAGCGGAGGGGGAGGTGGGGGCAGCCGGGGCCGCCACCGCTGGGGGGGAGGGCGAGAAGGGCACGGGACGTCCAGCACGGGAGCCCCAGGACGTGGCGGTAGTACGCTCGCGACTGGATGGAGAGGTCCTCGATCTGCTCTGGGGGAACTGCCACGCCGGAGGCAATGTAGTCCAGCTGCGAGAGAATGAAGGCCCACAGGGAGCGCAGGGCCAGGACGGTGGTGGTGGGGAGGGTCTCTATGCGGCGGCGCATGCGCGTGACTTGCTTGGCGAGGTCGGCGTATGCGTTTGGGGGTTTGAGGGCGTGGGACAGTGGGATGCCGACGATCTGGGGGGTGGCCTGAGAGGTCGGGGTGAGGTAGTACGGCACTGTGGAGGTGACCTGGTCGAGGCCTGAATCGGTGATCTGGAGGGCGAAGAAGCGGAGTTTGTCCATGTGGACAAGGCCGCCCTTGGCTACGGTGGCGCGGGTACAGAGCCGCGTCAGGGCGACGAGGGAGGGGAGCGTAGGCCTCACGAGGCGGCGGTCGTCCGAGTACGACAGGTTGCTGACTGGGACACCGCCTGGGCAGGGGGGCACATGTACGTCTGGGAAGTGCGGTAGGCTGCCACTGACGACGAGCTCTCCTACCTGGTAGGTGTCGCCCGAAGGGTTGTCCCCTTGGTTCCACCCTTCCTCCGTGACGTAGGGCGGGGCGAACCCGTCTGCAGTCAGTGGGTGGATGCGTAGGCGGCCGTAGTATTTAACGGCCCAGGGCCCAAAATCCCAGGGGAGCTGCAGGATGCTGTGCAAGTGGGTGCAGTCCTCGCGCTGCTGGCGGAGAAAAGCGTCCGCTGAGTCCCAGTCGGTGATGGCGGCGGAGCCGTGGCGCTCTAGGCTGGAGAAGACGGTGGCGCGGAGGGCGAGGGCGAGGAAGGCTGGGCGTATGTCTGACCGATATGCAAACGCGTCTGGGGGAAGCGTGCCGGAGATCTCCAGGGACGGGACCAGCATGTCCCGGGCTGCGCGGGACTCCGCGCGGGTGAGTGGAGACGTGAGCGTGACGGGGCGGTGGGCTTTGAAGAGGTGGGGGAAGGGCTTATTTTTGTCGATGCCCATCATGACGGAGTCGAGGGAGAGGGAGTCCGCGCCGGCGTCGACTAGCTGCAGGTGGCGCTGTACGCCCTGGACACCTCCGTGGCGCAGGTTGTGCAGGAGCGCTTGGGGGCACTGGTCCAGGCCAGCAAACAGCGATCCCGGGGACGTTACTGAGCGCCACATCCTGTCTGGGCGGAGCACTGGGCCTTCTGCCACTTGTCGGCTGAAGAGGCCTCGGCGTGGGCGGCCCCGCGGGTCTACGCCCGCGGCAAGGAGGTCACCTAGAAGACCAGCGGGTAGGTGCGCGATGGGGTCGAAGTACGGATCCCATTTAGAGGGATCATATGTGGCGGTGAGGAAGTCGAGGTCCGGGGTATGCCCGCGGTGCCTGGTGGTGGCCGATGCCTGGTCATGCACTTCCTGGAGGCGGGCGGTCGCTGTGGGAAGCTCACAGCCCAAGTCTGGCTGGATCCCGCTGTAGGGGCGCAGCGGGTTGGAGGGGCGGCACAGGGCACCTTTGGTAGCTCCGGTGATGGTGGTAGATCGCAGAACTTCATCGGGTCGTTCTACTCCGTGGCGGGCGGCGGTGGCAGCTACAAACTCCCTGAGGTCGGCAAGCTCGGCGTCGGTGCGGGGAGCTGAGCGGCGGCGGAGGTCGCGCAGCACGTGGCCGACTGGCCTGGGGTGGGGGATGAGGTGACGGGCGGCTGCCCAAAGGACTGGTGGAAGGCTTTGGGGCCTACGGGATAAGATGCCAGCCAGCCCCAAAGGAGGTCAATCAACGCCGCCAGGCGGGGCAGGGTGCCGGGGGGAGAGTGGCGCCAGCGTACCATGCGCCAGCTGCGGATGTCGGCCAGGCCCTCCAGGGGCTCAACGGAGACGAGGAGGGGTTTGTGGGGTGTGGGCGAAGGGAGTACATCCGCATCTGTGATGGACCGCGCCCCCTTGATAAACACGTGGTCTATGCAGGTCGCCTTGGGGACACCCCCCGAGCTGGAGTAGTGAGTGGGAGTGTCGGCTGGGAAGGCTGGGCGGAAACGGAGCATGCATCCGTCGCCGCGGCACGCTGCCGCCAGGGAATGACGGGTACAGGTCCGCGACATGTTGAAGTCACCCCCCACGAGTTCGAGGGCTGCCCGGAGGTAGGTGGCGAGGGTGGTGAGGTTGATGAGGATGGCGCGGCGTGATTTGTAGTCAAAATCGGGGTGGACGTGCACGGAGGCGAGCAGGAGGAATCCCAGGGTGTGGTGGCGGACTGAGGAGACGAGTAAGTCGGCGGCATCGTGTTCGATACGAGGCGGTGTGGCTGGGTGTTGGAGGGATCTACGCCACCCGAGTACGAAACCAGTGCCGCAGCCCTCGGCTGAGCTGATGTGGCAGGCGTACAGGGTGGGCATGGCCTGGAGCAGGGGCTCGAAGGTCCAGACCTCCTGGAAGGCAAAGACGTCAACCTCCAGGGCGAGGAGGGTGTGCACAACGAAGTCTACCTGGGAGGCGACGCCCCCAATGTTCCAGGAAAGGAAGACGAGTCCCGCATGTCGGCGCAGGTTGAGGGGGGAGAGGTCGAGGGACAGCAGGTGGCGGGCCCAGGGCGGAGATGGGAGGAGGAGGGAGTGGTCGGGGTGAAAGCAGGGGGTGCCCGGGCGAACTGGGGCTGAGGGCACACCCTGCAGGAGTGGCGAGCCGGGGGGGCGGACGTAGGAGCGGTGGGCGATGCTAGCGGTCAGGTGGGAGGTGCCAGGGCTGGGGTGCAGGCACACAGCGTTGGGGAGGCGGAGGGAGGGGGTAGGGTCGAGGATGGCCGCGGAAGGGAGCTGGGGGCGGCCACATGAGGGGCAGAACCACGCCACAATAGTAGTGGGCAAGGGGGGGGCAGGGGTGAGCCATAAGCGGTGGCCCGGAACGCCATGCAGTGACGTGTTGGAATGGGCCTGGGGGTGGGGCCAGGGGGCCAGATGGGAGGGAGAGTCGTCAAAGAACCAGACAATGTACCCGTGAACGACGATCGGGATGCTCACGACCGGGTCAGGGTCATCGACCTGGAGCACTCGAACGGCCTGGGAGATCCAGAGGGCAAAGTCGCGGAGAGCGCGGTAGTGCAGGAGGGGCGGCAGGCAGGGCCGTGGCGTGGCGACAGGGGGTGGCAGGGCGGCCAGGAAGCGGGCGACGAAGGTAGCGGCTGGCCACGGCAGCGGCGAGTCACGGGGCGGTGGCAATTGGACGTGGTCCTGGCTGCCGCAGAGGGGGCAGGCGGTGGCTGCAGCCCCTTGCTGGGTGATGGTGCCACACTGCCAGCACACAGTGGGGCAGGGGCCTGAGTGGGGTGGGTCGATGGCGAAGGGGTACGAGGCGTCAGGCGGTAGGTCGTGGAGTAGGGAGCGGGCTGTGGTCGCAAGGCTGCGGAGGTCGCGGAGGCGGGGGTATGCAATGGCACAGTCCAGAGCGAGTTGGGTGAGGAAGGTGGACGGGAGGGCGCCGGGGGGGAGGCAGTGCGGCAGGGTAAGTCAGTTGACACGGGAGCCGTGATAGGGGGTAATGCGGTGGGATGTTTGGGGGGCATCGCGGGTGAGGGGGAGGGTCCCGTACGTCCGAGGTGGTTGGGGGGAGGCAGCAGGGGCCGAGGTCGAACTGGCAGAGGTGGCGAAACCAGGGGGGGGGTGGCTGGGGGGCGGGGCCATGTCGGAGAGGGCGATTTTGCGTCGGCTGGACTGGTTCCGGAGCTTCTTCTTGGGAGGCGGCTTGACGGGGCTGTCGGGCAGGAAGAAGGGCTCCCCGCCCGCAGTGCGGGAGTCGATAGTGATGGTGTAGTGAGAGTGGGGGTCTGTCTGCACAGGAGCGGTCACTCGGGTGGTGTGCCCTCCGGGCCCCCCCGTTTACATGGACAGTCGCACCGCCGCCCGGGCCCCTCGCCCGGGTAGGCCCCTGGGCAGGGAGACGCTCGGCGCGCCCAGGGGCCCCTCCAACCGCCCGCCCCGTCACCGTGGGAGGCTGGTCCAGCCTAGAGCAGCACCACCCGTGCCAGTGCAATCAGGGAGTGCGGACCGCCCCCAGTCGTGTGTAGGGCTCGGCCACCCCCTGCCAATGGCAGTAGTGGGCAGCCTGCGGCATGTCAGTAGACCTGGAGGTGGCGTGTCCAGGCCGGCGACTCCCCCGGTGGGCTCCGAGTCAGGCTCCCCCAGCCTCCCCACCGGGGCCTGGAGCACCAGGCAACACACTGCCCCCCGCACGCGCACAGCCCCCCACGCACACCACCACACCCACAGTGACCAGGGCACGCTGGTATCGTGCCCGGGTTAGTCTCCAGCGTCTCGCAGGAAACTTCCTGCACTAGCGGGTCCCGCTCTGCATCCAGCGGGTCAGTGGACCAGTCTGTCCACCTCTTGGCGCCGCACACCACCTGGGGTTGATGGAGCAGGATCTCTAGAGCACGCGGCAGCCAACCACTAGCCCCTCAGCGACCAGACAAGCTGCGGACGTCGGTCGCATCGCCGCAGCGCACACTTCGAGCCCCAAAGCCGGCGACATAACATATGCCTCCTCCCCCCTGCCCTGCGCCTGCCCGTGTCCTGGCGTCTGCCCCTACACCCCTGGCCCCTTGTGCCCCTCTGCCCGTACCTCAGCCCACGCCCTTGCCCCAGCTGGCCCCTAAGGCCGCCGGACCGCCCGCCGTGAGTCCGCATACCCACACTTACCACCACAGACGCCCGACGATGCCCATAAGGCCCGAACACACGACCAGCCATATCCCCTGTTGCACACGCTGCCTGCGTGCCCTGTGCCTGGTGCCCTGGCCCTGTAGTGCCCTGCTGCCCCTGCCACTTGCCCCGCCCCCTGTTGCATCCCCCCTGCTTGCGCCTCTCTCAGGCATCTGATCCGCCATGGCCCCCAAACACGCCTTTGCTGCCAAGTCCCCGGCCCAGCGTGCGGCTGACATTCGCCCTGGTGAAGCGTGGCCGGCCACTGCCGTGGGCTGGAACGAAGCTGCCAGCAAGCTGCAGCTCAGCGTGGTCCACCACGAGTCGAACACGCCCGTGGAGGCTTTTCACCCGGACGAGAACATGTTGGGTGCCCTGTGCCTCTTCTGGGCTGTCGCTGTGGAGACGCTCCCGCCCCTGGATATCGGCACGCTGCAGCAACGCGACGTCAACTTTCACTGGGGCACATACCAGGGGGCCATGACCGACCTACTCGCGTACCTGGCTGCGGCCCCCTCCGATGCACTCCACCAGCTCCAGCAAACGGCGGCCGCGCATGTGTCCCCCTTCGGCGACTCTCTTCGTGCCTCATCCCCGGACCAGTTCCTCATGCTCCTAGCAGGCGACGAATCCCCCAAGAGGCCCATCGACCGCGTGCCGCTCGTCCACTGGCTGTTGACCTGGCAGGCAGCCCACCGCAAAAAAGCCCTCCGTTGCCAAATCCTGCCGCAAGCTGAATCCCGCCTGCCCGCCCCGTGTCCACTGACCCTCCAGCAGTGGAACGCTGAAATCTCCCGCCACAAGCCTGTCCTGCAGTACCCAGGCGTCCTCTCCCGCTTGGCCCTTAAGAGGGCTGAACTCTCCGGACCTCCGAGCTCAGAGCCGCTCTGGAAGCGGATGCTCACGCAGCCCAGCGCCCTGGCCTCCACCACCGACTTCACGACTGAAATAGAGCGGTTGGCCTCCACCCCCGATAGTCATGCCGAGCACGTAGCCCAATCCATCCGCATCCTCTGCACTGACAGTGCCATCCCCGACAGTGCCCTTACCACACTCCGCTCAGTGAAAAGCGGCCGCTCGCTGGCCTCGGCCGTCAAGACAGTCTGGTATGGGTCTCCAACGAACCTCCGCCCCACCCTGCAGGCCAATCTCCTTGACCTGATCGCCACCGTGGAGGACAGGCGGGACGGGGCATGGGAGCCCAGGGGGGAGGACGGGACGAAGGGAGGGGGGCAGAGGGCGGGGCGCCCCCGCAGCCGGACGTGCAGCCGGTGCGGTGCATCCCCCCCGGCATCCAACAGATGCCGGCACACCACACCCACCACCACCACCACCACCACCACCACCACCACCACCTCTACAACATCGACCCTGACGCCGGCGAGCTCGTCCCCCCCCAACCCCCACGACACCAGCACCAACAAGCCCCCCCCGCGCCAAGGGCGGAGCCGGCGCGGATGGCCTCGGCGGAGGGGGGACGGGGCGCGGCATCGGCGCCGCAGGCGCAGGGGCAGCGAGGGGGGCCGGCACGGGGGGCGGAGGAGGGCCGGCCATGGGACCGGGACTGAGGCGCGGTCCCGGACCCTCTGGGGGAGGAGACCCTCCCCCTGGTGGGGGAGGTGTACGGGTGGTTGTGCTGGGCCAACCAGGGGACCTCCAGGAGGTCGAGGAACCGGCCCTTCGATGCCGTGCTCCTCCAGAGGGACGGAGGAAACCGAGAGGTACCCCCGGGGGGGTGGGCAGCCCGGGAGGACCATGAGAGGGTCCTCAGGTCAGTGATCTGGGCGGCGTGGCCCGACAGGGAGTCGGCGTGGCCGGCCTTCCTGGAAGGGGGAGCGGTGCTCCGCATCACGGATGCGGACGCCAACAACTGGCTCCCCCGGGCTTTGCGCAGCGCCCTCGCCCACTGGCGCTACCGCCGGCACAACCCGCCGCCGCCGCAGCCCCAGCCCCCACACAAGCGGCGGCGCAGGTGAAGGCCCAGACGGCGGGTACGGGAGAGTTGGGGGGGGGGGGCTGGGCCCCCCGACCCACGCCCCCTCCACAGTACGGCACGACGCAAGAGGGCGTGCCACCTCCCGCGGGAGGGAGTGCGGAGACAACGAGCGCGGGGGGGAACCTGCTGCCCCGCAGCCCGCTAACCACTGACCGCTAACCCTCACGGCCGACCCCGGCCGGCCAGCGCCGCGCGACAACGGCTGGGGGATGAGGGGCCCCAGCGAGGGCCTGTGCGAGAATCCGGCTCTCGGTAGAGGGGGGCGGGGGAAGGGCGCGACCCCCCAGCCGATGGCTGGCCCCCAGGGCCAGGACTGCCATGCCGCCCCCCCCCCCTGGCCGACAGGAGGCACCGCCAGTGGACCAAAGGGCCCCCCCCACTCCCCCCCCCCTCCCACACAGGCCCGAGAGCCGGCGGGGGGGGGGCGGCCACCCCCCCCCCCCACACCCACCTCAGCTGGGGAGCCACAGGCGCGTCCCTCCGCCCCCCCAGGGCCGGGGGGGCGCCCCCCCCCCCCAGGAGGGACGGCGACGCGGTAAGGGCAACGGCGGCTGGACCTGCTCCCGCGAACCAACACCGGCGTGCCGGAGCAACACGCACAACGGAACAGGAAGGAGGCCGCGCCCCACATGACCCTCCCGTAACCACAGCCCAGTCCGAGGTGACAGAGGGGGGGTTCAGGTCAGCTGGGGCCCCTGGGGGAGCAGTCCACGGGCCGCCCCTCACCCCCCCCCCACCCCGGGGCGGCACTTTAGCCCCGACCGCACGCGAGCGCCGGAAGGGAGCGCGCCGGCGACACGGAGAGGGCCAAGAAGGGGTACCGCAGGCCGCCGCCCGGAACGAGAGCAGGGAGGCCACGGCGCGACGACCCCCCACCCCACGCCCCCCCACCAGCCCGCCAGCCGCGGGGGCCCCGGCCCCCACCCCCCGAGGCAGGGGGGATGGTCCCCCCCCGCCCGAGAGGGGAGCCGGAGTGTGACCCGCCCCCCCGCCCCAGCCGCCGGCTCACATGGGGGCCGGGAAGAACAAGCGGGCCCACGTCTGCGCACCGGGACGCCGCACAAATCGGACCCAGAGAAGCCGGGTGAGCACGAACCGGAGTGATATGGGGGGCCACGCCCCCCATGGACAGCACAACGCCAATTACGCCCGCTTTGTTGCCTGCCCAGGGAAGGCAGAGGGACGGAAAGAGGCAGAGCAACCCCCCGCCCTACAGGCCCCGCCCCGGCCGCACAGCCGGAGGAAACGGCGCACGCCCCCCCCCCCCCCCCCAGCCCGCCCCCCAGCATAAGAACGCCATGGACCCGCCCCGCGGCGCGCAGCCCGCACAGGGACAGAGCAGGGCCCCCACACCCGCACGCCCGCGCCCACAACGCGGACCCCGACAGCCCACCCAGTGGGCGGGCAGTCGGGGGAGGAGGAGCGCGAGACCCTAGACGCCCCACGCAACGGTCGAAGGCACCCCCCCGGGGACGCCCTGCCGCCGCCCCCAAAACCCCATCCAAGTAGGGGGGAACCGGGACCGGACCGCCCCCTCCCAAGCACGCCAGACGGAGCAAGGGACTGGGGCAGGACACGTGGAGGGGCACGGACCACGTGGAACGGCCCTACCAGCGCCCAGTGCCGGGACCACGCGAGATGCGCGCGCCACACCACCCAGCGGGGGGGGGAGCGGACACCGCGAGAGCGCGAGGGCACACACACGAAAGGGACACGCGGGGACTACCGGAAGGGCAACCGGACCGAGCGCGCGGAACGCACAGACCGCGTGGAATGGCGTACCAGCGAGCGAGGGTAAGGGACACCCGGACGGGACGGCCCGCCACACGCAGCGCGGAACAGGCGGGGCGGGCAGGGGGAAACGAAAGAGACACGACGCCAGGTACTGGCCCGAACCCCCCCGATACGGCCGCGAGCACCGCGCACACACAGACGGGGCACTGCGCCCGCCAAGGCAGTAGTGGCGCACAGCGCCACGCCCGAACCCCTAGGCTAGGCAGCCTCCGCGCCAGCCCAAGGGGGTCCCACTGGCGACAAGCCAGTAGCACGGGCCCGGCGGCGCCGGCGCCCCGGGCGACCACGCATTAGGGGGGCGACTTAGTGGGTAAGCGCCCGCAGCCACGGCTGCGAATTGATGCACTGACCGGGGAGTGGCGAAACGGGGACGCCGGGGAAGGACGGGGCTCCGAGCTCTGTGAATCCGGGGGACTCCGCCACCAGGCAGGAGGTGCGTCTTGGAGGGCCCCCCACTAGGACCCGGTGGGGAGGATATCACCTGGCCCGACGAGGTGGCCCCCCGCGGCCGAAAGGCGTCTAGTACCCGCAAAATCAAACCTCAAACCTCAAACCATGCCCCGTCCCGCCTGTCCCTGGGGGCCTGTGGCGCCCTTGCCCTTGCCCCTGGGCCCCCTTCGGGCCCCCTGCCCGTGCCGTGGGTCCCTCCCCCTGTCACCCACGCCCTGGCCTGCCCGCTCGCCCACTGTCCATCGCTCCGCTCCCTGCACCTGGGCGCCCTGCCCGCGCCCCTGCGCGCCCTTCCAGTGCCCTGGCCCCTTCCCGTCTCCCTGCCCTGAGTCGCGCCGCCCGCTGCCCGCGCTCTGTCCCCCTCCGCTGCTGCGCCCTTGCTCCCTGCCGCGTGTGCCCTGGCCCGCTCCTTGCGCGTGCTCCTGGGGACTTCCCCTGTCGCCTCCTGTCCCCCGCTCCGCGCTCCCGTGGCTGGCACGCAGCTCTGCCTGCGCGCCGTCCCCTCCTTCCTGGATCACGCGCCAGGCGTCCCGCTGCCTTTGCAGCTGCAGCAGCGTGACGCCCGGTGGCGAGCGCTCGGGCGCCGGGGGGCGGACGTGCCGCGACCGCCCCGGGGGGAAGGGCTTGGGGGGGAACGGCTTGGGGGGGCTGGTGTGGGTGTGGGTGCGGTTGGCGTGGGCGCGGTACTTCGGGCCCTCCCTTCCCACTGCTGCTGCTGCGGCGGCCGCCGGCGAGGCGCCCGTGGCCCTTGCGGAGTCCTTCCCCCGCTTTCGTGGCGTGCTGGGAGCCGCGGCGTGGCCGGCCGAGGTCCTGACGCGGCTCGCCGGGGCCGCGGTCGCAACCCCTCGCGCGCCCTCCCCGCTCTCCTCTGCGGCTGCGGCAGCCCTCTGCCATGCGCCCGGTTCCTGCGCCGGGGCTGGCCCCCGTGTTGGCGGCGTGCACGGGGCCGCAGTCGGGGCCGCGGCGTGGCTCGCTGGGGCTGCGGTCTCCGCTCCCCGCGCGTCTGGGGCCCCCTCCCGGGGCGGGGCGGCAGGGCTTGCTGCTTGGGCGGCGGGGGCGGTCACCTCGGCCGGCTAAGGCTCCTGGGTCGACGGCCCGGTGTCGGCGGAGGCCGCCCGGAGCTGCCCAGCTGGCGGCCTGACCAGCACAGCCGCCTCCGCCTGCCTCCGCTCCTCGCGCTCCGCGGGGGTCTCCCCCGTCCATCCCGGGGAGATGGGGGAGCGGGAGCGGGACCGGCGGTGGTGGCGGTCGTCCCGCTGGGGGGAGCCATCGGAGTCTGCCATCACTGTTATCCTGGTAGGCATGCGTGGTGGCAGGTGCGCCCTTCCCACTACGGCCCGGTGCATCAGTGTCGTGCCGTGGGCAGTGCCGTGCAGTGCTCTGAGGGGGGGAGGGGGGGAGGGGGTGGGGGCCGGCTGTGGCGTCAGCCCCTTACAGGGCGGGGGCCGGCGGCCATCCATCGGCATTGGGAGGGGAGGCGGGGGAGCCACGCGGTTCACGCGCCGCGCCACAGCTCCCAGTCTGGGGCGGGGCTCAGGGCCCTGGGCCCCCGGAGGTCGTTGGATGGTGCCGGGGGGAGCCGCACTAGGTGGACCCCCGTAACGGCGGTGACCTCCTGTGTTCGCAGGAAGGTGTGTACCCCGTCCCGCGCCGCGGGCGCCGGGAGGGGGGGGCAGGGGACGCGTGCTGCCCCATAGAGGTGGGTGGGGGTGATCCCCAGGACCCGTTCCAGGTCCCCGCGGGTCGCGACGACGAGGAGGAGCAGGGGGGTGCCAGGGCGCTCTTGCCAGAGGACCTGCCCCCTGTGGTGGGCACTCCTGGTTCTGGAGAGGGGGGGGGACAGGTCTTGGTTGGCCCAGCCGCGGGGCGCGTGCGTCGCCGGCGGGAGAGCGGGGCACCAGGTGGGCTCCCTGGGGAACGCCTCGCACACGATGGCGTACGGGGGGGTCGGCCTGGTGCCGTCGTACACCGGGTTGGTCGGCCGGGGGCGGGCGGACGCCTCGTTCGCGCCTTCCACGAACACCAGGTTTCGCCCACCTCCAAGTCCTCGTCCGGTGGTAGTAGAAGGTGGAGCGCCGCATCCAGCTCGGACACTCCCCCCGGGTATGTGACCCGCGCCTGGTTCAGGTACGGGGCCGTGTCCCCGGGGTAGCGCGTTCTGACGGTGTGCAGCAGGGCTGGGGCGCAGCTGCGGAGGGACATGGCAGACCCCGCTCCCGTCAGCCGCAGGGTGTCCCCCAGGGACAGGGGCCGGCCCGACCGGTTGGACTCGCGCCACTCCATCCAGTGCCCGTAGAGGGCGGCCTCCGGGCCGATGAGGCCAGGCTGGATGGCGTTCACGATCCGGTGCATCGCCGGGAGTAGCGTAGGGGCCCCTGCTCTGTTCAGGGCGCGGACGGGCGGGAGGGCGGTCTCGTTGAGGAAAGCCCTGGCACTGCCCGTCAGGTCATGTCGTGCGGCAGCGTGCACCTCATGCGCCTCCGCCACCGCGTCCGCCACCAGGCCCCGGACAATTGCCTCCTGCGCTTTGCGGCGGGCCCTGGCGTGTCCCGGCCCATCCCCCCATCGGCGCGGCATGGTACTGCGGGTTCTGCAAAGGGCGGCGGCGGGTGGGGGTCAGGGCGCGAACACGTGCGACAGGTGCGCAACGAATGTGGGGTCCCGCAGGTGCATGTGGATCCACAGAAGGGCAGCGCCCGCGGGGCCCGCGCGTCCGTGTGAGGGGGTGTGTGCCCCCTGGATGTGCTGGTGCAAGGCCTCCTCCTCCGTGCGCCTGCGCGGGCCTGCGGGAGGTTCAGGCCAGGGGCACGCGGCCACCTGGGCGCACCGCGCGCACCTGTTGGCGCCCGTCAACGCTGTGGAGGACACTGTGTCACATTCCCCGCAGAGTCGGCAGGTGTGTAGGAGTTGGGAGGGCGGCAACCAAGGGTCGAGATGGCGGAGCCTGAGGTCGTCCCACCTCTGTCGGAGGGGATCCCGGATCTCCAGTAGGCGGGCGCGGACGCGGCGCCGGTAGTCCCTGCCGAGCGTCTTCTGCTGGACCTCCCGCCACGTGTCGTCGGGGAGAATCCCGTGGTCGTGAAAGGCGGCGATGAGGTTGTCCCACGCCGGGCGGGGGTGCCCCTGGGGGGGGGTTGCCATGTACACGTGGCGCCCGGTGAGGTGGGGCGCCAGCGTATCCCATCCGCACCCGTTTGCGGCGTCCCGGTGGAGGAGGGCCAGTAGGGTGCCGTCCGCGACTGCCTCCCATCCCACTTGCAGCCCTTCGCAGCCGTCCAGCTCCTGGCGCAGCGCGGCTGCAATGTCGGTGGGGAGCATGAGGAGCAAGGGCCCCTGGGTGTCGCCCAGCCGGGACAGGGCGTCATCGTATTCCGGCCCCCCAGTTTTGAAGTGCGCCACGGCGAGCTCGGCGGCCCCGTCCTCTGGGGGGTGCCATTGGACGGTGGCCGTGGCGTGTCCCCATTTGCGTATCTCCGTAGCCCGGAGTACGTTGGCGGCGTGAAGGACGATGCGGGGGGGGACGGGCGTCCTGACGAGTGAGGACACGTCCCCAGTCCATCCTGTTTGGGGCCCCGGGGCCGCTTGCAGCCGTTCCCCCGCTGCCGCGTCCCACGGGTGGTCAGGTCCGGCCCCGCGGATCACGATGGGTCTCGGCCGGGTGTCCGGCCCCCATCCCTCGAGCAGGATGGCGGCGTATCGTTGCGCAGGGGTCTCCGGGGCGCCTGTGGCGGCGCACCACCGGCTCCAATTGCGTGCCCACCCCTCATCCACTATGCGTGCCTCCCACGCGGTCATGGAGCCGCGCCCGATGATCCACGGTGGGAAGAGGGCGTCTTGGAGGTGCTTCGAGAACCCCCCCGGCAGGTCCTGGTACGGGTGGGGGCCCTCTTGTGGCGGGCACTCCAGAGTGCCATTCACGACACGGAGGGAGGCTACGAAGCCCTTGTCAGGGCACGGGGGAGGGGGGGGGTGGTCGCCCTCCGCCGCGGTGAGCCATCAGTGCGCCCGGGCCGCCGCGCTTAGGGGCTCGCGGAGGAGTTGCTCCAGCCGGTGGTTGCGAAGCTCCCATGCGAAGTCCCCCAGCCGGAGCATGTGTTGGAGGAAATCGTCCACAGAGGTCTCTCCGGTCGGGTCGTAGCGGGCTATGGCGCGGAGCTGCACCTCCGCGTCCTCGGGCACCAGCCCGGAGCAGAAGACTTCCGTCCGTGTGGCGCCTGCGGAGCGCCACGAGGCCACCCACAGGGCTTTCTCCCCGGGCGGGAGGTGGCGGGCCGCCTCGTGTACCGCCTGGCGGTAGTGGGGCCAGAGGAGCCGTGAGTGGGCGCACCCCATGTGCATGTGCACGGGGTCTCCTCCGGGCCGCCGCATAGGAGGCACGGTTGTGGGACGATGGCGACGCCAGAGAGCCGCTCCTTCCGGACGCGGAGCCTGCGCTGCACCGGCGTGTGGCCGTCTCTGGCCCGCAGCACCCGGCGGTTGGTGGCCATGGCGGTGAGGTCCCGGGCGTGGACATAGGCTGTGGCGTGGGCCGCGCCCAAAGGTGTGTGTCCTCGGTGCGTCAGCGCATGATCCGTCTGCGCCCGCTGCGCGACCTCCCCGAGCATCCGCATCGTGGGGGGCCGTAGATCGAGGTGGCCGTCACGCCCGGCGACAATGAGTTGGGCGTGGCCAGGGTCCCGGGACGTGTTCTGCAGGACGGTGTTCTGGGACGCCGCCAAGTCCGCCTTGTGCAGTAGGGCGTCACTGTGGTGCGAGGTGGCTCGGACGTACCAGAACGGGTGCCCGGCGTGTCGCCCTCGCGCGCACAGGCCGTCCTGGAGCCACCGTAGGGGCATCTGGTTGACCACCTTCGCCGCGGCCGCGGGGACCCCCGTGGTCCGCTCGCGATCTGCGTGTCGCAGGAGGTGGAGGAGGACTTCGGCGTCCACCGTGTGGACCTCGTCGCGTTGCCTGTGTGTGCGGTGTCCTGCGCCACTTGGCTCCTGTTCACCGGTGTGCCCGCTTGGTGCATTGTCTTGTGTGTGGTGTCCTGGGCCACTTGGCTCCTGTTCACCGATGTGCCTGCTCGGTGTGTTGTTTCGCTTGTGCGCTGTCCGGGGCCACTTGGCTCCTGTTCACCGGTGTGCCAATTCGGTGCGTTGCTTTGCGTGTGCCGTGTCCCGGGCCACTGGGCTCCTGTTCACCGGTGTGCCCGCTCAGTGTGTTGTTTTGCTTCTCCGCCGCAAACAACAAGAGGTATGGATGTACACAACACAGGCCACCGCGGATGGGGACACATGCAACGCCAAAGCGCCCAGCAACCAAAGAAACTGCCACCCTTTCTCCTTTCCCGAACATGCACACCCTATAGGCCGCCACCGCTGAAGAAAATGTGGACACCGCCAAAGAACACACAAAGAACAAGAGGCCACCAACACCGCGGAACGGAACGAGGATGGTATGAGGGCATACCTAGTGGGCAGCCCACGCGGACAGAAGTGATGGTATGAAGGGAACTCCCGCAAAACGGAGGGAGGGGAGCCAAACGCCGCCAGAGAGCACACCACCGCCACCAAACACACAAACCGCAGAACCGATGGCACAAGAAGAGCAAGAGTGGTATGCTCACGCCCGCAAGCAAACACAAACAACGTATGGCAAAGGAGCACGAGCTCGAACCCGCCGCAGCAATCGCCACGGGGATAGAAGGACCAAGGATGGACTACGAGCAAGAAGTACACAACGCCGACCGAGGAAATGCCATGAAAACCACCCCTCACCCTCTCTCCATAGGCCATCAATGCCGGAGGAAGCCGCGAACGCTGGAGAAAATGTGGACGCCGTCAAAGAACACGCGAAGAACAAGAAGCCGCCAACACCGAGGAACGGAACATGAGTGGTATGAGGGAATACCTGACGGGAAGAAGGGATGGTATGAAGGGCGCCCACCCCCGCGAAACCGAGGGACGGGAGCCACACGCCACCAGAGAGGACGCCACCGCCACCGAACACACAAACCACAGGCCCGAGGGCACAAAAAGAGCAAGTGGTATGCCCAGACACACAGGCATGCACGAGCAAGGTATGGCGACGAAGCGCGAGCCCGAACCCTCCGCCGCGAACACCACGGGGGTAGAAGGACCCAGGATGGACAAAGAGAACGACGTAAACAACGCGGCCACGCCAGCGCACCCGCCGACCGAAAAACCGCCAAAAACCCACCCTCTTCCCTCTCTCTGTAGGCCATCAACGCAGGATGAAGCATCAAACAACAAGCAGGCCTGCCCGCACGAGCCACACGACCGCCACTGCCACGAACAAGCACCATGGTATGAACACAAATGCAAACACAGGTATGTTATGTGCCACGCGACGGAGGACGCAACAATAATGGCGCCAACATGGGGAAAGAGACAAGCGCAAGTATGTTACCTAGTAGCCTAGTCACCTAGTAGGGCCACACGCCCCGATCCTCCCTCTGTCTCACAGGACCCAACAGGAGAGAAAGAAGAGGGCCCAAGAACCGGGGCCAAGGAGGCATGCAAGGGGAAAGACCGAGACATACAGCAGGGCGGAGGCAGGGAAAACGTGCATGCCAGAGAGGAGGGCGAGCCAACGAAGGGCAGAGGAAAGGGTACAGAACGACGAAGCCACGAAAGAAACGGGAGGTAGCCAGCAGACGAGCAAGGGACGAGCGCAGGGAAGGGGGCACGGCAAGCACACGAGCAGCGCAACACCGCAACAAAGCACCAGAGAGGGGGGCACCAGAGGGACAGGCGAAGGGCAACACCCAGCACCACGGCACGCACCGCACAGGCAGCACACACACCACACACACCAACACCCGCACCCACGGCACGCGGCCAGCGGTCCTCGGCAGCCCGCCCAGAGGGCGGGCAGCAGGAGAGAGGGGGCGCCTGAACCCAGACGCCCCCTGCCAACCCCGTGGCGCGCAGTCCCCCAACAGGCACGCGGGCCACGGGGCCGGTGCAAGGCCCCCACACCCGCACACGCGCGCCCACAGAACATGGGTAGCGGACCCCGACAGCCCGCCCAGAGGGCGGGCAGCCGAGGGTGGGGGAGCGCCTGACCCCAGACGCCCCTCACAACGGCGAACGGCAACCCCCCCGGGGACGCCCTTCCGCCACTTCAACGGCGCGCAATGCTGGCCCGCAAGGGGGCGCGCCGTGGGGCCGGTGCTGGGTCCCCACGCCCGCACCGACCGCACCCGGGACACACGGGTCGCGGAACCCTGGCTGCCCGCCCCAGAGGACGGGCGGCAAGGGGAGGGACAGCGCCTGACACCAGACGACCCTCACAACGGTGGCAGGCCACCCCCCCCGGGGACGGCCCCCCACCAGACCCCGCGGCACGCAGCCCCGTCAGGGCATGCAGGCCAAAGGGACAGTGTTGGGCCCCCACACCCAGAAACCCGCGCCCACAGCACGTGGGTGGCAGACCCCAACAGCCCGCCCAGTGGGCGGGCAGTCAGGGGAGGGACAGCGCCTGACCTCAGACGCCCCTCACGATGGTGGAAGGCACCCCTCCCGGGGACGCCCTTCCGCCAGCCCCACAGCGAGCAACGCTGGCTCTCAAGGGCGCACGCTGTAGGGCCGATGCTGGGTCCCCACGCCCGCACCAACCGCACCAAGGACACACGGGTCGCGGAACCCTGGCTGCCCGCTCCAGAGGACGGGCGGCCGGGGGAGGGACAGCGCCTGACACCAGAAGCGCCTCACAACGGTGGCAGGCCACCCCTCCCGGGGATGGCCCCCCACCACCCCCGCAGCACGCAGCCCGCACAGGGCATGCGGGCCAAGGGGACAGTGTTGGGCCCCCACCTCCACACACCCGCGCCCACAGCACGTGGTTGGCGGACCCCAACAGCCCGCCCAGTGGGCGGGCAGTCGGGGAAGGGACAGCGCCTGGCCTCAGACGCCCCTCACAATGGTGGAAGGCACCCCCCCCGGGGACGCCCTTCCGCCACCCCCACAGCGAGCAACGCCGGCCCGCAAGGGCGCACGCTGCGGGGCTGGTGCTGGGTCCCCACGCCCGCACCGACCGCACCCGGGACACACGGGCCGCGGAACCCTGGCGGCCCGCTCCAGAGGACGGGCGGCCGGGGGAGGGACAGCGCCTGACACCAGACGCCCCTCACAACGGTGGCAGGCCACCCCCCCCCCAGGGACGGCCCCCAACCAGCCCCGCGGCACGCAGCCCCCGCAGGGCATGCAGGCCAAGGGGACAGCGTTGGGCCCCCACACCCACACACCCGCGCCCACAGCACGTGGGTGGCGGACCCGAACAGCACGCCCAGAGGGTGGGCAGTCGGGGGAGGGATAGCGCCTGACCTCAGACGCCCCTCACAATGGTGGAAGGCACCCCCCCCGGGGACGCCCTTCCGCCAACCCCACAGCGAGCAACGCCCGCCCGCAAGGGCGCACGCTGTGGGGCCAATGCTAGGTCCCCACGCCCGCACCGACCGCACCTGGGACACACGGGTCGCGGAACCCTGGCTGCCCGCTCCACAGGACGGGCGGCCGCGGGAGGGACAGCGCCTGACACCAGACGCCCCTCGGAACAGTGGCAGGCCGCCCCCCCCCGGGGATGGCCCCCCACCACTCCAGCGGCACGCAGGCCCCGCAGGGCATGCAGGCCAAGGGGACAGTGTTGGGCCCCCTCACCCACACACCCGCGCCCACAGCACGTGGGTGGCGCACCTCAACAGCCCGCCCAGTGGGCGGGCAGTCACGGGAGGGACAGCGCCTGACCTCAGACGCCCCTCACAATGGTGGAAGGCACCCCCCCCGGGGACACCCTTCCGCCACCCCCACAGCGAGCAACGCCGGCCCGCAAAGGCGCACGCAGTGGGGCCGGTGCTGGGTCCCAACGCCCGCACCGACCGCACCCGGGACACACGGGTCGCGGGACCCCGGCTGCCCGCTCCACAGGACGGGCGGCCGGGGGAGGGACAGCGCCTGACACCAGACGCCCCTCACAACGGTGGCAGGCCACCCCCCCCGGGGGCGGCCCCCCACCACCCTCGCGGCACGCAGCCTCCACAGGGCATGCAGGCCAAGGGGACAGTGTTGGGCCCCCACACCCACACACCCGCGCCCACAGCACGTGGGTGGCGGACCCCAACAGCACGCCCAGAGGGCGGGCAGTCAGGGGAGGGACAGCGCCTGACCTCAGACGCCCCTCACAATGGTGGAAGGCAGCCCCCCCGGGGACGCCCTTCCGCCACCCCCACAGCGAGCAACGCCGGCCCGCAAGGGCGCACGCTGTGGGGCCGATGCTGGGTCCCAACGCCCGCACCAACCGCACCCGGGACACACGGGTCGCGGAACCCTGGCTGTCCGCTCCAGAGGACGGGCGGCCGGGGGAGGGACAGCGCCTGACACCAGACGCCCCTCACAACGGTGGAAGGCCACCCCTCCCGGGGACGGCCTCCCACCACCCCCGCGGCACGCAGCCCCCACAGGGCATGCAGGCCAAGGGGACAGTGTTGGGCCCCCACACCCACACACTCGCGCCCACAGCACAAGGGTGGCGGACCCCAACAGCCCGCCCAGTGGGCGGGCAGTCGGGGGAGGGACAGCGCCTGACCTCAGACGCCCCTCAGAATGGTGGAAGACACCCCCCCCGGGGACGCCCTTCCGCCACCCCCACAGCGAGCAACGCTGGCCCGCAAGGGCGCACGCTGTGGGACCGGCGCTGGGTCCCCACGCCCGCACCAACCGCACCCGGGACACACGGGCCGCGGAACCCTGGCTGCCCGCTCCAGAGGACGGGCGGCCGGGGGAGGGACAGCGCCTGACACCAGACGCCCCTCACAACGTCGGCAGGCCACCCCCCCCCGGGGACGGCCCCCAACCACCCCCGCGGCACGCAGCCCCCACAGGGCATGCAGGCCAAGGGGACAGTGTTGGGCCCCCACACCCACTCACCCGCACCCACAGCACGTGGGTGGCGGACCCCAACAGCCCGCCCAGTGGGCGGGCAGTCGGGGGAGGGACAGCGCCTGACCTCAGACGCCCCTCACGATGGTGGAAGGCACCCCCCCCGGGGACGCCTATCCGCCACCCCCACAGCGAGCAACGCCGGCCCGCAAGGGCACACGCTGTGGGGCCGGTGCTGGGTCCCCACGCCCGCACCGACCGCACCCGGGACACACGGGTCGCAGAACCCCGGCCGCCCTTTCCAGACGGCGGGCGGCCGGGGGAGAGACAGCGCCTGGCACCAGACGCCCCTCAGAACGGTGGCAGGCCAGCCCCCCCCGGGAACAGCCCCCCACCTACCCCGCGGCACGCAGCCCCCACAGGGCATGCAGGCCAAGGGGACAGTGTTGGGCCCCCACAACCACAAGCCCGCGACCACAGCATGTGGGTGGCGGACCCCAAGAGCCGGCCCAGTGGGCGGGCAGTTTGGGGAGGGGGAGCGCCTGACCACAGACGCCTTTCACAACGGTGGAAGGCACCCCCCCGGGAACGCCCTTCCGCCAGCCCCACAGCGAGCAACGCCGGCCCGCAGGGGCGCACGCTGTGGGGCTGGTGCTGGGTCCCACGATTGCGCCAACCGCACCCGGGACACACGGGTCGCGGAGTCCCGGCTGCCCGCCCCAGAGGGCGGGCGGCCGGGGGAGGGACAGCGCCTGCCACCAGACGCCCCTCACAACGGTGGCAGGCTACTCCCCCCAGGGACGGCCCCCCACCACCCCCGCGGCACGCAGCCCCCACAGGGCATGCAGGCCAAGGGGACAGTGTTGGGCCCTCACACCCACACACCCGCGCCCACAGCACGTGGGTTGCGGACCCAAACAGCCGGCCCAGTAGGCGGCCAGTGGGGGGAGGGGGAGCGCCTGACCTCAGACGCCCCTCACAAAGGTGGAAGGCACCCCCCCCGGGGACGCCCTTCCGCCTTCCCCACAGCGAGCAACGCCGGCCCGCAAGGACGCACGCTGTGGGACCGGTGCTGGGTCCCAACGCCCGCACCGACCTCACCCGGAACACACCGGTCGCGGTACCCCGGCTGCCCGCAGCAGAGGACGGGCGGTCGGGGGAGGGACAGCGCCTGACACCAGACGCCCCTCACAACAGTGGCAGGCCACCCCCCCCGGGGACGGCCCCCCGCCACCCCCGCGGCACGCAGTCCCCACAGGGCGTGCAGGCGGACCCAGGTAGGGAGGAACCGGGACCGGACCGCCCCCCCCCAAGCACGCCAGACGGAGCAAAGGACCGGGGCAGGACACGCTGAGGGGCACGGACCACGTGGAACGGCCCTACCAGCGCCCAGCGCCGGGACCGGGCGAGGTGCGCACGCCACATCACCCCGGGGGGGGGGGGAGGGGACGCCGCGGGAGCGCGAGCACACACACACGCAAAGGGCACGCGGGGACTACCAGACGGGCCACCGGACCTAGCTCGCAGATCGTACAGACCGCGTGGAATGGCGTACCAGCGAGCGAGGGTAAGGGACACCCGGACAGGACGGCCCGCCACACGCAGTGCGGGACACGCGGGGCGGGAAGGGGGAAACGGGAGAGACACAACACCAGCTACCGTCCTGAGCCCCCCAAACCGGCCGCGAGCGCCGCGCACACACGGACGGGGCACTGCACCCGCCAAGGCAGTAGTGGCGCACTGCGCCACGCCCCAACCCCTAGGCAAGGCAGCCTCGGCGCCAGCCCAAGGGGGTCCCACTGGCGACAAGCCAGTAGCACGGGCCCGGCGGCGCCGGCGCCCCGGGCGACCACGCATTAGGGGGGCGACGCGGTGGGTAAGCGCCTGCAGCCACGGCTGCGAATTGATGCACTGACCGCGGAGTGGCGAAACGGGGAAGCTGGGGAGGGACGGGGCTCCAAGCCCTGTGAACCCGGGGGACTCCGCCACCAGGCAGGAGGTGCGTCTTGGAGGGCCCCCGACTAGGACCCGGTGGGGAGGATATCACCTGGCCCGACCAGGTGGCCCCCCGGGGCCGAAAGGCGTCTAGTACCCGCAAAATCAAACCTCAAACATCAAACCCCATGTTGATGAGCTCTAGCATGGGAATGCAGCCTTTGTCATCCCTTGCGGTGTTCAGCCTTTTCCTGGCAACGGCATAGACAACCGTATAACCGGGGGCATCATTTGGGAGCGTGAGGAATAGTGGAAACTCAAATGTTGGCTTGGCTTTGTCCTTGGTGAGAGAGATGATGTTCTTAGCACAAGACAAAGCGTCATCTTTGGACATCTCTATGTCCACACGGGCGCAGTTGTTTCCAAGAAGGGATGCCTTTTGCCATTTTATGGACCCTCGTTGGAATGCTGCATTTTCCGAAGTTACAGTGACATCATCCGGGGCTCCCCCATAATTTTTGTTGAACCATTGATAGGCATCCTCATGGACTGGTTTTTCGTCTAGTTGACCTAGATCTACTGCCAAGGGTGAGACCCTGAGGTACGTGGGAGGTTGATCCGGGAGTTGATGTACTTTGCGGATTTTTGCTCACGAGAGGGTGCGGAAACCTTCCCTTTCGGGGGCTTGCAAAATGGGGGTGATGTGTTCTTGTCCTTGAGGTTGGAATGCATATCGAGGGCCTGCGTTGTTGACAAACAAGAGAATAAGGTTTCTATCCGCAGCCGTGTTGGAAGAACGTAGCTCAACCTCTTGTTCGGTTACAAAGGCCCAATTTAGGTGCACATTGCTATAGATCTTGACATTTTCGATGAAGGGTGCAAATTTTGGGATGGATCTTTCGGTAATCAAGGAGCATGAGATTGGCCGGAACGCATCGGTCGTCAAACCCGGGTAGTGCAACAACCCCTTTCAGGTTGTGAGGTGTGGAGGAGAGCGCAAGCACAACATCATCGACATCTTTTTGCATAGTGGGAAGATTGTCTTCTTTGGCTTGTTTGTAGTTCGTAGAGAAACTCAAGAGTGACTCAGTGCCATTGGTTGAGGCTAACAAGGCAATTACCCACTTGGATATCCTCCTCACCGCTGCAGCCGTTGGATTATTTGAAAAAACCTATGCACACCGGCCCGCAGCCTCCATCTTCACAAAGCAGGTACATGAAATCCACTACAACTCTGCCAACAGTGTCTATCTCTGTGACGGGCTCAATGCAGATGGCATCTCCTTCACAGGAAGGAAAGGTCCCAACAACCTAGCAAGAGACAAGCTCATCGAAGAGATGACAGAAGAAGCAAAAACACAAGGACACGAAAACGAGGCAAACGATGAGATGCTCATGATCATACGGGCTGGCATCAAGCTTGGTGCGGATGAGCAAATGAAAAGTATCTTGCAAGGTCCCGCCCTTATTCCAAAGGACCCAAACAGAGAGAAGGGCCCTCCCGAAGAAAACGTGGATGACAAGGGCAGCCAAAGACAAGAAGACCAAGCAGAACAAGAAGATGAAAAGCAAGAGGTATCATTACTGATTCGAGACCGAGGTGGCAAAGTGATCGGTGGCCTTCCAACACACACTGACATGACATGGATGTTGGACATTGGTCTAGAGAATCAAGCAGCCAAAAAAGCAAAAGGGCTCACGGCATTCATTCTATGGATCATCATTGAAGCAACCACGGTGCAAATAGAGGAAACAACGGTGAACGTGAAAGAAGTGATGGTCATCTTGAAGTCACATGTCCCGCAGGGTTCCTCTCTGCAAGATCTTAAACACCTGTCCCGAAGATCCTTCACCCATCAAGGATGGGGGTCCCCTGCAATTGATGACACCGATCACGAGACAACCCCATCCCTCATGACGATGACACTGAGTGACAACCCCTACCCCTCTGCGTGGCAAAAGTTCAAAGTGAACGAAGAGTGCGTTTGGTTAAAGTCACTAGATGATGTTTTTAACATCGTTCCAACGGACTTCACGAAAATCACTCAAGGCAAGCCCAATTCTTCCAGCCAAACTGGGCAAATACACAACGCAGGTCTCGGCTATGATCCAAAATCCCCAAACAAGCCGAGTGGGCAAGTTGAGAGGAAAGAATCAAATGAGGCTCACATGCAAGAATTTGGAACCCACCTCCCTTTCAAAGACATCGAGTGGATAAGCTCCATGAGGCAGGAGTTCATCAAAGCAAAACACCAAATGCCTCAATTAAGGTTTGAAACCTGATAGTTCTGAAAATTACCCGTTTTAAACGATTTTGTTTGCAAAAATAACCGGTTTTGCCGATTAATAGTTTAGAAAATAACCGGTTTTTCTGATGAATTGCCCTTTACTAACCAAAATCTTGCCATCGGCAGAAGAGAGCCCATAAAAGTCGGAGCATAATGACCAAAACTACGTCGGAAGTTGTAATTCACCATCCGCCATCATTTATTGCTACCAAAGCCCTTGTGTAGTGCAAAAATCCAACAAAATGTAATGCCGACAAGAGCCCGATAAATTTGCAACCATTCCGATCCATTGGTTTCAATCAGTTTTCAAAATAACCGGTTGTGCCAATTTTTTTGAAAACAACCTCCGATTCTTGCCGATAACCAGTTTCTCCGATTAATCGGTAAAACTGGTTCCCAACCCCAGCCTCAATCTGCCTAATGCTCTTGTCCTTGGTTTGATTTTGATCATCCTTGTCGAAATCCTTCTTTTTGATCTATCTCCTTCCAACGTCTGCAAAGCACTCAAGAAAAATAACCAAAACTTAATATCATCCCGTCAATCTGTACAAACATTTTGAATGTAAAATACATACCTAAATTATGCTTTCTGATATGCCTACTTTCTTCTGATCTGGCCTATGCTACGCATGCGCGACACACGCGATCGCACTAGCGATCTTTACTCTGTGTCCCATTACACTCCCTTCCCAAGCTATTTGCTGGGGTCTACCTCAGCAAATGGCTGACTAAGGAAAATAGACGCTCAGATCTTTACACTAGTGTGGGGGGGGGGGGGGCTGAGCTGCTGTAGACAGCCCAACGCAGGGTGTCAAACAAAAAAGTCAAACGCACACCCAAAAAAAAAAATTTACTGTGGCGTGCTGCAGGACTGAAGTACACTGCAGCCCTACATACTAGTTAGCGTGGGGGTGGGGGTGCAACTGTTGGCCCGGACTACACTGCAACCTACAATACTAACCCGCCTACAAACAGAAACTGCCTGGAGCAATGGCTAAGCAGGCAATGCAGCATCAAAAGCCCCTTGGAAGAAAAAACAAAAGAGGGGGCTGTCAGAAAATCTTTAACAATTTTCTGCCTGCCTGTAAAAAGGTTAGCTAATGTACAAAATCCCTGCCTGCCCTGCAGCATACACAGCAAGTGTACTGGTGGTTCTGTTGTTGATCTCAGTCGTGCAGTGCAAAAAGGAAAACCTGAAATACTCTATAAAACCCATTAACCTGCACCTGATTAGGCTTCGGTCCTGCCCCGAATTCAGGACCCTTCATTGATATCCAGTTGCTGGTGCTGCAAAGACAAAGAGGAACTGAACATGCATATCATATAATAAAAAAAAAGACGACGTGTCAATCCTCAGGCATACCTGAAAACAATCTTTATCCAACACTGCTGATACCCACTTCCTTTGCACTGCTCACCTCCTGACCTGCACAACAGACACTTGTAGGTTAGAAACTACAAACACGCAAACGACAACTATGCTAATGCGCACGATGTATAAAAACGCAAACGAAACCACTGACATTCAACCTGAAAAATTTTTATCATTATATCCTGTTCTGTAACGCGTAACCGTACTTCTGTAATCGATAATAAAAAATAAACAGGCTGAATTCAAGCAAATCGCGTCAGCGCATTGACACCCCGCACGCACGCCAAATGCTCACACCAACCATACTTGAAAAGAATGAAAAAAACACTTCAAACACAACAAAAAAATACATCACAGAAAAAAATACAAACTAAGAAACAGACTGGAAGAAAAAAGACTGGGCAACACACAAAAACTGGACAAGAGGAATTAAAAGACATACACTCCAATCACGGGTCATGTGGAAAAAATATTCGAAGAGCCTACACAGAAAAAAAAACTGTCAAGTTGCCCGAGGCAGCGGTAACACTCCTGTCTGGCTACGCCCCCGCAGGCAAACAGAGGCCGTGGCGAATCACCCGCCCGACCCGAGTAGGCGCCACCCCCAGAAAAAGAATCGCCCTTCAACTCAAGGTGGGGTGTCCTGCCGTACAAACCCAAGGCCAGGACTAGGAAAATTAAAGGGCTTAAGAAGACGCCCAAAGGCCTACGAGACTTATAAGGCGCCTCGAGCAGGATTTGCTATGCCGACAGTGGGGGTTACTGTCTTACCTAAAGGAGTGCTCGCTAAGCACAGGACCAACCAAACAACAAACTGCCACTCACCGGCTAAGAACAGAAGAAGTAGAAGTAGAGACTACCAACAACACAAACAGAAAATGAAGGGAACAAAGAGGAAGCAGAAGCACCCAAAATCGGTCGTGCGTTTCCGCCGAAGGCGAAGGAACGCAACTGCAACCAAACAAACAAGCCCAAAAAGATACAAAAAAACACCGAAATGAGAAAAACTGACAAAATTTGCCAAAACAAGAAAAGGAAGGCAAGCCTGTCTATACATATGCATATACAAACACACTGAAAGTTGAAAAACTCACTCACTGCACACAGAACACATACCCAAAATGTACATTCAACTCATTTGAATCCTGGATTCTTGGCTGTTCAACCTGCAAAGGCAGGAGCACAAAAGCCAGGGCGACAGAGACACAAACAAACGAAGCGAACACACAGCAGGCATGCAACACACAACACACCTGTAAACAGGACGTGTCCGCGTGTGCTCACCTTTCGTGTCCCCTTGTGTTGCTCTTGTTCCACTTCTGCACAGACACACACACACAGAATCACAAAGCAGTACCAAAAAATAAACCCGTGACGAGGAAGTGAAACACGGTGAAGACAAAGCAGGCATGCAACAGTCGCCACACCTAAAACGTGTGCATTGTTGCTCACCATACCTGCATCCCACTTCTCTCGTGCTGCCGCTCCCATGACACGCTTGCGATGCTCTGCACCTGCAAAGCAGGAGTGGCACACGAAACGCAAAGCAGCGTCAAAATTTAATAATACAGTGACAACGGTCGCTGAAGCGAACGACGCAAACGACACAAAATGCAACACGACGCAAATTAAAAGGCTTGAAAGCAGCCAACACCAAAATTTACCTACTGTCACTCTCTGCCGTCCCTTGTCAAAGTCCACAGGCGCCTTCTCAGAAGGTGCTGCCGGCGCCACCGCGGTCCAAAGCAACGTGGGCGCCTCACTCTTTACGACGGCGCTGTGAAGGGGCTGTCAAGGGGCTGTCTCACCAGATCTGGCGCTAACCAAGGCGCTGCAGGCGCCCCATTCCTGCTGACGGCGGTGACCAACGCGCTGTAGGCGCCCCATTCCTGCTGACGGCGGTGACCAACACGCTGTTTCGCCCTCCTGGCGCCCAACAAAGTGCCATTATTGATGAAGGAGCCGTCAACTCCTTGTGGCGGCGCTCCTATCAGCGCCCTACTTCTGCTCGTGGCGGTCTGCACGGCGCAGTCGTTGATGAGAGCGCTGTCAGCACCTCACTCCTGCTGGCGGCGCTCCCATTATCTCCGTCCTGCTTCTGCTCATGGCGGCTCGTACAGCGCAGCCGCTCACAGCGCTGTAGGCGCTGTGCAATTGCCCTTGGCGCCGCTGTGAATCCTTGGCGCCGGACTCGTTCAACGTCGCAGCAAGCACGCACAGCATAAGCAAGACCTCTTTTTCGATTGACGGGATTGTAATGGTCCTGTACTTGGTTTGATTTTGATCATCCTTGTCGAAATCCTTCATTTTGATCTATCTCCTTCTAACGTCTGCGAAGCACTTAAGAACAATAACCAAAACTTAATATCATCCCGTCAATCTGTACAAACATTTGGAATGTAAAATACATACCTAAAATATGCTTTCTGATATGCCTACTTTATTCTGATCTGCCCTTTGCTACGCATGCGCGACAGACGCGATCGCACTAGCGATCTTTACTCTGTGTCCTAGAACACAGAGTAAAGATCGCTAGTGCGATCGTGTGTGTCGCGCATGCGTAGCATAGACCAGATCAGAATGAAGTAGGCATATCAGAAAGCATAATTTAGGTATGTATTTTACATTCAAAATGTTTGTACAGATTGACGGGATGATATTAAGGTTTGGTTATTGTTCTTGAGTGCTTTGCAGACCCCCCCCCCCCGCCCGCAAAAACTCGGTCAAATTTTCAAGAGCAAACAATCTGAGCCCTCACTCCCTCGCCACCACCCAGCCTCAACCCCAAATCACTAGTCCACCACCCCCGCAACCGTCTCCTATCAGAAAGATGTCCTTGATTAGTGCCCTAGATACTTTGATGAAATCCTGCAGGTTTTGAAGTTGAAATCCGGAACCAAAGCAGCAAGTAGAGCAAGAACAGGATGTGGATCGAATCAATGAATAGTTTTGAAATCCACTGTAACACAGAAGGGCTGCAGATAGACAAAGCAGGTATACACACAAGGATTCAATCACAAATGGAGAATACAAAAGATTTTATATGAAAACTAGACTGACTTTAGCCTCCAAGATAGCATCAAGCACTTCATGTGCACTCTTTTGGGTGAAATGGTGCTGGTTAGGAATGTGGGGCATAGGTGTCAGGACAACACAGAAAATGACTTGGCCAAGCAACTGAATTCAGAAACAGTTAAAAAGTAGAACCACAATACGTGGTAGAAACAATTGAGTATAGGGGTCTTGGGGTGGGAGACCACTAGGCTTAACCTCCAAGGCCTAAAGCATGAAATGCCTATTTGTTTCGGTATATCCTCCATGAAGGAAGGTACCTCCGCTCAGTTGAGTGGTAGGGGTGAACTTCATGGGGGGCTAGGGTTACAACCCTAGTTACTTTGAGAAAGTGTACTTTAGGCTTCAAAGGAGTGATAAAAATACTTAAGTTAGTCTTAGCATCAGCAAAAGGGTTTTAAGGGGGGCTTGGCCTGGATCAAGCCCTCGAAGAAAGACATGGCAGTGACTTTTTCTTACTCCCCCCTGGAGTACTAGTTAGCTAAGCTAGTAGGACCAAGGAAAAAGGCTCAAATATTCCAACAATTACCTCAGAAAATGCATTAAACTTACCAAAAGCATCCTCATCAGTTCAAAGAAGCCTATCACACTGTAGGTACCCTCGAAGAAACAGTGTAATGTATGAATGATGTCCCTTCGATGGGGCATTCCTCAAAAGTTGCCAGCGTGCGACGAAGACTTTTGGTAAAAATTTGGGGGTAGTGGGGTTCGAACCCCGGACTCCCTCCCTAGAGCACATATGCTTGCCCACTAGGGTACAGTCGAACGCTGTAACGCAAACAGCGATCGCTGTATAAACAGCGTTTTAGTAAACGTCCCGACCAAGGGCCAGGGCGGAGCAATACTCCCAATGGAGGACACAAATTTCGAGGAGCTGAAAAAAATAGAAAATGTAATCAACAGGGAGTGATTCCTGTGGTTTAGCGAAAGATGTAGCGATTGAACAAGTCAAATCGCTAAAAATTGACAAAATCACGCGAGTAATCGTCATTTTTTCACCAAAACTCAAAGTCGCAGACAAGCCCAACGGAGGCAGACTTCAAAAACAAGGTTGCGCAAGCGTAAACGGCTTTTGATAAAGAAGGTATGAGCCGTAGGTTTTTAACGTTCTAAAGGAAATTTTTGCACAGTTGCATCAACATTTTTATAAACTTTAGGGAAAAGTATTCAACCTCAACCCACACCACAGAGCAGGTGCACAACCCACCTCTCAGGTATGCCAGTGTCATCTCACCCGCCTGCATTGCGTTCGTGTGGGTTGCTTCATTAAAACGTTAGGGTTGTCAACGCTGTGTTCGTTGGGGGTTCGGGTGCTCCTCTCTCTTGCTCTGCACAGGTTAAATCAGGAATGACAGGTATGCGATGCGAATGGAGCGCGCAGCGCGCATTTAGGGTTAGAATATGTGCTGTGCTCGCGATGCATGTGCCTAATTGAGGCAATCACACGCTGTGGCGCTTTTCCCTGTACCGCAATTCATCCTTGTTCTCTCTTCACAGGTAAGAAGAGAAAGTGTTTGCTGGTGTGTAGCCGTAGCGTTAAAGTAGGGTTGCTTAAAACGCTTAGGCTTGTTTATAACTTGCAATAGGGTTGTCTTGCGTTCGCTTCACTTTGTCATTCACACAATGCATGGTGAGTAAGGTAGGTAAGCCCAGGAGGAGCTCACCTCCTGGTTGAGTCAGTGTGATTGTGGTCTCGCCTCCCTTCCCTGCATGCGTGCACACGATGCATTAAAGGGACTTGACAGTAGGCCACGCGCTGTGCACGTGGTATGAACCCTTGCCAGGTTACCCAGGGCTTTGCCCTACGTTCCATAAGGGAACGGGCGAAGTCCTTAAGCTTGCTTGCTTGCAACTGGGTTCAGGAACAGTGAATTATAGGGCACACCAAGAAGCGTATAATACATGGAGTGTGTCTTGGTTCCTCCGTCTAATCCCTTCATTGGCCTCTGTTGTACAGGTGGGAGAGGTTCAGGGTGATTGGTGCACGCAGCAGCTGCCTTCGGCGGCTATCCCATTTTTCTGCCCCAGCTAAACAGGGGCGCTGATCACACAATCAATTGACTGCGCCTCAGCCAGGAGTGGTGAGGGGAGTTCGACTCCACAGACATCCGCGCTGTGCACGCCATCTGGGCGCCCTTCCCCTCCAAGCCCTAGCGGGGAAACGTGTTGTGACGTCCCTGTTAGGCCACAGTTGCTTAGCAGCGCTGTTTTCTCTTGTCTTCTTCACAGGAGGGTCAATAGGACCCGAAACCTCATTGACAGCAACATCAAGTAGCGTGTGTAGGGGTTAGGGTCAGCAGGCCTGGCGGGAGTTGAGTGCAGGCGATGAGTGCTCACCCTGCCTTCAAAGGCCGGTGCTGGCGTTAGTGAGTGTAGTGTAGTGGTGTCTCCTGTCCCGCGTGCTTTTCCTCGTGGGCAGGGGAGTGCGTTAGCTTTTGGCCTTTAGCAAAAAGGGGCGTTTTGTATGCCCTTAGCACACTTGGCCACCCCTCCCCTCTAGTAGGTAGGGCTTTTGCCGTCTTCCCCAAAGGATAGGTGCCAGCACAGAAATTGGGCGCCATAGGAGTGGTACTGAACTGACTCGGAACTTTGGTCCGACATCAGCGAGGCCCATTGAGTTGGGAGCCACGCCGGGGGGAGAAGTGAGACACACACAGACATACGTAGCACACATAGGGGTATGGTAAACCCTGTAAGGAAGGGTAGAACCCCATGGGTCCGCACCAGTCAGGGGTCCTAACTGTGGGCTCGCTTGTCCCCAAGGGGGGAAGACATACCTTGCCTCATAACACCTTGCTTGTCATTCCCCCCTGATGTAGTAAGCCACCGTTCTTCGTTGGCTCCCCAAGGTCATTACATCAGGGCAGTCCCCATGCAACACATGGTCAACAAGCCATATACTCGCTGGGTGGCTGCAAACCTCCTAAGCGGCCACCTGGTCCACGCTGGAAACCATAGGCATGGGTCTGCAGGGCACAGACAGGGTCAGTGCAGTGCTCAGTAAGCAGTAGTCTGTGAAAAAAAAACAATGGCCTTCGGCCAGGGAGTGGTTGTCACGGGGTGCTAACGGTCCTGTCCTGCGATGCAATGCGGGGCAACTGTGACAAATGCTCTTACACCCATACACAGGCACGTCTGCACAAGAGTGCTCACTGCACCTGTGAGGTTAGAACACAGTCAGTAGACCGACACAGGGGAAATAGTTTCGCTTTTTACGCTGGGACATAGTCTCAGCACGGGTCAGTAGCTGCCCCTCGTTGTTCTCAATGAGGCAGGAGCGGAAGATAGGGTTGATACTCCCATCTGGTTGTATGAAGGCTGACATAGGTTCCCAGGTCCCCTCAGATAGCCCATAGCCATCCCACAGGGTTAGGAATTTCCAGCCCTGTTTATACTCGTGGCGAGCAATACCTGCAACCACGTGGTAACCATCAACTGCCATCTCATCGACAGTTATCTGTTCGAGTTCGTCTGCCTCCCCTGGACTGGCAGCGTTCTCTAGGTCTATACCCTCAACCTCACTGTCGCTGAGGCGCCACTCATCCCAACACAAATCCTCAGGGGAGTGATAGTGCCTCAACTGTTTGGGTGCACACAGCAGTTCACCACCTAGACGTGGACTGCACCTGACATGGATCCTGGATCCCTCTCTCCTGATGATACGATAGGGTCCAAATAAGGGTCCTGTAGGCAGTTACGTGGCCAGGAGGGTAGGCGTGAATGGTGAACCAAAACAAGGTCACCAACCTTGAAGCTGGCAGGTCGCCGTAGGCGGTTCCGTCGGCTCAGTTCACGGTCACGGATGTGTCTCAGGTTAGTCCCAGCCTGGTTAGCCAGAGACTGCTTGTGTTCCAGCCAATCTTTCACAGGGCTCTTGAAGTCCTCAGGGAAGGGTGTTTTGAAGGACCAAGCAGGTCGTCCTCCATGGAACAGTTCGTTGGGGGTGAAACCTGCAGAAGAGCTCCGCTGTGAGTTCATGGTCAGCACTGCCCAGGGCACTAGGCATACCCAGTCCTTGGTACGCTCCTGTTTCATCAGGAATCTTAAGTTTTGCTCCACCACACGGTTCTGTCTCTCACAGAGAGGGTTAGACGTGTGAGTATAGGGCACACCTGTGGTTACCTCCACATTGAGGGCATTTAGCAATCGTTTGTACCACCCAGTGTCACTGCGGATGCATACATCCTCATCAGAGTGCACCTGCTTAGGTGCCCCATAGGGTTCAAACCATTATTCGACCAACAGTTTCACAGTCTGCTCACCTGTGATTTTCTTATTGCAAGGGAACACACAGGTGAAGCGAGATAGGCCACAGGTGACCACTAGGCAACTATCATAGCCGCCGAAGCGTGGTAGGCCGTGGTTGAGGTCCACATAGAGAAGAGAGTTAGCACAATAGGGTATGGGTAAGCTGGAGATCAGGCTCCTATCCCTACTGTCGCTCTGCTTGCTGGCATGACAGCCACAAGCATCCACAATGGTCTGCATACGCGACCTCAGTTCAGTCAGGGTTAGACGAGAGTAGAAACACTCACGGAAGAAGTCCACTGAGCGATTAGCGCCAGTGTGACCAGAACGGAGACGGGACCACTGTAGGCACCCATCCAGTCGTGCCTCAGGCACCACAATTCGGTCCTCGTAGACGAAGTACTGATTGTTTTTATACCACTGGTGCCCGTCAATGACACGGGGTTCGAGACCAGTGCTGAGGGTTTGGAGAATTTCTTTATACCCTGACTGATAGTCGGTTAGACTCCAACCCTCCAGGATTCCAGCAGTGCGCATGGACGGGTCAAGCTGGACATCCATACGCTGGAAAGCCTCTCTGGCGAGACCCTCAGAGCTCTCAACTATAAGTGCATCGAAGTTGTTGCGCGATATATAGTCAGACAGTTCATTCTTTATTCCGGAGATATGATGCACTGTAAGCCTGAACTGGCTCAGGCAAGTCCACCACGGCTTTAGCTTTGCTTTCTCTGGTGGTGCGCCCTTCTGAAAAGACTTCACAGGTTCCTGGTCACACAGCCAGACAATAGGGTTAGATCCCAGGAGTCGGGATTGTGACAAAAGCACCAACATACCGGCCAGGAGTTCCTGGTCATAGGTGCTGTAATTGGAACGCGCTTGGTTACATTTCCAATTCCAGTATGCCAGTGGCACCAGTCGCCACTCACTGGTAGGATAGTCATGTTTCAACGAACCATCACGGTTCAGTCCACTAGTACGATAATGGCAGTGGGTTACTTCAGCGGGGATAAGGTCCTGCCATTGATAGATCGTACCACCCCCCCCTACATCACTGGCATCAGTGATCAGGACTATCTTGCCCTTAGGGCAGGGTACTCCCAGGCAGTTGGAGGAGGCAATTTTCTTCTTCAACTCCTGGAAACACTCTTCCTCTCTGGCGGTCCACCTCCAGGGAGTAGTTTTCTTGATTAGGTCAGTGAGGGGGGCAGAGGAGTAAGTAAGATTGTGGATGTGACGCCGGTAGAAATTACAGGCGCCCTCAAAACTCCTCACGTCGTGTAGACCCTTCTTAGGGTCATCGCGAATCTGCATGTCCTGTAGGGGCTGCATCTTAGACGCGGCTGGTTTTCACCAACCATACCCCACGTCGAAACCCAAATATTCCATCTCCTCTTTCATAAACTCACATTTTTCAAGTTTAATTCGGAGATGGTTTTCTTCACAAACAATGAAAAATTCACGGAGGAGAAGAACATGGTCCTCTTGGGTATTAGTACCCAAACTCACGTCGTCGATGTGAGCCTCCATTTCTGCACCCCGAGAAATCAACTCCTGTGATAGAGGCCTGCGCCTCAGTATGTACGAGATTTTGTTCATTAGCTCCTGGAAGAGCGCTGGGGCATTAGCCACCCCGAAAAGCATAACCTTCTACTTGAAGAAACGGCCCTTAGGGGTTATAAAAGCCAGCAGCTCCTGAGCTGCGGCGGTTAGGTCCACCTGCCAGAGACCAGAGCGTTTGTCCATTTTGGTCTTCCACCTGCATTTGGCAATACGCTCCAGGGTATTTTCCATGTTAGGAATACTACCTGAGTGGTTCTGGGTTTTCTTGTTGACCTCACCATAGTCAACAACCAGTCGTAGGGCAGTCGACCCTGGTTTGGCAACCAGGAAACAAGGACTGCAGTGATGGGGGTAGTCCCCCTTCTTATATTCTTCAGCGAGGCCAGCATCAATACATTCCTGGATCTGGCGCTCGATTTCTTCAACCTGTTCCTGTGGAGCGGGATAGGGACGACGCCTCACTCGCGTCTTTTCAAATTCAGGTTTCAGTTTCAGGTCCATCTGGACCAGTTTTTTACAAGAGAGGGGAGGCGGCAAGGCGCCGAACACCTCCTCATAGGTTATCAGCAGTTTCTTCAGTCGGGGGTCAAGGTTAAGACTCTCGAGTTTCTGCAGGAAATCCTCCTCAGCATGGGGGTTGCTCTTTCCATGTTCTTTGTTTTTCTGCCCATCAGCAGCTTCGGCAGGCACAGAACCATCGTCCCACTCAGGGGGACATTGCTGCCCATAGTGCAGAGAATGCACTAGCGGTATCTCAGGATCAGGCAGCGTATAGGAATCATCGTCCTTCTCAGACCAGATGGAGGATTTCCAGGTCTGTCTGAGGTATTGCAGCCGCTCTTGGCGCTCAATACCTTCGGCCTTCAGGTACAACAGCCGCCGGAGTTCCTGAGTGTCATGCTCAGACAATGGCATGTTATTAGAAGCAGGTCGCGCCAGAGCATCAGCACTCCGGGCCACGGGTTCACCTGTGTGCATAGGCTGCATGTGTAGCACTGGCTTCCCAACAGGGGAAGCGGGCTCAGAGGTTGACTCTAGATCTACCTCCTCTAGCAACAGCTGGGCTAGGAAGGCACTGTGTTTTAGGTCAACACAGCTGGGATCAACAGGAGGGATGGTGCTGGCGATCTCAGACAGCTGGTCGTCAGCATCCTCCTTTACAGCTGCAGGTTCCGGATAGCCATCGGGAGACTCACACCCTGTAAGTGTGGCAGATAGGTGCTCAGGAGATCGATTTTTGAGATCAGAAAGGGTCAGGCCACGATTTTCGGCCATGACCTCTTTCAGTAGCACCTGGTCTAGGTCACACAGGGGTACAGGATTGAGAGATCCATCGACGATGGACAGGATACTGGCCCACTCAGGGGCCTGCATAGCTGTGTCTGAGTCCTCAGGCACATAGATGGGGCCATCGGGGAGTTGCACTCTTCCCACGGTCATTCGATCTAGCATACGGCGCCAGTAAGCATGTTCACCAGAGCAGCCCCAGTCAGGGGTGCACATGACAACCCTTCCTCCGTCATAAGCGATTTTGGTTAGAATCTTCGCGAGCAGGGAGAAGGGAGGGTTAGCATACGCTAGGCCCATTGCTTTCCAGAAGAAACAGAAAGCATTGTTCAATTGTTTCGAGCAGTACAACTGCATGATGTGCTGTTGTTGGCTAGCAAACAATTCCACCTGGATCTCATCCAGGTTTACCTGAAGGGCCACCAGTCCATTTTCAAGAACGTGACGGGCCAATTGGTAGTTTTCAGTACGATAGTTAGTCTTGGATGCGTAGCGCAGCCCAGACTCTTTTCCTCCTGACAGCTCCAAAGGTACGGACAACAGCCCACTGCCAAAGTTGCAGTGCAAAGAATAGGGGCGCTGGAGAGATGGCATTTTTACCTGGGGGTTTCTTCGTAGGAAGTCTGTACCAATGACGATGTCAAAGGCGTCGGTGTCCAGCACTCTGCAGTGTTGGGTCACGGTTTCGTCGCCCAGGCATATAGTCACATCGACCCCCCCCAAGGAATGGATGGTACGCCCATCCCCTACTCTTATGGCCACGGTCTTAGTTTTCTTGAAAGTCCTTAGCAGGCGCCGGGCCACTATGGAAAGTGGTGCACCGGTGGGAAGCGCCGCTCGAAAACCTTGATCCCCGATTTTCACGAGGATCCAGAAAACTAAGTGCTCCTCTTCGGAGCCGCCCCCCTACTCCTGATCAGGGAACTTGACATCCACCCCTGCAGCTATGAGGGACCTGGCCATCCAGGCCAAGCGCCTCTTCTTGGAGTTATTACCCTCAGGGGTAGCGTTATCCCCCTTGGGGCGCTTCTTTGGATCACCTGCGGCAGGAGGGGGTGTAGCAGCAGGAGGAGGTGTAGCAACGGGCGCTGATGAGCACCTCTGGGGGTTAGGGGGTCCACCTTTGCCACCCCCCTTGCCACCTCCTTTGCCACCTTTGTCCCCATTCTGCGGATTTTTGGTGGGTGTCTGGGTCTTCTGGCGTTCAGCCTCCTGCCGCTTGAGTTTATCACTCTCGCATTTCTTTATGTGACATTCGTCTTCGTAGTGACGACGTTTGCCACAATAGCCACAGGTGATGATACACCTGAAATGATCCTGATGGGTCACAGGTTTTCCATCCTTGGTATGCTGCTGTCGCTTCATCTGCAGCATACAGCTACTGCGTTGGTCGCAGTCAGGGGCATGAGAAGGCCCCCCCTTGTCATTGACAGGTTTGCAGTAGAACAAAGGGGGTGTACGTGCATCAGGTTTAACCTCATTCATGGCATGTAGGTTACCCCTTCCTTTACACACCTCCCTGATTGGCGTTAGTGGGATTTTCAGGCCCTTTACCCTCGCCACGTTCGGGGGTAGGGTTACCCTTTCGACCCAAGTGCTTCTTGAGGAATTTCTCCATGTGGGAATCATTCTCCCTCTCGAGAGCTAGCTCAATCAGAAGGTCCACCAGTTCATCGTACGAGTGGGTCCGACTCTTCCTCTCAGAGGTAGAGCGGCGATCATCCCACGTACGTTGGGGGATCTTACTCATGAGCCACAGGTGGGGCTCAGTGGCTCCGTAGGAGCCCACGGTCATCCGCGAAAACAGATACTCCAAGTCGCACACGTATTCAGAGATTCGCGCAGCAGAAGGAAACTCAGGGAGCATAGGTAGCTCCTCCATCTGTGTGCGCACACTGAGGTCAGTCTCATAGACTGGGAACGTTTTCTCCAACCTCTGGAGTACATCTTCCCAGGTGGAACAGGTTTTCACAATCTGTTTCACCTGTTTTTTGCAAAATTTTCTTTTCGCATGAGCATTACAGCAGTGAGCATTTGGTGGCCACATCCACATGGGATTGGCCAGTCAGCAAAAGAAACCCAGCAAATTCTTCTGCCCTTTCGGGCAGATTTTTGGGGTCGAACTCCGGCAGTTCCAGCTGGATGTTCGCCTGGGCAATAGGTCTGCCCATCTTCCCACCCCCCGGAGTTAGGCCAGAAGGTGATACGCCGGCAAGAGGTGCCAGGGCTGACAGCCCTCTTTTCTCAGTCTCTGTCACAGGCACGTCCTGTAGTTCAGCGATAGGGACTGTCCTGGCGCGAGGATGAAAAGGGCTGGGGCAAGTGACCTTGGGTAGCAACCTGGAAACCCTTGATCTTTTGAGATCATCAGCCAACGTGCTCAGTCCGCGTGAGGGTGAGGCCAGTGCTGGCTGTGGTAAGGGTTCAGTGATACCCAACTTAGCTTTGACAGCCTCAGAAAGGGCTGTCACATCAGGGTCTTCGGACCCAGACAGTAATTTGGCCAGTAACTGGGCCGTACGGTCCAGGGCCCCATGAGTTGGCTCTGGTAGATGGGAAGCTTTCACATATGGGGGGCACACTTCAGGGCTCCTGCTACTGATTGGCAGCTCCGGACGCCATACTGGCCCTCGAGGTCGCCTGGGTAGAGACACTGTGTCGTCCAGGTCCATAGGTGGGCCAAAGTAAGGGCAGGAAGCCATGTCCGTGTACGGTGGGGATCCCAAGGCGTCTAGTGGTTCCTCTCCATCTTCGCCTGTGACGGGCTTGTAGTACTCGTCGTGGAGAATATATTCGTTGATCTTCCTTCTGAATTTGCCTTCTTCCTCAGGTTCTCGAGCTGGGGTAGCCGTTGAAGAAGAAGCTGGGCATATGGATCTGGAGATCGATGCAGCAACCCTTCGGCGGAGGTGCTGAAGGCTATCACCACGGGCCGCTAAGGCCTCTGTGGTTAATCTGGGCGCATCTTGTTCCGCCCTTCTGTGTACTGGATCTTCTTGAGACCCAGATGCGGCTCCGAGTTTGGGCTCACTCATTGAGGTGGGCCCACTGTTGCCAATTTGAACTTGTACACTTTGAATTGCCCAGGTCCTGGCAGACATCTGTACTGATGGCGTGGACATTTTGTTTTGGTTTTGGCTTGTGTTCTTCTCAGAGTCGGTTCGAAAGGTTCTCAAGGGTTGCCTCTGCTACCGGAAAGGTGTCCTTGATGAGTGCCCTAGATATTTTGATGAAGTCCTGCAGGTTTTGAAGTTGAAATCCCAAACCAAAGCAGCAAGTAGAGCAAGAACAGGATGTGGATTGAAACAATGAAGAGTTTTGAAATCCAGTGTAACACAGAAGGGCTGCAGATAGACAAAGCAGGTATACACACAAAGATTCAATCACAAATGGATAATACAAAAGATCTTATATGAAAACTGGACTGACTCTAGCCGCCAAGATAGCATCAAGCACTTCATGTGCACTCTTTCGGGTGAAATGGTGCTGGTTAGGAATGTGGGGCATAGGTGTCAGGCCAACACAGAAAATGACTTGGCCAAGCAACTGAATTCAGAAACAGTTAAAACGTAGAACCAGAATAAGTGGTAGAAACAATTGAGTATAGGGGTCTTGGGGTGGGAGACCACTAGGCTTAGCCTCCAAGGCCTAAAGCAGGAAGTGCCTATTTTATTTCGGTATATCCTCCCTGAAGGAAGGTACCTCCGCTCAGTTGTGCTTGGGAAGGCATTGTCGCGGCCATTCCGTTCATGTGTCCTGGGTGGGAGGCTGTCCCCATATGTGTCCATGGGTAAGGCCACATGCCCTCTCCATTGGGCGGCAGCTCTGGGGGCTGCCCAGCCGTGTGGAGTATCTCTCACCACAAGGGGTATTGCTCCCGCTAGTCTACAGTACGACCGCCTCACCCTTGTGGCTTGAGTTGCGCGGCCTCTCTGCTTGGCAGGCGACCCCCTCCTGGACTGTGTACCAGCTCGCCTGTCAACGTTTGCTTCCATGGCTATGGATGACGTTTGCTGTGGTCCCCGATGCAGCCTGGCCGGGCTCGGACCAGTGGCCTTGGGGTACCGCCCCTGCTACTGGCCCGGTGGGTCGGCTGGGTCGCCCCAGTGTGCCCAACGCATGGGGTGTTGGTTCTTTCCTGTCCCTCAGCCGCCCTACGTGTGCACTTGTGTGCGGTGTCCTAGGCCACTTGGCTCCTGTTCATCGGTGTGCGCGCTTGGTGCGTGGTTTTGCTTGTGCGGTGTCCTGGGTCACTTGGCTCCTGTTCACCGGTGTGCCCGCTCGGTTTGTTGTTTTGCTTGTGCGCTGTCCCCGGCCACTTGGCTTCTGTTCACCGGTGTGCCCGCTCGGTGTGTTGCTTTGCGTGTGCGCTGTCCTGGGCCACTGGGCTCCTGTTCACCGGTGTGCCTGCCTGGTTTGTTGTGTTGCTTGTGCGGTGTTCTGGGCCACTTGACTCCTGCTCACCGGTGTGCCCGCTGGGTGTGTAGTTTGTTTGTGCGATGTACCGGGCCACTTGGCTCCTGTTCACCCGTGTGCCCGCTTGCTGCGTTCCTTTGCGTGTGCGGTGTCCTGGGCCACTTGGCTCCTGTTCACCGGTGTACCTGCTCGGTGTGTTGTTTTGCGTGTGCGGTGTCCTCAGCCACTCAGCTCCTGTTCACCGGTGTGCCCGCACGGTGTGTTGTTTTGCTTGTGCGCTGTCCTGGGCCACTTGGTTCCTGTTCACCGGCGTGCCCGTTCAGTGCGTTGCTTTGCGTGTGCGGTGTCATGGGCCACTTGGCTCCTGTTCACCGGTGTGGCCGCGTGGTTTGTTGTGTTGCGTGCGCGGTGTCCTGGGTCACTGGGCTCCTGTTCAGCGGTGTGCCCGGGTGGTTTGTTGTGTTGCGTGTGCGGTGTCCTGGGCCACTTGACTCCTGTTCACTAGTGTGCCCACTCGGTGCCTTGCTTTGCGTGTGCGGTGTCCTTGGCCACTTGGCTCCTGTTCACCGCTGTGCACGCTCGGTGTATTGTTTTGCGTGTGCGGTGTCCTGGGCCACTCAGCTCCTGTTCACCGGTGTGCCCGCACGGTGTGTTGTTTTGCTTGTGCGCTGTCCTGGGCCACTTGGTTCCTGTTCACCGGCGTGCCCGTTCAGTGCGTTGCTTTGCGTGTGCGGTGTCATAGGCCACTTGGCTTCTGTTCACCGGTGTGCCTGCTCGGTGTGTTGTTTCGCTTGTGCGGTGTCCTGGGCCACTTCGCTCCTGTTCACCGCTGTCCCCGCTCGGTGTGTTGTTTTGCTTGTGCGGTGTCCTTGGCCACTTGGCTCCTGTTCACCGAAGTGCCTGTTTGGTGTGTTGTGTTGCGTGTGCACTCTCCTGGGCCACTTGGCTCCTGTTCACCGGTGTGCCCGCTCGGTGTGTTGTTTTGCTTGTGCGGTGTCCTGGGCAACTTGGCTCCTGCTGACGGGTGTGCCCGCTTGTCGCGTTGCCTGTGTGTTCGGTGTCCTGGGCCACTTGGCTCCTGTTCACCGGTGTGCCTGCTCGGTGTGTTGTTTCGCTTGTGCGGTGTCCTGGGCCACTTGGCTCCTGTTCACTGGTGTGCCCGTTCGGTGCGTTGCTTTGCGTATGCGGTGTCCTGGGCGACTTGGCTCTTGTTCACCGGTGTGCACGCTCGGTGTGTTGTTTTGCTTGTGCGGTGTCCTGGGCCACTTGGCTCCTGTTCACCGGTGTGCCCGCTCGTCGCGTTGCCTGTGTGTGTGGTGTCCTGCGCCACTTGGCTCCTGTTCACCGGTGTGCCCGCTTGGTGCATTGTTTTGCGTCTGGTGTCCTGGGCCACTTGGCTCCTGTTCACCGATGTGCCTGCTCGGTGTGTTGTTTCGCTTGTGCCATGTCCTGGGCCACTTTGCCCCTGTTCACCGGTGTGCCGTTTCCGTGCGTTGCTTTGCGTGTGCCGTGTCCTGGGCCACCTGACTCCTGTTCACCAGTGTGCCCGCTCAGTGTGTTGTTTCGCTTCTGCGGTGTCCCGGGCCACTTGGCTCCCCTAGTGACCCCTTTTGCACACCTTTGAGCGTAGCGGTTGAACAGCGGTTGAACCCAGTTGAACAGCATTTTGCTGTTCAACCCCCCAGTTGAACTCGGTTGAACGCGGTTGAACAGTTCAACTGGCCTATCGCGCCAATCGGTGGCGCGTGCTCGCGCGATCACGCGTTCAACAGTGGTTAATTGGTAACTGTAGCCTGTCCCACAATTTTGGTTTTGAGCTGTTCCCTAAAACCCAGTTAAAACCTGGAACCTACTACCAATGGGCAGATGGCGGTGTGGTGACCACATACATGAAAACTGGAGCCGGCACGTGGTGGCCAACACGTGGCGGTAAAGGGAATGCACATGGTGTGTAGTAGTTGCCACCTGCTCGCTTTTTACTATATACATGACGCATTGAATTGAAGAATATTTAATTTCACCTTTGTGCAATATGGAAGTGTCACCAAAAATAACGTAACAATAAGAACAAATTAGACCACCAAGAGATTCCCCATTGTGGTTTCTTACTTGTATGCAAGGATCCCTCTCATTTTACAATCAAAAATGCCAACGTCAAACTTGAAGCAATGTATTGCAGATCACTACACTGGATTACAATCGGATGAATTGATGAGTGATTTGGTCAACTTGTTCACCGCATCCAAGCGTGGTCGTACACTATGGGAACGCCTCAAGACTAGAATGGGTAGTGGGCGGCGTAGTCGACGCAATGACCGGAAGGTCATGGAAAGGGTGTTTACACCCAAGGATGCCGTCCGGTTGATCCTTGACTTGGAAAGGCCGAACAATAGGTGTTCTACATGTCCTACATGCATACCATGGTGCGTTGCATGTATGCAAGGAGTGTTCAACCGTATGCGAGATGCGTTCAAGTGTGCGGTTGAACACATATGAAACAAATGCGACTCATGTTTGTGCAACATAGAGTGCCTACCTAGGTTTCATCGAACTATCACGTATATGTCTTCTTCCACATGCAATTGTGGCCCCATGTACATGCTACCATCAAGTGTTTTTGCATGAAAACAACAAATTGAACATTTGTTAAAGTCATGTTCAACTGCCCGGTTGAACAAGTTGAACGATTTCAACCAACGCTCACGTTGTGCACCAACGTTCACGTTGTGCGCGTCACTTTGTTCGAATTAACATGCCTCAAATTTAGGTACAAAAATCTAATATCTTGGGCCAACCGGCGAACAAAAGCTGCCCAAGAAAAGTTGGATGTTCATTGGGTGCACCCATTTCCATCTTTCAAGCGTATGCACCGTGAATGGCAACGATTGGCTAAGGCGCAAAAGTTGGAAACCACTATTCACAATGGCAAAGTTGGTGTACAAATCGGACTTACCGCATTTCTTTAATTATGTCGCAACACAAAAGGAGCTCATGGAGTCCATGGACTTTCCAATGATCGATGGCGAGCAATTATTCGTCATCATAATTAGAGGCGACGGGTTCCCATGTGGCTCACGCCCATGGGTGCAAATTGCTATTGGCTTTGCCAATCACATGGAAAAGGCCCGCATTCTTCAATATAATTGGACATTGGATGTCGCATTGACATCTGAACATGACGACGAAGCAATGCGTGTCTTATTTTGTGCCACGTTGCAACACATCCAAACTATCATTGATAGTGGATACATCCAAATGAATAATGTTTATTATCGTGCACGAATCATGTTGGGTGGAGACTCTCCATGGTTGCTTCTACTTTTAGGATTGTCGCCTTACTATGCCATTGGAAGCATCTACTCTTTTTCCACATGGTGTAGTAGGCGTGAACGATGGATGAACACTAAGGTGCGGCGCACAACGCACCTTGATGGAAAAGCGGTCACCTTACCTTTTGTGGCTTAGAACAGAGGCTACGGAGGTTCTGAAAAATATTTACCCATGGGGGGCGGGAATGTTTAGTGGGGATATAGTAGAATCACTAAACTATATATTAAAAGACCACTTCTTATGCTCAAGTGGGCGTGGCGGTGGCCCCGGTGGGCGTGTAGCTCGTGATAAGCGCATGCTAAAACAAGCGCACGAAAGGATCTTTCTGGCAAAAGAGCTACCACAGTGGGAACGTACGAGTGCGGGTGGAGAATGATCAAACTCTAGGTGTGGGCTATGTGGTTTGTCGTTGGTGCTTCATACTTTTTGCTCCGTGTTCCGTGTGCAACCGTGTTCAGCGGCACTTCAAGTTGTTCAACCGGTCGGTTGAGGTGTGCAAGCATGTTCAACCGCGCGAGTGTCTATTTTTCTTTGTTTTTAGGGGGGCGTCATGGAAGGACAACAAGCGTCGGCGCAACAAGCGATTGGGCTCGCACTCGTGCAGTTCTTACAAGCCGCACAAGGGGTACAAGGACCGCAAGCACCACAAGGTGCCCAAGTGCCGCAATTGGGACCACCGCAATTGGCCGCGCCGCAATTGCCACACCCAAATGTAATTGCGCCGACCCAAAGTGGGCCTACGGGATCAACGGTGGGTGATTTCCGTGGTGGTGGTTTCTTTACTACGGCGTGGATGGGTGGTGGGGGAGAGGGGGGGGCGCAGCGTCAAGCATGGATGCAATGTGGGCGTCAAATTGTGCAAGGGGCTGTTGTTGATGCACGAAAGGAAGTGATTTTCAATGCGTGGCGTACGCATGGGCCGGAGCGATGGGAGGGTGAAAGGTATGCCACCGTGGCGTATACATCTATCGCGTGGCACCGCCTTCCCGCTCCGATGCGCACTGAACTCCTGGACCTGGGGTTCGCATGGTGACAGGCACTGGGATTGTTCATCCAATTTGACGTGAATTGTTGGTGCCATTGTTGTGTGATTGCGATTACGTGCGGCATTTCTCCTAACGCGCTCCAGTGTGTGTTCAACCGTGTTCAACCGTGTTCAACCGTGTTCAACCGCGCGGTTGAACACGCAGTTGAACATGGCCGAACGCGTATGGGCGGCAATATGAAAGTAGCAGAAAATCCATGGTTTTGTGGTTATAATTGATTTGGATAAGGCAGGTGCACACTGCAAAAACCTCTGAACACCATCCACGATAGAATGGAAGCCAAAGGACCACAATGAAGGTCAAAGCTTAGGGGAATGTGTCAAGTGGGGTGTTCAACCGCATGGTTGAACACCAAGGCGGCGTTGACGCTACTCTTGGACATGATAGAAAGGGAGTGGCAATGTGAGGGGTATGGCATGGAATAGTGCATTGGGCATTAGTATGTTGTTAAAAGCATGGTACATCGTCATGGATGGTTTGGAATGGCATGGTGATACGTCAAAGGTTGAATTTTTGGTAAAATTGCACTACGCGCGGTGGGGGTGTTCAACCGCTGTTCAGGGGGGGTTCAAGGGCCCAGGTGAAGTCAGTTGAACACCGGTTGAACATAGGACATGGCACCATGGTGTGCAAAAGGGGTCACTAGGATCCTGTTCACCCGTGCGCCCGCTGGTTGCGTTGTTCTGCGCGTGCGGTGTCCTGGGCCACTTGGCTCCTGTTCACTGATGTGCCTGCTTGGTGCGCTGTTTCGTTTGTGTTTGCGGCGTCCTGGGCCACTTGGCTCCTGTTCACCGGTGTGCTCGCTCGGTGTGTTGTGCTGTGGGTTCCTCATGCGGGGCGTAGCTGCGGGGCGCTCACTCATCCATCCGCACGGCGGCTATTCCTAGCCGGCAGGGGCTCGGTACCCTCCTGGCGCACACGCGTCCATCCAGACAGCGGCTGTTCCGTAGCCGGCAGGGGCTGGGTTTGCTGCTGGGCGCGCACACGTCCGTCCGCACGGCGGCTGGTGTTGCTTGGCACCTGTCCTCGTGCCGTGGTTCGTTGCGTGTTGTGCGCGCTCTCCGGGCTTGCGGCACCTGGCGGCCGTTGCTGCTTCGCACCTGTCCGTGTGCCCTGGTTTTGGCCAGTTGCGTGCCTTTCTGGCGTGCCTCCTGGCCCCGCGTGGTGCGCCGCGCCTCGTCCGGTCCGGTCGCTCTCGGTGCTCCGGTTGGCTTTCCGGACGCCGTGGTGCCTGACTCCACCCCGGTGGCTTGCTCAGCCGGCTTGACTGGGTGGCTGCGCGGGGCACGCGGAGGCCGGGCGAGAACCGGGCTCATTGTGCCTGCCGGTGGCCCCCAACGAGGCAGGGGCGCTGGGCTGGCTCCGCGTCGTACCCGTTCGGGGCCCCGCGATGGGGTTGTCCCTAGCGGGTCCCTCCGGCGTCGGTCTTGGGCTGCGTGCGCTGCGGTGGTTTGCGTGTGTGGACCCGGTCACTGACGCGTCCGGCTTCCCCCACCGTCCGTTGATCGACGGGGGACTCGGCCCGTGCACGGGGGCTGTTTGGTGTTGACGCTGACACCTCTCCTTGCGGGTCGGAGGACGCCACGCCCGGGGTCCCGTGCGTGTGTGCGTGTGCTCGTCCGTCCTGGCCGGGTCGGGCGCGCCGGCCTCCTGGGCGCTTTCTGGTGCGCCTCACCTTTTCCTTTGGCCGCTTTGTCTTTCTGCTTTACTCGGGCCCTTCCGGGCTGAGGTTGCCCTTTTCCTGGTCCTTTGTTCGCTCTCCCCCCCCCCTTTTGCTCTCCTCTTTTTTTTTTTACTTTTCTTCATTGTTGTTTTCCGCGCGCCCCCTTTGTCTCTTGCTTTCTTTGGTTTCTGGCCCCGGGTGCCCTGGGCCTTGGCGCTGTGTGTTGTTTGTATTGTCTCTTTGGCTCTCGGTGCGCTCTCGCCTCTTTTGTTTGGCCGGCTGTGGGCTGCGCTCTTGTGGTTCCCCCCCCCCTCCTTTGTGTCTCGCCGTTTTTGTTGCCGCCGCTCGGTGCCTTGTGGTTTTTCCTTTTTTTTCCTCTCTCTTCTTTTTTTGAGGCATGGCGGTCCCCCGCCCAAAGCATTGCACCAAAGCGGCCTAACCATGGGCAAAATGAGCGTTCATGGTGAGCCGAAGTTCTCCGAAGGACAGCCGCGGGTATTTACAAACCAAGTCAGGGTGAAAACACTGCATGAACTGCACCATGGGCCTGAAAAGGTTAAAAGACTAGTGGAGGCCATTTCGGTGAAAATTTCCTCTCTCTTCTTGTCTGCGCCCCCGTTGTCTCTGGCTTTCTCTGGTTTCCGGCCCCGGGTGCCCTGGGCCTTGGCACTGTGTTGTGTCTGTTCTTTTCGGCTCTCCGTGCGCTCTCGCCTCGTTTGGGTGTCCGGCCTGGCCATCGGTTCCTCCCTGGTGGTTGCTGCCCCCCCCCCCTCCCCTTTTTTGTCTCGCGGTTTTCGTCGTTGCTGCTCGGTCTTGTTTTTTTTTTCTCTTTCTGTCTGCGCCCCCGTTGTCTCTAGCCCTCTCTGGTTCCCGGCCCCGGGTGCCCGGGGCCTTGACCTGTGTTTTGTTTGTTTTCTGGGCCTCCCGCTTCTCAGCTCTCCGTGCGCTCTCGCTTCGTTTGTGTGTCCCGCCTGGCCGTTGGCTGCTGCCGGATGGTTGCCCCCCCCCCGCCTTTTGTGTCTCGCGGTTTTCGTCGCTGCCGCTAGGTGCTTTGTGCCGTGTGCTGTGCTGTGCTGTGTGTCCCTGGGTGTGGTGCTGTGCCGCTCCGCTGCGCGTTGTGCCGCCCGGTGTTGTGCTGTTGTGTGCTGTGTTGTTTTGCTGCGCTTGTTTGGTGCCGCTGCTTGTTGTGCCGTGCCCTCTAGCGCTGCTCGTCGCCCTGGGGCCCTGTGCTTTGCGGCGCTGTGTTTTGCGGTGGTCCCCCGCGCTGTGTGCTCTGTGCTGTGTGTGTTTTGTCGTGGGGTGGTGGTGCGCGCTGTTGTTCGCCGCTCTGCTTTGTGCTGTGTGTGTCCTGGGATGCTGTGCTGTGTGTTCCCTGTCCTCTCCGCTCTGTGCGGTGCTGTGCTTCGCCGTGCTGGTGTGTTTGCGTTGTGCTGTTTGTGTGGTGCGTGCTGTTGCTGGTGCCTGGCGCTGTGGTGCGCTGCTGTGTGTTGTGCTCTTTCATTTGGTGTGCTGTGATGCGGTGCTGGGTCTGGTGGCCCGTGGTTGTCTGCCGGTGGCATGTTTCGGTGTCGGTGTCCCTGTCTGGCCGCGTGGTCAGCTTCCCTGTGGTTGGTGTGGTTTGCTGTGGTGCCCTGCTTCCCTGTGTCGTGTTCTGTGGTGCTTTGCTGTTGCGTGGTGCTGTGCTGTTGTGCTTCGCTGTCGTTTTGCGGTGCTGTTGGTGCTTGCTTTGCCCTCCCTTGGCCTGTCGTGCTGTGCTGTGTTGTGCTGTTGGTTGGCTGTGCTGTTTTTTGACCGCTGGTGGTGTCTGCGTGCAGCGGTGCTCTTTCCCTCGTGCTGTGCGTTCCCTGTCTTCTCCGCTCTGTGCGTTGCTGTGCCTCGCTGTGCTGGCTGTGGTGCCCTGCTTCCCTGTGTCGTGTGCTGTGGCGCTGTGCTGTCGCGTGGTGCTGTGCTGTCGTGCTCTGCTGTCGTTTTGCGGTGCTGTTTGTGCTTGCTTTCCCTCCGGTGGCCTGTCGTGCGGCGCCGTGCTGTGCTGTGTTGTGCTGTTGGTTGCCTGTGCTGCTTTTTTCCCGGTGGGGGCGGTTGTGTGCTGTGGTGCCCTTTCCCTCCCTGCCGGCACGCATAAAAAACATCTATTATCACCCTGTGTTACCTCGCACCCGTCTCTGTGTTGGTTGTTCGCGTCGTTGAAGAATCTGGTCTCTTCGTTTGTCGCTGTCGTCTTGTTTGTCGTCGCTTGAGTTGATGGCGTCGTCCTTGCTCAAGGTTGTCTTGACTTGGTTCGCCTGTAGCCAGACGGAGGGCAAAAAAGGCGAGGGTGGGGCAGGGAAGGGAGTGGGAGGTACATGGAGAAGAAAACAAAGCGAAAGGGCGCGAGTTCTGGGGCGTAGCGTCCTGAAAAAATATTTTTCGGTTTTTACGCGTGACTCGCGGAGTGTTTTTCTTTAAGTATACGGCGTGTTACAAACATGGGGCACGGCGTTCTAATCGTACGTTAGTTACGGTGCTTACGGCGTTAAATATTCACCTATTTGAGGCCGAAAAATGTTTCATCGCGTTTTTACGCGTTTCCCAGCGCGCTTTTTCGCCTAGCCGTGTTTGATGCTAATTGGCTTTATTTTCCGCTATTTAGAAATTTTTTTCGTCGTGTTTTACTTATCTTTTTATTCCCATCTGGCAACAGGGCGCAGCGCGCGCGACATCTTTTTGCATAGTGGGAAGATTGTCTTCTTTGGCTTGTTCGTAGTTCGTAGAGAAACTCAAGAGTGACTCAGTGGGATGGTTGAGGCTAACAAGGCGACTACCCACTTGGATATCCTCCTCACCGCTGCAGCCTTTGGGTTATTTGAAAAAACCTATGCACACCGGCCCGCAGCCTCCATCTTCACAAAGCAGGTACATGAAATCCACTACAACTCCCCCAACAGCGTCTATCTCTGCGACGGGCTCAATGCAGATGGCATCTCCTTCGCGGGAAGGAAAGGTCCCAACAACCTAGCAAGAGACAAGCTCATCGAAGAGATTAAAGAAGAAGCAAAAACACAAGGACACGAAAATGAGGCAAACGATGAGATGCTCATGATCATACGGGCTGGCATCAAGCTTGATGCGGATGAGCAAATGAAAAGTATCTTGCAAGGTCCCGCCCTTATTCCAAAGGACCCAAACAGAGAGAAGGGCCCTCCCGAAGAAAACGTGGATGACAAGGGCAGCCAAAGACAAGAAGACCAAGCAGAACAAGAAGATGAAAAGCAAGAGGTATCATTACTGATTCGAGACCGAGGTGGTAAAGTGATCGGTGGCCTTCCAACACACACTGACATGACATGGATGTTGGACATTGGTCTAGAGGCTCAAGCAGCCAAAAAAAGCAAAAGGGCTCACAGCATTCATTCTATGGATCATCATTGAAGCAACCAAGGTGCGAATAGAGGAAACAACGGTGAACCTTAAAGAAGTGATGGTCATCTTGAAGTCAAATGTCCCGCACGGTTCCTCTCTGCAAGATCTTAAACACCTGTCCCAAAGATCCTTCACCCATCAAGGATGCGGGTCCCTTGCGATTGATGACACCGATCACGAGACAGCCCTATCCCTCATGAGGATGACACTGAGTGACGACCCCTACCCCTCTGCGTGGCAAAAGTTCAAAGTGAACGAAGAGTGCGTTTGGTTAAAGTCACTAGATGATGTTTTTAACATCGTTCAAACGGACTTCACACAAATCACTCAAGGCAAGCCGAATTTTTCGAGCCAAACTAGGCAAATACACAACGCAGGTCTCAGCTATGATGCAAAATCTCCAAACAAGTCGAGTGGGCAAATTGAGAGGAATAAATCAAATGAGGCTCACATGCAAGAATTCGGAACCCACCTCCCTCTCAAAGACATCGAGTGAATAAGCTCCATGTGGCAGAATTTCATCAACGCAAAACACCAAATGCCTCCATCTGCACCGACTGTGACAAGCGGGTCATAACTTATTCAGCAAAGCCCTGAAAACCCATGAGCTCTATGCACCTTACATACAGGGAAAGAAACACGCCCCCCCCCGCCCGCAAATACTCGGTCAAAGTTTCAAGAGCAAACAATCTGAGTCCTCACTCCCTCGCCACCACCCGCCCTCTACCCCAAGTCACGAACCCACCACCCCCGCAACCGTTTCCTATCCAATCCCTAAGAACTGTTTTGCCCGATTCACTTCCTGTGCCTGCCATCTTTGCCAATGCTGTTCAAACCACGCCTAGTCATAAACTTGGTGAAACCGTTCCGCCGTTCTTCCTCCAATCTGTTCACTCTGAAACAAAGGATGCTTTGGACGACTGGTTCGAGAATTGGACTCAAGCCTCCCAACCTCGTACAATCCCAGAAGGTCTTACGAGTACTTTGACTAAAGGTGACAAACTCAGTAACATCCGGATACCCCCACCTACCATCTTTCCCCTTCAGCCACACACCCCGTCCCCGCCAAAAACTACTTCCAAGTTCATGCGCTTCCTTTCTCAGAACACAAGGAAAACGAAGAAACTGGAAGGCTTGGTCATATCGTGGCTCCACCAAGGGTATGAAGTCCTCTGCCTAAGCGAAACCATTCGAAAGCCGGACCTTCCCTTTGTATGGAACTCTAAGAATCAGGATATAAAAACCTTTTCTTCATTATATCCTGACAAAACATGGGGAGCCACCATTGTACTTGGGTCCAAGGTGTCTCATTTCGCAGCTAAAGTTGAGGTTAATACGGGCCCTGGGCTTATTTGTGCGGTTGCCTTACATCTACCAGGAATCCATCCTCTCTTGATTGCGTCGATATATGCTCTACCTGATGACCCTTCTGCAAGGGAAGCCATAGCAAAGGAACTGGACATTTTACTGCTCATCTTTCCGAATTGTGTGTGGGCCGGCGATTTGAAATGTGCTGTTCAACAAATGGACACCATTTTTGGCCGTGGCTTCGTGAACATGTGCTCATTGATGGCGACATGAAGGATAGCTTTCGCATGTTTCACCCAGATAGCAAAAGCTACACATCATACCCCAATAACATACACAGCTCCCAAGCTTGCAATGACTACAATTTTTTCTCAGAAGAGGTTTTGGCCCACTTCGAAATTTTCTTCCACAGTGCATCCATCCTTCAAGACAAAACATCCAACCATCATCCAGCTACCCCTCACCCCTCTAGACGATGCTGATATGCATAATCCTACCAGATTCCGTGGCCTCACTTCAAAAGAAACCCAAGCATTCCAAACATCCATCCAACCGCTGACCAGGAGGGTGGAAAATAATCACCCGTCCTCTTTCTCCCAGGAAGAATGGTCGTCACATGCCAATCGTATTTTCCAACAAATTTCCCGGGCATACCACAGCATAACCGCCACCCACCCAAAAGCACCCAGCTGCACAAAACCAAAAAGGAATTTGCCAAAGGTTGCTCATCCGTACCCTCGAGAGGAAGCAACCGCTCAACGGGTCTGGATGCTCTGCAACGACTCGAAAGTAAAGTGGAGAAGGAAAATACAGAAAAAGCAGAAAAAGCACTTACACTTCTCTCTGGTACGGCATAGGAGGATCAAAAAAACAGTTCAAGACACACTCAACCCCCCCACCAGGGACGGAGTAACATTATGGGAGACATCCGAACACGAGTCGGTGGCCTCTGAACCAGCTCAAGTTGGAAACATTTTTGCCGAAGCCATGGCAAACCTCGGAGGCGATCGTAGCTTGCGTTCATGTCCTGACCTTGTGCGTAACCTCACCCGCCACCACCCCAGATGCCCCAAAGAAACCACGTCTCTCCCTCTCCCTGAAATCACCGACGAGTGGCTCTAGAACAAACTGAACTGTGGCCCTTCCACAAAGGCCACGGGAGAAGGTGGTTTGAACTACTATTTTCTGAAACTTGCCGGATCTTCCTACTTCTCCTGCTTGCGCTCATGCATGCATGCTGTCCTCAAGAACACCGCCCCCCCTGAATGGTCACACGCCCTTCTCGCACTTTTATTCAAAAAGGGAGACCCCAGGGACCCCCAGAATTATCGCCGTATCTGCCTCATCCAAAGTCCCCCAACGTTGACACCTGCTTTTCTCAATGACCAGCTCGTACAATTTTCGTGAAATTTTCTCTCATTCACAAAAGCCAACATGGGTGTCTCAAAAACGAGAGATGTGGTGACCACATCTACGATGTAGTAGCCCGCAATACACAAATGGGGGGCGGGGCCTATCATCGGTATGTTGATTTTAACAAAGCATTCAATAGTGTCCTGCATGAAACGCTATGGTCAGTCCTAAGAGCCTAACAATTTCCTAACTCAATGATCGAGGCTTTTAAAAGTCTTTACTCCAATCCTGTTGATAAACCAGTCGTACAAGGCACCCCTCATTCAAGCTACAAACGCCAACGTGGTGTCCGTCACGGTTGCCTGGCAAGTCCAACCTTATTCATCTTATTCATCAACGTGTTACTTTTTAACATCGACCAGCTTTCATTTCAATCCCCTCGCTCCAGCGTGCATGCTTTTGTCGACGACATTCTTTTCCGAAGCAATTCAACAAAGGACATGGAAGGGATTTTCAACTTTTTTGACACCACGGCTCGGGCCTTTGGTATGGACATGAACGTGTCCGAAACACAACTTCATGCCCTTTTCGGCGCTCCACAGACCACCATCGAATCTTCTGCGGGCTCGCAATTGAGCATAATAGATCCTGATACGGGCCAACCCTACAAATTTTACAAAAAACTTGGTGTCTATTTTTTCACTTTGGTAGACCCCAACAAGCTGTACAGCTTGCTTGCAAATGACATGAGGGCCTTTTTCGACAGACTCTCCCCCTTCAATTTGACCATGATCGAGCTCACCTCCCTTACAAATTGCCAGCTCTTCCCCACACTCCTTTTCAGACTACTGGCGAGCACCCTCACCGAAGACACCATCGAATTTCTCCACAAACTTATACGGAAAAACTTGTCCAAGCACGGGAATGTCCCAGCCAACAAATCAACAAAAGACATCTATCAGCCCAAACAGAAGTCGGGTTACAATCTCACTCACTATCGCCTCTCATACCACGCCGAAATTTTCAATTATGGCATGCGCTACTACATAGGAGATGGCCCCCCCCCAACACAAAAAGGCGTGGTTGAAGCCCTGATGTGGCCTGAACCAAATATCGTCCAAGAAAACTTCGGTGCTAGCGTCGATGCTCTAGGGTACAGGGTCCACGGTTTGGGACGACTCGAACCCTGCAAAATATCAGCGCTAAAGGAAGGAGAAACAGTGTACGTCCCCTTCGGAGAAGAACACCATACTGGCATTGTTCACCACCGCCGTAGGTCCACAATTGTAAGTTTCGAGGTCGACAAATCCGAGGCGGTGCTAACCGACCACCACTACTTCACCCTTATCCCACCCCAAACTCTTAGGACACCTCAGTACCCAGACCCAACGCACTTATCTTTGTATCCCCCCCTTGCCTTCCACCTCCCATGCGCATCCCTCCTCCCATGGGTCTTACAGTAGAGTCCACAGACGACCTTGGTGTCAGCTTGACGGTTCCCACTAAAGTAGTCCCCACAGACCCAGAAACACTTCAGCAGTGGGGCTGCACTGCCCTGGCTGAAGCACGACGGCTACCAGTGCAACTGCACTCCGTGTCGGCTTACCTCGATGGTTCTGCTCTCTCCTTCAACGGGGATAGAGTGGGCTCCGCGGCTGTAGTGGCCCACCAGGACACCACAAAAGCCTATGCATTTGCCTGTCTCTACGATACATCCGAAGTGTCTGAATTCTGGGCCTTGGTACAGTTCTTGCGGCACCTCATAAAAACTGAGTTTGGGGGAAGCATTGGCATATGTATTGATAATAGCCAGGTGGTCAGAATTGCAGACGAAATGCTTGGGACGTCTCCCCCCCCCTTCCACATCCAACCACGGAACTTGGGCCTCCATCCTGGAGAACCTACAGCTGTACGTACATTTCTCCTGGACCCGCTATTGGATTAAGGCACAGGTTGGTTTTCATGGGAACGAGTTGGCCGACACTTTAGCCAAATGGTGTGCGCTCAGCTTCATGGTGACCCCTCCCCATTTGCAACCCCCCCCCCCCCCTAGTGGGTATTACGTACAAAAACAAGCCTGTCGTCGGAAAGTGCGGCAATACGCACCGAAAGAACCTCCTGCCAAAACACGACCACCTCAACATTCACACTAAACACTGTTTCGACTAGGTTGCACACCACTCGTGGTTCAGTTCGTTCGGCACTAAATGGGCTTTAGGTGTCCAAGGAGTCAAAGACCAGCCCGCCTGTTTCGATACTACCAGCTACTACTGCAATGCGTGCTGCCGCTACTACCCCCAGGATCCGGCATCCAGACTCGCTTTCTGTGACCTTACTCACAGTCATTGTGAAAACGTCATCCTTAGTTGGGATGCCCGGCTCATCCCGGCCGTTAGAAACTGGCTTCTAGAGTGCCCCCGGTGGGAGAGAAGGCTCTTTGTACGCTCCTTAGTCCCCAAATCCTTGTTGAACAAAATGATGTCCACCCTCGCCCCTCAACAGGAATCAAAGGCAAGAGCGCTTATATGGGACACAATGCCTGCCTGACGCACTCGCTTCACCTCGGCTATTAAAAGCTACCTTGAATGGCTCCGGAACCAGCCCCCCCCAGACCGTATAGTGGGGCAAGGCCCCAACACGTTTTTCCAACACCTTGGAGTTTACAGCACATCTTACTCTCCTGCACCTATCACGCATCCTGATCCATCCCACCTCCCTTCTACACTTAGTGATGTTCCGAGTAAGCCCAAGCCGAGACCGCAGAACAAAAAACGCCAAAGCACTTCCTGCCCCCCCCCCAAGAAGAGGGATCCCCCCCAAACCCGCGGCGGTACCCCATAATACCATCCTGCGCTTTTTTCAGTCCCAATCCCCTCCCCAAGCCCAACAACCGCTCTGATCACTCTCCACATAGCATCAACATGGGGCATAGATCATCATCTCCGTCGGATGAGTCATCCCAATCCCGCTCCCCCTCCACGGACCAGAGCTCGGTGAGTTCATCCTCAGGAGAGGAATCCCAGGGCTATGAGCCGCACGCTCCCCGGGAACGCCCGGAAAGCCAACCCGCTTGGCCTCAACCATCGGGCCCACAGTATGACATGCCCATTGCCCCATGGGTCTCACCAATGCCCATGCAGCCGGCCATGCTTCCTTTCATGCCTACGATGCTTATGCCTTTCCCGTACTTGCCTCCAGTCACACTGCAGCCACAAGCTAGAGGGCCATCCGATCATACCACGGAAAGGGAAAAACCAGCGGTTACGGAAGGAGGTATGTAGGCTTCAAGACAAACTAAAGCGCACACGCAGCCCTGGCGCTATGCCGGTGCGCAAGAGGCTAAAGATCAACATAGGCCGGAAATTTACCGAGGAAACCCAAGCAGAAAAACAAGAAAACACCATCCGGCGCGATTCAAAGCGGCTCGCGACACCTGCGCCCCGGCCGCCACAAGCCCCCAACAAAGTCCAGCCCGGGTCCCTCATGGTCCATCTGGATGAAGACCTGAACGTCCAACCATCCCAGCCGTACCTCAATAAGCAAGGCGCCCCTCACTCCTTGCCGCAGAAACCCCTGCGCTATGGCTCCTATCGGCCGCCTACGCCTCCAAAGCCAACAGGGTTCCAACCCCTTCCACCCTTCCCCGCCCCCCCTCCTCTCGCTACAGGACCCGTCGCCCAAAAGACCTACACACAACCATCTTCCGCGCGGGACGGTCACCGAGCCAACCACATCGACAGCATGGATAGCACCAGCAGACAACAGTGGCGCCCTCATCCGCGCACACGTGGGCCCAGCGGAAACGATGGCTGGAGATGCTTTGGCTACTAAGCGGCGGATTCTGGCCCGCCTGAAGTGACAGGCGGAGGCGGCAGCCTGGCGTTTAGCCACCCCTGCCAAACGGTACTCACACACAAGCCCGCCCGAAAAGGACGGGCGGAGGCGTCAGCCTGGCAAGTAGCCTCTTCCTCTCTCGGGGCCGTCAGCACCATTCCCAAACCCCTCCCCGTCCGCGTCCTACCCTCCTCCGCAGCATCTCCTACAGGCCACGTGGCGCAGCAAAACGACACCAGCACAGCTTCGACCAAACGGGGCTACATCCTCCACTCCATCAAAGGCGTTCCCACGGACCACCTCAAGTTCTCCGCCACCTTTCAGCGGGTACCAGGACATTCAACTCTCACCGCTCAACGACACGCGGCCCCCTACGCCGATTTCCGCCCTTTGAGACGACATCCTTCGCCCTCACCGCCCTCACCAACCAACCCACAACTTCAACGTCCTCTTCGCCAGCGGCTCCGCAGGCACCGCAGCACTACGCTCTACGCAGCTGGACACAACTTAAAATATGGGGGTACAACGCCCACCGACTGCCAGCGGTCCCCACCGACCGCCTCGAGTCCTCCACCACTTTCCACGGGCATCCACTTAAAAATCACGCACTCGCAATCTAATTTCGCCTACTATCTGGTCAATTAGTCAGTCAGTCGACAACATACTTACGCCATTCACGCATCCTTCAACCGCCCTTCCAATCACCTACATTTGTTCCATGAAACCTGAAGAATGGAATTTGATGTGACCTTCACCCCCCCCCCCCGGTACCAAAAAGAACTTCCGTTCAACCACCCCCCCCCCCGGTGCCGAAAATGGGTTTTTACACCTCGTGAACCCCACAGGGCAATTCAGGTACCCAGCCCCCCCTGATTTTGGGGGTGCTGAATTCAGTTGTGAGGCTATTTCACATCAGCCAAGCGCTGGGACATCCCGAAATGCGTTTTTCAGGGTCCAGACTGACAGAATTTCCGTTTATCACCCTCCTTCCCCCCCCCCAAAACGGTGCCGAAAATGGGATTTTTCACCTCAAGGGCCCGGCAGGGCACTTCAGGTACTGACCCCCTAATTTGGGGGTGCTGAATTCAATTATGAGGCTGATTCTCATCAACCAAGCGCTGCACCATCCCAAAATGCGTTTTTCAGGGTCGAGACGGACAGAATTTCTGTTTCTCCTCCCCTCTCCCCCAAACGGTGCCGAAAATGGGTTCTTTCATCTCGTGAGCCCGGCAGGGCACTTTGGGCACGGAGCCCCCTCTAATTTGAGGGTGCTGAATTCAATTGTCAGTTTAATTTTCATCAACCAAGCGCTGGATCATCCCAGAATGTATTTTTCAGGGTCCAGACCGACAAATTTTCCGTTTACCACCCTCCCTCAAACGGTGCCGAAAGTAGGTTTTTTCACCTCGTGAGCCCAACAAGGCAATTCAGGTACCCACCCCCCTAATTTTTTTTGATACCAATACAGTCCGAGATTATTATATAATACAACTCATCACCGAGTCGAACTGAATGACGAAATAGCTCATTAGTATATGTACATCTTATATGGTAGTGGTCAGTCTGTGTCCCTTACACTCTGGACCCTGCGCTGTTCTGTTTCTCACTCATCTTCTGCAATCCTGGCTAATGCTAGTCGGTCCTGCACCTAAGCACTGGCCCTAGCCCTCAAATGTGTTTTGTGCTTGCTGCCCTTAGTGTATCCTATTCCGAACGTTGCGGTGACGCTTGACATTGCCCTTGCCACATCTTTTACCCCAATAATCGTGCTTCCTGACATGAAAAAACCGACCAAACTAATGAAGGTCCGTAGGACCGGCCCCTGCCATTGTGCGGGCTCTACCGCCTATTCCCAATCGTTTCACTTTCTTCCCTGTGACACCCTTTGTCCTAGATCTCACCAATGCTTCCATGCTTACCAATCACCAATTTGCAAATTCCAAAAATGTCCCACAAACACACCCCTTGGGAACCCTTGGCAATGGAAAGATAAATACGTGATCCACCAATTCAAATTCAGGGAAGTGTTGAGGACGGAGGCACTTGGGTCCATCAATACATGAAAGTCATGGAGAAGGAAACAAACAATGACAATGTCGGGCAAAGGAGTTAAGAGGTTGAAATGGAGATGAAGCCCTGGAAGAATATACGCGATTAGCGAAGACGATGTTGCATCCCTACTCCAAGAATCAATTTATAGACCATGCACACTCGAACTATGCGTTCTGATATGGACGTATGACGCCATGCCCACACAGTCCCGATACAACGGCTTGGGAAGACTCATTGGTTCACACGCGTTCATGCATGACACAATGACATCGATACGGTCCATTATGTGTATGGCAACACACAAAGAAAAGCACATAAAACACAGTGGCATCATTGGATTCCTCGCGAAGCTTGGGCACACATGGCCCAACCTTACCCTTGCCCACAAGACGGTAAAATGGAGTAAACAACATGGGTTCCAAACATAAAGAATGTTCTCACCGTTGATCAACCATGACACCATGGCCTCCATGAACACCAAGTATGGTATGGCCACATACATGACTTGCCCACCCTCGTGAGTCACCAATGTGTACATATGAAGAACTTGCAATAAGGATCACTAAATATGAGTCGGGAGAGTGACCTCACGGCAATGGAAAACACTACTTGTCACCCGGCATGTGTGACATATATATTGTCATGAAGGCACAGAGGGATGGTCTACAGAGTCTACAGTGGTACCATGATAGTAACCATATACCGGTATACAGGTATACAGGTATACAGGGTCTACAGATAGTCTACAGAGGTCTACAGGTCGGTCTACAGGTCTACAGCTCTACAGGGAGTGTACAGAAGGTATGCAGGCTGATTTTTGGCGTGGGCAGTGTTGAGTGTTCCATCCTTCCGAGGATGTATCAACTTGCCAGTATTGTGAGGCATGCCCTATAGTCAACAACGCCTGTGGGGTCTAGGGTGGGAATGAGACTTTTTTTGGCAAAATGAAATGAGCGATTTTTTTTCTCGTTTTAATGAACGATTTTTTTTTCGTTTCATATAAAATGAGCGATTTTTGTTTCTCGTTTCATTTTTTTCGATACGTCTTGACATAGTTGATGTCACCAAAAAACAACGAGGCATTGTTGATGTTACCTCAAGGCAACGATGAGAGCAATTCCTACAATGAATGGTACCCGTGGAATACACATTTTGGCCAATACGGCCAGACGAAGTTAGAATTCTGCTTTGTGTTTTTCATGCAGCGGTTGGTAAAAGGCTGGTGTTTTTCCATGCAAAGGTTGGTACCAACATCCTCCTCTTTCGTTTACCTTAATGTTTCTTTGTTTTTTCTATTTCTAATCCATCATTATGTCCAGTTCGAGAAACGGGAATGCTTTCTTTTGGTTGAATTTTTCTTTTTCTTTCGTAGTGATTCTTCTTCTATTGTAGAACCATTATTCCTTCTTTGAAAACTTCTAGTGTTTTCATTTGTATAACACTTGTACTTTTTTTCTGTCCCCATTTTTCGAAAACGCTACACTCTTTTTTTTAATTCCTGGACTCCTGACTTGTGTCGTACAAGGGCAAGCTTTGTCCAATTCTGACAAACAAAAGCAGTACGCTACTGACATCAAGAACTGTCAAACAATTGATAATGAAATACCAGCTGCAAACGATTTCAAGCAATTTCAACCAAAAACAAAAGGTTTTCAAGAGGAACTCACTGCCAGGTTCACCCAAAACACACTCAACAGGCACTGCAGAGCAAGGCAGGAAAAGTGGAGTGCCAAATCTATTTTCATGAAAGTCCACCCATTTACAGTTCTGACTTCCCACTTAGTATGAACAAGGGGGGGAACAATAGATATGCTCCAGCTTTGAAACATTCCGCCACTGCAATCAATTGCCTGCCACAAAAAGTGCAAACAAAAGAGAACAGACCAATATAGCGCGCGAGCAACAAAGGACGCACACGTAGTACAACAAAGAACAGAGCTACCAAAGTGACGCGATCAAGAAACACGACACAACCATAGGAGAGACCAAAGGCAAGGCAAAGGCGTTCGTTCATACGCACACTTGAACACAAAGGGAAGCACACCAAGCCAAATACAAACACAGACCACATATCGAATTTCACATTCAAGTCAGATTCCCACATCAGAAGGCGCATCGCAGCAGCAGCAGCAACTGCGGCGGCTGCCCGCAATGGCAGTGGCAATAGCAGTAGCAGCAGCAGCAACACACACGCAATCACACCACGGCACCTTTTCTCTGTTGCTTTTGCTTCCTCTTGCTCGTCTTCTTCGTTGTTTTCTTGTTGCACTGCTCGTCTTCTACTTCGTCGTTTGTTTCATTTGCTTTTTGTTTTTGCTCTCCATTTCCGACTGCGGTTCACCTGCAGGCACAGAAATCCACAGGGCCTGCAGCGAACGACAAACACACACAGCAATCACACGCGCAAAGATCCCGAAGTCAACCAGAGCGTGCAGCTAACACAGCACGTGCCGACCCTCAAATGACACCGACAGCACGCGGGAAGACTCCAACGACACTGACAGCTTGGCCGACACTCAAAGGACACTGACAGCACGCGCGAAGACTCAAATGACACTGACAGCACGCGCTGACACTCAAGTGACAGTGACAGCACGCGCGAAGACTCAAAGGACACTGACAGCACATGCTGACACTTAAATGAAGCTGACAGCACACACCAATCCTCAAAAAGACAGCCACAGCACACGCGGACACTCAACTGACACTCCCAGCAACTGCCGACACTCAAATGACACTGACAGCACCTTCTTCCTCTTGTGCTCCTTCTTCGTCTTCTTCGTCTTCACTCCTCAGTTTTCTTCTCTTCTGCAGCTTCTCCATCTTCTTCTGTCTGCTTCTTAACGTCTCTTTGAAGTCCTTCGCCTCCTCTGCTCCTTCTTCTGTTCTTTCACCTTCTTTCTCTCTTCATATTCTTCCCTTCCGTTCCTCTTCTTCTTGTTCTTCACTTGCTTCTTGTGTCGCTCTGCACACGCAGAACAGACAGAAAAATTTGACCACTAATTTTAACCAAACGAAATTCAAATCAAACTCATTGCAAATTCTATAAAGTACCTTACATTTGCGCTTGGCAATGTTTGTTTGCCAGGTAGTTGCTCAGCGGCTACCGCGGCTGGTGCCAGATGGGGGACAACACTAGCATGCATGCTTGGATGCAGTCAAGGTAGAAGATATGGCTCCGTGTGCTAAGGAAAATGGGTAGGTGTATAGGGGTACATACCACTCCTCTGCAAAATAAAAATTGTTCCGTCCATGAAAATTTATATTGGAGACTTTATGCTCATATGAACACATATTGCATGACATACATATGTGATATACCCATCATTCCTTGCTTCCATCCATGAAAAAAGACATATGTCCAGTTATGGGTGCTCGCAATGCACATTATATATGGGAGTTGGATTCATGGTCTACAGGTCTACAGGTCTACAGCCAGATGTCTACAGCTGCGGTCTACAGATCCGTATACCTATAGTATACAGCTAGTATACAGCTAGTATACAGAGGTATACAGGTATACAGGTATACAGGTCTACAGGTATACAGTCTCCGTATACCATAAGTATACAGTCAGGAAGCCATATACAGTATACAGTCTACAGTGTATACAGAGTATACAGGTGGTATACGGTTACTATCATGGTACCAGGTATACAGTGGTATACAGGTCTACAGCCATCCCTCTGTGAAGGCAATGCTTTGGTACTCCACACCGGATGCCGGGTGCCCGTCACTCAGCAATGTCATACACCATGGCCAGCACGTGAATGGGCTTGACAGGTTTACTTGCTGCTTGCAAAGAAGACATCAAGAAGGGCCAGCCCACCAAACCTCAAATGTTTAGTGTATGCTACATACCAATTGCTGGGCTCCCCACGGTTAGAGTGTCACGAACCAAAGACATGATTAGAGAAGCCAACTAACAACATATGTCTCAAGCCCTCTCATCCTTGGACATTCCACTCGGTCCTATAACTTGGTGCCTAATTGCTTGGGACCCCATGGCATAGGCAACCACAATCGTCATGTGCATTGGAAACCATCCACACATGAACAAGTGAAATCAATATTGCCTATTTACATGTTCGTGTTACACCGAACCAAGTCAATGCGTGCTACTTGGAGAGAGATTGGGTAAGAAAATTGGATAAGCACATGCCCCGGGTCACATGTAGAGACCTAGACCCGGCCCGCAGAGTGAGTGCACAAAGAGAGGTATCCCGGGTCCAATGAGAGCACATCCATGTGAGATTGTCCCATCCCAAAGAGAAGTATTCCTGCCTCGAAGAGAGCTCGTCCCGCCCCAATCCAAGCCTTGAGAGAGATGGTCCCACCCCAATCCATACCAGGAGAGAGAAGCTAACCAATTCATGGCCCGTGAGGGAGAACCTAACCAATGCATGGCCCAGGAGGAGGAGCCTAAACAATCCAGGGCCAACGAGAAACCTCACAAAAGCCCAATCCCAAGAGCATGCATGTGGAGGGAGAGTCTCGCCTAGCCATGACTCAGGAGAGCATTCATGCACTTGGAGTGAGCATCCGCAACCTTCACCGATGATTGTTCGTAAATCCAATTGCTAAATTAAGTGAACTCATGCCCCATTCCTTGCTGCCAAGAGAAGGATAGTGGACCACCAACCATGTTTGACCAATGATATGAATTCACCTAAGGTCACCGGAGTAAGACGGCAGATGAGAGGTTAACAACCAGGGCATAAGTGCAATTCTCCACCTTTAGCATGTTCACCCATTGCAAGTGCACACATCATGTTCAACACACAAAATAACCAAAGATTTACCCTCTTCGATTCCATGGGAGATCAGGTTGTCATGACACATGCAAAGCAAACAAATAAAAAACCAAAGAATGAGGAATTGCTTTGCCTTGCGGAGCAACGACCGAGTTACTTTGTTCCCTTCCGGTGCATCTACCTCAGCCACATCCACTTCCACTTCACTTCCACTAGGGCTCCTCCAGCTTCAAGGGACTCGTGGTCCCCCATGCATGTAGGCGAGGCATTGCCGAAGCAGATGCGCCCATTAACGTACACCGGTCTCCTCCCAAGTGCAGTGATGCACCAAAGGTCGACAGCCGGTGTGGGCGGAGGCACCACACCAGGGTTTAGCCAGATCCTTAAGTCCCGGGCTTCTATAAGTCACTGAGTTTCCCTAGCTTCTGATTCGTTTCCATTTCCGTAACAGGATACAGCTGACACTATTAGCACCCGTTGGGAATAATTTTCAAATGCTCGTCCCGCATTACAGAACAGAGAGCACGCGCACGCCAACAGGAATACGAGAAGGCCGCGCGCACACACAGCAGGCCTGGTCAAAACTAGAAATGCTAAATTCGCCATCCTGTGACTTATAAATAATATAAATTCAGAATTCCCCTGAATTTATACCCGAAAACTGCTGAAATCGCTGAAATCCGTGAAGTGTCGGATAGAGTGCAGCCAGATGAGATCCGAACCGGCTTCACCCCCCTTCCCAGAGCATTGTCACCTGCTCGGAAAAACATAAAGAGGACGGGAGGATCCCGGTTGCTCCCTTGGCACTCCCCCCATTGTGGAAGGGTACCACATACACCGTGGCCACCTGCCCAAGTAATTGGGGGGAGGTAGGGTAGGAACTCAAAAGAATGAAGTCCCTCTGATCACCCCTAAACCTAAAGGCATAGGGTCGGCGGATCAAAGATCGACACCAAGCAACGTCGTCGACTAGTGTACATAAAAGACCACAAACAGGTATATGATGCTCGGCATGCACAGAAGTAACCCCTTGCATGACCCGCACTCCCACCAAGAGACATGAGAGCATTGGTTCACTCAGATGAGACAGTGGCACCTGGGGGGGGGGAGATGACATCGCATGACAAGCGTACACAGCGTACACACAGACAATACAGTCATGAGAATTTTTGGTTTTTTCCCCAAATATATCGTTCGGGACCCAAGTGGAAGCAGGAAGCAAACGAATGCCACGGTTGCATCCGGAATGAGTTTTTGAAGCGGATAGGTACTTACGAAATCCTCCAACTCAACAGTATATCAAAAATATGGCAAAAACACGGTTTAGACCGTAGCCAACCCTACCCTAAAACTCTTTAGGAGGGTCTACCGGGGGCCCCTGCTGCAAATGTAATGCAAACGGACCCCACGGCTGCGACAGGGTTGCCAAAAAATGGTCGTGGATCCGGTCGGAATGTCTCAAGGTGCTCAAAATGCGGAGATATGGAAAAACATTTTTGTACTAAAAGTAGTAACATTTATTACTAAGAATAGCACAGGCGAAAAATTGAAATCTCCAAATTGAGGGACCCTGCAGGGGAATGGACCTCACCAATGCGACGGCGACAGCTATTCAGACGCTGCGGATCCGGACGAAACGCGAAACAGGGCCAGTATGGTGGAGTTCGCTATTAAAAATAGCGCAAGTGTTCTAAAAAAAGAATGTGGTGTGCTAAAAAAAGAGGTAGTAGTTGGGGAGGGATTTGGCAGAACCAGTGGTCCCCATTGCCTCTGGCAACCTCCAAATAGGTGCCCTCGCTCCAAAAGATAGAGAAAAAGAAGTAACAAAGCAACGTTGGTGAGGAGATCAAAACAAATAAATATCAACTTCATATCCCCCGTAGACTCTGGAATTCCAACCGAGAAGTCCACGAAGGATCCCATATAGCGGGGATGTCGCTCCCGCCAATGCACTTACCGAATGCTCCACCCAAGGAAAATAGAAAACTTTGAGGGGTTCTTGACAACCATGGTTCCGTGGGAGTCCCCTGAGCAAGCGGTGACTGATTGTGCACACAAAAAAATATGAACACAACCCAAGACTGATCTTGGTTCCAAATGCCCGTCTCATGTCATTAAAATTGGGGTCGGGGGTACTTGGGAGGTTCCAAGCCTTGGCACATGCATCACTACGGCAAAGAAATGAAATGCAAACATGTGGATGCACAAAAAAAAGCGTAAGGAGTGATGGCCTCAATCTTGGTCGCCCATGACCAAGTGAACCAGCACATCTTTGACATCCAGCTGGATTTTCGTGGCTTTGAGGTAGTCCAACCACACGGACGTGTACCGCGTCACAAAGCTGCTTGGAGGTTCCCACGAGTCCCTCGATGCAGCGAAACCGTTACATCGGACCTTGTAGAGCCGTCCCCCCGGTGTGCTGGGATCAAGCTTGTCCGAGAGGGTGCGCTCGGCGGTGTACTCGTCCTCCCCCACGTCATTGTCGGAGTCGAAGGCGTCCGCGGTGAAATCAAAGGTGACAGCACGGCCATGGGGATCCCGTTCTCGCTGGAGCAACTGAGTGTGATCCCGCTCCACCGTTTTGTTGTTCCCCACTTGGATCGCATACACATCTTGCCCGGTTTTCCGCAATATGACACCCGGTATGTACCATGACTGCTGCCGGTGCCGGGACAAGACGTCCTTGTTGTGCCGCTCCACCCACACGGTGTCCTTGAGCCAATATTTGTGAACTTACCCGGATTGGAAATACTCGGCCCTCTTCGCATGTTCCGCCACCATAGCATCACACACTTTCCTGGCGGTGTCATTGGCTTCGGACATCATGGCGTTGGCCTCCTTTGCCACATTACCATGGTTCATCCACCGGAGAGTACGTGAAACTGGATCCCGAAGGAATAAGATGCAATTGGGAGACAAATCCGACAGTCCGGGTAAATCGTGGTATGCCTGCAGAGCCCTCCAAAGGGAATGATACCAATGTCTGCCAGGCTCCTCAATATGCAATTGCCGGAATTTTTTGAACAATTGCCTGCCTGCCCCCTCCGCTCTTTCGTTGGAACGGCTGTGATATGCCACCGTCTTGGCATGCCTCATGCCCATGTACTCGCACATCGTGTGAAACCATGCGCCAACGAACTGCGTACCCCTGTCGCTGCATATCACGGCTGGCGGATCAAATACCGTCAGCCAATGTCGGATCATTGCTTGCACCACGGTTTTGGCTTGAAGCCCCACTCCGTGCCTGTCCCTCTTGTCTTTCTTCTTGGATTTTTCGCCCGGAACCGCCACGATGTATCCGCTATGGCCTCTGACAAAATAACACAATCAAAGATCTCGCCTTCCGCGGTGACATCCAGCATCGCAAAGACATCCATCGAAATCAACCTCATGGGACTCTCTGGAATGGCCGTATACACGGGGTCTCCAGCAGTTGACCGGTTAAGATGTTTGGTGGCCCTGCAGAACGCACACGCCTTGCAATACCGGTTCAAAACTGCGTAATAACCCGGAGAAAACAAAAACCTCTACTCCAAGTCCTTCTGCAATTTATCTCGTCCCGGGTGCATCTACTGAGCGTTGTACCAATGGTCAATCAAGTCCTCCAACCGGTTTTCGGGAACCAAAAGCTTGTCCTTGAGGAAGAGCTTGTCCCCGTCTTCTGTTAATGCCTCTGGCCATTCATTGTCGGATGGCGTACTCACCGCATTCCAGTACTTGAGCCAATGATAGGAGTTTGCATAATCATCGGACCAATCCTCCATCAAAATCGATTGTACTCCTTCAATGGCTCGTACCATGTCCTCCTCCTTCATTTGCGCCTCCAGCGCTTGCACCCTGGCATCTCGGACTTGGGCCAGCTCCGCGCGGGATCCCATCACCACAAGGCAATTTGCCTCGCCTTCTTCCAGGAGACGCTCCGCCTCCATGATACGCTTGGCCTCTGCAGTCTCCTCGGTGTCGCCATGCATGGAGATGTCCATCCATGCTTTCCCGGCTGGGTAGGCCCAACGACGGAGGCAATCGGCCACAGTGTTGTCCTTTCCGGGCACATACACTACGCTCAAGTCAAACTTGGCTAGCGTCTCGTGCCACCGGGCGCGTCGGGCTGCCGGACCCGAGGGGGTGTCAACGTGCTTCTTATGCCAACTCTGCAAACTTTGATGGTCGGTGCACACCACAATGGGTTGCAAACCAATATGCCCGGACCACTTGCGCAAGGCACAGATAATGGCATACGTCTTCTTTTCCCTTGCAGTCCAAGTGCGGCGTTGCCCCTCCGCCCGATCTCTACTCCAAAAGGCCACTGGGACATGGGAACCATCCTCTCGGACTTGCTCCAGGAGTGCTCCCAGGGCATAATCCGATGCATCGGTGCGGAGCACAAATCCTTTGTCCAGATTGATAAGGAATAATCCCAACTTTCCCAGGAGAGTTCTCTTGAGCGTCTCGAACGCTTCTTTCGCCTCCGTTGTCCAAGCCAGCTTTTTCTTGCTCCCCTTACGCCCATCACACCTCCCAACTTGCAGCATTTTGTGCAATGGTGCCAAGAGTTCGGCATGCATTCGTACATAACGCGAATAATGATTGCAGAATCCCATGAACGAGCGCAACTCACTGATGGTGGTGGGTCGCTCCCAATGGTTCAAGGCGGCCAACTTGCCCAGGCATGGGCCTGCGTTGCCCATGACCAACCACGTGTCCCGCAAACTCGACGTCCTGCACAAAAAAAGATGCCTTCGTCGGCTTGCATACCATTTGGTGGCGATCAAGGACATCGAGCACTCGTCTCAAGTCTTTCTCGTGGGCCTTGATCAATTCATCCTCGGACATTTCCCCCGTGCCAGGCCCGATAATGATGTCATCCACGAACGGGTCGGCGCAATCCCGCACAGGTCCCAGCAGGTCCTCCATCATGCGTTGGAATAGGGCGTTGCCATTCTTGGCTCCTATCGGCACCACTTTCCATTGCATGGGGCCGAGTGGCGTACTCATCGCCGTACACGCCCTGGAGTCGTCATGCAGGGGCATCTGGTGATAACCATGTTTGAGGTTCAACACCGTGAAGATGCGCTTTCGGGCCTGTTTTTGTAGGACAGTGTCGATTAAGGGAAGAGAGTACGAATCATGCTCCCTTTGCTCATTCAACCCTCCGTAATCAACCACTAACCACCATTCGCCCTTCTCCTTGTTCGGCACGATAAACGCTGGGCTTGCCCACTCACTGTCCCAAGGTTCTATCTATCCGCGCTCGATGAATTCCTTCAACAGCTTTTTCATGGCCTCCGCCCGCTCACCTTGAAGCTGATATTCTCGGTGCCGATATACTTTGGAGTTGGGCTTCAATTTGGTCCCTGTCGTGCCAAATCGACCTTGATCTGGTGGATTTTGTTGGCCAGAACCGCTGAACAACTGTGGAGAATCCTTCACCAATCTTTTCTGCAGCTCATCCACTCTTGGATTTTCCCTTGCTTCTTGGGCCGCAGCTGTCGGCACGGTCACCACTGACCGAATGGCCGTGTAGCTTTCCTCCGGGTCGCTCTCCGACATTTTCTCATCCGTCATACCCTCTTCAACATCGTGGGTCTGCAGCCCCGCACATAATTTTCTGAATTCTTGGATAGCGAATGGGGTGTTGGTCTTCGATCCGTTACCCGAGCGTGGAAAATTCCACGTGCGTGGGTTGGAACCCACAGGCTCATCTTAATCGGCCATGTGATCCATTACCCTCGCCAGAAACTCGTTCTTGGTGAATTTCCACGTAATCACCTTTTGATCGTCCCACCAATGAGGAGATTTGACCCGACTTCTTGCCTGCTTGGCTGCCACACGGTCATGCATCCCATCCTTCATGTAGTGGACAACACGATCAATCTCGTCCAACGACAAGGTCTGGACTTCCACTTTGGGGTCGTTGCTCTCCTCGAACATGACCCTCATGGGCACGGCTTGTATCCTCCGGATTAAAGCCTCATCGCCCGTGGGATGGAATTGTGCACCGTCCACATAATACACGTGGGTTGACCATGCCTGTCCTGGTGACGGCAAAGAGGTTCCCGTGGCATCCATAAATATCTCCTCATCTGGCGCAAACAGAAATTACTTCAAGGCGATGGAATCGATCTTGGATCTTAGAACTTCGCCACGGGTGTCCCCTGAGCCAAGTCCACTCAGCACCAAGACTCCTTTGGCTCTATCGGCGATAATTTTGTTCACGATCCGTTCCGAATCCCGTTGGGCTCCGTGTACATACAGATGGTCCCACCTTTCTGTGCCCCAGTGTTTGTTGCACGCCCAGGCACCCTTGTGCCAGTACTTCGCACACTTTTGCAACTTGGGCGCCTCTTTTGATGCGAGGATATCTGTCGACGGTGTGTCCATACCCAAGCCTTCCATCATGCGACAATAAGCATCCCGGGACAGACCATACTCCTGAAGGTGCTCTCCATGGCCACCTTTGGACTTCATTCCCGCTGCTTTCACCGCACGAACAATTTTCTCCTTCTCATCTCCGGTGCATTGGGATCCACCAGGGGCATAATGGGTTGATAGCCATGAAAGCCTTTTCTTTGCCTCAGGAATTACTGTGGCACAATTTGGCAATGCTCCAGCTGAATTGCTGACCATGAAATCATATCCCATTATGATATCCCAATCGGAGAGATCTGCCTCGTAGAATTTTCCATGGAGCATCAAGCGTTTTGCTTGGTCCGGTCGATCCAATCAGTCATGCTCCCAAGATTCCAGGCCAAGTTCGGCTTCACGGGCTCCACCAACCATGGTTCCGCCGTTTGCGACCTTGAGGCGCACTGGTCGGTCACTGCTCTTCAGACATGTATCCGGAAACAGTCCATTCCGCACCAAGCTTACCTGGGCCCCAGTATCCACCAAGACATCCGCGATCACTTCTTTCCGTCCACACATTACCCGCACCTTCAAGTGCAATTGCCGCTCATCGCCATGTGGTGTACGGACGACTCTCGCAGCATGCAACTCTAGCACGGGCGGGTGCATAAGGACTTCCAAAGTGTGATCACGTATCTCATAGATTTTGGGCTGGTCCTGCCCATCCACGGGACCCTCTGTGGTCTGTCCAACCTTCTTGTCCCAGCTGCCAGTATCCACTTGTACTTCCCTTGGCCGGGCATCCCATGGATTAGCACTGGTTGAACTCAGTGGCTCTGGCTCATTCGGAACCTTCTTCGGCACAGTAGATGCCTTCTTCGGTTGGATTCCACTGATTTTTGGAGGAGAGTCCTCCGGTGTCCCACTCCCGTGAGGGCTTCTCCAAGTTCGGTCGGCCGCAGCCCCGTCTTGCTGCGAATCTCCCGGCCATGGGGCACTTCTCTCGTTCTGCAAGGCCTTGAGCGCTTCCATGCCCCGCATTAACAAATCGTCCACTTCCTCGATTTGTCAAATTCGGCGGTCACCTCCATGCCCTTGTCCTCCTGAGCCTCCACCAGCACTTTGCCCATGCTTCCAAGCCTCTATGCGCTTCTCTTTAGGCACCTTCTGGGGCCTGGCTTGGAAATAGGCCTTCTTGTCCTCCGCGTAGATTTTGCAGGTCTTATGATCGTGTTTGTGTGGGAGATTCTTCCCATAACAGACCCAGCATCCGTCATGTTCCCGCCGGTATTCCTTGAAGGAGAGCGTCGGATTGCCAATCCTCCGCGGCGGTTTCCCCTTTCCTCCACGGGGTGCCGCTCTCCTCCACTTTGACTTGTCTCGCCCATGCTCCTTCGTGTTGTGCGCCACAAACGCAAAGAAGTGCGCTTCCTCATGATCTTCCCGGATCATACTCTTGCCCCTGGCTTCTTCGGAACTCCCGCTGCGATCATCTTGGAGCTCTCGCTGATGTCCATCTTTGCGGCGATCGTGGTTCCCATGATTGTGACGGTCTTTAATATGCGCTTCGTTTTTGGAGTTGAGCTTCAATTCGATGTTCACGTACTGAATGATTGAGTCCAGGCTCATTCGCGCGGGTATCATCCGCAACTTCAGCTTTTCAACGCGTCTCCATTCGACATTGTTGAGTGGAAGCAGACGTCCTTCCGCCGTCACGCCGAACACCTCCACGTACACGGAATTCTTCAACGAGGTCATCCGCTCCGACGCTCCGAGTTTCCGTCGGAATATTCCATAATGCCCGGGTGCTGCTCCTCCGGCGACATGATGTGTACTGCCATACGTTTCTTGGCCCACTTCTTCTCCTCATCTTCTACCCGTTTCTTCCAATAGTCTGGAAGGACTTCCCGCAAGAGGTGGCGAATCTTGCCAGATTCGGATCAATCATCAACTTGCTTTGGAAGTTGGCGGTACTTTCGAAGATATCTCCTCCACTCCCTCAACGGCACCTCTCCACGTTCCAAGTTGAGAGGTATTGCCCATAAGTCATCGAGCTTTTGGTTGGGGGTATCGACCCTTTCTTCCTGCTCCAACCAGTCCGAACACTGCTCCTCCGTACGGATCCTCTTCTCCCAATCGCATCACGTGAATCCGCCTTCAACTCCGGAGCCAAACGGTGTGTGAAAGTACGACATGCCCACTTGTCTCGAGCATCCCATCCGAACCGCATCTCACCAACAACTTCCTCCGCGAAGTCTTCCCAATCTAGGATGAAATCATCCAAGTTGGCCGGGTTGACATCATAATGGGGTATTTTCACACCCCGGAGGTCTTCGATACGTACAGCGTCTCCAACATCCAAAGCAATGACGCCTCCAAGACGGATACTTCCACCACTCCCGCTGCCCGGGGAGTGGGAGTAGACTCCTCGGATTTCCATGTCTTTTCGCGGTTCAGATTTGGCTTCTTCCATGCTCGGACCGACCATGGTCCATATGTTCGACCGCGGATCTTGCACGCAGGATTCCCCACTTGATCCTCCACATATTTCCGAATCCATTTCAGCGACCCGACGCTCATACGCTGCACGAGCATCGGACGTACCAGCGGCTGGCGGCTGCTCATGTCAATTTCAACCGTCCCCTCACGGGTGTCACGCTTGGGCGTACCAGTCCCTGAGCCTTTTTCTGGCGTCTGCTCTCCCAACATGGCACTGGCCGAGAAAAGTGGGATGTGCCTCAACAATGAGGGATCAACCTGTGGCGGACCGTATGGCGCCGACTCCATGGGCCCCTCCATGGGCGCCACTCCTTCTGCGGCTGTCCTCAATGACCTCAGCCGCCTCACCAATGACTCCGGGGCGGGATCCCGTGGCAGATCGGGTCCTGGTGCCGGGACTCCTGCACGCCTCTCCAACTCCCTCATCCTATCTTTGACATTCTCCAGGTACTTGATCATTTTGTCCACCATTCCTTGCTGCTCTACCAGCATTGTCTCCAGCTTGGCCTCGTAGTCCTCTTGATGTGATCGGATACTCTTCAGAGTGTTGTCGAAGATGGCCTGGTCCTCAAGAATCCCACCGGTGGTGTCGTCCAACTTGTCCATCCTTTGAATAATGGCATCTTTGCCCACCCGGAGATAACTTCCGATGAGGAAGTCCATATGTCGACAGGGGCAGTGATGGTCACGCGCCCCGTCTCCGCACGCCACTTTCTTGGCATCCTCGTGCGGATGCCGACCATCTTCTTCTCGGTCCCGGCCATCCCGCCGCGGACCCCTGGAGCTCCCCGCTCCTCTACTCCGCCCATCACGGTGTTGCCTGTCCGGTCCCCGTCCATCCTTCCTGCCTCCGCTCCCATCATACCGAACTCGGTAGGCCTTGGGACTCTTGTTGTTGCCGACTTTCGCGGCAACGTTTCCCGTTGTGCATCATGATCAGGTTCAGGATTTGGGGCTGTGTGTGATCGCCCCGCCGGGAAATCTGGGTCTGAGCCCGCACCATCCGAAGGGTAACAAGTATGATATCCCCCGGAGTTCGACAGAGCACTGAACATCCGGCGGACAGGCTCGGCGTCATTTCCATTGCTGATTCCCCATCCTTCTTGGACGGTTTGCCGAACTGCGTTTGGGGTATTGCCGGGCCTTTGAGCCACTGCTGCAGCTCGTGACCTCCTCGTCCGATTCATCAGCGGGTACTCGGAGATGGCATCGTTTTCGGCAGACACCTTCACAAAAAGAGACGATGTCCTCCATGTCGTCGACGGTACCCACTCTTCTTCCGGAATGCCTTCCTTCTTCTCGGGCTTCAACCACCGACTCCCGGATGGTGTCATTGATGGTTACCCGGGGTCCACTTGGGCAGGGCTCACGAGGGCCCAAGCACCCCGGAGGGCGGTAGGCGGCAGGTCAACCTCTGCTGCCATAATGAAGGTCTGTAGGACCGGCCCCTGCCATTGTGCGGGCTCTACCGCCTATTCCCGATCTTTCCAGCTTCTTCCCCGTGACACCCATTGTCCTAGATCTGACCAATGCTTCCATGCTTACCAATCATCAATTTCCAAATTCCAAAAATGTCCCACAAACACACCCCTTGGCAACCTGTTAACCACCACATAGTTCTACCGGGTTAACATCTTTTCATTTTTGGAAATGAATAACCTTGAAGTTGTTTTCCTTGAACTTTGCCCAAGTTTTCCTTCAAATAATCCAAAAATATACCCCAAAAGGGACAACACAAGGCGCCGAACACATACTCGACGTTCGACGAAATGACGGGAGTGATTTCGAAACGGTCCCTTTCATGTCCTAAGAAGATATGAACAAATGGGGGCACATAACTTTGAAATATGAGCAAAACAATGCATATTTACAACATAATCAAGGGTGTCCCCCCAACGCGTGGTGCCGGTGCACCGACGCGTTTGGACACCAAATCAGCACATGCATGCAAAGCCCTACTGATGGGCTGTGATTTGGTGTCTACAACTTCAGGATTCAAGACACCTACAATTTTCTAAAAATTCGTGAACATGGCCTACTTGGGCCAAAACAACTAGCGCGGAACAGCGCCGCAACAGTGCCGTAAAATCCGCTTATGCTTAAAACTGATATACAATTAATCTAAATAATGAAACTGATTGAAAACTCTTAAAAATCATCAGAAATCGAGATTTTCTGGATCGGCGCGCGCGATCTCAGGACTGGCCGTTGCCGACCCAAACTCAGTTTTATAGTACAGGAAATGGTGGAAGCACCATGAATGTCAAACTACAGAAATTCCTGATGCACTGATACCAACACTGTCCAAAACAGTGCCGGGAGCGTGGTTTTCTGTGGGTGTACATATATCAGGATTTCGCACTGAAAAAAGCGAAAATATAGGTTGCACGAAAACCTTACACTCCCCTCCCAAGTCCTGAGACGCATCTCAGGCTGAAAAGCACAAAGAAGGTGTAGTGCAACAAAACATTGGGTGGGAAAAATGCAAAACATTTGGGTTGTGTGTTAACCACCACATAGTTCTACCGGGTTAACACTCCCCTCCCAAGCTCAGACATACCCTGCCAGAAAATGGGTAGGTCTCGGGCTGATTCTCCCAAGAGAACCCGGAGAAATATGTATTTTTCTCCAAACAAATAGTGAAAAAAAAATAGTAAACAAACAAAAAATGAAAAAATGCACTTCTGAGCTGTCCTGACCCTAAAACCAAAGACAACACAAAAGCAAATCAGAACAATTCACAGTTTGTAAAATCATCCACTGATCATATAATATAATACAGAAATAACCAATAAGACCATTTCTCATGGCCCATAGTTATTATGATTATAATTATGGTCACCAATCTTCTTGGCCCATACCATGAATTATATTTTCTGAAATCTTCATATTTTTGACTTCGAACTTGACCACTTTGTAATCTGCAGCATGTGGGCAGCGGTGTCGTCCTTGCTGGAGGTTGAGCACTCACCATGGTAATGATATAATCTTGAGAACCATCCACAGGTCCATGGCACTTTGTCCATGGCACCAAACTTGGAGTAATCAAATGAAAACTATCACGCGCTGACACCATTGGGATAATCGCACTGCAACTTGTTCTTCACGCTACGCACTCCCAGCGCGATGCTGAAGGTCTCCTTGGTTGTCAATTTCCTTGTAATAGGGCTCAAAGTAGTCAAATGGTCGTCAAATGGTGTAGGCACCAAGGACCTTCTTGAACATGATTTTGGGGTTTACCAATTGCTCCAAAGATGTCGCCGACGATGTTTGGGTCGTCGTGGTCGTCGTCTTCAACGTCATCGTCGTTGTCGTCGTCGTTGAGGGCGTTTCGAAATTCTTATCATTTTTGGAAATGAATAACCTTGAAGTTGTTTTCCTTGAACTTTGCCCAAGTTTTCTTTCAAATACTCCAAAAACATACCCCAAAAGCGACAACACAAGGTGACGGACACATACTCAACATTCGACGAAATCACAAGAGTGATCTCGAAACGGTCCCTTTCATGTCCTAAGAAGATATGAACAAATGGGGGCATATAACATTGAAATATGAGCAAAACAATGCATATTTACAACATAATCATGGGTGTCCCCCCAACGCGTGGTGCCGGTGCACCGACGCGTTTGGACACCAAATCAGCACAGGCATGCAAAGCCCTACTAATGGGCTGTGATTTGGTGTATTGTAACTTCAGGATTCAAGAAACCTAAAATTTTATAAAATTTTGTGAAAATGGCCTACTTGGGCCAAAACAACTAGCGCGGAACGGCGCCGCGATAGTGTCGTAACATCCACATATGCTTGAAACTGATATACAATTAATCTAAATAATGAAACTGATTGAAAACTCTTCAAAATCATCAGAAATCCAGATTTTCTGGATCGGCGCGCGCGATCTCAAGACTGGCCGTCGCCGGCCCAAACTCAGTTTTATAGTACAGAAAATGGTGGAAGCACCATGAATGTAAAACTACACAAATCCCTGATCCACTGATACCAACACTGTCCAAAACAGTGCTGGGATCGTGGTTTTCGGTGGATGTACATATATCAGGATTTTGCACTGAAAAAAGGGAAAATATAGGTTGCACGAAAACCTTATACAACCCTTGGCAATGGAAAGATAAATACGTGATCCACCAATTCAAATTGAGGGAAGTGTTGAGGACGGAGGCACTTGGGTCCATCAATACATGAAAGTCATGGAGAAGGAAACAAACAATGACAATGTCGGGCAACGGAGTTCAGAGGTTGAAATGGAGATGACGCCCTGTAATAAGATATGCGATTATCGAAGACGATGTTGCATTCCTACTCCAAGAATCGAGTTATAGACCATGCACACTCGAACTATGCGTTCAGATATGGACGTATGACGCCATGCCCACACAATTCCGATACAACGGCTTGGGAGAACTCATTGGTTCACGAATGATCATGCATGACACAATGACATCGATACGGTCCATTATGTGTATGGCGACACACAAAGAAAAGCATATAAAACACAATGGCATCATTGGGTTCCTCGCGAAGCTTGGGCACACATGGCCCATCCTTGGCCTTGCCCACAAGACGGTAAAATGGAGTAAACAACATGGGTTCCAAACATAAAGAATGTTCTCACCGTTGATCAACCATGACACCATGACCCCCATGAACACAAAGTACGGTATGGCCACATACATGACTTGCCCACCCTCGTGAGTCACCAATGTGTACATGTGAAGAACTTGCAATGAGGATCACTAAATATGAGTCGGGAGAGTGACCTCACGGCAATGGCAAACACTACTTGTCACACGGCATGTGTGACATATATATCGTCATTAAGGCAATGCTTCGGTACTCCGCACCGGACGCCGGGTGCCCGTCACTCAGCAATGTCATACACCATGGCCAGCACGTGAATGGGCTTGACAGGTTTACTTGCTGCTTGCAAAGAAGACATCAAGAAGGGCCAGCCCACGAAACCTCACATGTTTAGTGTATGCTACATACCAATTGCTGGGCTCCCCACGGTTAGAGTGTCACGAACCAAAGACATGATTAGAGAAGCCAACAAACAGCATATGTCTCATGCTCCCACATCCTTGGACATGCCACTCGGTCTCATAACGTGGTGCCTAAATAGTTGGGACCCGATGGCATAGGCAACCACAATGGTCAGGTGCATTAGAAACCATCCACACATGAACAAGTGAAATCAATATTGCCTGTTTGCATGTTTGTGTGACACCGAACCAATTCAATGCATGCTACTTGGAGAGAGATTGCGTAAGAAAATTGGATAAGCACATGCCCCGGGTCACATGTAGAGACCTAGACCCGGCCCGCAGAGTGAGTGCACAAAGAGAGGTATCCCGGGTCCAATGAGAGCACATCCATGTCAGATTGTCCCATCCGAAAGAGAAGTAGTCCTGCCTCGAAGAGAGCTGGTCCCGCCCCAATCCAAGCCTTGAGAGAGATGGTTCCAGCCCAATCCATACGCAGAGAGAGAACCTAACCAATTCATGGACCGGGACGGGGAACCTAACCAATCCATGGCCCAGGAGGGAGAGCCTAACCAATCCATGGCCCAGGAGAGAACCTCACAAAAACCCAAACCCAAGAGTATGCATGCGGAGGGAGAGTCTCGCCTAGCCATGACTCAGGAGAGCATTCATGCACTTGGAGTGAGCATCCCCAACCTTGACCGACGATTGTCCCTAAGTCCAATTGCAAAATTAAATGAACTCATGCCCTATTGCTTGCTGCCAAGAGAACGATAGTGGATCACCAACCATGTTTGACCAATGATATGAATTCACCGATGGTCACCGGAGTAAGACGGCAAATGACAGGTTAACAACCTGGGTATAAGTGCAATTCTCCACCTTTAGCATGCTCACCCATTGCAAGTGCACACATCATGTTCAACACACACAATCACCAAAGATTGACCCTCTTAAATTCCAGGGGAGATGAGGTTGTCGTGACACATTCAAAAGAAAACAGATTAAAAACCAAAGAATGAGGAATTGCTTTGCCTTGCGGAGCAACGACCGAGTTACTTTGTTCCTCTCCGGTGCGCCTACCTCAGCCACATCCACTTCCACTTCACTTCCACTAGGGCTCCTCTAGCTTCAAGGGACTCGTGGTCCCCCATGCACGTAGGCGTGGCATTGCCGAAGAAGATGCGCCCATTAACGTACACCGGTCTCCTCCAAAGTGCAGTGATGCACCCAAGGTTGACAGCCGGTGTGGGCGGAGGCACCACACCAGGGTTTAGCCAGATCCTTAACTCCGGGCCTTCTATAAGTCACTGGAGTTGCCCTAGCTTCCAATTTGTTTCCATTTCCGTAACAGGATAGAACTAACACTATTAGCACCCGTTGGGAAGAATTTTCAAACGCTCGGCCCGCATTACAGAACACAGAGCACGCGCACGCCAACAGGAACACGCGAAGGGCGCGCGCACACACAGCAGGCCTGGTCAGAACTAGAAATGTGAAATTCGCCATCCTGTGACTTCTAAATAATATCCATCCGGAATTCCCCTGAATTTATACCCGAAAACTGCTGAAATCGCTGAAATCGGTGAAGTGTGGGATAGAGTGCAGCCAAATGGGATCTGAACCAGCTTCAAAACATAACAGAAAATAAAGGATAGCTAGTTGGCTTTTTGTTTTCTGGCTGGCTGTTTGACCACTCGCTCTTTTGCCTTTTGTTTTTGGCGTGACCTCATTGGGCTTGGCCTTTTTTGGTTTTGCCTTGTTGGCCCTGGCCTCATTGGTCGTGTCTACCTGAGCCTTAGTGCCGAAGTGTCTATTTGCCTGCCTGACCAATTGTCCACTTGCCATCCTCTTGCGGTTAACCAGAACACAAAGGATGAAAAAGCCAACAGTCACCTTGTGTTGTGGTTTGTTTCTTAGGGATTCCAATTGTACTCCTGTGCCTCTTTGTTTCCCAAAATCCGAAATGCAAAATCCCAAATCGACAAACCTCGCAGGATCTTTAGACGGGGCACCAATAATAACACAATCTCGAAGACATGAACCCTGTTCAGAGATCGAAGTATCATACAGCGCTCATTCACAGTTGGCATTCGATGCTGCTTTATTATTCACAAACTGCAGTGCGATTGTGACTGCGACTTGCGACTTGCGCGCTGCTGCTTTGCTGCTGTTCGAAGCCATAACACTACCCCCCCCTTGAGACTCTGAAGAGGTCTCACTCATCTGGGTGGGCGTAACACTGTCGAATTTGCAGAGCAGGCCCAGAAAAAAACATTTTGGACCTCAAAATGTGTTGGCTACAGAAGCATAACAGTGGTCGAAACACACACACTGAGCTGCAGTCATGGTATACCTGCCGTCAGCGCCTCATTCGTACCGTGTTCGACTTTGCCACGGCTGTGTCTTGGCGGACGCTGCAGAAGACAACTTCGCCAGGCACACTGCACGGGCGCTGTACCCACAGCAAGGCTGTGGGCACATCGAACCACAACATACGGTAACATTGGGCACAGCTATCAAAGCTGGTTGCCAAGCAGACAAACAACAAATACATCTGTCAACTCGACAGGACATATGAAGGCAGTCGATACCATTAATGGCATCCAGACTGTCGAATCAGCCCTTAGCTGGCATCGAGACATGTCGAATCAGCAGTCCGTGCCCCACGTAAACGTGGATGAACGATCCACCTGGAGTCGACATACTTCGTGCACATCCTTCAGTGTCTCGACGCCAGCCATGAACTTGAAGGTGTCATGACCCATGTAGTGTCGACGGATATCACTTTCGAGGGCACATTTCTGAATCAGGATACCAGATCGATGGTTCAGCAATCGAAGGTTGGGATCACCAGGTCGGCCGTCGACGGGGCACTAGTACTGGAATACGAGGACATGTCCACGGGCAAGCGCTCGAAATTGTCCAGGTCCCAATGTTTGTGCCTTGGTGGAATAGAAATTTCAAAGGGCCGACGGTTTCCAAGCGTCCTCGCTCCACACATCGGTCTGATTGCTGACTTCGGAGGAGTACCCGTCATGTCGACCACTAGTCCATCAATAGGTTTCGTTTGAACCAGTACCAGCGGCCATGCTGTGGTAGAACTGACCAGTTCGCGTATCGACTTGCCACCATGGCGTGTCAGCAATTGAAAGTCGTCGCACAACAATGATGGCCCTGACGTCATCGACTCCAGGACCGAGGGCATATCGGTCATTGACCTCAAGCATGTCCGTTTGAGAACCTTCTTCTTGGGGTCGACCGAGGTGTTGATGTACATACTGACCATCAGCGAGGGAACTCTGCAGAGCTAATCAAACCGCTTCTGCAGTCACAAGGCTCGAAGCCATGTCAACAATGACCGCTTCGAGGACTTGGTCTCGGCAGCTGACCTTGCGTTGATGTGCAGCCTTGAAATCATCATGGATCAACGTGAGTTACTTGAAGAACGGGATGTCGAAGTGGTGCTGATAAGCGTTCGACTCTGCCGACAAAAACCTGTGGTCGACGGGGTCCGGTTGGAACGGGTCACTTGCAGGCGAGTCGGTTTTCTCGATCTCCTCCCGTCCATCAGCATAGACATCCCTTCGGAACTAGACCGCTCCACGCCAACGTTATCCACCTTCGTATCCGGCCTCGTAGGGGGACATGAGGTATTTCGAGGTACCCAGGCGTGGAACCAAATTGGCGGCATCAACGAAAGGAAAGAGGTTGACATACTCTTCACTGGACGAGTGGAGGGCAGCAACTCGTCGGATTGCCTTATCGAAGTTGTGGTATCCGAGCCGTCCGGGTCCAGTCTGGTAAATCGTCGCCAACTGGACAAGGTCGATGGGGGCACCTGGTGCGACGGCGTTGTACGCATAGGGTTCGGTCTGTTCTCCGAGTCAAGAGTACTCCTGGAGCTCGACTGCAAGGTCCTGTGTTCGATGTGGAGCGCACCCATACCGCTTATACCCAAGTCGAGAGATGCCTCGCAGACCTCGCAGTTGGTATCGGCGAAAAAGCAAATCGACTTTTTACGCGAGAAAGGGGGCTCGATCTTCGAAGAGCCAGTCCTTCGCCTGGCAACTCTTCTGGAGATCGCGAATAACTCCAAGGATCGAAAGCGCAAAGGGAGCTTCTCGTTTCATCCTGTCCTGGGTCCAGAGGCGTCGATACCTGAAGATCAGGTCAATTCCATCGGCAACGTTTATCAGGTCGTCGATTTCTGAGATCTCTCGATGCATGCGGTTGAGTCGAGCAATTTGACTCAGCAGGCCATATTCTGTGAGGTTTTGTCGGAATCCCCAATCGAGCTCTTCGTCGCAGCGTCGCCGTTCAGCGAAGGCCGCTCGAAGGTTCTGGCAAGCCATTTCGATTTTTGTATACCACTGGTAGCCCGGCTTGCCACCGACATTCCCACGCTCATCGAAAGATGTGTCAGGAGCGCTTCGCGCCACCTCGTAAGGGAATGGTGCGGTTCGTCCCCAACTGTCGATGTTGATGGCCTTGCCTAACTCGGAGATAGTGGCATTCGTCTTCGTCGGGACTGCGGCAAGCGTTCGTTCGGGAATGCATGCTTTCCTCGAGGACCAGCCATGGCGCTCGACGCAATAGTGAGTACCAATGGTTCGAGCTTGATGTATTCCGTTTTCATTGGATTGTCCTCGTGTGTCCCGAATCAATAGGGTGGCTTTAATCCGAACATACCCAAGTGTCGGAGTTGTTCCACGGTCTCGATTTCATGGTTGTACTGCGGCATGTTATAGGGCTGCAACATCGGCTCTGGCACCGGCACAGAATCCCAGCTGGGCGGTGGTGTCGACCAACTTTGTGTGGTGTCGAACGCTGAGGGCTCGTACGGATATTCCTCTTCGTCGTCGGACTGCAGCCAGGGTTCATCGTCGTAGTAGTAGGAGTCGGATCGGTTCGTTCGAGTAGAAGTATGCGTCTTCGGGGCATTCGACTGCCACGATTAGCCGACCCAGTCGTTGGGGGCAACTTCATCGTTGTTGTTATAGCTGGAGTCATTCGGCTCTCCGGTATTCGGTTTCCACGACGGTCTGTCCCTGGATGGCCTTGATGTCCAGCTGTTCGGCCTCGATGTCCAAGAACTGTCGACCCATCCGGGTGCTGAACAGAGGAAGGGAATCAGTCGTTGTATCCCGTGTAGCAAGCAATATCTTCATCAGAATCGAACCAATCAGGGCTCGAGCACCGCTCTCGAAAGTATTCTGCATCGACCGGGGGCGGGGGCCCGTACAGCTTACAGAGTTCTGGCTGCATGTGGGGTGAGTAAGAAAAAGTGCTTTTCCAATGCCTTGAGGCATACTCTAGTTGTATTAGAGATGCATTAAGCACTCTAGCATTTTTATCTTAGTATTGGCCTAACCAAAATGGGTGAAAACACATTTTGACTTATGGAACCAAACACCAAATCAGGATATGGAGTAGACCCCTTAATCCCTTATCAATGTGAGGCTATTCATCTTGTTCTGAGTTGACTGAGAACTGACATATCCAGGGCAGAGCCTATGAATTTATCTATGTTTTCTCATGAATTCTTAGCTATCCTAGTGGTATGCACCCTAGGGGGCTGGGCACCTCTTTTTGAGAGGTCCTGGGTTCAATTGTCGGTCAGCCTAGCTAAGTAGGAATATCCCATGTGACATGGCAGTGACCTCATCGCCACATGCCCTGCCACCTCAGCACCTATGGGACCCAAAAACAAAGAGTGCACATCTCAGGATGGCACTGTGGATGAGAGTGAGCCCTTGGGGCAGTTTTGCAATCAGTTTTTCTCAAACATGTAAAATATTTCATCCTGAGTTGCAATGTATGCTAATTGCTGTGGTCTATTGTTGATAGCTTTCTTTATCTAACTCTTTGTGACTGCAGCCCTTCATGCTTTGATCCTGAATTTCTTCTACTTGCTTATCTCTGGCTTGGGTTATCCTGGATCGGTTGTATTTCAACAAACAAAACATTTTCCTCATCAAAAACAAGCAGCAGGAAACCTTACACCAGCAGCAAGCAGCAGGAGAGGCACAACAAACACACAGTTTTGAAATCACTATAAAACCTTCTGGTAGCAAGAGGCAGACTGTCTCTGCGTACCGGCAGCAACCCCGTGCCGTACATCCAGTGCGCCGAGATCAGTCATATATAAGCAAGAAGGGCGAACGAATATGGACACCAAGAAAGAGGACACCGACGTGAAGACGGCGCCTGAGGCACCAGCAATGCCAGCACCTGGTGAACCTGGACCTGGACCTAGCGCCGTACCTTCGGAGCCCTTACATGGGCCAGTGGACGTGGCGGAGGATTCGATTGAAGGACTTCAGTCCGCCTTCCGGGCCCTCTGAGTCGAGGAGGTAGACACCCATCCCGTGAAGAGAAAGAGAGAGAGCGAGAAGGATGCTGGAGAAAGCATAGCAGACGAAGGAGCAGACCAAGGGCACGACCCGACGAATGATCCTACCTTCGAAGGCGCACCAAGTGCTTCTGGCCTCCACGCATCACCCTCTCCTATAACCACCACACTCCCGACTCCAGACCCAGCCGCTGCAACATCCACACCCATAAGCAACGCGCCTATGGCTGAGGGCACAGGCTTTACTGGTATGCCTACCTCCCCTGCCTATGGTGTGAACCCACCTATCACTGCGTTTCCAGAGGCAACTACTACCAGTGAGCCGGTGACCTCCAGTTCTGCGCCGCAACGGTATGCGGCTGACTATCACCATCCTCTACCCGCTACGGGAGCCTATGTGGATGTTCCTGGGTATGCAACCTTGAGTGGGTTGAGGAGAGGACCTGAGTCATGCGGGAGCAGGAGTAGAGGATCGGGGAGATCCTCCATCAGGTCCCTGACGCGGTCAGGGATCAACGAGGTGCTCCGAGGAGCCAACTCTAAAATGGTTGGCGACCTCACTCAAGAGATTCGAGATAAACTGGAGCCCCTGATACAGCCCCAAGCGTCACCTACCACGGTGGGAATGTCACCCCATTGAGTACAGGCCAATCACCTGGTGGCAGGGCTGACAAACACCCTGGGGAGCCTGAGGAGACGACCGATGCCGACCCCTGCTGTGATACTTAGAAGCCCTTTCGTGCCGAGGACGGCCCAGCCACCCTACAGTAACGTGGGGAATTCTACGAGAGCCCAGCTGGACCGGCTTGGGCTGACAGCCCTGAGAGCAATGGTGGATGTAGAGCCCTACGGCTCCAGTGACCTAGGCGGAGGTCCCTCCGATGATGAACCGCCGTCAATGACTTCTGCTTCGCCCTCGGAGGACCACGGCCCTGAGGACCCCAAGAGCCCAGGTGGGAAGAAGAAGAAGAAGAAGAGGAAGACCCGGCGCCCTGAGGGACGCAGGTCTCAGGAGGCTAAGGCTATTGCCACCTCCAAGATAGTGGTGAACCTGCCTGAGTTCACAGGCAAGGACCTCAGCGAGTTCGCTGAGAATTTTGGCCGGTTTCTCCGACTGACCGGCCAAACCCACGCTAGTTGACGGGTCAAGTGGGATCTGTTCCTGCAGTGTTGCAAGACCAAGTACCTGGAGAAGCAGGTCAAACAGATCGTGACTAAGTCCGCCACCTTTGCCGATGTGTTGGTTGCCTTGGAGAGGCAGTACCCGACCTATGAAACCGACCTCTCCATCAGGGCCGAGATCCAGAACCTGCCCATGCTGCCCAACAACCCCAAACCTGGCAGGGTCTCTGAGCTATTGGCTGACTTGGATCACTGGGCTGGAGGATTGACGCCCGGCTCCTACAGCAGCGACGACCTGCTTTTCTGGTTGGTCGCTAAGCTCCCTCGGGAGCTGTGGGACGAGTGCCGTTCAACGGCAGAGCGCAAGGCTAGAGCCCTCCACTACGAGGATCTATGTGTACTACTCCTGGAGCTGGCGCTGGAGAAAGAAAGCGACGAGCACCTGAACAACTACCGTTCTGGAGGTGGAGGCTCTGGAAGCCATGGCAAAGGGTACCAAGGATACAGACCTGGGCAGAGGACTACCCCCAAACACGCCCGTATCGTGGAAAACGTCAAGGAGCTCTTCTGGTGTGATGCCAGAGATGAGCAGGGCCACCTACAGCACGCCCCTGACTGCGAGCAGCGAGACTGCTTTGTAGTCCAAGAGAAGAAGGAGAGGACCAACACCGGCGCCAAGAAGCAGCTGCCGGATCACTACAGGTGTACCATCACCTGTGCCTTCTGTGGGAAGAGGAAGCACTACGAGGATGAGTGCTACCACAAACAGCGCCTGTCGGTGAAGGTGAAGAGTGAGGATCCTGGCAAAGGCTCTGGCAAAGGTGGAGGCAAAGGCAAAGGCAACGACTCCGGCAAGGGCAAGTTGAAAGGACGTGGACAAGGGCAAGACAAGAGTCAAGGTGGACAAGGAGGAGGCGCTAACCGCCAGGCAGACAAGGAAAACAAAAACCCGGACAAGAACCGAGGCAACCCCAAACCTAATCCAGGGGGGAACTCTGAGCCCTCTGGGGGGCAGTCTGGTCCGACCACACGCTCACAAACGCAGGATCAGCAAGGACAAGGGGCTAAGCCCGAGCATGAAGGCGGTGATGACGGCAACGCTAAGAAGAGAAGACCTTTCATGAGGATGGCCCGCAAGCTGCGGAACAAGGGGTTCGAGGTGACCTGTCCCGCGGAGTTCTGACAGGGACGCTCCGGTGGCGCCCAGGACCTGGTGTTTTGGGTACGTATCTGACTAGGGGGACGTGAATACCTGGGGGTATTGGATACTGGTGCCACCACATCGATGGTGGCCAAGAAAAGTTTACCTTGTGGGAGCCTGAAGAACACCATGACCGACGCGGCTATACGAATGGGGGATGGACATGTGGTGCACAGCTGCGGGGACTGTGAAGTGGAGGTACCTATGGGCTCCATGACTATCGCCCATCGGTTCTATGTGATGGACACTGAGGCCTTGGACTTTGTATTGGGGACTGACTTCTTCGTGCAGCACTCCCAGATACAATCCCTGATGCTGCAAGCGCCCTACATCCTCTACGTGGACCACGGTAGTGGCAGAGAGTCTGTGCCACTGGAGCAGTCAGAACATACCTCGAGCTACCTGAGGATATCGAAGGAGGAGCCCTCGAAAATGATGGGGGCCTCCAAAACTGAGGACTATCAACTGTTGGGGGAAGTCCTAGACCAAGGTCTGAAGGAGTTGGGCTACTCTAGAGAAGACCTGAGTGTGGAGTTGTTGGCCAGCGAAAAGCAGCATGTACTGGACCTTTACTGCAGCAAGGGGAAGAACTGCAGCTACAAATTTTACTGGCCCTCTTTCGGGATGGCCTACGGGAACCCCAGGTTCAGTGAACTGGGGAGTGTCCTGACCAAGGTGGCCTTGGAACGTTCGCGTATGGTCCTGTGTTCCCCCGATTGGGGAGCCCATGGGGGCAACGAGTACTGGCGAAACCTCCTTGACAGGGTGACTATCAGCTCTGTTCGTTTACCTGATGAGGCCATCTATGTGCCTCTGGGGCGTAAGACGCCTATTGGAAAACCCGGATGGCGAAGTATGCTCAGCGTGGTGGACAAAGGTCTTACCTCCATCCCCTGGGAGGATCTGGACTCGACTCTGGTCCAGGGTATACAACGAGAAAGCGATGGACTCACCTTGGGTGACTTGAAGGATCGACTACGACCTCAAGATGCTATTGATACTACACCCGGAGGAGATGAATACGTCGTGACTAACACCAACGCCCCCAACTCTCCCTGCCATGTACCTGTTCCTGATGGAGTCTCTGAGTGTGGACTATCCGAGCTACCTAGCTCTATCCATCTCAGATGACGAAACTGAGCACGACGCCTTTTTCGTGCAGACCAGTGTGGAAAAACTGGAGAACGCCGAGTACGTCGCCCCACTGAAACCCCTACTCTCCATGAGGGTGGAAGACCCCGTGGACGAAGAGCTGGACCCTCGATCCAGGCTAAGGGAGTATGTGGACTCCAAGAGGAAGTTGCCGGCAAAAAAGCTATGCTACGCTAAGCCTACCCACAGCTCATGGCCACTGAAGCAAGGACGTATGGGAGATCTATCCCAATTGAAGGAGGACCTCAAACAGAAGATCACCACCTGGCAACGGGAGGTAGATCTTAAGCTCATGAAGAGCGTGTGGGGCGCCCATGTGAGGACCCCAGAGGAGGACGACCTCTCGGAGGAATGTGTATGTGAACCCCCTCGAGTGTGCCTATGTTGCCATCGTCCATCGGAGATGGTTGAACAAGACCTACTATATGCCTACCAAGGGTTGAAGGACACTACCAAGGGCGAAGAGTCGGTGGAGGATCACCCTGACGTCTATTACTCAGGGGGAAGGCAACCTACACTCTGACAAGGACATGGAGGACAAGATCAAGCTATTGGACCCGCGGGTGCAGAAGCTTATAAGGACCTATCTGGAGGTGTTCGGAGAACTACCCCCTCCATCTTCATGTGACAAGCTGGTACAGATGGACCTCAAGCTAAAACCCGAGTTCATGGGTCACAAGATCCGGAGGAGAGCCTATCCAGCTCCTAAAGAGCAGGCCGACGAGATTGAACAACAGATACAAGAATGTATCGACGCTGGCCTAGTCCTGGAGTACAAGGACGGGGACTACCCCCAACACTGCAGCCCCTGTTTCCTGGTGGCTAAACCTGGGTCTACAGCCAAACGGCTGGTAGTGGACTACGGAGAGCTGAACAAGAGAACGCTGAACCACTCAGGGTCCATTCCTAATATGGAGTCTACCCTCCAGAGGATAGCCTCCTGTCGCTACAAGACCAAGATGGACAAGAGGAGGGGATTCTGGCAAGTGGACCTGACGCCCAACGCTCAGGAGCTACTGGCCTTCATCACCCCTCAGGGGAGGGTGTTCAAGTGGAAGGTCATGCCATTTGGCGTGGCCAACGCACCCGCTCTATTCCAAGAGCTGATGAACAAGATCTTGTCCATCCTACGAAGGAGACCTAAGGTGCAAGAACTCATATCCCGTGGGGCCCAGATGGAAGCACACATGCACGATGTATGCCTCGGGACCAATACCCAGGAGGACCACCTAATCCTCTTGGGTGAGTTCTTTGCGGTGTGCCAGGAGAACCAGACCGAAGGTCCTAGTCAGTTACTAGTACCACTCCTATGACGCCCAATTTCTGTGCTGGCGCCTATCCATGGGGGAAGACGGCAAAAGCCCTACCTACTAGAGGGGAGGGGTGGCCACGTGTGCTAAGGGCATACAAAACGCCCATTTTTGCTAAAGGCCAAAAGCTAACGCACTCCCCTGCCCACGTGGAGAGGCACGCGGGACAGGAGACACCACTACTCTACACACCCTACCTACAGTGGCACCACCCTGGTGGGCGAGCGCTACTGCAACTGGGTCAAGCCCCCACACAGGATTACCACTCCTACACTCACGCTCTACTGGGTGGTGTTGAAGATAAAGTCGTGGGTCCTAACGACCCTCCTGTGAAGAAGACAAGAGAACACAGCGCTGCTAAGCAACTGTGGCCTAACAGGGACGTCACAACACGTTTTCCTGCTCGGGCTTGGAGGGAAGGGGTGCTCTTGTTGCGTGCACAGCGTGAATGTTGAAGAGGTCGGGCTACGCTTGCCACTCCTGGCTGAGTCGTAGCTTGTTGTTTGTGTGATCAGCGCCGTATGTTTTAGCACGGCTCAAGGGACTGCACCAGTTCACCCTGACCTGCCGACCTGTAAAGCAAAGGCCAATGAAGGGGTGTTTGCGGCTGAGGAACCAAACCACAGTCTACGTATTATACGCTTCTCAGTGTGACCTATAATACGCTGTCCTCAAACACCCCTGTCAAGCAAGCAAGCGTTAAGAGACTCCTCAGGTTCTCTTAAAGAACGTACCGAGGAGCCCCTGGGTAACGTAAACAAGGTTTACCGTGCGCATTTCGCGTGGCCTACCCTTTAATGTGTGTGTGAATGCACGAGCATGCACGAGTTTGCGACCAACCTGTGCCAATCACTGTTTTTCCTACAAATCTTACCCACGATCACGAACTCCACCAGGGGGTGGCGCCACCTGGGCTTACCTACCTTACCTACCGCTTGAGAGAGAGAGCAAGTGGGAACGTGACACAAAACACAAGCGAAGCAAATCGTTTATGCACGCGTTTGTATGTTCTAATCAGTGCTACAAAAAAGGGAGGTTGGTGTGTAAGAGCAGTTGTCACAGTTGCCCCGCATTGCACCGCAGGACAGGACCGGTAGCCCCCCGTGACAACCACTCCCTGGCCGAAGGCAATCTGTTTTCTCCCTAATCTCACCTCCAATCACCTGCAATCTTTCTAATCTAGCCCTCTATCGTTTGTTAGCGCTGCTACAAGACTCGTTCACGGAGACACGAGACGAGCAATGTGCATGCTGCATACGAGACGAGCAAACCTGAGGTTTCTACCTGATTCATTGAAGTCATATTCTTAGTTTTTCGAATTCTTGATTTTTGGTTGATTCCCGCAATGTGGGTGGAATCCTTAATCTCATCTATTTATGTGTGTCTCGTCATTCTCCTGTCCACGTGAGACGTACGTTTATAATCTCATTATTACTGTATTTTCCGCCGCTTCGCTAGGAGCCGCTCCTGCGCGCCGCCTTTTTCTGCGTAGGAATTTCTTGATTTAAAAAATCAAGAGATGACTATAAATTTTGTAAAAATGTGCATTTAATGCAAAATGGGATTCTGCTCAGGTGTGTTGTCTTGGAAAAATTCTAGGCCGTCATTTGATGGATTTAGGTGTTGTCGCTTCGCGCTTGCGTGGATTCGTCCATAATTCTCCCATTCCTGTCTGTACAGATACCCACGCGCAGCCTCGCTCAGTAGGCCGTGTTCGGGCCAAAACGCAGCACTCTGGAGAAACTGAGCAGAACCCAAGACCCCATTAAGGGGCAATTTAATGTTTTTTACGACTCCCTTCGCCCTAAGACAGGTCACAGGTCGCCTGCAGGTTTACGAGAACCCATGCGAGTGTGTATATTGCGTCCTGCGTTGGGTTTATGTGGCGCTGCATCTTGGAGGGAGGGATGCACATGCACATGTTTTTGGCATGCTCTCAACCTAACCCAACCAAGCCAGAAGAACCCCGGCAGCGCCATGAGCGCTGAGTTTTCTGTAGGAAATGTCACGAACAAAGCAGCAAAAAGGCGCCAGCCATGGTGAGCGCCCATTTTTCCAGTGTGAGGGAGGCCATAGGTATTTTAAAGTAGATGTGGAAACTAAGGAAAGGCCAAGAAAAATACCCTTTTTCCTAAAATGCGACAGTGGTGGCCACCACAGCACAAGGGGGGAGTAAGAAAAAGTGCTTTTCCAATGCCTTGAGGCATACTCTAGTTGTATTAGAGATGCATTAAGCACTCTAGCATTTTTATCTTAGTATTGGCCTAACCGAAATGGGTGAAAACACATTTTGACTTATGGAACCAAACACTAAATCAGGATATGGAGTGGACCCCTTAATCCTCTATCAATGTGAGGCTATTCATCTTGTTCTGAGTTGACTGAGAACTGACATATCCAGGGCAGAACCTATGAATTTATCTATGTTTTCTTATGAATTCTTAGCTATCCTAGTGGTATGCACCCTAGGGGGCTGGGCACCTCTTTTTGAGAGGTCCTGGGTTCAATTCTCGGTCAGCCTAGCTAAGTAGGAAGATCCCATGTGACATGGCAGTGTCCTCGTCGCCACATGCCCTGCCACCTCAGCACCTATGGGACCCAAAAACAAAGAGTGCACATCTCAGGATGGCACTGTGGATGAGAGTGAGCCCTTGGGGCAGTTTTGCAATCAGTTTTTCTCAAACATGTAAAATATTTCATCCTGAGTTGCAATGTATGCTAATTGCTGTGGTCTATTGTTGATAGCTTTCTTTATCTAACTCTTTGTGACTGCAGCCCTTCATGCTTTGATCCTGAATTTCTTCTACTTGCTTATTTCTGGCTTGGGTTATCCTGGATCGGTTGTATTTCAACAAACAAAACATTTTCCTCATCAAAAACAAGCAGCAGGAAACCTTACACCAGCAGCAAGCAGCAGGAGAGGCACAACAAACACACAGTTTTGAAATCACTATAAAACCTTCTGGTAGCAAGAGGCAGACTGTCTCTGCGTACCGGCAGCAACCCCGTGCCGTACATCCAGTGCGCCGAGATCAGTCATATATAAGCAAGAAGGGCGAACGAATATGGACACCAAGAAAGAGGACACCGACGTGAAGACGGCGCCTGAGGCACCAGCAATGCCAGCACCTGGTGAACCTGGACCTGGACCTAGCGCCGTACCTTCGGAGCCCTTACATGGGCCAGTGGACGTGGCGGAGGATTCGATTGAAGGACTTCAGTCCGCCTTCCGGGCCCTCTGAGTCGAGGAGGTAGACACCCATCCCGTGAAGAGAAAGAGAGAGAGCGAGAAGGATGCTGGAGAAAGCATAGCAGACGAAGGAGCAGACCAAGGGCACGACCCGACGAATGATCCTACCTTCGAAGGCGCACCAAGTGCTTCTGGCCTCCACGCATCACCCTCTCCTATAACCACCACACTCCCGACTCCAGACCCAGCCGCTGCAACATCCACACCCATAAGCAACGCGCCTATGGCTGAGGGCACAGGCTTTACTGGTATGCCTACCTCCCCTGCCTATGGTGTGAACCCACCTATCACTGCGTTTCCAGAGGCAACTACTACCAGTGAGCCGGTGACCTCCAGTTCTGCGCCGCAACGGTATGCGGCTGACCCTCACCATCCTCTACCCGCTACGGGAGCCTATGTGGATGTTCCTGGGTATGCAACCTTGAGTGGGTTGAGGAGAGGACCTGAGTCATGCGGGAGCAGGAGTAGAGGATCGGGGAGATCCTCCATCAGGTCCCTGACGCGGTCAGGGATCAACGAGGTGCTCCGAGGAGCCAACTCTAAAATGGTTGGCGACCTCACTCAAGAGATTCGAGATAAACTGGAGCCCCTGATACAGCCCCAAGCGTCACCTACCACGGTGGGAATGTCACCCCATTGAGTACAGGCCAATCACCTGGTGGCAGGGCTGACAAACACCCTGGGGAGCCTGAGGAGACGACCGATGCCGACCCCTGCTGTGATACTTAGAAGCCCTTTCGTGCCGAGGACGGCCCAGCCACCCTACAGTAACGTGGGGAATTCTACGAGAGCCCAGCTGGACCGGCTTGGGCTGACAGCCCTGAGAGCAATGGTGGATGTAGAGCCCTACGGCTCCAGTGACCTAGGCGGAGGTCCCTCCGATGATGAACCGCCGTCAATGACTTCTGCTTCGCCCTCGGAGGACCACGGCCCTGAGGACCCCAAGAGCCCAGGTGGGAAGAAGAAGAAGAAGAAGAGGAAGACCCGGCGCCCTGAGGGACGCAGGTCTCAGGAGGCTAAGGCTATTGCCACCTCCAAGATAGTGGTGAACCTGCCTGAGTTCACAGGCAAGGACCTCAGCGAGTTCGCTGAGAATTTTGGCCGGTTTCTCCGACTGACCGGCCAAACCCACGCTAGTTGACGGGTCAAGTGGGATCTGTTCCTGCAGTGTTGCAAGACCAAGTACCTGGAGAAGCAGGTCAAACAGATCGTGACTAAGTCCGCCACCTTTGCCGATGTGTTGGTTGCCTTGGAGAGGCAGTACCCGACCTATGAAACCGACCTCTCCATCCGGGCCGAGATCCAGAACCTGCCCATGCTGCCCAACAACCCCAAACCTGGCAGGGTCTCTGAGCTATTGGCTGACTTGGACCACTGGGCTGGAGGATTGACGCCCGGCTCCTACAGCAGCGACGACCTGCTTTTCTGGTTGGTCGCTAAGCTCCCTCGGGAGCTGTGGGACGAGTGCCGTTCAACGGCAGAGCGCAAGGCTAGAGCCCTCCACTACGAGGATCTATGTGTACTACTCCTGGAGCTGGCGCTGGAGAAAGAAAGCGACGAGCACCTGAACAACTACCGTTCTGGAGGTGGAGGCTCTGGAAGCCATGGCAAAGGGTACCAAGGATACAGACCTGGGCAGAGGACTACCCCCAAACACGCCCGTATCGTGGAAAACGTCAAGGAGCTCTTCTGGTGTGATGCCAGAGATGAGCAGGGCCACCTACAGCACGCCCCTGACTGCGAGCAGCGAGACTGCTTTGTAGTCCAAGAGAAGAAGGAGAGGACCAACACCGGCGCCAAGAAGCAGCTGCCGGATCACTACAGGTGTACCATCACCTGTGCCTTCTGTGGGAAGAGGAAGCACTACGAGGATGAGTGCTACCACAAACAGCGCCTGTCGGCGAAGGTGAAGAGTGAGGATCCTGGCAAAGGCTCTGGCAAAGGTGGAGGCAAAGGCAAAGGCAACGACTCCGGCAAGGGCAAGTTGAAAGGACGTGGACAAGGGCAAGACAAGAGTCAAGGTGGACAAGGAGGAGGCGCTAACCGCCAGGCAGACAAGGAAAACAAAAACCCGGACAAGAACCGAGGCAACCCCAAACCTAATCCAGGGGGGAACTCTGAGCCCTCTGGGGGGCAGTCTGGTCCGACCACACGCTCACAAACGCAGGATCAGCAAGGACAAGGGGCTAAGCCCGAGCATGAAGGCGGTGATGACGGCAACGCTAAGAAGAGAAGACCTTTCATGAGGATGGCCCGCAAGCTGCGGAACAAGGGGTTCGAGGTGACCTGTCCCGCGGAGTTCTGACAGGGACGCTCCGGTGGCGCCCAGGACCTGGTGTTTTGGGTACGTATCTGACTAGGGGGACGTGAATACCTGGGGGTATTGGATACTGGTGCCACCACATCGATGGTGGCCAAGAAAAGTTTACCTTGTGGGAGCCTGAAGAACAGCATGACCGACGCGGCTATACGAATGGGGGATGGACATGTGGTGCACAGCTGCGGGGACTGTGAAGTGGAGGTACCTATGGGCTCCATGACTATCGCCCATCGGTTCTATGTGATGGACACTGAGGCCTTGGACTTTGTATTGGGGACTGACTTCTTCGTGCAGCACTCCCAGATACAATCCCTGATGCTGCAAGCGCCCTACATCCTCTACGTGGACCACGGTAGTGGCAGAGAGTCTGTGCCACTGGAGCAGTCAGAACATACCTCGAGCTACCTGAGGATATCGAAGGAGGAGCCCTCGAAAATGATGGGGGCCTCCAAAACTGAGGACTATCAACTGTTGGTGGAAGTCCTAGACCAAGGTCTGAAGGAGTTGGGCTACTCTAGAGAAGACCTGAGTGTGGAGTTGTTGGCCAGCGAAAAGCAGCATGTACTGGACCTTTACTGCAGCAAGGGGAAGAACTGCAGCTACAAATTTTACTGGCCCTCTTTCGGGATGGCCTACGGGAACCCCAGGTTCAGTGAACTGGGGAGTGTCCTGACCAAGGTGGCCTTGGAACGTTCGCGTATGGTCCTGTGTTCCCCCGATTGGGGAGCCCATGGGGGCAACGAGTACTGGCGAAACCTCCTTGACAGGCTGACTATCAGCTCTGTTCGTTTACCTGATGAGGCCATCTATGTGCCTCTGGGGCGTAAGACGCCTATTGGAAAACCCGGATGGCGAAGTATGCTCAGCGTGGTGGACAAAGGTCTTACCTCCATCCCCTGGGAGGATCTGGACTCGACTCTGGTCCAGGGTATACAACGAGAAAGCGATGGACTCACCTTGGGTGACTTGAAGGATCGACTACGACCTCAAGATGCTATTGATACTACACCCGGAGGGGATGAATACGTCGTGACTAACACCAACGCCCCCAACTCTCCCTGCCATGTACCTGTTCCTGATGGAGTCTCTGAGTGTGGACTATCCGAGCTACCTAGCTCTATCCATCTCAGATGACGAAACTGAGCACGACGCCTTTTTCGTGCAGACCAGTGTGGAAAAACTGGAGAACGCCGAGTACGTCGCCCCACTGAAACCCCTACTCTCCATGAGGGTGGAAGACCCCGTGGACGAAGAGCTGGACCCTCGATCCAGGCTAAGGGAGTATGTGGACTCCAAGAGGAAGTTGCCGGCAAAAAAGCTATGCTACGCTAAGCCTACCCACAGCTCATGGCCACTGAAGCAAGGACGTATGGGAGATCTATCCCAATTGAAGGAGGACCTCAAACAGAAGATCACCACCTGGCAACGGGAGGTAGATCTTAAGCTCATGAAGAGCGTGTGGGGCGCCCATGTGAGGACCCCAGAGGAGGACGACCTCTCGGAGGAATGTGTATGTGAACCCCCTCGAGTGTGCCTATGTTGCCATCGTCCATCGGAGATGGTTGAACAAGACCTACTATATGCCTACCAAGGGTTGAAGGACACTACCAAGGGCGAAGAGTCGGTGGAGGATCACCCTGACGTCTATTACTCAGGGGGAAGGCAACCTACACTCTGACAAGGACATGGAGGACAAGATCAAGCTATTGGACCCGCGGGTGCAGAAGCTTATAAGGACCTATCTGGAGGTGTTCGGAGAACTACCCCCTCCATCTTCATGTGACAAGCTGGTACAGATGGACCTCAAGCTAAAACCCGAGTTCATGGGTCACAAGATCCGGAGGAGAGCCTATCCAGCTCCTAAAGAGCAGGCCGACGAGATTGAACAACAGATACAAGAATGTATCGACGCTGGCCTAGTCCTGGAGTACAAGGACGGGGACTACCCCCAACACTGCAGCCCCTGTTTCCTGGTGGCTAAACCTGGGTCTACAGCCAAACGGCTGGTAGTGGACTACGGAGAGCTGAACAAGAGAACGCTGAACCACTCAGGGTCCATTCCTAATATGGAGTCTACCCTCCAGAGGATAGCCTCCTGTCGCTACAAGACCAAGATGGACAAGAGGAGGGGATTCTGGCAAGTGGACCTGACGCCCAACGCTCAGGAGCTACTGGCCTTCATCACCCCTCAGGGGAGGGTGTTCAAGTGGAAGGTCATGCCATTTGGCGTGGCCAACGCACCCGCTCTATTCCAAGAGCTGATGAACAAGATCTTGTCCATCCTACGAAGGAGACCTAAGGTGCAGGAACCTATATCCCGTGGGGCCCAGATGGAAGCACACATGCACGATGTATGCCTCGGGACCAATACCCAGGAGGACCACCTAATCCTCTTGGGTGAGTTCTTTGCGGTGTGCCAGGAGAACCAGACCGAAGGTCCTAGTCAGTTACTAGTACCACTCCTATGACGCCCAATTTCTGTGCTGGCGCCTATCCATGGGGGAAGACGGCAAAAGCCCTACCTACTAGAGGGGAGGGGTGGCCACGTGTGCTAAGGGCATACAAAACGCCCATTTTTGCTAAAGGCCAAAAGCTAACGCACTCCCCTGCCCACGTGGAGAGGCACGCGGGACAGGAGACACCACTACTCTACACACCCTACCTACAGTGGCACCACCCTGGTGGGCGAGCGCTACTGCAACTGGCTCAAGCCCCCACACAGGATTACCACTCCTACACTCACGCTGTACTGGGTGGTGTTGAAGATAAAGTCGTGGGTCCTAACGACCCTCCTGTGAAGAAGACAAGAGAACACAGCGCTGCTAAGCAACTGTGGCCTAACAGGGACGTCACAACACGTTTTCCTGCTTGGGCTTGGAGGGAAGGGGTGCTCTTGTTGCGTGCACAGCGTGAATGTTGAAGAGGTCGGGCTACGCTTGCCACTCCTGGCTGAGTCGTAGCTTGTTGTTTGTGTGATCAGCGCCGTATGTTTTAGCACGGCTCAAGGGACTGCACCAGTTCACCCTGACCTGCCGACCTGTAAAGCAAAGGCCAATGAAGGGGTGTTTGCGGCTGAGGAACCAAACCACAGTCTACGTATTATACGCTTCTCAGTGTGACCTATAATACGCTGTCCTCAAACACCCCTGTCAAGCAAGCAAGCGTTAAGAGACTCCTCAGGTTCTCTTAAAGAACGTACCGAGGAGCCCCTGGGTAACGTAAACAAGGTTTACCGTGCGCATTTCGCGTGGCCTACCCTTTAATGTGTGTGTGAATGCACGAGCATGCACGAGTTTGCGACCAACCTGTGCCAATCACTGTTTTTCCTACAAATCTTACCCACGATCACGAACTCCACCAGGGGGTGGCGCCACCTGGGCTTACCTACCTTACCTACCGCTTGAGAGAGAGAGCAAGTGGGAACGTGACACAAAACACAAGCGAAGCAAATCGTTTATGCACGCGTGTGTATGTTCTAATCAGTGCTACAAAAAAGGGAGGTTGGTGTGTAAGAGCAGTTGTCACAGTTGCCCCGCATTGCACCGCAGGACAGGACCGGTAGCCCCCCGTGACAACCACTCCCTGGCCGAAGGCAATCTGTTTTCTCCCTAATCTCACCTCCAATCACCTGCAATCTTTCTAATCTAGCCCTCTATCGTTTGTTAGCGCTGCTACAAGACTCGTTCACGGAGACACGAGACGAGCAATGTGCATGCTGCATACGAGACGAGCAAACCTGAGGTTTCTACCTGATTCATTGAAGTCATATTCTTAGTTTTTCGAATTCTTGATTTTTGGTTGATTCCCGCAATGTGGGTGGAATCCTTAATCTCATCTATTTATGTGTGTCTCGTCATTTTCCTGTCCACGTGAGACGTACGTTTATAATCTCATTATTACTGTATTTTCCGCCGCTTCGCTAGGAGCCGCTCCTGCGCGCCGCCTTTTTCTGCGTAAGAAATTTCTTGATTTAAAAAATCAAGAGATGACTATAAATTTTGTAAAAATGTGCATTTAATGCAAAATGGGATTCTGCTCGGGTGTGTTGTCTTGGAAAAATTCTAGGCCGTCATTTGATGGATTTAGGTGTTGTCGCTTCGCGCTTGCGTGGATTCGTCCATAATTCTCCCATTCCTGTCTGTACAGATACCCACGCGCAGCCTCGCTCAGTAGGCCGTGTTCGGGCCAAAACGCAGCACTCTGGAGAAACTGAGCAGAACCCAAGACCCCATTAAGGGGCAATTTAATGTTTTTTACGACTCCCTTCGCCCTAAGACAGGTCACAGGTCGCCTGCAGGTTTACGAGAACCCATGCGAGTGTGTATATTGCGTCCTGCGTTGGGTTTATGTGGCGCTGCATCTTGGAGGGAGGGATGCACATGCACATGTTTTTGGCATGCTCTCAACCTAACCCAACCAAGCCAGAAGAACCCCAGCAGCGCCATGAGCGCTGAGTTTTCTGTAGGAAATGTCACGAACAAAGCAGCAAAAAGGCGCCAGCCATGGTGAGCGCCCATTTTTCCAGTGTGAGGGAGGCCATAGGTATTTTAAAGTAGATGTGGAAACTAAGGAAAGGCCAAGAAAAATACCCTTTTTCCTAAAATGCGACAGTGGTGGCCACCACAGCACAAGGGGGGAGTAAGAAAAAGTGCTTTTCCAATGCCTTGAGGCATACTCTAGTTGTATTAGAGATGCATTAAGCACTCTAGCATTTTTATCTTAGTATTGGCCTAACCGAAATGGGTGAAAACACATTTTGACTTATGGAACCAAACACTAAATCAGGATATGGAGTGGACCCCTTAATCCTCTATCAATGTGAGGCTATTCATCTTGTTCTGAGTTGACTGAGAACTGACATATCCAGGGCAGAACCTATGAGTTTATCTATGTTTTCTTATGAATTCTTAGCTATCCTAGTGGTATGCACCCTAGGGGGCTGGGCACCTCTTTTTGAGAGGTCCTGGGTTCAATTCTCGGTCAGCCTAGCTAAGTAGGAAGATCCCATGTGACATGGCAGTGTCCTCGTCGCCACATGCCCTGCCACCTCAGCACCTATGGGACCCAAAAAAAAAGAGTGCACATCTCAGGATGGCACTGTGGATGAGAGTGAGCCCTTGGGGCAGTTTTCCAATCAGTTTTTCTCAAACATGTAAAATATTTCATCCTGAGTTGCAATGTATGCTAATTGCTGTGGTCTATTGTTGATAGCTTTCTTTATCTAACTCTTTGTGACTGCAGCCCTTCATGCTTTGATCCTGAATTTCTTCTACTTGCTTATTTCTGGCTTGGGTTATCCTGAATTGGTTGTATTTCAGCAAATAACAAATTTTCCTCATCAAAAACAAGCAGCAGGAAACCTTACACCAGCAGCAAGCAGCAGGAGAGGCACAACAAACACACAGTGTTGAAATCACTATAAAACCTTCTGGGTGGGGTCCCTCCCTTGGTGATTCTGGAACAGGCCAGTTGGCCAGGGCTATCTCGAGCACTTCCAAGCCTGTGGTGCCTCCTGATACGACGGGTCGTCCACTGGGCGCTATTTCTGCAAATTCTCCGCGAGGGAACACACCTCCCTTGCCTCCTTTCGACGGGCCTCCTTTTCCTTTCGAGCTCCCAGCATATGCCGACTGGCTGTAGTTCGGCGGTTCGAATGGATTGAGAGGTCGACTCGGACGAGTTGGCGCTGATGCTACCGACAAACAGCGGCCAGCTGAAGTCGTCCTCGCTGGGGGTTTGGCACCAACGTTGTCATTGATCGCGTCAACATCGATGACGTCCGGTGATGCTCCAGAAGGTGGAGGTCGAGAGGAAGTTCGGGGCGTCCGGGATGTAGTACCATAGGCGGAGGGTCGGGCGATCGACCCGGAACCTCGCATGAGTTTTTCGAAAAACCACAGTGCAGAGAAGAGTATAGTTACTCAGGGTGGAGTCAAAGAACCTCAAGGTACACAGGATCCTCCTCTAGAGCCTTGCTCGACTCCCAAGACCATGTGTCGTCATCCCATTCACAACGGTACAGGAACATGCGGCGCTTTTTAGATCCCACTCGATGTCTAGCAACAATCTTGACAAGTCGAGGAGATTCTCCAGTTTTGACAGGGAGCAATGGGAACTCCCACACCGGCTGTCCCTCTCGATGGACGTAGGGCTTTATGCTGTCTGGATTGAAAACTCGCAACCCATCGAAGGGGGCAGGGATGTCCAGTTTAACATTCTCGCCCTTGTTCAGTACCTCGAGAATTTTGTAAGGCCCGCACCAGACAACAGCGAGTTTCCCTTTATGTCCATAGTCCGGTACCAACACCCACCATCGTTCACCGACTTCAGGCACTCGAACGTGTCGGTCCATTTGCGGGATCACATGCATCTGGCGTCCACGTTCCTCGGCAAGCATTGCACGCACAGAATCGAAGGTACGTTCCGCTCGTTGCATGTAATCATTCACGGTTGATGGTTCATGTGCATGAGAAGTCATTTCGGGAAAATCCAATGGAAAATGGGGTGTTCGTCCTTCATCTATCTCGAACGGGGATAGCCGAAGGCTATTGGATGTCAGGTTGTTAAACGGAATCTCTGCGAAGAGGAAGTCGACATCCCACTCGTTGTTGCCGAAGATGCCGTGTGTACGCAGGCGCTGGAGGATCGACTGGTTGCTGCGCTCCGCCAGGCCATTGCCTCGAGGGCGGTTGGCCACTGTTTGATGCATCTCAGTCTTGAAACACTGAGCCAACTCCTTCCGCGCCTGAGACTCGAACAGCTTGTCTCGGTCAGAAACAATTTGTCGAGGGCATCCTTTCAGTGGAACCACTTCACGCAGGAACATATAGATAAGGTCGTCGTCTGTCGTATCCTTGCGACAAGGGATGAACATTCCACGCTTGGAGAATCGGTCAACTACAGTCATGATGGCGTCATGGCCCCTTGTGGTCGGCGGCAATCCTGAAACCCAATCGATGGACACACTGTGCCATTTGGTGTCGGGCACCGGTAATGGTTTTGGCACTCTGGCGGTGTCGACTCGCCTTGATCTCGCCGCTTGACAGACATCGCAAATTAGTATGTATCGTTCAACGTACTGTCGGAGGCGCGAACATACGTAGTCGCGCTTAATCAGGGCCATGGTTCGAAGGACACCTGAATGGCCATAGAACTCCGACTCGTGATACATAGCCACAATCGACGTAACCAGTGTTCGAGGGACAAGCACACAATTGCCCATCGTCGACAAATGGAGGAATTTGCCATTTTCCAGGGACAAATTGGCATCTCGAAGCTGGTGTCCTGCCGGAGGGCTTCAAACCGCGACTTTGTAGATGTGCTTCGTCCATGGGTCTCCTCGATAGGCTGCTGCCCACACAGCTGTCGGAGTCAAGTCCTTGCACTGATAATGTCGATGTACTCGGCGGTGCGTACCTTTAAGGCTTGAAGGGTACGGCGTGTTCGACCCAACCTTCGGTGAGGGAACTGGTTGTAATGTGCCGTCACGGTGACGTCGACAGCGAATCAGTTCCGCCATGGTCGGAGCATATCAAAGTTCATTGCCAAAAGTGACTCAAAGGGGGCAATCCATGCTCACATCGGGAAGGTCGTCGGTGTCGGCAGGCGTGTCTGGCACGTTGCCAGCCTCATCGAGATGCATGTCTGGTTTGTGTGAATTCTCAGCCATGTTCTCGTCCGATGGTGCTGGCTCCAGTCCCAGGTCCTCCGGCCCGACAGTTGTCGCGTCTGATGGTAGCGGCTCCAGGTCCTCCCGTTCCACGGCGGGTTCAGTGTCGAATTGGGGGGCTGGATCCGCAAATTCATCAGCGTCAGGATCCTTCCCCACGGAGCGTCCGCTTCAAAGCGAAACGTACAGGTGGTCGTACGGCTGGGGCCACACCTCGTCATGAGAGAATGAGTCTTCAAGTACACGTAGGAACTCATCAACAGGTTCTCCTTCCGGTGAAGCCCAAGTTTCGACCAGGGGAATTGCAAAAGCCCGTGTATGTGTGGCATTTTTGATATCCATCAACTGTTGCCAAGTCAGACGGGAGCAGGCGTCTGCCGCAGGATTCTCGAGGACCGGTACGTACCACATCGTCAGGTTGTATTCTTCGAGGAATTGGGACCATAGTGCTTGGCGTGGTGTCAGCGGTCGAGGACATGTCTTGAGATATCGAAGACTTTCGTGGTCAGTGTGCACGTGCACCTGCTGCGGTCCTCGAAGTAGGTGAAACCATTGTTTCAAGGCTAATACGATGGCCAACAACTCCTGTTCCTGAATCGCGTATCGAGTTTCGGCAGGCTGCATTTTCCGCGACATGAAGGCAATAGGTCGAAGATGTCCCTTGTACTTTCCATGCGCACATCGTTGCGCCAGCGTAGCACCCACGCAGTCTTTTGAAGCGCCTATGTACAGGTGATACGGCTGTCGAGGGTCGATAGCACTGAGATGTGTCCCATTGATCATCGCCTGCTTCAGCTTGTCGAAGGAAGCCTGATGGACGGCTGTCCATTCCCACTCGAGGTCTGCCTTAAACATCGCAGTCAGAGGGGCTGCGACAGCTTGGAACCCTTCGACAAACTGCTGGTGAAATCCACACAATCCAATGAATTGTCGAACTTCATGAACCGTAGTTGGCGGAGGCCAACCCTGAATGACCTTGATCCTTTCGGGGTCCATGTGTACTCCATCTTTGTTGATGATGTATGGACAGAAGGGTACTCGACTCTCAAAGAATGTGGATTTATCGATGCAGGGAAAGAGCTGGTGTTTACGGAGTAGTTCATGTATCAAATGGAGATGTCGTTGGTGTTCATCCGCATCTTTCGAGAAGACGAGGATGTTGTCGATGTACACCCATACAAAGATCCCCAAGTGGTCTCGAATGACATCATTCACGACGCGTTGGAACGTCGATGGCGCATTACAGAGGCCAAAGGGCATAACAACCCACTCGAAGGCGCCAAATTGTGTGTGGAAGGCGGTTTTCCCGATATCTTCGTCTTGGATTCGGATCTGGTGGAACCCACTAACAAGGTCGATCTTTGAGAATACGGTGGAACCCCCCAATGTACTCAAGATGGATTGGATCGATGGCAAAGGATACGGATCTCGTACAGTTCGCGTATTCAACGCTCGGTAGTCGACGCACATGCGCCATTTACCTCCCGCTTTCTTCACCAGCAGGCAACCTGCTCCGTATGGACTCGAGGATGGTCTGATCCGACCAGATCGATGCAACTTGTCCAATTGTCGTCGAAGTTCATCTAGTTGGCTCGGATCCATTTTGTAAGGGTGTACCCACGGTGGATTGTCTTCCGAATCGAGGCGTATTCGATGATCTCTTCCAGGTATAACGTAGGTAGGTCTCCATACTCCGCTTTCTCCCGGTCGTAGAGGTCCGCCCACTTGTGTAATCGATTCGGCAGTTTGCGTCAAACGGGGTCAAGCCTGTCACCATTGCCATCACTGGCTTGCATCTTATACATTTGATCGTCCGGCACTGCTGGTGGAGGCATGCAGCACAGAAATACTTGATCTCCCGTGAGATCAGATTGACGGATCTCTCTTTTGAGTTGCGGCAACGAAATGTACTCAATCCTCATATCGCTGCACTCCTCATCGGTGATACCATCTTCCGTTTCTGACTTATCGTACATGTCAGTGCCGCGCTGAACGTGTGTCAACGAGTGTAGGTCAAGGTGTTCTTTGGCATGTGGGGTAGGATTCCCAACCGGACTCGCTTTCGAGGAACTGGATGAAAGTATGGAAAGAAGGTCCAGCTTCGAAGCTGCTTGAAACTGTAGCTGGGTGGAGTTTCTTGATTCGCCAAAAAAAAACCAGTACGAATTCGAACCATGTTGGATGTCGGCGTACCGTTCCTTCAAGTTGACAGTTGGATTGTAGCTTTGAAGCCATGGTAGTCCAAGCACTACATCCGGCAAAATCTCCAAGACATTGAAGTGATGACGAAATACAAGCTCTCCAACTCGAACAAAAGCTCTCGTGTAGTACCGTACTTCGACTTGGACACCTCCGGCTGTCAAGACGTGTCCAGGGTTTCTCAGTTTATAGAGGGGAAGTCGCACCCTCTTTGCAGCTTGCATCGACATAAAGTCGCTGGTCGCTCCACAGTCGACCAACAGTTCCACGCTGGAGTCAAAGGAGTCTTCACGACATGCGCAAATGCGCCCTCAACCCGTGAACAGAGACGCATGCTCAGGTTCGGTTCCTTCGACATTGACACCTCCAAGTGTCGAATTCTCTTCGGGTTTATTGGTGCTGGTGGTGGTGTTCAGCTCTTCTCGAGGACGTCCGCCACCAGGTCTTCGGAATTGTTTTCTAGGCCGTTGTAGGCCTTTCTCTGCTCTTGGAGCGGGATCGAAACCGTCCCTTGCTGTCTCGACTTTGATCTCGCCTCGGTGCGTTCGACCTTGATTCCCGACGTTCTCGTCCTCGTGATGGCGGTCGACCTTTTGGACAGTCACGGGCCCAGTGGCCTTGTTCACCACAATTGTAGCAACGCCTACTTTCTCGACCATCTTGGCGTCCACCATCTTGGCGTCCGAACCGTTCATTACGACGTTCACCAATGTAGGCATGTAGCTCTTCTCGGAGCTTGGCAATTGCATCGAGGTTCATCGGCTCTGCCACGATCGAAGCCGTGGGCACTGCAGCTGCAGTCGGCATGGGATTGACCTGTGGCGTTGGCATAGGGTTGGATGGGAACGTGGAAGTCAAAGCACTTGGAACCATCATAGGTAGGGGTCTCGACACTACAGGACCCAGAGTGTGATCTGATGTCGTTATGCATTCTGCACCTCTTCGAGCTGATATCCAGCCGCAATGTAGGCTTCCGCGATGGTCTCTACCAAGGTATCGAATTCAAATGGCCCATTAGAACGCCATCTCGAACGGACTTCAACGATGTACTGCCAGCGAACAGCGTCATTCGACAAACCTTCAACAAATCGAGAGTTGACGAGGTAACCCATCTGGAGGTCACTGGTGTTAACCTTCGACTTGATAACGCAAGTACTAAATTCCCGAACATAATCTGCATGTCGAGGGAACTCGCTCTCCTTCAAGCTCAACATCCTCGACAAATACACTGGCTCATGGGATATGCAGTCGAAACGTTGGCCTAACACACGCATGAGCTCGAACCAGTCATCCTGTACAGCCTTCGTCAAGCTATGATAATACTCGGCAGCATCACCATCGAGGAGGAATGACATGGTTGTCGCCTGATCGACGGGTGAGGTAATATCCAACAGGGTGAAGGCTCGTAACGAATCCTCCTTCCATGTTCGAAACTCTCCACATCCAGGTCTTCCAGAGAACCTCTTGACCAGTTTATTCAAGCGCTCGACACGGCGTCCCAAAATCTCTTGCGTAGGAGCACACTGGACTGCGAACTGATGTGCTGGATGTGGTTCGAAGGCAGGTGGTTGTGGAAGTGGTTGTTGTGGAGGGTGAGGTGAACTGCTCGGCGGTGCATACAGCGGTTGATTCGAAGGAGACGGTGGTTATGGATGGAGCTGTGCTTGTGGTCTTGAAAACTGGATGTTGTTCGAAGGTGGTTGACTCGAAGTTCGTACAAATTTGTTGAGCAGGGCATAACATTGCAACAATTCAAGCTCTACGCGTCGAAGTTCGTTTACAGCAGCTTGAGTTGCATTTTCCGTCGAGGACTGCAAAGCGTCGACTCGCTGACCAGTTGCTGCAGTAGCACTTGCTGCTGTTGACTGCAATGCATCGATGCGTTGTTCCAAGTCGATGACTTTGGCTTGAGTATCTGCAAACTTCTGCGAACAGCTGTGAAGATCACGAGAGAGACATGGAAACCACTCGCTTTCTCGACTAGCGATGCGCTCTGCGATGAACCTTTCTAACGAAATCAAAAATTCGTGATGCAAGGGTGAATCACTTCGAAACAGACTGTCTCTGATGAAGTGCAGCATAGCTGCATTGTCGAAGCACCGCTCCATTGTAGATAGAATTCCAAATCAAGTTGACGGCGTCGAAGATTGATCTCAAATTGATTCCCCCGCCACCCAGCTGGCTACCACTTGTTGTGGTTTGTTTCTTGGGAACTCGACTTGTACTCTTGTGCCTCTTTGTTTCTCACAATCCAAAATCCAAAATTCGTAATCGACAAACCTCGCAGGATCTTTACACGGGGCACCAATAATAACACAATCTCGAAGACATAAACCCTGTTCAGAGATCGAAGTATCTTACAGCGCTCATTCACAGTTGGCATTCGGTGCTGCTTTATTATTCACAGACTGCAGTGCGATTGCGACTGCGACTTGCGACTTGCTCGCTGCTGCGCTGCTGCTGTTCAAAGCCATAACACTTGCTTTTCCCTTGCACTCGAGGGATGAAGGAAAAGCATTAAAACACAAGGAAGGAATTCACTACAGGCAAACCAACACACCCTACCAGAAAGCATGTAGCACCTCACCAGTGAGTCACCCACCCCCCCTGGCTTGGGGCTGCTGAGTTCAATTATCAGCCTAACTCTCATCAACCAAGCGCTGGGACATCCCAAAATGCGTTTTTCAGGGTCTAGACCGACAGAATTTCCGTTTATCCACCCCCCCCCCAAAAAACGGTGCTGAAAATAGGTTCTTTCACCTCGTGTGCCCGGGGGGGCACTTCAGGTACCCACCCCCCCTGATTTGGGGGTGCTGAGTTCAATTATCAGCCTAATTTCCATCTACCAGTTGCTGGGACATCCTGAAATTGCATTTTTCAGAGTCCAGACCGACGGAATTTCCGTTTATCCACCCCCCCCCCCCCAACGGTGCCAAAAATGGGTTTTTTCACCTCGTGAGCCCGGCACGGCAATTCAGGTACCCATCCCCCCTAATTTGGGGGTGCTGAGTTCAATTGACAGCCTAATGCTTATCAACCAAGCACTGGGACATCCCAAAATGCGTTTTTGGGAGTCCAGACCGACAGAATTTCCGTTTATCCACACCACTCCCTCAAACGGTGCCGAAAATAGGTTTTTTCACCTCGTGAGCCCGGCAGGGCACTTCAGGTACCCACCCACCCCTATTTTGTGGGTGCTAAATTCAATTATCAGCCTAATTCTTATCAATCAAGCGCTAGGCAATCCCAAAATGCGTTTTCAGGGTCCAGACTGACAGAATTTCCGTTAACCCCCCCCCCCCAAAAACGGTGCTGAAAATGGGTTTTTGCACCTCGTGAGCCCGGCAAGGCAATTCAGGTTACTCCCCCCCCTAATTTTGGGGTGCTGAATTCAAGTATCAGCCTAATTCTTATCAATCAAGCGCTGGGCCATCCCAAAATGCGTTTTTCAGGGTCCAGATTAACAGAATTTCCGTTAATCCCCCCCCCAAAACGGTGCTGAAAGTGGGTTTTTTCACCTCGTGAGCCCGGCAAGGCAATTCAGGTTACTCCCCCTCCTAAATTTGGGGTGCTGAATTCAATTATCAGATTGAATGTCATCAACCAAGCGCTGAGACATCCCAACATGCGTTTTTCAGGGTCCAGACTGACAGACTTTCCGTTTGTCCACCCCCCCCCCCCAAACAGTGCCGAAAGTGGATTTTTTCACCTCGTGAGCCCAGCACGGCAATTCAGATACCCAGCCCCCCTAATTTGGGGGTGCTGAATTCAATTGTCAGCCTGATTATTATCAACCAAGCGCAGAGACATCCCAAAATGCGTTTTTCAGCGCCCAGACCGACAGAATTTCCATTTATCCACCCCCCCCCAAACGGTGCCAAAAATGGGTTTTTTCACATCGTGAGCCCGGGAGGGCACTTCAGGTACCCATCCCCCCTAATTTGGGGATGCTGAATTCAATTGGCAGCCTAATTGTCAGGCAGCAAGCGCTGAGACATCCCAAAATGCGTTTTTCAAGGTCCAGACCGACAGAATTTCCGTTTGTCCACCCCTCCCCCCCAAACGGTGCTGAAAATGGGTTTTTTCACGTCGTGAGCCCGGCAGGGCACTTCAGGTACCCAGCCCCCCTAATTTGGGGGTGCTGAATTCAATTATCAGCCTAATTCTCATGAACCAAGCGCTGAGACATCCAAAAATGCGTTTTTCATGGTCCAGAACAACAGAATTTCTGTTTATCACCCTTCGCCCCCCCCAAACAGTGCCAAAAATGGGTTTTTTCACCTCGAGAGCCCGGCAGGGCAATTCAGGTACCCACCCCCCCTAATTTGGGGGTGTTGCGTTCAATTATCAGCCTAATTCTCATCAACCAGGCATTGGGACATCCCAAAATGCGTTTTTTCGGGTCCCGACCGACAAATTTCCGTTCATCCACCCCCCCACCCGAACGGTGCGGAAAAAGGGTGTTTTCACCTCGTGAGCCCGGCAGGGCACTTCAGGTGTCTCCACCCCCTAATTGGGGGGTGCTGAGTTCAATTACAAGCTTAATTCTCATAAACCAAGCGCTGGGCCATCCCAAAACGCGTCCCGCATGGCCCAGACCGACAGGACTTCCGTTTATCCACCCCCCCCCCCAAACGGTGCCAAAAATGGGTTTTTTCACCTCGAGAGCCGGACAGGGCACTTCAGGTACACACCCCCACTAATTTGGGTGTGCTGAATTTAATTATGAGCCTAATCTTCATCTACCAAGCGCTGGGCCATCCCAAAATGCGTTTTTTCGGGTCCAGATCGACAGAATTTCCGTTTGTCCACCCCCCCCAAAAAAAACTGCTGAAAATCCGTTTTTTCACCTCGTGAGCCCGGCAGGGCACTTCAGGTACCCACCCCCCCTAAATTGGGTGTGCTGCATTCAGATATCAGCCTAATTCTCAAAAACCAAGCACTGAGACATCCCAAAATGTGTTTTTCAGGGTCCAGAACAACAAAATTTCTGTTTATCATCCTCCCCCCCCCCCCAAACGGTGCCAAAAATGGGTTTTTTCACCTCGAGAGCCCGGCAGGGCAATTCAGGTACCCACCCCCCGTAATTTGGGGTTGTTGAGTTCAATTATCAGCCTAATTCTCATCAACCAGGCGCTGGGACATCCCAAAATGCATTTTTCCGGGTCCAGACCGACAAATCTCCGTTTATCCACCCCCCCACCCAAACGGTGCCGAAAAAGGGTGTTTTCACCTCGTGAGCCCGGCAGGGCACTTCAGGTATCTCCACCCCCTAATTGGGGGGTGCTGAGTTCAATTACCAGCTTCATTCTCATAAACCAAGCGCTGGGCCATCCCAAAACGCGTCATACATGGCCCAGACTGACAGACTTCCGTTTATCCACCCCCCCCCCCAAACGGTGCCAAAAATGGGTTTTTTCACCTCGAGAGCCAGGCAGGGCACTTCAGGTACACACCCCCCCTAATTTGGGTGTGCTGAATTCAATTTTGAGCCTAATTTTCATCAACCAAGCGCTGGGCCATCCCACAATGCGTTTTTCAGGGCCCAGACCGACGGAATTTCCGTTTGTCCAGCCCCCCCCCAAACGGTGCCAAAAATGGGTTTTTTCACCTCGTGAGCCCGGCAGGGCACTTCAGGTACCCACCCCCCCTAATTTGGGGGTGCTGAGTTCAATTATGAGCCTAATTCTTATCAACCGAGCGCTGCGACATCCCAAAATGCTTTTTTCAGAGTCCAGACCGTCAGATCTTCCGTTCATCCAGCCCCCTCGCTACTCCCGACAACTGAGACGCTATAGGCAGCGCCTTGGCACCTCCCCCACATCATTCTCTCAATTCTTTTACTTCGTCTGTGGCACCTACGGCGCCCCTCCGGCTCCATGCATCACTCCTTGGTTCCGCACTTTACCGCTCCTATGTGCCTCCCTCCGTATGTCATACGCATTCGGTGCATGCAATGCAAGTTGCGCGCCTCTGAAGTCGTGCTGCGCTTCAACTACTCATTCCTACACCTTCCAGCGGGTCCCCAATGCCCCTCAGTTACCGCCGCCGCTCCGACTTGACACCGCTGGGCGCCCTTGGGGCCCATGGGTTCTGCGAGTCCATGACTTTGTACATTAGCTTCTGGCGTTGTATGATAGTATCACTGGCTCGGCACTGAGAAATTTCCGACGTCTTAAAAAAGAGGAGCCCCCCTGGCCCCCTCCTACTGCTCCCACAGCGCGCAGTGCCAGCTCGCAAGAGCGTGCGCTGTGGAGTTGGTAACAGGCCCCAACGCCCGCAGCCCCCGCGCCAAACGACAGCGGGCAGCGGGCCCCGATCACACGCCCCAAGGACGGCAGCTGGGGGAGGGTGAGTGTCCAACGCCAGACACCCCTCACAGAGGCACCAGGCTCCCCCTCCCCCCCCCGGGCGACCTCCTGCCACCTCCACAGCGCGCAACGCCATCTCGGAATAGCGGGGGCTGTGGTGTTGGGGAGGCGCCCCCACGCCCGCGGCCCCGGCGCCCAAAGAAACCGGGCAACGAGCCCCGCTGCGCGCCCCAAGAATGTGTGGTCAGGTGAGGGAGAGTGCCCAACCCCGGACACCCCCCAGGGAGGCAAGAGGCGAGCCCCCCGGGCGCCCTCTTGCCACCCCCGGAGCGCGCAACGCCAGCTCGCAAGAGCATGCGCTGTGGCGTTGGTGACGGGCCCCCACACCCGCAGCCCCCACGCCCAAGGACAACGGGCAGCAGGCCAGAGCCCAAGGACGGGCCGTCAGCTAAGGACGACTGCCCAACCCCGAAAACCCAAAACGGAGGCAAGAGGCGCCGCCCCCCCGGGTGCCCTCCTGCAGCCCCCATAGCGCGCAACGCGGCTCGCAAGAGCGTGCGTTGTGTGATTGGTCACGAGCTCTGATGCCTGCGCCCCCCGCGTCCACAAAAAAGGGATAGCGGGCCCCTGCTGCACGCCCCAAGGACAGGCCGTCCCGGGGGGGAGAGTGCTTAACCCCCGACACCCTGCACGGAGGCATCCAACGGCCCCCCTCCCCCGGGCGCCCTCTTGCCAACCCCACGGCTTCGCTGTGGGCTTGCTGACGGGCCCCCAGCCCGCACCCCCCGCCCCCAACGCAAAAAGGCGGCAAGCCCCGGCTACACGCCCCAAGGACGGACGGTTAGGGTTAGGGGGACTGCCGAACCAGGGATACCCCTCACAGAGGCACGAGGCGCCCCGCCCCGGTCGCCCTCTTGCCACCCCCGCGGCGCACAACGCAAGTTCCCAAGAGGGTGTGCTCTTGGGTCGGTCAGAGGCGCCCACGCCGGCAGCCCCCGCGCCCAAAGAAAGAATGGCAGCGGGCCCCGGCAGCACACCCCTAGGACCGGGTGTTGAGGGATGCAGAGTGCTCCACCCCGGACACCCCTCAACACCAGCGAGAAACAGGAAGGGAGACGCGAGGACTAGGCCGCCCCGCCCCCCACCAACAACCAGCAGAGCAAAGGACTCGCGCAGGAAACGCGGAGGGGCACAAACCACCTTGGAGAACCCTACCGGCGCCCTGCGAGGGGACCTCGCGAACGGCGCGCACAAAAAGGCAGGGGGAGGGGGAGGGACGTGAGTATCGCGGCTGCGCGAGCACACCAACACTTAACCGACACGTGGGACGCACCAAAATGGCTACCGGACCGAGCTCGCGGAACGCACAGACCACTCGGACTGGCATACGAGCACGCGAGGACAAAGGACACCCGGACGGGGCAACCAGCCACAAGCACCGCGAGGGACGCGAGAGAGGGACAGCAACAGGGGGGGGGGGACGAGAGGCAGCACCGGCCCCGCCCTCCTGACCTGCCGCGAGCACCGCAAAAACACCAACAGGGCACTGCACCCGCCATGCAGGAGGTCACAGGCAGATGAGCGTACACATAGTTGCAGATGGACCGCGTCTGTAGGATTTGCGATGATTTGCATTTATTATGTCTCCGCTATTTGATTGATTGCTGTTGTATGTTTGTATGTGTTTCTCATTATTGATTACTGTCATTTCACGGTTTGTTTACACAAGCGTACAGGTAGGTAGGTAGGTATCTTCGGGAGCTCGGGATGCCTCCTTTGACATTGCAGGAAGAAGGTCTTACCCAAGGGACGTCCTGTCCCTCCCACTGCCCTATGTCAGGTGCCTCTTGAGCCGCTCCCGCATGTGCTTGGGAAGGCATTGTCGCGGCCACCCGGTCCATGTGTCCCAGGTGGGAGGGTGTCCCCACATGTGTCCATGGGTAGGGCCACATGCCCCCTCCATTGGGCGGCAGCTCTGGGGGGCTGCCCAGCCGTGTGGAGTATCTCTCACCACAAGGGGTATTGCTCCCGCTTGTCTACGGTACGACCGCCTCACCCTTGTGGCTTGAGTTGCGGGGCCACTCTGCTTGGCAGGCGACCCCCTCCTGGACTGTGTATCGGCTCGCCTGTCACCGGTTGCTTCCATGGCTCCGGGTGACGTTTGCCATGGTCCCCGATGCAGCCTGGCCAAGCTCGGACCAGTCGCCTTGGAGTACCGCTCCTGCCACTGGCCCGGTGGGTCGGCTGGGTCGCCCCAGTGCGTCCGACCCATGGGGTATTGGTTCTTTCCTGTCCCTCGGCCGCCCTACGTGTGTGCAGTGTCCTGGGCCGTTGGGCTCCTGTTCACCGGTGTGCCCGCGCGGTTTGCTGTGGTGCGTCTGCGGTGTCCTGGGCCAGCTGGCTCCTGTTCACCGGTGTGCTCGCTCGGTGTGTTGTGTTGCATGTGCGGTGTCCTGGGCCACTGGGCTCCTGTTCATCGGTGTGCGTGCTGTGTGCGGTGCGCGTGTGCCATGGTTGGTTGTGTCCCTCTTCCTTCCCCCCTAATTTTCGTTTTTTTTTTACTTGTTTTTTTTTTTACCTGTTTTTTTGTTTTTTTTTTTTTTTTTGGAAAAAAGAAAAAGAAAAAACAAAAAAGAGGAAAACAGGGGCGCGCGTACACTGCAGGCACAGGCACGGGCAGCTGGTGCGGCTGTGCTATAGCGTTGTGTCCTCTGGCGTGTGTCGTCGGTGCTGTGGCGGCGGTCGCGCCCCAGGGGTGCGGCTCGCGTGTCCTGGTGTACACGGGTATGGGTCAGGGTGGGTTTGGTTAGGTGTCCCTTTGCTTCTGGTGCTGGCTGGTTAGGCGGCTGTGTGGGCTGTGGCTGTGGGCTGTGTCTACGTATTTCCCTCAGCGGGCCTGGTTTGGAGTCAAGGGTTGACGGTTTCGGGGTGTGGCTCGGGTTTGATTTGTGTTGGGGCTTCTGCTCGGTTAGGCTTGGGTCAGGGTGGGTTTGGTGAGGTGTCTCTTTGCTTCTGGTGCTGGCTGGTTAGGCGGCTGTGTGGGCTGTGGGTGTGGGCTGTGGTTACGTTGTTCCCTCAGCGGGTTTGGTTAGGAGTCAAGGGTTAGCGGTTTCGGGGTGTGGCTCGGGTTTGATTTGTGCTTGAGTTCTGGCTCGGTTAGGCGGTGGCGCGGGGCCGGGCGTGCGGGTAGCGGCGTCCACGGGGTCGTGCGCCCGAGGCGAGTGCGGGGTGGTGCGTGCGGGCCGGCCGGTGGCCTGTGGCCTCACTGGGAGTCCCACTTGGAGGGGTCGACGGGCGTGCCGGGGGCGTACGCAGCGTGCAGGGTGGGCAGCAGCGGGCGCACGTGCAGGGCGTCGGCGTGCCCGATGAGGACCTCACTGAGGACCGAGGGGTCGGCGGCAAGCAGTATGCGATGCCCGGGAGGGGTGGCGGCGAGGAGCGGGAGGATGTCCGCGGCCCGCGACGTGGGGGCGAACACGACGTGGGCCGGGTGCGGCCCCGGGAGCGGTGCTGGGGGGAGCGGGACCACAGGACGGCGGTCTACTGTGAGGTGCCAAGTGGCGCGATTGTGGAGGAGCCGGACTAGGGCGATGCTGTGGCGCAGTGTGTGGGGCTGGGTGCTGGGCGGCGTGGGGACGTGCGGCGGGAGGGGGGGGGGGCGGGGCGGTGGCGTGGGAGGGGGCACGGCGGAGGAGTGACGTCAGTGACGTGTGTGTTGTGCTGAGGGTGGAGAGGAGCCCACGGTATCGGGCCTGGGTTCGGCGCCTTTGGGCGTAGTGGTGCTCGTTGTCGTGTGTGTTGGCTTCCTTCGGCGTCCGGTTTGTTTGGTGACTTCTGAGCGGGGCCTGGCGTGGCGCCCCGTGGTGTTGATGTGCTGGGTAACGGGGTTAGATGGCGGCGCCGCTGGCCGGGGGGTCGGGCGCGTCGTGTTGTGTGGCGCGCAGGGCTCCTGGGGTGCTGTGGGTGTCGCCGGTGTCGGTGCGCCGACGCTTGTGGGGTGGTGAGGGGGTGTGTGTGTGCGGGGCTGGGCTTTGGGTGATGTCCCATAGGCGGATGCCGTCTCGCCGTGTTTCCTGGATTCTCCCGCAAGCGCCTGAGGACATACGGGTGGTCCTGGGGCGCGGGGAGGTTGCGGGGGTGGACTCCCAGGGGGTGGAGCGCATCGGCCAGCATGGCTTCCCATGCGGCCTGCGGCATCCACCCCCCCGCCGGCCGGAGGCGGCAGTTCTCCACCGACCCCTTGCGGGGCCGATGGACCAGGCCCTCGAGGGAGGGCTCTCCCCGGGCCCACTTCCGCAGCTCCCAGAGCTGCGTGTGGGTCCAGCGCTGCCACCACTGTTCCTGGGTGGGCCTGCGGTCTTGGGCGGAGGAGTGGGCGTGGGTGGGTGTGACGGGGTCGTGGGGACCGGTGGCGGTGGCGGGCCTGGGGGATTCCTCGTAGTCCTGTTCCGTGGGGGTGCGTGGGGAGTGGGGGTGCACGCGGATGTGGACTCGCGGGTGTGCGCGTACGGTCTCCGCCTCGGGGTTGGGCGGGGATTCGCGGCGGCGGCGGTAGTGGGGCATGCGTTGCATGTGGGCTGTCATCGGGGGCCGGTAGGGGGGCGGGGGCGCTGCTGGTGGACCCTGGCGTTGTTCTGGCTTGGTCGGGGGCGGTCCGTGGGCCTGGGGTGCGGGCTTTGGGAGGTGGTGGGACGAGGCGCGTCGCGCTTGGGCCGCGGCGCGCTCCGCCATGAAGGTGGTGGCGGTGGCGTCGGTGACGGTTGGGGGGGCGCCGCGCTGGGCGCTGCTGCCTTTGGGCCTGGGACGGCTGGGGCCGGATGTCGTAGAGGACATCCTCGGGGGGCCGGGCTCGCGCTGCCGTCGTGGCGCCGGGTTTGGGCTTGGGTTTGGGCTTGGCTGCGGGTTGCCCTTTGGCGGCGGTCTTGGGCTTCGGCTGGGTCGTGGGCGTGGGCTTTGCCGGGGCGCGGGCTTTGGCGGCGGCGGGGCTGCTCGCGGTGGGGGCGGGTTTGGAGGCCCGTTTGGGAGGTGTTCCCCGCGGCCTGGGGGTTGGAGTGCTGGATGAGGACGTGGTGGTGGTGGTGGATGAGGTGGTCGTGGTGGCGGAGGTTGTGGAGTCGGAGGCGGAGGAGAGGGCTGTGGGAGACGGCGGAGGGTCCCGGGCCTCGGGGGCGGGCGTATGATGCTGGGTCCTGTAAGTAGCGAGAACGAGGGTGCAGGTTCGGGCATCGGGCGTGTGCGCGCGTTTTCCCTGGTCATCCGTGCGTGCTGGTGCTGGCGTGGCGGCGTTGTCTCGGCTGCGCGGGCACGTGGGTTACCCGGGGGGTGGCCATCTCTGCTCCAGGACGTGGGGGTGTGTTTGCTGGAGGTAGTCGAGGGTCCGGAAGAAGCATCGCTGGATGCCGGGCATGTCCTCCTCTGTGAGGTGGGGGTAGTTTTGGGTGGGGGTGTGGGGGCCCGGCCATAGCAGCGTCATGAGGCGGGCTACCACCATGTACGGGCATAGTTGTAGGGTGGTGGGGCGTGGGGGGATGGGTCCCCTGCAGTTGCGGGGGGCTTCCTTCTGCTGGGGGCGCAGCGTGACCACCCACACCCATCGGTCCGTGGGGATCCCCCAGGTCCGTTGGGTCCACTTGGCGAGGCAATACATCGCCCTACCAAGGCCCTGGTAGCCGCTGCGGATGGAGAGCAGCGTGTCCAGGGATTCGGGTTCCCACGTGCCCCAGATTTGGGGGTCGTCCGGGTCGTCCCCCCTGGCGTACGTGTCGGGGTCTGGGTTGTGTTGGGGGGGGGGTGTAGTCGGCGGGGAGGAGGGAGTCGGTGCCGTGTACCACCCAGAGGTCTGTGGGTGCGTCGTAGGTGGTGGTGGTGAGGGTGTAGTGCAGATTGTACATGAGGGTCATGTACGTGGAGGGGGCTGGCTGCTGCTCGTCGGGGGTGGGGATGTCCCCCGGGACGTGGTGCCGGAAGTTGCTCAGGGAGGCCATCCGGGCTACCCATGTTTCCCGCTCCCACTCTTTGGTGCTGTCGGGGGTGGCGTCGGGTGGGGGGTGGGCCATGTTGGGCTCGCGGTAGCGGGTGCGGCCCCGGGTGCTGTCCCGCTCCGGCACGGGGTGACCGACCAGGTGTCGCACCCAGTCGATGGGGGGCACCCAGATCCGGCTCCCCGTGGGGGGCGGGCTCTCGCCGTCTGGGGTGGCGCGTGGGGGGCGCTCGTGTCGGGCGACGTGGAGGAAGGCGTCGAAGAGGAAGTCTCTGACGCCTTCCCCCAGGGTGGCCGCCTGGACCAGGGTGGCCGCCCGGATGGGGGTGCTGGTGCCGGAGGTGCGGAGGTACAGCACGACGTCCTGTTCCCCAAGTCCCCGGAGGTGCTGCCGTACCGCTGCGGGGTTGTGTAGGGCGTAGGGTTCGGCCGGTGCGGCGACTGGTGGTGCGGGTTGTGATGGGGGGGGTGGTGTGGGTTGGGGGGGGTGGTCATCGTTGTCGCGCGTGGGGTCCGTTGATGGGGTCTCTTGTGGCGGTCGCGGGAGGGGGGATTCGCGTTGGCGTGTGTCGGCGGGGGCATCGACGTCGATTGGCTGGTGCTGGCTGCCGTGTGTTGTGTCCGTGGCCTGGTCTCGGGGGGGGGGCGGGGGGGGGTGGTGTGGGGGTGGCGCTGTTGGTGGCTGGGGGGGCGGGGGTGGGTGTTGTGCTTGCTGGGGGTCTGGGCGTCCCTGTCGGTCGTGTGGGTGTTGCGTGTGTGCGCCGTGCGGCCCTTGCGGTTCTTGACTGGTTGTGGTGCCGGGGTGTGGGTGGGAGGCGGCCGCATGAGCGTCCGGGTGGGGCTGTGGTCCGTATGTAATGGGTGGCTGCTGGTGGATGGTGCTCGCTGGTATGGGGTGTGGGTGGGGGGGCTGCTGGTGGTGGTGGGGTGGGGGGGGCGGGGTTGGGTGTTGTGCGAGCTGGGGGTCCGGGCGTCCCTGTGGGTCCTGTGGGTGTTGCGTGTGTGCGCCGTGTGGCCCTTGCGGTTCTTGACTGGTTGTGGTGCCGGGGTGCGGGTGGGAGGCGGCCGCATGAGCCCCCGGGTGGGGCTGTGGTCCGTATGTGATGGGTGGCTGTTGGTGGATGGTGCTCGCTGGTATGGGGTGTGGGTGGGGGGGCTGTTGGTGGTGGTGGGGCGCTCCTACTAGGCCCTGGGGTTGCTGGTGTGCGTGCGCGGCTCCTCGCGGGTCCATGGGGGTGTACCGTGGCTCGTATGTCGTGGGCCCGTGTAGCGGGGGCGGCGGGTGGTGCTGGACCGCGTGGTGGTGGTGTGGAGGGTGTGCCGGTTGTGTGTGGTACCCCGGCGTTGGTGGGTGTGGTGGCAGGGGCTGGTGGTGGTGGAACACGTGATGGTGTGGTGCGGTGATGTGCGCTATGTGGGGTGGGTGGTTCGCGGGGCCTGGTTGTGCTGGGGCGTGGTGGGGATGTAGCTGGTGGGGATCGCTGTAGCATGGGGGCATTAGGGGGTAGGGGTTGGGGGGGACGGGGGCGTGGTGGTGGTGTTGGTGGTGCCATGTCCCCTGGTTCTGTGCGTAAGGTGGTCCTGGCATGGTCTGGACGTGTGTGGGCGGTGGTGGCTGACTGGGCTGCAGGGTTTGGGTGCTGCGGTACCGTGGTGGTGGTGGGCGCTTGCGGTGGTGGTGTTGTTGGTGTGCCCCGGGGGTCTGGGCGTGGGGCGGTGCGGTGTGGCTGGACCCGGGCCTTGGTCGGGGCGTCGCGCCCTGCTGGTGGGCGCGTTGACGGGCCCCCTGACCTGTCTTGGTCTTCTTGGCCTGGTGGGTGTCGGGGGCGGGTGAACCCCCCTGTCCCCGTGGGGGCGACGGGGAGCGGGCGTGCCAGCGGTGTGCCTCATGGAGGCTCGTCTTGAGGCCTCTGACGTAGGCTTCCTGGTCCGTGAGGCTCATCCGCGTGGCGGTGGCCTCGTCGGGGGCGGCCAGGTGGGCGTCCCGAAAAGACGCCCAGCCCTCCGGGGGCTTCTGTTGTGCGGGGTGGGAATGGTGTGCCGGGTAGAGGAGTGCGCTGAGTGGGTAAGGTGTTCCTTGCTGTCGGCCGAGGGCGTGTTTGAACCGGCGGCAAGTGGTTCGGAGTTAGGCCGCTATCTCCTCTGGTGCCGTGTCGGCCCACGCTTCCGGCGTCAGGGCTGCTGCTTGGGGGGCCGGGAGTTGTGGGTCTGGGAGGTGTAGGTCTCGGTGGTGGAGGTACAGGGCGAGGAGGATGTGGCGGGCCGCCAAGTTCAAGCCGCCTCCGCTGTGGCGTAGGGGTGGGCTGTGGGGGGGCAGGGGAGTGTTGCCCGCGGCCACGGCTATGGTCCATGCGTGGTCCGCCGCGTCCGCCACGTAGTACCCTCCCAGTTGGTCCCGGAGGGTGTTGGTGAGGAACCCGAAGAAGCTGGGGTGGCTGGCGGGGGGGGGTGCGGCTGGGGCCGCGGGCCGTTCGCGGTGGCGGGGGTTGAGGTCCCCGCAGTGGGGGCAGTGGGTGAGGCGGTGCGCGGCTCCCAGGCAGACCCAGTGGTCTGGGTTGCAGGGCAGGGCTGTCTGTGGTAGCCGCTGGCGAACGCAGAGGGGACATGCGGTGGCTGGTGGTTGGTGGTACCTGTGGACGGACGGCGGCGTGGGGGGATGGGGGCTGGTGGCGCGCGCATGCTGGTGGGAGCGTGTGCGGTGCCTGTGGCGCCCGTGTGTGCTGTGCCAGTGCTGTGCTCGGTGGACGGTGTGTAGAGGTGGTGGGGGTTCCGTGTTGGTATGTCACGGGGTAGGTTCTCATGGTTGGTAGAACAGGAGTTTGAGGAGGTGGGCTTGGTCTGTTGGGGGCAGGGTTGCCGCATGCTGCAGGTATTTGTGGGTGCGGTATGTGGGCTGCTCCGCCGTCTTGGCAACGGCCGTCCGCTGCATGTGCGCCGCCGTGGCCTGGGGGTCCTCCGCGTGGGTGCGTAGCAAGGTGTAGACGGCAGTGGGGACGAGTCCCCTGCGGACTGCCTCGAGCACCTCCGTCTGCTTGAGGACGGTGGTGAGTTGCTGGGTCGCCGGGGATTGCGTCAGCCATCCGGCGTGCTGTGCGATGGTGTGGGTTGGGTTCCAGTCTGTGAGGGTGTCCAGTCCTCTGCACAGGGGGCACGCCTTGAAGTGGTCCCATGTTTCTTCTTCCGCGTGGCTGCAGATGCATTTGGTGTGTCCTGCGGGAACGTGGATCGAGCGGCGCGTATACCATCGGTGGTATCGGGTGAGGAGGAGAAGTTGTTCGAGGGCGAGTTGGAGTCGGGGCTTTTGTAGGTGTGCTGGGAGGCTATCCGGGCGCAGGGCGGAGTAGTAGAGGGGGGTGTGGACGGAGTCTTCGAGGCGGACGGAGGAGTTCGGTGTTTGCTGGGTGGCCCAGTGTGGTGGCCAGTTGCTGAATGGGTGTGGGGTAGTGGTACTGCTTGTCTCGATCCGTGTACGGCGTGTCCTCGGGCATCCATTGGGGGGGCTGTGTGGCCAGGGGTATCGGGGGCAAGTGCATGCAATGCAAGTTGCGCGCCTCTGAAGTCGTGCTGCGCTTCAACTACTCATTCCTACACCTTCCAGCGGGTCCCCAATGCCCCTCAGTTACCGCCGCCGCTCCGACTTGACACCGCTGGGCGCCCTTGGGGCCCATGGGTTCTGCTAGTCCATGACTTTGTACATTAGCTTCTGGCGTTGTATGATAGTATCACTGGCTCGGCACTGAGAAATTTCCGACGTCTTAAAAAAGAGGAGCCCCCCTGGCCCCCTCCTACTGCTCCCACAGCGCGCAGTGCCAGCTCGCAAGAGCGTGCGCTGTGGGGTTGGTGACAGGCCCCAACGCCCGCACCCCCCGCGCCAAACGACAGCGGGCAGCGGGCCCCGATCGCACGCCCCAAGGACGGCAGCTGGGGGAGGCTGAGTGTCCAACGCCAGACACCCCTCACAGAGGCACCAGGCTCCCCCTCCCCCCCCCGGGCGACCTCCTGCCACCTCCACAGCGCGCAACGCCATCTCGGAATAGCGGGGGCTGTGGTGTTGGGGAGGCGCCCCAACGCCCGCGGCCCCGGCGCCCAAAGAAACCGGGCAACGAGCCCCGCTGCGCGCCCCAAGAATGTGTGGTCAGGTGAGGGAGAGTGCCCAACCCCGGACACCCCTGACGGAGGCAAGAGGCGAGCCCCCCGGGCGCCCTCTTGCCACCCCCGGAGCGCGCAACGCCAGCTCGCAAGAGCATGCGCTGTGGCGTTGGTGACGGGCCCCCACACCCGCAGCCCCCACGCCCAAGGACAACGGGCAGCAGGCCAGAGCCCAAGGACGGGCCGTCAGCTAAGGACGACTGCCCAACCCCGAAAACCCAAAACGGAGGCAAGAGGCGGCCCCCCCCCGGGTGCCCTCCTGCAGCCCCCATAGCGCGCAACGCGGCTCGCAAGAGCGTGCGTTGTGTGATTGGTCACGAGCTCTGATGCCTGCGCCCCCCGCGTCCACAAAAAAGGGATAGCGGGCCCCTGCTGCACGCCCCAAGGACAGGCCGTCCCGGGGGGAAGAGTGCTTAACCCCCGACACCCTGCACGGAGGCATCCAACGCCCCCCCTCCCCCGGGCGCCCTCTTGCCAACCCCACGGCTTCGCTGTGGGCTTGCTGACGGGCCCCGAGCCCGCACCCCCCGCCCCCAACGCAAAAAGGCGGCAAGCCCCGGCTGCACGCCCCAAGGACGGACGGTTAGGGTTAGGGGGACTGCCGAACCAGGGATACCCCTCACAGAGGCACGAGGCGCCCCGCCCCGGTCGCCCTCTTGCCACCCCCGCGGCGCACAACGCAAGTTCGCAAGAGGGTGTGCTCTGGGGTCGGTCAGAGGCGCCCACGCCGGCAGCCCCCGCGCCCAAAGAAAGAATGGCAGCGGGCCCCGGCAGCACACCCCTAGGACCGGGTGTTGAGGGATGGAGAGTGCTCCACCCCAGACACCCCTCAACACCAGCGAGAAACAGGAAGGGAGACGCGAGGACTAGGCCGCCCCGCCCCCCACCAACAACCAGCAGAGCAAAGGACTCGCGCAGGAAACGCGGAGGGGCACAAACCACCTTGGAGAACCCTACCGGCGCCCTGCGAGGGGACCTCGCGAATGGCGCGCACAAAAAGGCAGGGGGAGGGGGAGGCACGTGAGTATCGCGGCTGCGCGAGCACACCAACACTTAACCGACATGTGGGACACACCAAAATGGCGACCGGACCGAGCTCGCAGAACGCACAGACCACTCGGACTGGCATACGAGCACGCGAGGACAAAGGACACCCGGACGGGGCAACCAGCCATAAGCACCGCGAGGGACGCGAGAGAGGGACAGCAACAGGGGGGGGGGGGGACGAGAGGCAGCACCGGCCCCGCCCTCCTGACCTGCCGCGAGCACCGCAAAAACACCAACAGGGCACTGCACCCGCCATGCAGGAGGTCACAGGCAGATGAGCGTACACATAGTCGCAGATGGACCGCGCCTGTAGGATTTGCGATTATTTGCATTTATTATGTCTCCGCTATTTGATTGATTGCTGTTGTATGTTTGTATGTGTTTATCATTATTGATTACTGTCATTTCACGGTTTGTTTACACAAGCGTACATGTTTTGCTGCTCGAGAAATATCATGGGTACCAAGTACGTTAGTGTTACATGGTAGCATCGTCTTGTTTGACAGCTGTGACTATGGGTTTTGTATGTACAATGTCAAGATACTTGTGAGTCCTGTTCATGGCTTCTGACAGTGGGAGTTTACGAGTATGTGCATGCTTATTGTAATTTGCTTCGGTGTTCTGCAGTGCGAGTTTACTGCTAATCACGTGCAAGAAGGAGTGCCGAGGGAAGACTGAGTTGCACTGAATAGAGCAGAAGGATCAAGCGTGCCGAATTAAAGAGTGTCAAGCAGCCAGCGTTCAGGGATGTTCAACGCAGCCACAGAGTTCATTTGTAATGAGGGCACACTGAGTTTGGTTGCGAGTTCCGTGGGGGGAGTTCATGCCAAATAGTGCAAGGTACGCGCCGCCGGAGGACATTGTTGCGAGTAAATGTTCAGCGCGTCATTTCTACGCTGCTTCACCACCACCAGCTGAACCAGTGACGAGTTACCGTGTTTGACCAACAGACTCGAGCCTAGTGAGAAACCGAGCAAGCTCATCTCGCTCTGTCCGTGATAAAAAAATAGAGCGCACGGTGTGCACGTTGTGGATGCGTGTGATGAAACAGTGTGCTGCCTAGAGGCTGCGTGAGCGGCGACATGAAAAGAAAGAAGCGCGCCGCCACAAGTAGATTGGTGCAGACGCTCGCTAGTGTGTACAACGAGCCTTGCTTCTGCGATTGATTCACGCAACTGTGGAGATCAATGTTGCTGCCTGTTGTTGCCTTGGGCGCGCCGAGTACGGTCGCAGCATGCAGCGCAGGCCTGAGCATGTACGCGCAGGGCGGAGGGGAAAACCGCCCGGGCTTTGCCCTGAAGAAACCCCACTAAGGTTTGCTTTGTGGTTGGGTAAAGTGTTATCTTTTTTGTTGTATATTGGCGAATGCAGTGTTGTTGGACACACTGCTTGAATCTGCCTCAAATGATTTGAATGAAAAAGTTCAGTCAATTACTGAGGCGCCAGTGGCCTTAGTTGGGTGGTTCCTTGCTTTGTACCTCGTGCTAGCATGTGCACCTTTGCTTTTGTTTTGTGTTTTCTCCATTTTGTGGCGATCATTCATACTGGATGCTTTCCATGGTCTCAGTCTTATGAGAACTTGTGAGAGTTACCGTTTTTGATTTGTTTGAGGACGACGTCGACCCCGCTGGTGTGTATATATGTGTGTTTTGCAGCTTTGTCCTCTAACTGAAGTGCCACATGTTTGTGTGGTGCCTCAGTGGTTTGAACTTTGCTTGGGGACACAAAACAAAACACAGTGTGCTTCTGCCTTGTGCACTGTGACGTGTGTACCTTGTGTGCTGTTGTTGTTTTTTTCAAGTTATCAAACAGCACGAAACCAAGCAGAGGAAAAATCATTGCAGGGAGCTGAAGTTTTTTGTAACACAACTATATATATGTAGTGCACACGTTTCGGTAAAAACAGTTTGTGCTAATAGTCGAGTCCCTGAATGGCCAGCCCCACAAATTCAAAGCAAAAAATAGCCCTTACCTCACCCCGGACCACCAACCCATAGCCTTGCCAGTAGTCAGTGGGACAGACATTGTAGTGATTTTCTGGTTTTTCTGATACCCGTGTCCTTCGTTGAGGTGAAGGTATGTCAAAAAAGTTGCATAGCAGACCATATCTCAATTCAGTGCATTGGTGTGGAACGGCCCCACATGATTGTTGTTTTACGTGACTTCGGACCAGCACAACCCATAGCTGGTTTCTCCACCGGAGTGGGGGGCTGAAGGGGTATACAGTGCATGAATATGGCCTAAAATATCATTGTAGTATGTAAATTGATAGCCCTGACGCACTTGAGTGCAGCTTGATGTTGAATATACTTTGAAGCAATGATGCTGACACAGTGATTGTTATATGCTGGTGAACATCCGGGCACACATTAATTGTTTGTTGGTCAGAGATGTAATTTGATGTCATGTTGAGCCCATTATCTGTGCGTTGTTGCTAAAATACCCCACTCAGAATGTACGTAAACCCGAGAATCGATAGGTGGGCCATGGCCTTCAAAGAGTGGTCCAGGTGAAGTGTACAACGGATTATATATCCTTGGCCTGTGCCTCCAGGTCTAATTTGCCGGCCTGAGATGGCCTACGAGGGGGGTCCAGGAGGTCACAGGCAGATGAGCGTGCAGATAGTCGCACATGCATCGCGCCTGTAGGTTTTGCCATTATTTGCATTTATTATGTCTTTGCTGTTTGATTGATTGCTGTTGTATGTTTGTATGTGTTTATCATTATTGATTACTGTCATTTCACGGTTTGTTTAAACACGCGTACCTGTTTTGCTGCTATGGGTACCAAGTACGTTACTGTTACAACGCAGCCGTGGGGCACAGCACTACGCACCATCCCCGTGGCTAGCCAGTCTCATGCCAGCCCATGGGGGTCGCACTGGCGACAAGCTAGTAGCATGGGCCTGGCAGCGCCGGCACCCTGCGCGACCATGCATTTGGGGAGTGACGTCGGGGGTAAGCGCCTGCAACCTAGTTGCTAAGTAACATTCAAACCGGGAAGTGGCGAAAAGGGGAAACCGGGGAGAGACGGGGCTCTAAGCCCCGTGAATACTCGGACTCTGCCACGATGCAAGAGGGTTGTCATGAAGGGCCTCCCACTAGGTGCGGTGGGGAGGATATCACCTGGCCCGACCAAGTGGCCCCCGGGGCCGAAAGGCGTCTAGTACCCGCAACCTCAAGCCTCAAACCTCAGACCTCATTGCCTCATGTAGTTGGTGAATTTCTTGGGGGCTATTCCGCCTCAAGCGAAAGCAAACACACAGTGGTACGAGATGGGCGAGTGTACACACACGTGTGTGTATATGTATGCGAGAGTATGTATGGTTATATTTTCTCTAGAGTTCCCCACGAGTGGACTTGGATTTCCACAACACCCGAGGGGTCCTCATTCCCAACAGCCAACCAAACGGGTTGGGATAGGGACGTGGCATTTTGCATAAGAGGCCTATGCGTGGACTTGGGTTTCCACAACACACACGAGCCTCTCTCTCCATGACACACCAAAACCGGGTATGCCACGTGAAAATGAATTGCATGTGTGTGTGCGCATGCCGCTACTTGAATTCCGAGAGTATATGGTTACATATTACGTGGGTTATCACCCACCGCCCGATCAAGCAAGGCCTAGGGTGTTTTCTTTTTGTAACTGTGTACACCGTCATCAAGTTTACACACGGAGGTGTAAGCATGCACCTTCATACACGGTGTAAGGAGGTGTGGGGAGTAAGTGCTCATTCCAGGCATGTCATCATGCCCCTAGGGAGCTGGATGGGCTGATACCCCAACGGAACGCTGCGGGCCACCTCCACACATGTCCACTCGAAGGCCGGAGCCACACCCACTTACAAAAGTAACCCGCAAGCTAACCTAAGTACCTGTACAAACGCTCCCAAGACACACACGAGCACCAAGCAACAAGGTGGCATATCTGTACACGAGTTCTATTGTGAATATGTTTACCGTTTGTTGTGTGTCCGTGAGTAGTTTGTAGGAGCTCTTGTGTGTGTGTTACGTGCGTGGCTTTTTCACATCACGTGCTGCAAAGCCGCCACCGCGAGGTCTACACTCTGTGACACCTTCCGGGCGAATGTGTACCTCCGGGCCCTGCCATTGGGGTTGTGCGCACAAGTGTGTCTTGTGTTTGTAGGCGTGCACCAATCTAATGTGTATATATGATATGCATACGGTATGGCTCCTAGGCGGTGGGTTAGAAGTGAGGTCAGATTATTATTATATGGGTAAGTGCTTTGTTTTTTTAAGTGTGTCTACTCACACATCCCACTCCGTACCTCCTCCTTTACCCTCTACATGGTGCATCACGTGTGACACACATGCTAATATTCAGCAGAAACAAGGACCTGGCCCTTGGGTGAGCCGTGCCCGCGGGATCAAATAGCTTTGTAGCCACGGCCCTTGGCTGAGCCTTGGCTTTCCATTGATACACACGGCAGCGCTCTGGCCGTCTTTGATATAAGACCCTTTGTGGCGGTTCAGTTTTCAAGTGCGCCTTTGACTAGGCCTTGTCTCAATCTTTTCAAGCAAGCGGTCAACAAGTATTACATCTTACAAGGAAGAGCTCAATCGTCATTACAAGCATTAAATCAAGACATCAGGAACAGCAAGCACATGCAAGGGATGATAAACTATCTGAAGCATGAGGGTGGAAGGTGTTGGCATTGTGCCCGTGTTTTCATTTGTGCCTAGTGTTTCGATCATTTACCCTGAGGCCATCATTACCTCTTTCCTCTATTTAGTGAGCTACCGCGCACACAGTGGTGCCATCCTAGCCGTGTTTGTTTGGTGGACTAAGCACGGCACAAGGCAGTAACGCATCGCAAGGCGACGGCAAAGAACAAGTCAGTGTCAATGCTCCAGGTAGGTAGGTAGGTATCTTCGGGAGCTCGGGATGCCTCCTTTGACATTGCAGGAAGAAGGTCTTACCAAGGGGACGTCCTGTCCCTCCCACTGCCCTATGTCAGGTGCCTCTTGAGCCGCTCCCGCATGTGCTTGGGAAGGCATTGTCGCGGCCACCCGGTCCATGTGTCCCAGGTGGGAGGGTGTCCCCACATGTGTCCATGGGTAGGGCCACATGCCCCCTCCTTTGGGCGGCAGCTCTGGGGGGCTGCCCAGCCGTGTGGAGTATCTCTCACCACAAGGGGTATTGCTCCCGCTTGTCTACGGTACGACCGCCTCACCCTTGTGGCTTGAGTTGCGGGGCCACTCTGCTTGGCAGGTGACCCCCTCCTGGACTGTGTACCGGCTCGCCTGTCACCGGTTGCTTCCATGGCTCCGGGTGACGTTTGCCATGGTCCCCGATGCAGCCTGGCCGGGCTCGGACCAGTGGCCTTGGAGTACCGCTCCTGCCACTGGCCCGGTGGGTCGGCTGGGTCGCCCCAGTGCGTCCGACCCATGGGGTATTGGTTCTTTCCTGTCCCTCGGCCGCCCTACGTGTGTGCAGCGTCCTGGGCCGTTGGGCTCCTGTTCACCGGTGTGCCCGCGCGGTTTGCTGTGGTGCGTCTGCGGTGTCCTGGGCCAGCTGGCTCCTGTTCACCGGTGTGCTCGCTCGGTGTGTTGTGTTGCATGTGCGGTGTCCTGGGCCACTGGGCTCCTGTTCACCGGTGTGCGTGCTGTGTGCGGTGCGCGTGTGCCATGGGTGGTTGTGTCCCTCTTCTTCCCCCCCTAATTTTCGTTTTTCTTTCTGTTGTTTTTTTTTTTTTGAAAAAAAAAAAAAAAAAAGAAAGAAAAGAAAAAGAAAAAACAAAAAAGAGGAATGCAGGGGCGTGCGTACACTGCAGGCACAGGCATGGGCAGCTGGTGCGGCGGTGCTATAGCGTTGTGTCCTCTGGCGTGTGTCGTCGGTGCTGTGGCGGCGGTCGCGCCCCAGGGGTGCGGCTCGCGTGTCCTGATGTACACGGGTATGGGTCAGGGTGCGTTTGGTTAGGTGTCTCTTTGCTTCTGGTGCTGGCTGGTTAGGCGGCTGTGTGGGCTGTGGCTGTGGGCTGTGTCTACGTATTGCCCTCAGCGGGCCTGGTTTGGAGTCAAGGGTTGACGGTTTCGGGATGTGGCTCGGGGTTGATTTGTGTTGGGGCTTCGGCTCGGTTAGGCTTGGGTCAGGGTGGGTTTGGTGAGGTGTCTCTTTGCTTCTGGTGCTGGCTGGTTAGGCGGCTGTGTGGGCTGTGGGTGTGGGCTGTGGTTACGTTGTTCCCTCGGCGGGTTGGGTTAGGAGTCAAGGGTTAGCGGTTTCGGGGTGTGGCTCGGGTTTGATTTGTGCTTGAGTTCTGGCTCGGTTAGGCGGTTGCGCGGGGCCGGGCGTGTGGGTAGCGGCATCCACGGGGTCGTGTGCACGAGGCGAGTGCGGGGTGGTGCGTGCGGGCCGGCCGTTGGCCGGTGGCCTCACTGGGAGTCCCACACGGAGGGGTCGACGGGCGTGCCGGGGGCGTACGCAGCGTGCAGGTTGGGCAGCAGCGGGCGCACGTGCAGGGCGTCGGCGTGCTCGATGGGGACCTCACTGAGGACCGAGGGGTTGGCGGCAAGCAGTATGCGATGCCCGGGAGGGGTGGCGGCGAGGAGCGGGAGGATGTCCGCGGCCCGCGACGTGGGGGTGAACACGACGTGTGCCGGGTGCGGCCCCGGGAGCCCTGTTGGGGGGGGCGGGACCACAGGACGGCGGTCTACTGTGAGGCGCTGCTGTGGCGCAGTGTGTGGGGCCGGGTGCTGGGCGGCGTGGGGACGTGTGGCGGGAGGGGGGGGGGGGCGGGGCGGTGGCGTGGGAGGGGGCACGGCGGAGGAGTGACGTCAGTGACGTGTGTGTCGTGCTGAGGGTGGGGAGGAGCCCACGGTATCGGGTCCGGGTTCGGCGCCTTTGGGCGTAGTGGTGCTCGTTGTCGTGTGCGTTGGCGTCCTTCGGCGTCCGGTTCGTTTGGCGACTTCTGGGCGGGGCCTGGCGTGGCGCCCCGTGGTGGTGGTGTGCTGGGTAACAGGGTTAGATGGCGGCGCCGCTGGCCGGGGGGTCTGGCGCGTCGTGTTGTGTGGCGCGCAGGGCTCCTGGGGTGCTGTGGGTGTCGCCGGTGTCGGTGCGCCGACGCTTGTGGGGTGGTGAGGGGTTGTGTGCGTGCGGGGCTCGGCTTTGGGTGATGTCCCACAGGCGGATGCCGACTCGCCGCGTTTCCTGGAGGGTCTCCCGCAGGCGCCTGAGGACGTACGGGTGGTCCTGGGGCGCGGAGAGGTTGCGGGGGTGGACTCCCAGGGGCTTGAGCGCATCGGCCAGCATGGCTTCCCATGCGGCCTGCGGCATCCAGCCCCCCGCCGGCCGGAGGCGGCCGTTCTCCACCGACCCCTTGCGGGGCCGATGGACCAGGCCCTCGAGGGATCGCTCTCCCCGGGCCCACTTCCGCAGCTCCCAGAGCTGCGTGTGGGTCCAGCGCTGCCACCACTGTTCCTGGGTGGGCCTGCGGTCGTGGGCGGAGGGATGGGCGTGGGTGGGTGTGACGGGGTCGTGGGGACCGGCGGCGGCGGCGGGCCTGGGGGATTCCTCGTAGTCCTGTCCCGTGGGGGTGCGTGGGGAGTGGGGGTGCACGCGGATGTGGACCCGCGGGTGGGCGCGTACGGTCTCCGCCTCGGGGTTGGGCGGGGATTCGCGGCGGCGGCGGTAGTGGGGCATGCGTTGCATGTGGGCTGTCATCGGGGGCCGGTAGGGGGGCGGGGGCGCTGCTGGTGGACCCTGGCGTTGTTCCGGCTTGGTCGGGGGCGGTCCGTGGGCCTGGGGTGCGGGCTTTGGGAGGTGGTGGGACGAGGCGCGTCGCGCTTGGGCCGCGGCGCACTCCGCCATGAAGGTGGTGGCGGTGGCGTCAGTGACGGTGGGGGGGCGCCGCGCTGGGCGCTGCTGCCTTCGGGCCTGGCACGGCTGGGGCCGGATGTCGTAGAGGACATCCTCGGGGGGCCGGGCTCGCGTTGCCGTCGTGGCGCCGGGTTTGGGCTTGGGTTTGGGCTTGGCTGCGGGTCGCCGTTTGGCGGCAGTCTTGGGCTTCGGCTGGGTCGTGGGCGTGGGCTTCGCCGGGGCGTGGGCTTTGGGGGCGGCGGGGCTGCTCGCGGTGGGGGCGGGTTTGGAGGCCCGTTTATGAGGTGTCCCCCGCGGCCTGGGGGGTGGAGTGCTGGATGAGGACGTGGTGGTGGTGGTGGATGAGGTGGTCGTGGTGGTGGAGGTTGTGGAGTCGGAGGCGGAGGAGAGGGCCGCGGGAGACGGCGGAGGGTCCCGGGCCTCGGGGGCGGGCGTATGATGCTGGGTCCTGTAAGTAGCGAGAACGAGGGTGCAGGTTCGGGCATCGGGCGTGTGCGCGCGTTTTCCCTGGTGATCTGTGCGTGCTGGTGCTGGCGTGGCGGCGTTGTCCCGGCCGCGCGGGCACGTGGGTTACCTGGGGGGTGGCCATCTCTGCTCCAGGACGTGGGGGTGTGTTTGCTGGAGGTAGTCGAGGGTCCGGAAGAAGCATCGCTGGATGCCGGGCATGTCCTCCTCTGTGAGGTGGGGGTAGTTTTGGGTGGGGGTGTGGGGGCCCGGCCATAGCAGCACCATGAGGCGGGCTGCCACCATGTACGGGCATAGTTGTGGGGTGGTGGGGCGTGGGGGGGTGGGTCCCTCGCGGTTTCGGGGGGCTTCCCTCTGCTGGGGGCGCAGCGTGACCACCCACACCCATCGGTCCGTGGGGATCCCCCAGGTCCGTTGGGTCCACTTGGCGAGGCAATACATTGCCCTACCAAGGCCCTGGCAGCCGCTGCGGATGGAGAGCAGCGTGTCCTGGGATGCGGGTTCCCACGTGCCCCAGATGTGGGGGTCGTCCAGGTCGTCCCCCCTGGCGTACGTGTCGGGGCCTGGGTTGTGTAGGGGGGGGGTGTAGTCGGCGGGGAGGAGGGAGTCGGTGCCGTGTACCACCCAGTGGTCTGTGGGTGCGTCGTAGGTGGTGGTGGAGAGGGTGTAGTGCAGATTGTACATGAGGGTCATGTACGTGGAGGGGGCTGGCTGCTGCTCGTCGGGGGTGGGGATGTCCCCCGGGACGTGGTGCCGGAAGTTGCTTAGGGAGGCCATCTGGGCTACCCATGTTTCCCGCTCCCACTCTTTGGTGCTGTCGGGGGTGGCGTCGGGTGGGGGGTGGGCCATGTTGGGCTCGCGGTAGCGGGTGCGGCCCCGGGTGCTGTCCCGCTCCGGCACGGGGTGTCCGACCAGGTGTCGCCCCCAGTCGATGGGGGGCACCCAGATCCGGCTCCCCGTGGGGGGGGGGCTCTCGCCGTCTGGGGTGGCGCGTGGGGGGCGCTCGTGTCGGGCGACGTGGAGGAAGGCGTCGAAGAGGAAGTCTCTGACGCCTTCCCCCAGGGTGGCCGCCTGGACCAGGGTGGCCGCCCGGATGGGGGTGCTGGTGCCGGAGGTGCGGAGGTACAGCACGACGTCCTGTTCTCCGAGTCCCCGGAGGTGCTGCCGTACCGCTGCGGGGTTGTGTAGGGCGTAGGGTTCGGCCGGTGCGGCGACTGGTGGTGCGGGGTGTGATGGGGGGGGTGGTGTGGGTTGGGGGGGGTGTTCGTCGTTGTCGCGCGTGGGGTCCGGTGATGGGGTCTCTTGTGGCGGTCGCGGGAGGGGGGATTCGCGTTGGCGTGTGTCGGCGGGGGCATCGACGTCGATTGGCTGGTGCTGGCTGCCGCGTGTTGTGTCCGTGGCCTGGTCTCCGGGGGGGGGCGGGGGGGGGTGGTGCGGGGGTGGCGCTGTTGGTGGTGGGGGGGGCGGGGGTGGATGTTGCGCTGGCTGGGGGTCTGGGCGTCCCTGTGGGTCGTGTGGGTGTTGCGTGTGTGCGCCGTGTGGCCCTTGCGGTTCCTGACTGGTTTTGGTGCCGGGGTGTAGGTTGGAGGCGGCCGTATGAGTGTCCGGGTGGGGCTGTGGTCCGTATGTAATGGGTGGCTGCTGGTGGATGGTGCTCGCTGGTATGGGGTGTGGGTGGGGGGGCTGCTGGTGGTGGTGGGGTGGGGGGGGCGGGGTTGGGTGTTGTGCCGGCTGGGGGTCCGGGCGTCCCTGTGGGTCGTGTGGGTGTTGTGTGTGTGCGCCGTGTGGCCCTTGCGGTTCTTGACTGGTTGCGGTGCCGGCGTGCGGGTGGGAGGCGACCGCATGAGCCCCCGGGTGGGGCTGTGGTCCGTATGTGATGGGTGGCTGCTAGTGGATGGTGCTCGCTGGTATGGGGTATGGGTGGGGGGGCTGTTGGTGGTGGTGGGGCGCTCCTACCAGGCCCTGGTGTTGCTGGTGTGCGTGCGCCGCTCCTCGCGGGTCCATGGGGGTGTACCGTGGCTCGTATGTCGTGGGCCCGTGTAGCGGGGGCGGCGGGTGGTGCTGGACCGTGTGGTGGTGGTGTGGAGGGTGTGCCAGTTGTGTGTCGTACCCCGGCGTTCGTGGGTGTGGTGGCAGGGGCTGGTGGTGGTGGAACACGTGATGGTGTGGTGCGGTGATGTGCGCTATGTGGGGTGGGTGGTTCGTGGGGCCTGGTTGTGCTGGGGCGTGGTGGGGATGTAGCTGGTGGGGGTCGCTGTAGCTTGGGGACATTAGGGGGTAGGGGCTGGGAGGGACGGGGGCGCGGTGGTGGTGTTGGTGGTGCCATGTCCCCTGGCTCTGCGCGTACGGTGGTCCTGGCATGGTGTGGACGTGTGTGGGCGGTGGTGGCTGACTGGGCTGCAGGGTTTGGGTGCTGCGGTACGGTGGTGGTGGTGGGCGTTGGTGGTGGTGGTGTTGTTGGTGTGCCCCGGGGGTCTGGGCGGGGGGCGGTGCGGTGTGGCTGGACCCGGGCCTTGGTCGGGGCGTCGCGCCCTGCTGGCGGGCGCTTTGGCGGGCCCCCTGGTGCCGGTGCCCCTTGGTCTGCTTGGCCTCGTGGGTGTCGGGGGCGGGTGAACCCCCCTGTCCCCGTGGAGGCGACGGGGAGCGGGCGCGCCAGCGGTGTGCCTCTTGGAGGCTCGTCTTGAGTCCTTTGACGTAGGCCTCCTGGTCCGTGAGGCCCATCCGCGTGGCGGTGGCCTCGTCGGGGGCGGCCAGGTGGGCGTCCCGAAAAGACGCCCAGCCCTCCGGGGGCGTCTGTTGTGCGGGGTGGGGGTGGTGTGCCGGGTAGAGGAGCGCGCTGAGGGGGTAGGGTTTTCTCTTCCGTCGGCCGAGGGCGTTTGCGAACCGGCGGCACGTGGTTCGGAGGTAGGCTGCTATCTCCTCTGGTGCCGTGTCGGCCCACGCTTCCGGCGTCAGGGCTGCTGCTTGGGGGGCCGGGAGTTGTGGGTCTGGGAGGTGTAGGTCTCGGTGGTGGAGGTATAGGGCGAGGAGGATGTGGCGGGCCGCCACGTTCAAGCCGCCTCCGCTGTGGCGTAGGGGTGGGCTGTGGGGGGGCAGGGATGTGTTGCCCGCGGCCACGGCTATGGCCCATGCGTGGTCCGCCGCGTCCGCCACGTAGTACCCTCCCAGTTGGTCCCGGAGAGTGTCGGTGAGGTACCCGAATAAGCTGGGGTGGCTGGCGGGGGGGGGTGCGGCTGGGGCCGCGGGCCGTTCGCGTTGGCGGGGGTTGAGGTCCCCGCAGTGGGGGCAGTGGGTGAGGCGGTGCGCGGCTCCCAGGCAGACCCAGTGGTCTGGGTTGCAGGGCAGGGCTGTCTGTGGTAGCCGCTGGCGAACGCAGAGGGGACATGCGGTGGCTGGTGGTTGGTGGTACCTGTGGACGGACGGCGGCGTGGGGGGATGGGGGCTGGTGGCGCGCGCATGCTGGTTGGAGCGTGTGCGGTGCCTGTGGCGCCCGTGTGTGCTGTGCCAGTGCTGTGCTCGGTGGACGGTGTGTAGACGTGGTGGGGGTTCGGTGTTGGTACGTCACGGGGTAGGTTCTCAACGTTGGTAGAACAGGAGTTTGAGGAGGTGGGATTGGTCTGTTGGGGGCAGGGTTGCCGCATGCTGCAGGTATTTGTGGGTGCGGTATGTGAGCTGCTCCGCCGTCTTGGCAACGGCCGTCCGCTGCATGTGCGCCGCCGTGGCCTGGGGGTCCTCCGCGTGGGTGCGTAGCAAGGTGTAGACGGCAGTGGGGACGAGTCCCCTGCGGACTGCCTCGAGCACCTCCGTCTGCTTGAGGACGGTGGTGAGTTGCTGGGTCGCCGGGGACTGCGCCAGCCATCCGGCGTGCTGTGTGATGGTGTGGGTTGGGTTCCAGTCTGTGAGGGTGTCCAGTCCTCTGTACAGGGGCCCGCCTTGAAGTGGTCCCATGTTTCTTCTTCCGCGTGGCTGCAGATGCATTTGGTGTGTCCTGCGGGGACGTGGATCGAGCGGCGCGTATACCATCGGTGGTATCGGGTGAGGAGGGGAAGTTGTTCGAGGGCGAGTTGGAGTCGGGGCTTTTGTAGGTGTGCCGGGAGGCTATCCGGGCGTAGGGCGGAGTAGTAGAGGGGGATGTGGACGGAGTTTTCGAGGCGTCGGAGGAGTTCGGTGTTCGCTGGGTGGCCCAGTGTGGTGGCCAGTTGCTGGATGGGTGTGGGGTAGTGGTACTGCTTGTCTCGATCCGTGTACGGCGTGTCCTCGGGCATCCATTGGGGGGGATGTGTGGCCAGGGGTATCGGGGGCAGGTGCTGCAGGTGGCTGTGGTGTGGGGTGTCCAGTCGCACGCGTTCGAGCCCTGGGGTGTGGTTGGTGTTCTGGTGTTTGGCCTGCGTGTCTGCGCGTCCATTGCCGTATGCGTAGCGGTGTGACTCCTGCTTGATGATGTGTAGGGCGTCCTGGGGGTGCATGCCCTTGAAGGGCATCCATAGTCCCAACGCTTGTGTGGTGAGGCCGGACTCGAGTGCTTTGTGGAGGGGCAGGTCCGCAAGGCGCCTGGTGAGGTGGATGTCGACCGTGGCGTCCACGACTACCCAGATGTTGCGGGGCCGGACCGCCGTGGGTGGCGGTGTGGCGGTGACGGCGTCTGCCATGGTGCGCAGTTCGCCGTGGGAGGACGCCCCAAAGATGGTGGTCCCGGTGTGGTGTTCCACGTGGAGGCCGTCCGCGTGCCGGATGACGCGCACGGAGGCGCAACCGACCGTGGGGGTGCGTTGCTGGGTGCCGGATGCGTCAGTGAAGTAGATGATGTCGGTGTCGCTGGGTATGGGTAGGCGGGCGATTGCTGTGGGGTGATAGACGTAGATGGGGTTCTCCTGGGCGGTTCTGGCGGTTATTTGCGTGGGTTGCAGTAGTGGCGCTGCATAGACGCCTATTCCCTGGGTGATGATGGCCTGGGCTCGTGGGTTGAGGCGGAGGAGGCCCCTGTCTGGGCGTCCCTGGGTGATATACGCGTACATCAGGTGGAAGAGGTATCCCGTATTGGGGTGGAACTTCTGGCACGTGATGGTCTGTCGCCGCTCCTTGTCGTCTTTGTCGCCGCGGAGGGTGGGGCATTTGTGCTGTAGGGGGCGCATGGGTGCCTCCTGAGGTCCTGCGCGGTGTGGGTCGCAGCGGTCGTACTCCATGGCTATGCTGTCCGGATCTGCCCGCTCGTTGGTGAACGTCCATGTCGCCGTCGGTGTCCGGGTCCAGGCTACGTGCGCCGGGTGGTCTGGGGGTACCGTGTGAAACCAGGGGGAGAGCCATGCCTGCTGGTCGGCGGTGGCGGCGGCGGTGGGGGTGCGGTAGTGGGTGGAGATGAGGTGCAGCAGGGGCCACGGAGTGTCGAGGGCTGCCGGGCCGCAGTGCCAGCACGTGCGTGGTATGCCCTGGTCACTGTGTCTGACTGGTGGTACATCGGTCTCCGGTGCATTGTGTTTGGGGATGGACCAGGGGGCATGGTGTCGCTGGACGGTGCGGGTAGCTTGTTTGTGGCCGTTTGGTGCTAGCAGCAGGATGGTGGGTGGTGTCCAGCCTTCGGCTGACGGGGTGGGCTCCCCCTGCGTCGTGCCGCCGTCGTTGGGGGTCTCGTGCTCGCTCAGGCGGGGCCGGGGGTGCTGGCGCTGGAAGGCTGTGTACGCCGTGTCGATGTCCTTGGGCCCCGGCATGTCGCGCCCTGCCTTCGTAGCACATGCGCGGAGGTACGCTTGGAAGACGTGGCGTGCTGGCCATTAGGGGTCGGAAAGGAACGGGGCGTGGTAGGCGTCGCATTGGGCCATGATCTTCATCTGTGTTGGGGTGATATACACTATGGTGATGGTGGCCCCTACGAGGCGCAGGGTGTCCACCTCGCCTGCCGGGTGTCGGTGGATGTCGGTGTGTGTGGCCACGAGTGGCCCCTGTTGATCGCAGTGGTGGTTTGTCAGGATGGCGTGTGTGTGGTGCGGTAGGAGGAGTTGTAGCTGGGCCCAGATGCCAGTGCCCACGGGGGTGGAGACGCCGTGTTGTGCCAGTATCCACCGGGGGCAGGTGTTGCGGGCCATTTGCGCTTCTTTTATGCGTATGGCTGCCGCCTCGCGAACTTCTGGTTGGTGGTTGTGTGTTACCCTGTGTAGGAGGTGTGCTGCGTGTTTGGCATAGGCCATGTCGACCAGTGCGCCCGTATTGTCTCCGTAGTAGCGCCAGTGGGCCATCATGGCCTCCTTGGGGAAAGACGTGGGCCAGCCTCCGTGTTGCGCCCATGCCTTCGTCACTTGCTGTCGAGCGTGGCGTAGTGCGTCTTGGGGGCGTGGGAGGTGCAGGGCTTGGTACCCGATGGCCGCGTTGAGCACTGCTTCCATGAAGTACGCCAGGCCCTGCGTAGACAGGAGGTCCCCCCTGGCAATTTGGGGTAGCCGAGCGAGGCGCTCTTCTAGCTTGCTTGGGAGTGTGACGTGGTGGTGCTGCGTGGCCTGTGTGACTCCCAGGTGGACTGTGGTGTCTTCCAGGTGTAGGGGTTCGCCTTTCCGGATGTGGGGGGTGGGGGTCTTGGCGTCCGCCAGCCCGACCGATTTGCGGGGGTGCACTAGGAGCTGGTGGGCGTCCAGGTAGGTTGTGGTGAGTTGGAGAATGGCGGACGCTTGTTCGGTGGTTGTTGGTAGCCCTGCGTTCTCAGGGTCGCGGTGGCGGGTGGCCGTAGTGAGGAGGTTGTCATCTGCGAAGTTGATGAGGGGGGACCGTAGCGGGTATGGGGCGTACCCCGGGTATACCTGTGCTAGCTCGAATGCCAGTGGCAGGGTGACGATGAGGTAGAGGGAGGGGCCTTCGGCGCCTCCCTGGGGGACCCCGCTGTCTGTGCCGGTCCAGGGGGTGAGGCCCGCGGCCGTGATGACGGCGTACAGTCGGGTCTGGATGTACCCGGTCATGAGGGATAGGAATGGGAGGCCCATGGCATCCCATACCTCCGTGAGGAGCCGGTGTGGGGCGTGGGGGAACGCGCCTTGGACATTGAGGGAGGCGATGATCATCTCGTAGGGGTTCATGTCCAGTGCGGTGTCCTGGAGGAAGATGGCCTCGTGGGGGGACCTGCCGGCCATGGCCCCCCACATGCTGGCGGGCACGTGGGCGAAGACCGCTGGCGCGATGCGGCCGAGGATGAGCGTCCACACCAGCTTGACCTCGGTGGTGGCGCAGACTATGGGCCGCCAGTTCCCCGGCTGCGCCCAGTCCCCCTTTTTGTAGAGGGGGTGGACCAGGTTGGCCCACTCAGGGGGGATGGGCGTGGCGCCCGTGACGATGTCCCACAGGCGGGCTGCCAGGCGGCGTTTGACGGGCAGGGTGAGAAGTCGGTACGCTTCGGCCGGCAAACCGTCGACGCCGGGCACGACCCCCTTCTTCAGGCGGTCGAGGGCGCGTTGCAGTTCTGAGATGCTGAAGGGGTCGTGTTCGATGGCGCGCCGCTGTTCCCGGTTGAAGACCCTGGGCACATGCTCGCGGATGGTGTTTCTGGTGTGGGGGTCGAGCTCGGGGAGGGCGTCCCCGTGTTGTGCCTCGGAAGCTGTCCAGGACTGCCTGGAGGACGGCGTCGGGGTCATTGGTGAGGCCTCCTTCGGGGGTGCGTACTGCGTGGATGGTACGGCGCCCCGTGTCCTCCAGGATGCGGCTGACGTACCGTAGGGACTTGTACGGCGTGTCGTTTCTGCCGTATCTTTCGCGTTCCTGGGCTGCTGCCGCTATGCGGTGGGCGTGCCATTCCTGGAGTTGGTGGCGGCGGGTGGTGAGGAGCGCACGGAAGTGGGCGTCCCGGTCTCGTGCCTCCGGTGTGCTGGGGTGTAGCAGGGTGGCGAGTTCCTCTTTCGTGGTCCAGATGTCATGGACGAGTTGCTGGAGGGTGAGGTCTGGTGGTGCTCCCGTGTGGTTGGTGTCACGCTCCATGCCGCACGCTTGTGCCGCCCGGCGGATGGCGGTGGTGAGTGTCGGTGCACCCGGGCGGCGTAGGATGGCGTGTAGGGCCCTGTTATACCTGTGCCAGGCGCCGTGGTCGTCCTCGGCCGGGAACTGCAGTGTGGGTGGGAGGGTGTCGTCTGGCAGGGTGGCCGCGGGTGGGGGTAGGTTGGGGATGATGAGGTCGATGTAGAGGGGCCGGTGGCCCGTGCCTGTGGGCGGGAGGTCCCCGTAGGCTGCTTCGTGGACACGCACCGTGGTTGGGTCCCCGTAGCACGTGTCGATGCGGGATGGGTGGGTGCCGGCTTGGTGGGGGTAGTGGGAGGGTGTGCCGGTGAGTCCTGCCGTGAGGTCGGTGAGGCCCAGTTGGTGCATGGCGTCCCGGACAGCTGTGTCGGTGGCTGTGGGTGGGCCGGTGCGGTCGTCGTCGGTGGGGGCGGCGTTTAGGTCGCCTATGATGATGGTGGGTGCCAGGAGGGAGAGTCGGCGGTACGCCAGGCTCAGGGTGTCCAGGAAGTCCTTGGTCTCCTCCCCGAACGGGACGTGCGTGAGTAGCACGTTTAGCTGCCATCCGGGCCCCACGCACTCGTACGCCCCGAGGCGACCATCCACTCCGAGGTCGGGGTGGGCATGTACCGTGACCGACGTCTTGTGGTAGAGGGGTACCCCCCGTTCCCAGTGGGCGTGATATTTGTTCCCCTCTGGGTCCAGGATCGGTGCTGGTTCGGGTTGGTCTGCTTTGCGGAGGGCTTGCTCCAGGAATCCCAGGAGGTCTGCGCCTTGGGGGTGCGGCCCGGGCATGGCTTGCAGTGTGGCGGCCTTGGTGGGGTCGTAGGTGACCGCGGGCTCGTTGAGGATGTTGATGCGGGCGTGGGCTTCTGCAGGCGCCGGTTTCTGGGGACCGGTAGTTGGGGGGGCGGGCCGTGTCCGGCCCTGGCCCCGTCAGGCGTCGAGGAGGTCGATGACGCCCTGAGCTGCGGGTGCCCTGCGGTTCCGCTTCTGGGGCTGGGGTAGGGCCCATGCATTGTGGACTTCGCCCGTGTACTCGGTGCCGGTGAGGTGCTCCGTGTCGGGGGTGCACAGCTGCATGGGGACCATCTCACGACCGGCTTGGTCTCGCCAGAGTTCGATGGTGCGCCCCAGCTTCTTGTCGTTGGGGGTGGCCGGGTCCCACTCTACGTGGATCTTGAACCCCTGGCGGTCCCCGGTGACGCGGTACCGGTGCTTGACCTCCCCTGCGGCCCATATCCACTTGGAGGGGCCCGCGGCCGTGGGGTACTCGAAGGGCAGCTGCACCCGGGTGTTGATGGCGTATTCGGGATACAGGGCAGCAGCTTCCTCTTTGGTCCAGCTCTTCGGCTTGGCCCTTGGCTTTGGCGCGGGTTTGGCCTGTGTGGGGGCCTTGCGCTTCTGCGCACCTTGGCGGCGCCGGGCAGCGGGTTGTCCCCGTTGGGGAGGTGCGCCCTGGGGCCGCTGCACGGGTGCGTGGCCCGGTGCAAACACGGGCTGTTCGCGGGCGGCTGGGACGTCGGGCTTGGACGTGGGGATGGGGTCCGTCAGCTGGAACACTTGCTTGGTCATGAGGCCAAGCACTTCCTCGGCCTCCTGCAGGGCGTCGGGCGGGTCCGTGGGCCAGGTGAGGAGCCGGTGCCCGGTGCCTGCCCCGTGGCGGCGCATGTGGGCCGTGTAGCGGGTGGCGTGGCGTGTCCACGCTGGGGTGCGTTCCGGGGGGAGGGGGCCTTCTGGCGCCCCCTGCGCCCAGTAGAGGGCGTAGTGCAGCGCTTCCCAGGCTGCCTCTGGGGCGTGGGGGACGCGTGCGGCGAGTCGCAAGCGGTCTCCTCCGCGTGGTGGGGGCGGGACTTCGCCGTCGGGGGCGTGTGCCGTTGCCCGTCTGACCTTGCCGTGGTCGTCCCATTCCACCGTCCACCAGGTGTCCCGGTGTTTGAGGATGTGGACCTCCGTGGTGGTCGGGGGGGCGTCCATGGCGTCCCAGCTGACGAGCTGGATGGGGCGGACCGCAGGGTGGGTCTTCGGGGGTGCTCGCATGTTGAGGATTTGGTGGATGTCCTCGGCGGTGGGGCCCGTGTCGGGGGCGTCCTGCGCTGCTTGGGCTAGAGGTGGGGAGGGGCGGTCCTCCCAGAGGCGGGATGCGGACGCCGTGGCGTACATGGCTGCGATCAGGACGTGTTCCGTCAGCCCTTCCACCATGAGGTGGTTTTCCCCCTCCAGGTCTCGGGGGATGGCGGCTTCCGCCTTTAGGGTGAGGAGTGCGATGGCGCGTTTGGGTCCAGGTGTGGCGTGTGTCGGCTCATCTGGCGGGCGTCCGTCGGATGGGGTGTGGGGGGGGCGCTTCTGGAAGGGGGATGGTCCCACCGCCACGTGCTCGACAAGGTGTAGTGGTATGGCGTGGTGGCGGTCCGCTGCGGGCAGGAGGTAGGGGTGTGGGTCCCCGGGTACCGTGCCGAGGTATATGCCCCCCCTGTAGGTAGGGGTGGGCAGGGGTTGCTGCAGAGCGCCTGCGCATGGTAGTGCGCACCGAGGGGTGCAGTGGGTGCATGGGGCTGTTATGGGGTGTGGTACCGCGTACACGGAGAAGGGCCCTACTGCTCGCTGGATGTGGCGGGGGATGATGTTGCGGAGGTCCGCCACCCGTGCCGTGCGGCCTTCGCCACACATGTCCACTCGAAGGCCGGAGCCACACCCACTTACAAAAGTAACCCGCAAGCTAACCTAAGTACCTGTACAAACGCTCCCAAGACACACACGAGCACCAAGCAACAAGGTGGCATATATGTACACGAGTTCTATTGTGAATATGTTTACCGTTTGTTGTGTGTCCGTGAGTAGTTTGTAGGAGCTCTTGTGTGTGTGTTACGTGCGTGGCTTTTTCACATCACGTGCTGCAAAGCCGCCACCGCGAGGTCTACACTCTGTGACACCTTCCGGGCGAATGTGTACCTCCGGGCCCTGCCATTGGGGTTGTGCGCACAAGTGTGTCTTGTGTTTGTAGGCGTGCACCAATCTAATGTGTATATATGATATGCATACGGTATGGCTCCTAGGCGGTGGGTTAGAAGTGAGGTCAGATTATTATTATATGGGTAAGTGCTTTTTTTTTTTAAGTGTGTCTACTCACACATCCCACTCCGTACCTCCTCCTTTACCCTCTACATGGTGCATCACGTGTGACACACATGCTAATATTCAGCAGAAACAAGGACCTGGCCCTTGGGTGAGCCGTGCCCGCGGGATCAAATAGCTTTGTAGCCACGGCCCTTGGCTGAGCCTTGGCTTTCCATTGATACACACGGCAGCGCTCTGGCCGTCTTTGATATAAGACCCTTTGTGGCGGTTCAGTTTTCAAGTGCGCCTTTGACTAGGCCGCGTCTCAATCTTTTCAAGCAAGCGGTCAACAAGTATTACATCTTACAAGGAAGAGCTCAATCGTCATTACAAGCATTAAATCAAGACATCAGGAACAGCAAGCACATGCAAGGGATGATAAACTATCTGAAGCATGAGGGTGGAAGGTGTTGGCATTGTGCCCGTGTTTTCATTTGTGCCTAGTGTTTCGATCATTTACCCTGAGGCCATCATGACCTCTTTCCTCTATTTAGTGAGCTACCGCGCACACAGTGGTGCCATCCTAGCCGTGTTTGTTTGGTGGACTAAGCACGGCACAAGGCAGTAACGCATCGCAAGGCGACGGCAAAGAACAAGTCAGTGTCAATGCTCCACTCATCACTTACAGTGTGTCCCTGTTCAATTTTGTGGAAAAAAAGGGCGTGGTGGTTGCAAGGACCGCTCTCACGGTTGCCTCGCGCTGCATCGCAAGACAGGACCGGTAGCCCCCTGTGGCAACCGTCCCCTGGCAAAATCGATAGGGGTTTGCTTCATTTTACCTTGTCTGTGTGTCTCAAACCTCTGTCCTTGATCGCCTACGTGATCCCTCTTACAGGCACAGTCCTATGCTCCGCGCGCACTCCGCCATGCCTGCCTTGGCAGTTTGTCCCAAAAGTAAACTGTTGGCACTGTCACGTTGTGCCGTTTTGCAAGTACCGTTACGTTTGTGATCGTTTAAAAGTATCATTTGACTTTGCCTTTAGTTTTAATTCTGCGAAAAAATACCAATTTTGCCTATTGGCCCCCGCGATGCCTTTTGCGACACGTGGGGGCCACACTTTGCGCGCAACACCTCGCAATTTCACCGACCACTTATTGCGGGTCTACGGCACCCGCTAATGATTCTGACAATTTCGGCGTTGGTTCGATTCTCACCGATAAGGGTCACTTCAGCAGCCGTGCGGCCAATGCGCACATCGCCAGCACGGGTTCAAATCCGTCCGAGACAAATTGTGAGTGAAGCCAGCATTTAATGCACTCTGGAGTTTTGTGAATGCTACGTACCTCTTGGGCATGTACTTCTTGCCCGTGGCAGTCGTTTTAAGTAGGGGGGTGAAGCGGGTTACAACCTTACCCTAGCATATTGCCCCTAAGGGATCATTATATGACCCTATAGATGGGACTACTTTATTTCAATTGCATTTCCTTGTTAGCAACATACGATGTGAGATAGATAAGTCAATCTTGGATCCCTTGTATTTAAGGTAAAATGACCAGTTTTCAGTCCACTGACCAGTTGTCAGTCCAAATGGCCCAATTTTCAAAACAGATAAAAAAACAAAACAAAAACCTTGCCTTTTTGTTTGCAAAATGTTTCTTGGTCCTGCAAAATGTTTTCTTTCCATTTTCGTACAAAAACTTTCCTTTGTTTTTTTTCAAATATGTTTCTTGGCCCTGCATAATGTCTTCCTTGCATTCATACCTGGCCCTGAAGCACTCACGCAGTGACACAAGCTGCAAGGCTGCAAAGGTGTGTCGTGGTTTTTTTGTTTTCGTGAGATTGTCGTGTTGAGGAACACACTTCCCTTACACTTGTCCTTAAGAGCTTGAGCAATGTGACACATAGACTGTAGGGACAAAGTCTCCATCGGAGTCGGAACTGTGTTCCACCTCCGGGGGGGAGGGGGCTGGGGGTTCTGGGTCTGCGTGCGCCACTACACTGTCGTCTGGTAGGGGGTCCTGCCGTAATACACCTCTTCTTGACTGGCTCTGCTTCGGTCACCACCCCAGATCCGGTGCAATTCCGTTGCCCGGCAGAAGTGAGATTTCCCGAGCCACTAATGAAATGCAAGCGAGGATAGATTTAAAATCACAACTTTCATTGGTGATCTACGTACATGTCCAAATTTACCATCCGACGGTAATCACAACCGCCAGGCCCAACGCTACATCTTTGGCCTCATAACTGGTCATTTTACCTTATAAGAATTAGTTGATGCTAGGCTGGATTTGTCATTTGTCCATATCAGGTATTTCAAGGGCTATTTACACCATGTTCATTTGCAAGATACTATTAAATCTTCTCAAATCGTTATGTCCTCTGTGCCAAGCAATGTTGCTGCCCATACCACTGTGACCTCTGCTGCTAACCGGTTGGTCAAGTTTCAGAAGAGCCCGACGGAAGAGAAGTTGAAGTAGAGGTGCTTGAGGTAGGCGCACCCGGCGGGAAGAAAGTAACTGGGTCGTTGCTCCGCACTTTTTTCTGCTAGTTGTTTGCCTTGATGCTTGCAAAATACGCCGGTTGTGTTGGGCAACAAAGTGCAATTTCATGCTAAGAAATGTCTTTTAATTTTCAATGCACTACATTTTTGCCACGACGTATGCTTCGGAACACATGCCAAACTGCCTCAGTTTGCACGTAGGCTGAGGGACCAATTAGCAAAGTAATTAACCAATATTACACACAAAGCGAAATTTCTCAATGGCTGCATCAAACAAAATTTGGCGGCCCTAGGCTGAACTCATGGGCATGTTCAATCTGTGAATCACTCAGTCGGTACGAATTCTTGATAGTCGGGCAATGACTATCGGTGACGCATTGTGTCTGCACTACACACATGATCAAATGGGCAAGAACAGTGCTCTTGGTGCTTGGCCAATTTGGAGCTGCTCCCAGATTTTGAAGATTGGGCAGAGCCAAAATTGCCATTTTACACCGGATGGGTGGCCATTGACCTTGTTGTTATAAATGTGCCGCGCAAAGGCAAAGGTACCTGCGAAGCTCTGCCGCTCCATGAACCCGGCAATCGCCTGCAGGGTTCGATCACTGAGCAAAGAGCTTGTAAGGTTACTTTATACAACTTGCAACGTACGGGTTTCCAAATGCTTGATTGATAGCACCGTTGAACTAGTTAGTTGTGGCGCCACAAGGTGGTTCTTTGGACACCCACTTGCTTGTTGGTGGAGTTGCAAGTTGACGAATTGACATATGCCGGCTGAAGTTGTATGTAAGTGCTTGACTTTGACTCTGTTGCTCTTCAACACCTCAACTCGGACCTTGGGTTTGCCCAATGTAAGTACAAACAACCCTGCAACACACCAAAGCGGTGTTGTACAAAAAGAGTAGCAACAAGAGAGCGGTTGAGAACTTAGGGAGTTACCGAACAAACTAATGACACCGATGTTCAACAAATGTGGAACATGTCAACTAATTTCATTCCAATGTCTAGCAAACTGGCCAACTTCCGAGATGTCTACCACAAGAACAAACTTTGAAAGAAAAAGGAAGGACAATTAAACACAAAGAAGCCACGTGTCCCTCCGCAAAGCCAAGTTTGCTTCGATACTTCCTTTGGTAACCTTGTGGGTCAGTTTGGAGAATTTTTTTCAACCGTCAAGCTGTAGGACACAAAAATTGCATGAAGCAGCCTAAACGCGTACTCAAAGCCGCAACGGAACCACTTGGTTGTTGTCAACCCTCTGATTCTATTGTTTCGAACGACCAGTTACACCAAGGACTTCGACGCTAAAACACGCCAGACAAGAATAGGGGAAATTACAAGGTGGACCTAATGTGCTGCAAAAAAAATATCGCATTTTCGGGCTGCGGCGTCGGCTGCAATTTCTCAAGATTTCTTGAATTTTCTTCATCATCGCCACCTATAATGGCCGCGCCGCGACAAATTGTTTGCAACAGATTATGCAAATCACCAACGAGAAACAAAACAATACTTTGGTGCCTTACCTTTGCCTTCTCATAGGCCCAAAAGAGGGCGGAAAAGCTACGTAACCCTTAAGTTCTTGGGAATCGCTAACGCCAAGAGCACGGAGCAAAGTCCCGCGGGTCTTGAACAGAAAGGAACGAAAAGAACAGTGAAAAGCTGCTGACCACCCTTCTGTGGGGCCCAAAAGAAGGCGGAAATGCTATGTCACGTGTGCATTCTCTGCCATCCTCAATGCCCAGCGCACGGGGCAACGTCCCAAGTGGCACCCAACAAAGGGGAACAAAATCAAAAGTGGCTTTCTCAGCCTTGCCTTTGCAGAGCGGAAAAGACGGCGAAAATGCTACATCATCTCTTCATTCTCAGAAAGCTCCAGCTCCAATAGAAGTGGTCCCCGTTAAAAAGAGATGAAATCAAAAAGTGGCATCCTCAACCATGCTTTCTGAAAGGTCCAAAAGTGGGCAAAAATGCTACCTCAATCTTGCAGTCTCGGGAATCACTAACGCCAAGAGCCAGGGGCAAAATCACATTGGTCCTCAACAAATGGGAATCACATCAAAATTGACTGCCTCTCCCCGGCCTGCTCGGAGGCCATAAAGAGGGGCGGAAATGCTGCGTGACCTCTGCATTCTCGCTCATACACAGCGCGAAGCATAGAGAGAAAAATTTAGAAAGACTCCAAGAAAAGAGACCTCACCCATGCCTTATTTAAGGCCTAAAGAAGGCCGGAAATGCTACATCACCGCCGCATATTAAGGGAGCCCCAACACGAAGGACGGAGAGCAAAATCACAATGGTGGCCAACGAAGGGGAACCAAAACAATAAGTGGTTGCCTCACCCTTGCCCTCTTACAAGTCCAAAAGACAGCGGAACTGGTACGCCAACTGTGCATTATGGGGGATCTCCGACGCCAAGAGCGGGGAACAAAATCAGAATTGGTTCCGAACAACGGCGAATGAAGCCGTAAGTGGTTGCCCCAGCAATGCCTTCTCGGAGATTCAAACGAGGACGGATGCTACGTACCCTTTGCATTATTAGTGATCGCCAACGCCAAGGGCGGACAGTAAGCTCTAAAGTAGTCTGCAACAAAAAACAACAAAATCACAAATCGATGCCTCACCCCGACATTCTTGTATGCCCAAAAAGAAGAGAAGATGCAAAATCATCCCTGCATATTCCAAGATCCGCAACCCCAAGCGCGGAGAAAAATGTTAGAAATGATCACCAATACAAGAGAACAACACCATTAGCAACTTCACCTCTGCCTTGTCGGAGGCCAAAAGACGACAGAAATCCTCGGAGGCCCAAAAGAAAGTGGAAATGCTATCTCGTCCCTACATTCTATGGGATCCCCAACGCCCATCTTGGGGAGGGAAATCAAAAACCATTTTCAATAAAAAAAGCACCAAATGAGAAATTGCTGCCTCAACCTTGCCTTCCGAGAAGCCCAAAATAGGGCGGATATGCAGCATCAGTTCTGTATCCTCGGGGAGCCCCAACGCCTGGTGCAAAGAGGAGATTCAGATTTGGTCCCTTGCAAACAAAAAGCACAACCTAGCTGCCCCACCTGCCTTTTCGAACGGCCGAAAATGGGCAAAAATGCAATGTCACCCTTGCATTACAGGCGCCAAGCGCAGTGTGCATAAGAAAATGGTTCCCAACAAGCAGGAACAAAAGCAGAAATAGCTATCTCGCCCTTGCTTTCTCAAGACCGCGCTGACGGCAGAGGCCACTTCACCCCTCCATTCTCGGAGATCCCCAACAAAGGGAGACAGAATCTTTTTCTTCTGGCACTAGGTCACGTGTCAAAATGAGCACAGGCTGCTCGACAACTCCCCTACCTTTTTTTTTTGTGGTTGTAGGTCACAAAAAAAAATACCTACACTGTGTAACGTGGGAAGCATGGCTGGGTTTTTTTTTAAACCTTTGTTGGATCACAACATAGGGCACAGACGGCAGTTAACCGGAGCATTTTGCCAGACCGGACAGCCATGTTGGCCCGGCCTTTAGACAGGTTCAAACTGTAGGGCCGCAACCTTGGTGGCAGTATTCAACCGCAAACCTTCCACCTCAGTTCAGATAAACACAATGGCACCTATGACCGCCTCGCGCAACAAAAAAGAGACGGCCTACTTTTGGGAGAAAAAGGGCAACGCGCGTAAATTTTCGTGTGGCTTGCATCACAACAATGTGGAGGTTTTTTTTTCCAAACTCGACTTGCACAAAAAACAAAAAAATAAGCGGCTTATGCCAAAAAAAAATAGGGACTTTCACTTGCCCCAAAACTGACCCCCACACGAAGCACAATCTACAGCCATCCCAGCCAACCCGAATGCAAATACACAAATTCGCATTCAAAATGCTAGCCACATGGGTTCATTCCAAACAAAGACCATTGGGTTTGATTGAAACCCATTCAAGTGTGGGCAGTGCAGCAATGAAACTGGTGGACACTCGCTGTATTTCTTGAACCTCTTGATTGGGGGAACTGTTGTTGTGGATTCTGTCTAGAAGCAGCTCTGTCAGCATTCATGGCGGCAACACACCCTCCCCAGGGAGGAAGGATCACTGCATCAGGCTGCCTATTGGCTTGCAAACAGTCTTGAGCCTCCCTGACTTAGCAGCTCTCATAGTTGGTCAGCTGTCTGGGATTTGGTGTGACCAGAGCTGTCCCTACATAAGTCAAACAAATGTTGTTTGTCTTGCAGCAAGCTTTCTGCTTTTCCTTGAAAATGCGCAGTGTGGTGTTCCAAGAATCCAATTCTTGCGTTTTGGAAGTGATACAATCAACTTGAATTCTCAGCGTGAAACTCAGCATTCGCAAATTGCATGGAGCAAGAATTGCTGACATTCAGTGGCTTGCACATGAGAGCTGTCATAAAGGCACAAAGTTCAGGGGCAGGGGACGTGGGCTAGCCCAATGTGGCGCTTTCCGGCGGTGTCCCTTACATTCTGCAGAACCTCCAGCATGGAATTCTTACCTATGAAATGATGTAATGTGATGAAGACGATTAGCACTGCATCCTTCTCTCAGCTTGGCAAGGGCCACTATACCAGAAAGGGGACACGGTCAACAAAAAAGGTGGGGGGGCATACAGCAGTCCAAGAGCCTCAATACTCCCAGTGGAGGCTGGGGACTCAGCCAACAGCAAAAGTAGTCCAACGGAGTTCCCGTACTAATTGTTTTCTGGTTGAACCCTCCTGTTCTCACTACTATGCGCACATCTTCTGTGCAAACAAACACATGCGGCACAGAGGTAGACCTGACAATATTGTTGAGACTCTGCTGGTTGGACTGTCAACAGATGGCCATGACTTCCTGTTCTATGGGAAGCAGCAATGTCTGAAAGGTGATAGATCGCTTGTGCCACTACTGGAATGTACGATGTGGATTAAATTGGTTGGTTGCGAGGGGTTCTCCCGGAATTGTACTAAGCCAGTGCACCATGCACCCATGCATACACCTTCTGTATGTTAAAAAAATATCAACCCTGGCCTCCTATTCCCAACCACATGCACCGGACTTGGGCGGCACCAAACTGTGGACATCCGTCCATCTAGCAAAAATAAAACAACAACCCCTCAGACAGGCTATGCAGACAGGCTGTCAACGGCATAACAGCCGCACTAACACCTCGCCAGCCTAATTTCCTATTTGATGATGCAATAGTTGCAGACATGCTCTATGTGGTATTGACGGGGTGTGCTTTCCCTCCAATAGCAGGTGGTTCACTCTTCCGCCGCCTCCTGCGTCCGGTGGTCTCCCTGGGTTTAATCGTTTCTGCTGTTTCTCATTGGTTAGTGTTGAGGGTACAGTGCTGGAAAATGTTCATACGGTTGTTCGCCTGCTGCCTCAGGACCAAAAAATCTATTCTCCCTTGAGCAACCTCTCGATGAGCTCTGCCTTTTTCCCTTTGTCACTCAAACCCCTTTCTGTGCACTTCAGTCTCAGATCCTTCAGCAGCAATTTGTTCAAATTTTCCTCCGTCTCTTCGTCAGCCGCGGCCTCTGCAGCGGGCTCAGGCTCAGGAGCTGGGGTTTCGTCCGCCTTCTCCTCCTCCTTGGAAGCTTCTGTCTCAGCTTCTGGGGCTGCCTCAGTGGGAGTTTCCGCCGCCGCGTCCGCAGGCTTCTCCTCCTCCATCTTCACGTCTTCGTTCTTCTTTGCCTCTTCCTTCTCCTCTTTCTTTTCTGGTTTTTCCGGTTCCTCAGGGATGGGCACTTCCGTGGTGGTGGTGGCAATCTTGATGTAATACAGCACAGCAGGAGCACTATTGTAGGAGCTGGTTTTAGGACGCAGGTTGGTCGACTTCAACAAAAGGTCATCAATTTCGTGCTTGGTAAAGGTTCCGAACTGGTGCAGCGTTCCTTCCAAAACATCTCTCCGGAGGTTTCCGGTAATCGCACCGGTGTGAGGCTGCTTGTCAAAAAACTGAAACGGGACAAGCATCTCCTGGTTGACTGTGTGCTGGATTTTCATTTTCGGCTTTTTCGGTTCGGCTGGCCTTCTGTCTTCGCTGCTCTCCTCCTTCTTCACTTCTCCGTTTTCGGTTTTCGCCTTTTTCTCTGCAGCCGCCGCCTCTTCTTCTTCACGTTTGCGCTTTTTGTCCTTCTCCTGCGTTTCAACTTCCTCCTTTTTCTTCTGCAAAATTTCGAGAATCTGCATCCCGAAGTCGCGCAGGAGCAGCTCATTGAAGCAGTCAGCGAAAAGACACAGCTCCACCACGTCATCCGGACTGGGCCTTGTGCAATCATACTCCAGCATGTTGTGTAAACTCATCTCATATGGCCTCCATTCTACCACCTTAAAGGTCTTCATTGTTGTGACCTTCTTCTTCACCAGTCTCTTCTTGCCAGGATCTTCAGGGTTGTCCTCTTCCTCCTCAACTTCTTCGACCACTTCCTTGGTGTCTTCGCGAACTTGCGTGCAAGGCTCGAGACCATCAGCGAAATGGTCCCACACGTTGGGAACGAAAATAGTTGTGCAGCTTGGACCATCTACTCGCGAATACCGGAACTCGACGAACTTAATCCAATAAGTGCAGACCGAGAGGTCGACGCCGATCATATCTTTTGTAACACGAATTGCTGTCTTCTGCAGTGCCTCGTCGTCGGGTACTGCTCCGTCCTTCTCAGCACACCACTCTCCACCAATTGGTGTGACAGTGCCGTGTTCTTTGCGAGCAATTAAAAAGTTCAGCTTCTTGGATAGGTGGACCTTGCCCTTCGCCTTGTCCTCCTCTTCCTTCGCACCGCTGAGCAACATCACCTTTGCAAAGTATCGCGTCGTCACCCCATCTTTTTCATAAGGCATCGTGGTCACAGGCTCGGGGACCGGGCACGTTGGCGCACTCTTCAGGTTAAAAGGAATATGGACGTTCAACGGAAGCGCCAACTCGTCTTTGCTCTTGGCAGCATAAAAGCACTGCATCCCAGTGAGATCAGCTCCCAGATGACGCCTGAAGTCCAGGCGCGTCACACAACTTACGAGCTAGCGACGCGCGTCGCGAAAAGCAAACGCAAACGCAAACTTGTGGACAACGCATACGCAAACACACCTGGGATGACGTTGGCAAATCTGAACGAGACGTCTGTCAACGTCTGCAAAGGGGAACTTGCTCTGAATTCCAAGCAAATCAAGGAAAGGGTGCCTGGGCTTGGGCTGGGTTGCAACAGGAGCTTGATATGGCCTTGGTTGGGCAGGCTGTCCATAAGCTCCTCGTGGGGGAGGACCACCACGCCATCCCTGTGCTGGATAAGGCCTGCCCCGTTGTTGGCCACGATACATCGCTGCATAAAAGAAGTCAAAACGAGTGGACACGAAGCCAGCCGTTGCAGTGGCGGAGCAATAGAGACCCAACGGCTTCAAACGCACCGCAGTAAAGGAGCCTATTCTGGTCCTGACGAAACTGGCACTGTGGGCTGCTCACAGCCTGTCAGCATGTGCGGTGATGCTGAAGGTCAACTGCGTACTGCGACTCTTTGCGTAGGACCTACAAACTCTTGGTCGGAAGCTGACAAAAGACATCCAACTGCATCCGACCTGCCGCACCTCGTGGAAATCACCGGTGTTCTTGACCCTCAGAAGCTTGTCCTGGCTAATGTGACTGACAATCACAACCGGAATCACTCCACAATCCATCGAGGCCCTGCGTCTGCGACAAAGTGCCACCTGCAACGTATTGCCACGACATACAGCAAGTTTACCAAAGCAAGCACAACTTGTCGTGCAGCTTCGTCGCGTCGACTGAGAACACGCGGTGCAAACGCGCACAGAGCATTGTGTTTACCAAAACTGGGCTGATGTTTCGGAGCAACAATAGTGAGTGAGAGTCTGCTGGGGACGGTGGCCAAAGGCGCTTTCCTCATTATCGAGAAAACCAGCAAAATAGTTTGCAAAAAAGTGACTCACTACAAACTGTGCATCAACCAGGAACGGAATAAAAAATAGAACAACACACTGTCCGGGAAATTGGAGTTCTAGACAACGGCTGCAGACTGCATTGGAGATGACAGCTTTTCCTGCAGGGCCTACACATGTTTTTGAAAACCAGTCAGCTAGTGTGCACGTGCGCGAATTCAGGAAGGTCTGTGGCAACAAGGGCCCAACTACAAATCTCAAAGTCAATCAAGGTGTGACAGCATTTTAGCAAAATTTTTGCACCTCCGTCTTTTTAGAATGTGCCACACAGACCGTATTTCCAGAATGGGAGCACCTCATTTTTACCCAACTTTCTTGGCTGCGGAATTGGAACCTTTGCAACCGCGAATTGAGTAGCTTCTAAACCCTATGCCTGTAGAATTGGACACATTCACACCAACCAAGTAAGTTAGCGGAGTACGGGCAAGTATTTTCTTCATTTGCAAATTTGAGCACCAAAATCCCTAGCTTGCTATATTTCACACCCTAGAACCCCCCAGTAGCCATGATGGCGCCCAGACCTTGCTCTGACCCTAACCTACTGCAAAATAACAAAGGTTAGGGTTAGGTTCAGGTTCATCCGTGTGTCAGTCGCCATGCACCCCGACTGGGCCAAATACTTTGACATTTGTCGTTCGTGGACTGGGCCAAACATCGCAAAGAGACACCTTCATTGACTTTGAGATTTGTAGCTGGGCGACTGGGCAAATACTTTGAGGTTTGTCGTTGGTGCACTGGGCCAAACATCCCAAATAGACAAACGGCATCAGTCATGCGGTGTTCCAGATAGATGGAATCGCCAACAGGCTGGGTGTAGAAATCACAAACAGGGCGGGTCGTCAGACAACAAATGCATAACAGGGCGGGTCATATAGCCCAAATTGCACAGCCAAGATTCCTTAGGTGGAAAACGAAAACCAAAAAAGGCCAAAACTTTCAAACGTGATTCTGCGCTAGGAGGTCCGTAATGAGAACAGGATCTACCACCTTAAAATCTAAACAACGGGGTTACACAAGCCATTAATCCGAAACAGCAAAGGTTCAAAACGATATAGAGATTTCAACCAAAGGTCATGAGGCCATAAACCCATACACAGGTTTCTCTTAGCACGGCCACGTTAGAAGGGAGGGAAAAAACGGAGAGGGGGGGGATGAGACCTCATTAAGCGCAGACAGGGGGGGGGTTCTCTTTGATACTTTCTGCTGATGGATAAGGTTCTATTCTTCGCTGTCGTTTGCTGTCATTCCTTTGTACCTTTTAGATGGTCACTATTATTTGTTGCTGGGGTGTGCATGGTCACGATGGTCACTATTAGTAGGCAAGAGGAGAGGAAGAAAGAGAAGTAGAAGTGAAGCACTGGAATACGATATGCGAGTATCGAAGAGGATGTTGCATCCCTACTCCAGAAATCAATTTTATATACTATGCACATGTGAACTATGCATTCCTTTACGGACACATGATGCCATGCTAGCAGAACCTCGATTCAAGACATTCAAAAAATGATATTGACTCATGGGATTGTGCATGACACAATGACATCAATAAAGTCCATATGGTGCATGGCAAAACACAAAGAAATGTTACACAACACAATGGCATCATTGGATTCAACATAAATGTGGCCCCACATGGCCCATCCTCACCCTTGCCTACAAGACGGCGAAACTGGAATTGAGAAATATGAGAAATGTTCCCACCGTGGATCAAGCATGAAACCATAGCCTTCATGAACACAACATACGGCATGGCCACATACATGACTTGTCCACACTCATGAATCACCAATGATCACATATACAGAGCTTGCAATGATGATCACTAAATATGAGTCAAGAGAGTGACCTCACGGCAATACCTGACACCTGGAATGTGTGACACATCACATATATCATCATGCCGGCCATGCCTCGGTACTTGACACCAAATGCCAGTTGGCTATCACTAAGCAATAACATACACAATGGCCAGCACGTGAATAAACTTGGCGGGTTTACTTGGTGCTCGCGAACAAGGCATCAAGAAGGGCCAACCCACCAATCCTCACATGTTTAGTGTATGCTACATACCAATTGCTGGGCTCCCTACGGTTACAGTGTCGCGAACCAGAGGCATGAATAAAGTGCAAAGCCAGCACACAACATATACCTCATGAGTAAGAAAAAGTCACTACGATGTGTTCCTTGGGGGACTTGATCCGGGCCAAGCCCCCCCTAAAAGCCTTTTGTTGATGTTGAGACTAACTTAATCATTTTTATCACTCTTTTGAAGTTTAAGGTATACTTTCTCAAAGTAACTAGGGTTATAACCCCAGCCTCCCATGAAGTTCACCCCTACCACTCAACTGAGCGGAGGTATCTTCCTTCATGGAGGTAATACCGAAATAAAGTAGGCACTTCATGCCTAAGGCCTTGTAGGTTAAGCCTAGTGGTCCCCCACCTCAAGGCCCCTATACTCAACTGATTCTACCACTTATTGTGGTTCTACTTTTTAAGTCATTCTGAATTCAGTTGCTTGGCCATGCTGGCCAAGCCATATCCTGTGTCTCGCCTAACTCCTTTGCCCTAGATTCCTAACCAACTCCATCTTATCCAAAAGAGTGCACATGAAGTGCTTGGTGCTACCTTGGAGGCCTGAGTCATGCGAGGTTTTACATACAAATCATTTGTTCTATCCATTAGTGATTGAATCTTTGTACTTAAGCCTGCTTTGTCTATCTGCAGCCCTTCTGTGATACAATGGATTTCAAAACTATTCATCGAATCGATCCACATCCTGTTCTTGCTCTACTTGCCGCTTTGGTCATGTTTTTCAACACCAAAACTTGCACGATTTCATCAAAACTAATTATTAGGGCATAAATCAAGGATATCTTTCCGGTAGCAGAGGCAACCCTTGAGAACCTTTCGAACCGACTCCTAGAAGTGCACAAGCCAAACTCAGCAAACAAAACGTCCACAGCATGAGTGCAACTGTCTTCCAGGACTTGGCCAATTTGAAGTTTACAAGTACAACTGGGCAGCAGTGGGCCCATCCCAATGAGTGAGCCCAAGCTTAGAGTTGCATGTGGGTGTCAAGAAGATCCAAGTCACAGAAGGGCGGAACAAGAAGCGCCCAGAGAAATACCCCTAACCACTAAGGCCTTAGCGGCCCATGCTGACAGCCTACAGCACCTCCGCCGGCGAGTTGCTGTCTCCATCTCCCGCTCAGCCTGCCCTGCATCTTCGTCTACGGCAGTGGGAGGCTTTGAGGAACAAGATGAACTGAGAAGGAGAATGGACGAGTATCTGCTCCACGAAGAGTACTACAAGTCCGTCCCAGGAGAAGATGGAGAGGAACCTCTCGAAGCCTTGGGATACCCACCACATACCGACATGGGTTCGTATCTTTACTCCGGCCCACCTACGGACCTGGCCGACAGTGCATCTCTACCCAGGCGACCGAGAGGGTCAGCTTGGCGTCCAGAGCTGCCAACAACTAGCAGGAACCCTGAAGTGTGTCCAGCTTATGTGGAAGATTCCCGTCTCCCAAGGCCAACCTATGGTACCCTGGACCGTACGGCCGAAGTATTGGCCAAGCTGCTTTCTGGGTCCGAAGATCCACATGTGACAGCCCTGTCTGAGGCTCTCAGGGCAGAATTGGGTATCACTGAACCCTTACCCAAGCCGGCGTTGGCTTCACCTGCCCCCAGATTGAGCACGCTCGCTCATAATTTCAAACGATCAAGGGTTTCCAGGTTACTACCCAAGGTCACATGCCCCAGCCCCTTTCGTCCCCAGTCCCCATCGCTGAGCTACAGGATGTGCCCGTGTTAGAGACGGAGAAAAAGGGGCTAACAGCTCTGGCACCTCCCGCTGGCAGACCACCCCCTTCTTCAAACTTGACCTCACGGGGTGCGAAGAGTGGCAAACCAATTGCCCAGGCGAACATCCGGCTGGACATGCCGGAGTTGGACCCTAAAAACCTGTCGAAATGGGCAGAGGAATTCGCCGAGTTTCTTTTGCTCACCGGCCAATCTCATGTTGATGTGGCCACTAAATGTTCTCTTTTGAAACGCTCAAGCAAAAAGAAATTTTTGCAGAAACAGGTGAAGCAGATTGTAAAAACCTGTTCTACTTGGGCTGAGGTTCTCCAAAGATTGGAGAAAACTTTCCCGGTCTACGAAATAGACCTCAGTGTTCCCACACAGATTGAGGAGCTCCCTATGCTCCTTGAATTTCCTTCTGCTGCGCGAGTCTCGGAATATGTGTGCGACCTGGAGTATCTATTCTCACGAATGAACGTGGGTTCCTATGGACCAACGGAACCCCACCTGTGTCTCGTGAGTAAAATCCCTACACCTACGTGGGACGATTGCCGCTCCACCTCAGAGAGGAAGAGTCGGACCCATACGTACAAGGACCTTGTGGACGTGCTCATCGAACTGGCCCTTGAGACGGAGGTAGGTAGGTAGGTATGTTCGGGAGGTCGGGATGCCTCCTTTGACATTGCAGGAAGAAGGTCTTACCAAGGGGACCTCCTGTCCCTCCCACTGCCCTATGTCAGGTGCCTCTTGAGCCGCTCCCGCATGTGCTTGGGAAGGCATTGTCGCGGCCACCCGGTCCATGTGTCCCGGGTGGGAGGGTGTCCCCACATGTGTCCATGGGTAGGGCCACATGCCCCCTCCTTTGGGCGGCAGCTCTGGGGGGCTGCCCAGCCGTGTGGAGTATCTCTCACCACAAGGGGTATTGCTCCCGCTTGTCTACGGTACAACCGCCTCACCCTTGTGGCTTGAGTTGCGGGGCCACTCTGCTTGGCAGGTGACCCCCTCCTGGACTGTGTACCGGCTCGCCTGTCACCGGCTGCTTTCATGGCTCCGGGTGACGTTTGCCATGGTCCCCGATGCAGCCTGGCCGGGCTCGGACCAGTGGCCTTGGAGTACCGCTCCTGCCACTGGCCCGGTGGGTCGGCTGGGTCGCCCCAGTGCGTCCGACCCATGGGGTATTGGTTCTTTCCTGTCCCTCGGCCGCCCTACGTGTGTGCAGTGTCCTGGGCCGCTGGGCTCCTGTTCACCGGTGTGCCCGCGCGGTTTGCTGTGTTGCGTCTGCGGTGTCCTGGGCCAGCAGGCTCCTGTTCACCGGTGTGCTCGCTCGGTGTGTTGTGTTGCATGTGCGGTGTCCTGGGCCACTGGGCTGCCGTTCACCGGCGTGCGTGTTGTGTGCGGTGCGCGTGTGCCATGGGTGGTTGTGTCCCTCTTCCTCCCCCCCTAATTTTCTTTTTTTTTTTGTTTTTTTTTTGGTTTTTTTTGTTTTTTTTTTTTGGGAAAAAAAAACAAAAAAAACAAAAAAGAGAAAAACAGGGGCGCGCGTACACTGCAGGCACAGGCATGGGCAGTTGGTGCGGCGGTGCAATAGCGTTGTGTCCTCTGGCGTGTGTCGTCGGTGCTGTGGCGGCGGTCGCGCCCCAGGGGTGTGGCTCGCGCGTCCAAATGTACACGGGCTTGGGTCAGGGTGGGTTTGGTGAGGTGTCTCTTTGCTTCTGGAGCTGGCTGGTTAGGCGGCTGTGTGGGCTGTGGGTGTGGGCTGTGGTTACGTTGTTCCCTCGGCGGGCTTGGTTAGGAGTCCAGGGTTAGCGGTTTCGGGGTGTGGCTCGGGTTTGATTTGTGCTTGGGTTCTGGCTCGGTTAGGCGGTTGTGACGGTAGCGGGCCTAGGTTCGGTGCCTTTGGGCGTAGTGGTGCTCGTTGTCGTGTGTGTTGGCTTCCTTCGGCGTCCGGATTGTTTGGTGACTTCTGGGCGGGGCCTGGCGTGGCGCCCCGTGGTGGTGGTTTGCTGGGTAACGGGGTTAGGTGGCGGCGCCGCTGGCCGGGGGGTCAGGCGCGTCGTGTTGTGTGGCGCGCAGGGCTCCTGGGGTGCTGTGGGTGTCGCCGGTGTGGGTGCGCCGACGCTTGTGGGGTGGTGAGGGGCTGTGTTTGTGCGGGGCTGGGCTTTGGGTGATGCCCCACAGGCGGATGCCGTCTCGCTGCGTCTCCTGGAGGGTCTCCCGCAGGCGCCTGAGGACATACAGGTGGTCCTGGGGCGCGGGGAGGTTGCGGGGGTGGACTCCCAGGGGGTGGAGTGCATCGGCCAGCATGGCTTCCCATGCGGCCTGCGGCATCCACCCCCCCGCCGGCCGGAGGCGGCAGTTCTCCACCGACCCCTTGCGGGGCCGATGGACCAGGCCCTCGAGGGAGGGCCCTCCCCGGGCCCACTTTCGCAGCTCCCAGAGCTGCGTGTGGGTCCAGCGCTGCCACCACTGTTCCTGGGCGGGCCTGCGGTCTTGGGCGGAGGAGTGGGCGTGGGTGGGTGTGACGGGGTCGTGGGGACCGGTTGCGGTGGCGGGCCTGGGGGATTCCTCGTAGTCCTGTCCCGCGGGGTGCGTGGGGAGTGGGGGCGCGCGCGGATGTGGACCCGCGGGTGTGCGCGTACGGTCTCCGCCTCGGGGTTGGGCGGGGACTCGCGGCGGCGGCGGTAGTGGGGCATGCGCTGTATGTGGGCTGTCATCGAGGGTTGGTAGGGGGGCGGGGACGCTGCTGGCGGACCCTGGCGTCGTTCTGGCCTGGTTGGGGGCGGTCCGTGGGCCTGTGGTGCGGGCTTTGAGAGGTGGCGGGACGAGGTGCGTCGTGCTTCGGCCGCGGCGCGCTCCGCCATGAAGGTGGTGGCGGTGGCGTCGGTGACGGTGGGGGGGCGCCGGGCTGGGCGCTGCTGCCTTCGGGCCTGGGGCGGCTGGGGCCGAATGTCATAGAGGACGTCCTCGGGGGGCCGGGTTCGCGCTCCCGTCGTGGCGCCGGGTTTGGACTTGGGATTGCGCTTGGCTGCGGGTTGCGGTCGTGGCGCGCTGACGGGTTTGGGTGGCTGTTTGGCGGCGGTCTTGGGTTTCGGCTGGGTCGCGGCTGTGGGCCTCGTCGGGGCGTGGGCATTGGCGGCGGCGGGGCTGCTCGCGCCGGGGGCGTGTTTGGGGGCCCGTTTGGGGGGTGTCCCCCGCGGCCTGGGGGGTGGAGTGCTGGATGAGGACGTGGTGGTGGCGGTGGATGAGGCGGTCGTGGTGGTGGAGGTTGTGGAGTCGGAGGCGGAGGAGAGGGCTGTGGGAGACGGCGGAGGGTCCTGGGCTTCGGGGGCGGGCGTATGATGCTGGGTCCTGCAAGTAGCGAGAACGAGGGTGCGGGTTTCGGGCACCGGGCGTGTGCGCGTGTTTTCCCTGGTGATCTGTGCGTGCTGGTGCTGGTGTGGCGGCGTTGTCTCGGCTGCGCGGGCACGTGGGTTACCCGGGGGGTGGCCATATCTGCTCCAGGACGTGCGGGTGTGTTTGCTGGATGTAGTCGAGGGTCTGGAAGAAGCATCGCTGGATGCCGGGCATGTCCTCCTCTGTGAGGTGGGGGTAGTTTTGGGTGGGGGTGTGTGGGCCCGGCCACAGCAGCGTCATGAGGCGGGCTGCCACCATGTACGGGCAGAGCTGTAGGGTGGTGGGGCGTGGGGGGGTGGGTCCCCTGCGGTTTGGGGGGGCTTCCCTCTGCTGGGGGCGCAGCGTGACCACCCACACCCACCGGTCCGTGGGGATCCTCCAGGTCCGTTGGGTCCACTTGGCGAGGCAATACATCGCCCTACCAAGGCCCTGGCTGGTGCTGCGGATGGAGAGCCGCGTGTCCAGGGATTTGCGTTCCCACGTGCCCCAGATGTGGGGGTCGTCCGGGTCGTCCCCCCTCGCGTACGTGTCGGGGCCTGGGCTGTGTGGGGGGGGGGCGTAGTCGGCGGGCAGGAGGGAGTCGGTGCCGTGTACCACCCAGTGGTCAGTGGGTGCGTGGTAGTTGGTGGTGGAGAGGGTGTAGTGCAGATTGTACATGAGGGTCATGTACGTGGGGGAAGCTGGCTGTTGCTCGTCGGGGGTGGGGATGTCCCCCGGGACGTGGTGCCGGAAGTTGCTCAGGGAGGCCATCCGGGCTACCCATGTTTCCCGCTCCCACCCTTTGGTGCTGTCGGGGCTGGCGCCGGGTGGGGGGTGGGCCATGTTGGGCTCGTGGTAGTGGGTGTGGCCCTTGTTGTCCACCCGCCCTGGCACGGGGTGTCCGACATAGATGTCGCCCCCAGTGCGGCATTTCTCCTAACGCGCTCCAGTGTGTGTTCAACCGTGTTCAACCGTGTTCAACCGTGTTCAACCGCGCGGTTGAACACGCAGTTGAACATGGCCGAACGCGTATGGGCGGCAATATGAAAGTAGCAGAAAATCCATGGTTTTGTGGTTATAATTGATTTGGATAAGGCAGGTGCACACTGCAAAAACCTCTGAACACCATCCACGATAGAATGGAAGCCAAAGGACCACAATGAAGGTCAAAGCTTAGGGGAATGTGTCAAGTGGGGTGTTCAACCGCATGGTTCAACACCAAGGCGGCGTTGACGCTACTCTTGGACATGATAGAAAGGGCCTGGCAATGTGAGGGGTATGGCATGGAATAGTGCATTGGGCATTAGTATGTTGTTAAAAGCATGGTACATGGTCATGGATGGTTTGGAATGGCATGGTGATACGTCAAAAGTTTAATTTTTGGTAAAATTGCACTACGCGCGGTGGCAGTGTTCAACCGCTGTTCAGGGGTGGTTCAAGGGCCCAGGTGAAGTCAGTTGAACACCGGTTGAACATAGGACATGGCACCATGGTGTGCAAAAGGGGTCACTAGGGAGTCGATGGGGGGCACCCAGATCCGGCTCCCCGTGGGGGGCGGGCTCTCGCCGTCTGGGGTGGCGCGGGGGGGGCGGTCGTGTCGGGCGACGTGGAGGAAGGCGTCCAAGAGGAAGTCTCGGACGCCTTCCCCCAGGGTGGCCGCCTGGACCAGGGTGGCCGCCCGGATGCGGGTGCTGGTGCCGGAGGTGCGGAGGCACAGCACGACGTCGTGTTCCCTGAGTCCCCGGAGGTGCTGTCGTACCGCTGCGGGGTTGTGTAGGGCGTAGGGTTCGGCCGGTGCGGCGGCTGGTGGTGCGGGTTGTGATGGGGGGGTGGTGTGGGTTGGGGGGGGTGGTCGTCGTTGTCGCGCGTGGGGTCCGGTGATGGGGTCTCTTGTGGCGGTCGCGGGAGGGGGGATTCGCGGTGGCGTGTGTCGGCGGGGGTATCGACTTCTATTGGCTGGTGCTGGCTGCCGCGTGTTGCGTCCGCGGCCTGGTCTCCGGGGGGGGGCGGGGGGGGGTGGTGTGGGGGTGGTGCTGTTGGTGGTGGGGGGGTTGGGGGTGGGTGTTGTGCTGGCTGGGGGTTTGGGCGTCCTTGTGGGTCGTGTGGGTGTTGCGTGTGTGCGCCGTGCGGCCCTTGCGGTTCTTGACTGGTTGTGGTGCCGGGGTGTGGGTGGGAGGCGGCCGCATGAGTGTCCGGGTGGGGCTGTGGTCCGTATGTAATGGGTGGCTGCTGGTGGATGGTGCTCGCTGGTATGGGGTGTGGGGGGGGGGGCTGCTGGTGGTGGTGGGGTGGGGGGGGCGGGGCTGGGTGTTGTGCTGGCTGGGGGTCCGGTGTCCCTGTGGGTCGTGTGAGTGTTGCGTGTGTGCGCCGTGCGGCCCTTGCGGTTCTTGACTGGTTGTGGTGCCGGGGTGTGGGTGGGAGGCGGCCGCATGAGCGTCCGGGTGGGGCTGTGGTCCGTATGAAATGGGTGGCTGCTGGTGGATGGTGCTCGCTGGTATGAGGTGTGGGTGGGGGGGCTGCTGGTGGTGGTGGGGCGCTCCTACTAGGCCCTGGTGTTGCTGGTGTGCGTGCGAGGCTCCTCGCGGGTCCATGGGGGTGTACCGTGGCTCGTGTGTCGTGGGCTCGTGTAGCGGGGGCGGCGGGTGGTGCTGGACCGCGTGGTGGTGGTGTGGAGGGTGTGCTGGTTGTGTGTGGTACCCCGGCGTTGGTGGGTGTGGTGGCAGGGGCTGGTGGTGGTGGAATACGTGATGGTGTGGTGCGGTGATGTGCGCTATGTGGGGTGGGTGGTTCGTGGGGCCTGGTTGTGCTGGGGCGTGGTGGGGATGTAGCTGGTGGGGGTCGCTGTAGCATGGGGGCATTAGGGGGTAGGGGTTGGGAGGGACGGGGGCGTGGTGGTGTTGTTGGTGGCGCCATGTCCCCTGGCTCTGCGCGTATGGTGGTCCTGGCATGGTGTGGACGTGTGTGGGCGGTGGTGGCTGACTGGGCTGCAGGGTTCGGGTGCTGCGGTAGGGTGGTGGTGGTGGGCGCTGGCGGTGGCGGTGTTGTTGGTGCGCCCCGGGGGCCTGGGCGTGGGGTGGGGCGGTGTGGCTGGACCCGGGCCCTGGTCGGGGCGTCGCGCCCTGCTGGCGGGCGCGTTGGCGGGCCCCCTGACCTGTCTTGGTCTTCTTGGCCTGGTGGGTGTCGGGGGCGGGTGAACCCCCCTGTCCCCGTGGGGGCGACGGAGAGCGGGCGTGCCAGCGGTGTGCCTCTTGGAGGCTCGTCTTGAGGCCTCTGACGTAGGTTTCCTGGTCCGTGAGGCCCATCCGCGTGGCGGTGGCCTCGTCGGGGGCGGCCAGGTGGGCGTCCCGAAAAGACGCCCAGCCCTCCGGGGGCTTCTGTTGTGCGGGTTGGGGCTGGTGTGCCGGGTAGAGGAGTGCGCTGAGTGGGTAAGGTGTTCCCTTCTGTCGGCCGAGGGCGTGTTGAACCGGCGGCAAGTGATTTGGAGGTAGGCTGCTATCTCCTCTGGTGCCGTGTCGGCCCACGCTTCTGGCGTCAGGGCTGCTGCTTGGGGGGCCGGCAGTTGTGGGTCTGGGAGGTGTAGGTCTTGGTGGTGGAGGTACAGGGCGAGGAGGATGTGGCGGGCCGCCACGCTCAAGCCGCCTCCGCTTTGGCGTAGGGGTGGGCTGTGGGGGGGCAGGGGTGTGCTTCCCGTGGCCACGGCTATGGTCCATGCGTTGTCCGCCGCGTCCGCCACGTAGTACCCTCCCAGGTGGTCCCGGAGGGTGTCGTTGAGGAACCCGAAGAAGCTGGGGTGGCTGACGGGGGGGGGTGCGGCTGGGGCCGCGGGCCGCTCGCGGTGGTGGGGGTTGAGGTCCCCGCAGTGGGGGCAGTGGGTGAGGCGGTGCGCGGCTCCCAGGCAGACCCAGTGGTCTTGGTTGCAGGGCAGGGCTGTCTGTGGTAGCCGCCGGCGAACGCAGAGGGGACATGCGGTGGCTGGCGGTTGGTGGTACCTGTGGACGGACGGCGGCGTGGGGGGATGGGGGCTGGTGGCGCGCGCATGCTGGTGGGAGTGTGTGCGGTGCCTGTGTTGCCCGTGTGTGCTGTGCCAGTGCTGTGCTCGGTGGACGGTGTGTAGACGTGGTGGGGGTTCCGTGTTGGTATGTCACGGGGTAGGTTCTCATGGCTGGTAGAACAGGAGTGTGAGGAGGTGGGCTTGGTCTGTTTGGGGCAGGGTTGCTGCATGCTGCAGGTATTTGTGGGTGCGGTATGTGAGCTGCTCCGCCGTTTTGGCAACGGCCGTCCGCTGCATGTGCGCCGCCGTGGCCTGGGGGTCCTCCGCGTGGGTGCGTAGCAAGGTGTAGACGGCAGTGGGGACGAGTCCCCTGCGGACTGCCTCGAGTACCTCCGTCTGCTTGAGGACGGTGGTGAGTTGCTGGGTCGCCGGGGATTGCGTCAGCCATCCGGCGTGCTGTGCGATGGTGTGGGTTGGGTTCCAGTCTGTGAGGGTGTCCAGTCCTCTGTACAGGGGGCACACCTTGAAGTAGTCCCAGGTTTCTTCATCCGCGTGGCTGCAGATGCATTTGGTGTATCCTGCGGGGACGTGGATCGAGCGGCGCGCATACCATGGGTGGTATCGGGTGAGGAGGGGAAGCTGTTCGAGGGCGAGTTGGAGTCGGGGCTTTTGTAGGTGTGCTGGGAGGCTATCCGGGCGCAGGGCGGACTAGTAGAGGGGGGTGTGGACGGAGTCTTCGAGGCGTAGGAGGAGTTCGGTGTTCGCTGGGTGGCCCAGTGTGGTGGCCAGTTGCTGGATGGGTGTGGGGTAGTGGTACTGCTTGTCTCGATCCGTGTACGGCGTGTCCTCGGGCATCCATTTGGGGGGCTGTGTGGCCGGGGGTATCGGGGGCAGGTGCTGCAGGTGGCTGTGGTGTGGGGTGTCCAGTCGCACGTGTTCGAGCCCTGGGGTATGGTTGGTGTTCTGGTGTTTGGCCTGCGTGTCTGCGCGTCCGTTGCCGTACGCGTAGCGGTGTGACTCCTTTTTAAACCGCGTAGGGCGTCCTGGGGGTGCATGCCCTTGAAGGCCATCCATAGTCCCAACGCTTGTGTGGTGAGGCCGGACTCGAGTGCTTTGTGGAGGGGCAGGTCCGCAAGGCGCCTGGTGAGGTGGATGTCGACCGTGGCTTCCACGAGTACCCAGATGTTGCGGGGCCGGATCGTCGTGGGTGGCGGTGTGGCGGTGACGGCGTCTGCCACCGTGCGCAGTTCGCCGTGGGAGGACGCCCCAAAAGATGGTGGCCCCGGTGTGGTGTTCCACGTGGAGGCCGTCCGCGTGCCGGGTGATGCGCACGGAGGCGCAACCGACCGTGGGGGTGCGTTGCTGGGTGCCGGATGCGTCAGTGAAGTAGATGATGTCGGTGTCGCTGGGTATGGGTAGGCGGGCGATTGCTGTGGGGTGATAGACGTAGATGGGGTTCCCCTGGGCGGTTCTGGCGGTTATTTGCGTGGGTTGCAGTAGTGGCGCTGCATAGACGCCTATCCCCTGGGTGATGATGGCCTGGGCTCGTGGGGTGAGGCGGAGGAGGCCCCTGTCTGGGCGCCCCTGGGTGATATACGCGTACATCAGGTGGAAGAGGTGTCCCGTATTGGGGTGGAACTTCTGGCACGTGATGGTCTGTCGCCGCTCCTTGTCGTCTTTGTCGCCGCGGAAGGTGGGGCATTTGTGTTGTAGGGGGCGCATGGGTGCCTCCTGAGGTCCTGTGCGGTGTGGGTCGCAGCGGTCGTACTCTATGGCTACGCTGTCCGGGTCTGCCCGCTCGTTGGTGAACGTCCATGTCGCCGTGGGTGTTCGGGTCCAGGCTACGTGCGCCGGGTGGTCTGGGGGTACCGTGTGAAACCGCGGGGAGAGCCATGCCTGCTGGTCGGCGGTGGCGGCGGCGGTGCGGGTGTGGTAGTGGGTGGAGATGAGGTGCAGCAGGGGCCACGGATCGTCGAGGGCTGCCGGGCCGCAGTGCCAGCACGTGCGTGGTATGCCCTGGTCACTGTGTCTGACTGGTGGTACATCGGTCTCCGGTGCATTGTGTTTGGGGATGGACCAGGGGGCATGGTGTCGCTGGACAGTGCGGGTAGCATGTTTGTGGCCGTTTGGTGCTAGTAGCAGGATGGTGGGTGGTGTCCAGCCTTCGGCTGACGGGGTGGGCTCCCCCTGCGTCGTGCCGCCGTCGTTGGGGGTCTCGTGCTCGCTCGGGCGGGGCCGGGGGTGCTGGCGCAGGAAGGCTGTGTACGCCGTGTCGATGTCTTTGGGCCTCGGCATGTCGCGCCCTGCCTTCGTAGCACATGCGCGGAGGTACGCTTGGAAGACGTGGCGTGCTGGCCATTGTGGGTTGGAAAGGAACGGGGCGTGGTGGGCGTCGCATTGGGCCATGATCTTCATCTGTGTTCGGGTGATATACACTATGGTGACGGTGGCCCCCACGAGGCGCAGGGTGTCCACCTCGCCTGCCGGGCGTCGGTGGATGTCGGTGTGTGTGGCCACGAGTGGCCCCTGTTGATCGCAGTGGTGGTTTGTCAGGATGGCGTGTGTGTGGTGCGGTAGGAGTAGTTGTAGCTGGGCCCAGATGCCAGTGCCCACGGAGGTGGAGACGCCGTGTTGCGCCAGTATCCACCGGGGGCAGGTGTTGCTGGCCATTTGCGCTTCTTTTATGCGTATGGCTGCCGCCTCGCGAACTTCTGGTTGGTGGTTGTGTGTTACCCTGTGTAGGAGGTGCGCTGCGCGTTTGGCATAGGCCATGTCGACCAGGGCGCCTGTATTGTCTCCGTAGTAGCGCCAGTGGGCCATCATGGCCTCCTTGGGGAAAGACGTGGGCCAGCATCCGTGTTGCGCCCATGCCTTCGTAACTTGCTGTCGAGCGTGGCGTAGTGCGTCTTGGGGGCGCGGGAGGTGCAGGGCTTGGTACCCGATGGCCGCGTTGAGCACTGCTTCCATGAAGTACGCCAGGCCCTGCGTAGACAGGAGGTCCCCCCTGGCAATTTGGGGTAGCCGGGCGAGGCGCTCTTCTAGCTTGCTTGGGAGTGTGATGTGGTGGTGCCGCGTGGCCTGTGTGACTCCCAGGTGGACTGTGGTGTCTTCCAGGTGTAGGGGTTCGCCTTTCCGGATCTGGGGGGTGGGGGTCTTGGCGTCCGCCAGCCCGACCGATTTGCGGGGGTGCACTAGGAGCTGGTGGGCGTCCAGGTAGGTTGTGGTGAGTTGGAGAATGGCGGACGCTTGTTCGGTGGTCGTTGGTAGCCCTGCGTTCTCAGGGTCGCGGTGGCGGGTGGCCGTAGTTAGGAGGTTGTCGTCCGCGAAGTTGATGAGGGGGGACCGTAGCGCGTATGGGGCGTACCCCGGGTATACCCGTGCTAGCTCGAATGCCAGTGGCAGGGTGACGAGGAGGTAGAGGAAGGGGCCTTCGGCGCCTCCCTGGGGGACCCCGCTGTCTGTGCCGGTACAGGGGGTGAGGCCTGCGGCTGTGATGACGGCGTAGAGTCGGGTCTGGATGTACCCGGTCATGAAGGATAGGAATGGGAGGCCCATGGCATCCCATACCTGCGTGAGGAGCCGGTGTGGGGCGTGGGGGAACGCGCCTTGGACATCGAGGGAGGCGATAATCATCTCGTAGGGGTTCATGTCCAGTGCGGTGTCCTGGAGGAAGATGGCCTCGTGGGGGGACCTGCCAGCCATGGCTCCCCACATGCTGGCGGGCACGTGGGCGAAGACCGCCGGCGCGATGCGGCCTAGGATGAGCGTCCACACCAGCTTGACCTCGGTGGTGGTGCAGACTATGGGCCGCCAGTTCCCCGGCTGCGCCCAGTCCCCCTTTTTGTAGAGGGGGTGGACCAGGTTGGCCCACTCAGGGGGGATGGGCGTGGCGCCCGTGACGATGTCCCACAGGCGGGCTGCCAGGCGGCGTTTGACGGGCAGGGTGAGACGTTGGTACCCACGGAACCCCACCTGTGTCTCGTGAGTAAAATCCCTACACCTACGTGGGACGATTGCCGCTCCACCTCAGAGAGGAAGAGTCGGACCCATACGTACAATGACCTTGTGGACGTGCTCATCGAACTGGCCCTTGAGAGGGAGAATGACTCCCATATGGAACAATTCCTCAAGAGACACCTGGGTAGAGGTGCCACCCCTACCCCTGAATGTGGTGAAGGAAAAGGGCCTAAAAATCCCACTAACGCCAACAAGGGTGGTGGTAAAGGGGGGGGTAACCTGTGTGCTATGAGTGAGGTGAAACCTGAAACCGGTACACCCCCACTCCTCTACTGTAAGCCTGTCAATGACAAGGGAGGACCTTGTCATGCCCCTGACTCCGACCATCGCAGTGGTTGTGTGCTGCAACTGAAAAGACAGCAGCACACTAAAGATGGGAAAACAGTGACCCATCAGGATCATTTCAGGTGTACCATCACCTGTGGGTACTGTGGCAAGCGTCGTCACTGGGAAGACCAATGTCACATCAAAAAACGTGCGAGTGACAAACACAAACGGCAGGAGGCTGAAGCCAGAAAGCCCTAACAGCCACCGGAACTCCCCAGAATGGGGACAAGGGTGGTAAAGGAGGAGGCAAGGGGGGTGGCAAGGATGGAACCCCCAACCCCCAGAGGCGCTCATCAGCGCTCGCTACTTCTCTCTCTCCTGCCGCTGCTGACCCCAAGAAACGCCCACAGGGGGATAACGCCTCCCCTAAGGGGTCTAACTCCAAGAAGAGGCGACTGGTCTGGATGGCCAAGTCTCTCATTGCTGCAGGGGTTCATGAGGAATTCCCTGCTGATGAGTAGGTGCACGGCTCTGAAGAGGAGGACATGGTTTTGTGGATCCTCGTGAAAATCGGGGATCAACGAGGGACGGGAGACGCGGCCAGACACGGAAACCAAGGCCGACACACATCGCCAAAAACGACAACACCAGGCAACCACAGCCACCAGCGGACCCCCAAAACAAACAGCGACATCAGGCACCAACAGCACCAAGCACCAGAAACAGCGCAGACCACGTGGACAGCACGACACAAGGGCACCAACACAGCGCAGCACAGCACCGCACAGGGCGCAGAGGACAGGGAACGCACAGCACGGGACACTAGAACACACACAACAGACGCCCAGCGGTAGGAAACAAACAACAGGCACAGGCCACGACGCAAACAAACAGCAGAGCACGACAGCACACCACCACACAACAGCACAGCGCCACAGAACACAACACAGGGCAGTGGAGCACCAAGACACACCACACCAAAACACGGGGCGGCGAGCCACGTGGCCAGACAGGGACAGCACCACCCAAACACGACACCAGGACCCACCAGGACGCAACGGAGGACAGCCAGGCCCAACAGCAAACACTCAAACACGACGGGCAACACCACACAACACCAGCCAGCGCCAGAGGGGCAAGAGAGCACCGCACAAAGAGCAACGACAGGGACAGCACAACCAAAGCACACACCAGCACACCCCACAGCCCAGGACACACACACCAGCGCCGCATCGCACCACCCGCAAGGCACAAACGAGGAAAAAAAAACAAAAACAAAAAGCAAAAAACAAACAGGAAGGAAAAAACAATAGGGGGGGGGGCGGGGGCGACAACAAGGCGCCCAGGCCCAAGGCAACCCGGGCCGGAACAAACGGAACGCCAGAGACAACGGGGGCGCAAAAAAAAAAACCCAGGGGATGAGGAAAAAAAGGACCGAGGAAAAGCAAAAAAAAAAAAAAGAAAAAGGGGGAGGAGGGGGAGACAAGAAGACGAAAAAGGCCCAAGGCACCCCGGGCCGGAAAACACGGAACGCAAGAGACAATGGGGGCGCACAAAGAGAAAAAAAAACGCCAGGGGAGGAGAAACAGAAGGAGCGAGGAAAAGCAGTCAAAAAAAGGGGGGGGGGGAGGGGGAGATAAGAAGACGCCAAGGCCCAAGGCACCCCGGGCCGGAAAACACGGAACGCCAGAGACAACGGGGGCGCACAAAAAAAAAGGGGGGGACGGAGAAAAAAAAAGGGGGGGGGGGGCAAGACACCAAGAGCGGGCAGCCTGGGCCCGAAAACAAGGAACGCCGGAGACAACCGGGGCGCACAAAAAGAAAAAAAAAAGGGCGACCCCAGCCCGGAGGGGGCGGAGCAAACAAAGAGCGCAGCAAGACCGGCAACAGGAAAAGGTGAGGCGCACCACAACGCGCCCGGGAGGCCGGCCCGCCTGACCTGGCCAGGAGGGACACGTACACGCACACACGCACGGGACCCGGGCGTGGCGTCCTCCAACCCGAAAGGGGCGGTGTCGGCGTCCACACGAAACAGCCCCGGTGCACCGGCCGAGTCCCCCGTCGACAGACGGACGGTACTGGAAACCGGACGCGTCAGTGACCGGGTCCACACACGCCAACCACCGCAGCGCACGCAGCCCAATTCTGACGCCGGAGGGACCCGCCAGGGACAACCCCATCACGGGGCCCCGAACAGGTATGACGCGGAGCGAGCCCAGCGCCCCTGCCACGGCAGGGGCCAGCGGCAGGCACAATGAGCCCGGTTCTCGGCCAGCCTCCGCGTGCCCTGCGCAGCCACCCAGTAAAGCCGGGGGCGCAAGCCCCCGGGGTGGAGAACGGCACCATGGCGTCGGGAAAGCCGACCGGAGCACCGAGAGCGACCGGACCGGACGAGGCGCGGCGGACCAAAGCGGGGCCACCAGGCACGCCAGAGAGGCACGCCGCCGGCCACAACCAAGGCACACGGACAGGTGCCAAGCAACAACGGCCACCAGGTGCCGCAAACCCGGGCGGCGCGCACAACACGCAACGAACCACGGCACAGGGACAGGTGCCACGCAACACCAAACCCACACACCACAAACCCCAGCCAGGAGTGGCGGGGTACAAGCAAAGCGCGCACACAAGCACACACACACCCCGACACCCCAGCCAGGAGTGGCGGGGCGCAGCCGAAACCCGAGCCCAAGCAAACACACCCGAACCACACACCCCAGTCAGGAGTGGCGGGGTACAAGCGGAGCGCGCACACAAACACACACAGGCCCCAACACCCGGGCCAGGAGTGGCGGGGCGCAGCCGAAACCGGAGCCCAAGCACGCACACCCACACCGCACACCCCAGCCAGGAGCGGGGGGGCACAAGCGGAGCGCGCACACAAGCACACACACACCCCGACACCGCAGCCAGTGGCGGTGCGCAGCGGAAACCCGAGCCCAAGCACACACACCCACACCACACACCCCAGCCAGGACTGGCGGGGTACAAGCAGAGCGCGCACCAAGCACACACACACCCCAACACCCCGACCAGGAGTGGCGGGGCGTTGCCGAAACTCGAGCCCAAGCACAAGCACTCAAGCCGCACACCCCAGCCAGGAGTGGCGGGGTACAAGCGGAGCGCGCACACAAGCACGCACACACCCCGACAGCCCAGCCAGGAGTGGTGGGGCGCAGCCGAAACCCGAGCCCAAGCACACACACCCACACCACACACCCCAGCCAGGAGTGGCGGGGTACGAGCGGAGTGTGCACACAAACACACACTGGCCCCAACACCCGGGCCAGGAGTGGCGGGGCGCAGCCGAAACCCGAGCCCAAGCACGCACACCCACACCGCATACCCCAGCCAGGAGTGGCGGGGTACAAGCGGAGCGCGCACACAAACACACACACACACCCAACACCCAGCAGGAGTGGCGGGGCGCAGCGGAACCCGAGCCCAAGCACACGCACCCACGCCGCACACCCCAGCCAGGAGGGGCAGGGTACAAGCGGAGCAAGCACACAATACCACACACACACCGCACACCCCAGCCAGGAGTGGCGTGGCGCAGCCGAAACCCGAGCCCAAGCACGCACGCGCACACCGCGCACCGGAACCAGGAGTGGCGGGGTACAAGCGGAGCGCGCACACAAACACACACACACCCCAACACCCCAGCTACGAGTGGCGGGGCGCAGCCGAAACCCGAGCCCAAGCACACGCACCCACGCCGCACACCCCAGCCAGGAGTGGCGGGGTACAAGCAGAGCGCGCACACAAACACACACACACCCCAACACCCCAGCCAGGAGTGGCGGGGCACAGCCGAAACCCGACCCCAAGCACACACAGCCACAGCGCACACCCCAGCCATGAGTGGCGGGGTACAAGCGGAGCGCGCACACAAACACGCACACTCAACACCCAAGCCAGGAAAGGCGCGGAGCACCCACAACCAGAGCCCAAAGACACACGCCCACACGGCACACCCCAGCCAGGCGTGGCGGGGCACAAGCGGGGCGCGCACCAAGCACACACACCTCCGAACACCCCAGCCAGGAGTGGCGGGGCGCAGCCAAAACCCGAGCCCAAGCACACACACCCACACCGCACACCCCAGCCAGGAGTGGCGGGGTACAAGCGGAGCGCGCGCACAAGCACACGTACACCCCAACACCCCAGCCAGGAGTGGCGGGGCGCAGCCGAAACCCGAGCCCAAGCACACCCACCCACGCCGCACACCCCAGCCAGGAGTGGCGGGGTACAAGCGGAGCGCGCACACAAGCACACACACACCCCAACAACCCGGCCAGGAGTGGCGGGGCGCAGCCGAAACACGAGCCCAAGCACACTCACCCACACCGCACACCCCAGCCAGGAGTGGCGGGGTACAAGCAGAGCACGCACACAAACACACACAGGCCCCAACACCCCAGCTAGGAATGGGGGGGTGCAGCCGAAACCCGAGCCCAAGCACACACACCCGCACCGCACACCGCAGCCAGGAGTGGCGGGGTACAAGCGGAGCGGCCACACAAGCACACACAGGCCCCAACACCCCAGCCAGGAGTGGCGGGGCGCAGCTGAAACCCGAGCCCAAGCACACATACCCACAACGCACGCCCCAGGCAGGACTGGCGGGGTACAAGCGGAGCGCGCACACAAACTGTATACCCTATGGAGTACTGGACTGATCTCTTTTACGGCGAGCAATTTGCAAAGCACAACACCAACTCCGTTGATCACTCTTTGAAATTGTCGAAATCCTTCATGATCAGTCCATACAGAGAACCCTGAATTACAAGCAGAAACTTTAATATAAAACAGCACTTTTCATCAGCGTAAAATCCTTTATTTCTGCACACGCGCGACGCATCCTAAGCTACAGGATCGCGCTCTGGCTGCGGGCAGCCCCCTGCTGGGCATAACCCGTCACACCCCCCGGCAAGCCCTTGCCGCAGCCACCAGGCCACCTGCAAGGGCTGACACAAATGCAGGGGTATGCACAGCCTTATGCAAAAAAATTTCCAAAAACTGATTATCAATCGCGACAGAAATACAAAACTGAGCTGAAAAACCAGAAGCAGACTGAGATATTATACTGAGATATCATACACTGTCCTAACCCCAAGACCTGAAATCCTGAACTGAGGTCCCTTTACTTTCCTTCGGGTACCCTACTCACTATCCTGAGTGGGGGGGTCACTGCCACCTAAAAAACCCAGCTGACTATGGGAAAAAAATTCTGAGAAAGCACTAAAAGGTTTCAAACAGAAAATCTACCTAAGCAAAATTTCTGTCCTAAACTCCTAGCCTAAAACTCAGGGGGGCAGTTTTCCAAACTGACGTTCAAAACAGTTCTACTTGATTCTACTTATTGCCCATGCCATCTGTCTGGTCCAAAAAACATTTCCTGCACCAAAAAAAACTGCTCAGAAGTGTGAAAAAAAATGGACACACAGGCACAAAAGCAGCAACAACAGGGCACGAAAAAAGACAGTGAATACACACTGTGCTGCCCCACACAGGCCCCAACACCCCAGCTAGGAGTGGCGGGGCGCAGCCAAAACCCGAGCGCAAGCACACACACCCACACCGCACACCCCAGCCAGGAGTGGCGGGGTACAAGCAGAGCGCGCACACGAACACACACACACCCGAGCACCCCAGCCAGGAGTGGCGGGGCACAGCCGAACCCCGACCCCAAGCACACACACCCACACCGCACACCCCAGCCAGGAGTGGCGGGGTGCAAGCGGAGCGCGCACACAAACACGCACACTCAACACCCAAGCCAGGAAAGGCGGGGAGCAGCCACAACCAGAGCCCAAACACAGACGCCCACACCGCACACCCCAGCCAGGAGTGGCGGGGGACAAGCGGAGCGCGCACCAAGCACACACACACCCCAACACCCCAGCCAGGAGTGGCGGGGCGCAGCCGAAACCCGAGCCCAAGCACAAACACCCCAGCCGCACACCCCAGCCAGGAGTGGCGGGGTACAAGCGGAGCGCGCGCACAAGCACACACACACCCCAACACCCGGGGTAGGTAGGTAGGTAGGTAGGTGCACTCGGTCGTGGAGAGGCGCCCCATGGTTCCCCCTGGCGTCGCCCCTGTGACGAACAGGAAGAGGCTCCGCGCGTGAAGAGGGGAGGTGGCTTACTTCCCGCTAGACCTGACTGGTGGCCCCCAACAAAGCGGCCCCGGGCAACGCCGGGAGGGCTGTTCGCCGCCAGCGTGACGTGCTTGTCTCGCCGGGAGGGTGTGCCTCCGTGCTTGCGCACGTCTTTCCTTTGGGCGGAACCATAGAGGTTCACCGGACTTCCTGGCGTATCCCGTTCCCAAGGCATGCATGCACGTTCTTGGTACTAGGGTTCCGAGGCGCTTGGGTGTCGCACGCTCCGCCTCGAATCCCAAAGCAGCGCAGGCCTTAGGATGCAGCCTTACCCCCGGTCTCCGGATCTCGTTTGGCCGGGTCACCTGCATGGCACGGGCTGCCTCAGTGCCCGGGCTGTGGGCACTGGGTTTCCTACTGTTGTGCGGCGTTTGTGTTTGGGTCTGGTTGGCGGTTGGGTGTCGGTTTTGTTAACCCCGCCAGTCCTGGCTCGGGTCTTGGGTGGGTGTGTTTTTGGGCACGGTTTGTGGCGTTGTCCCGCTAGTGTCGGCTATTTGTGGTGTTCGTGGTTGGGCTTCGGTTTCGGCCTGCTTTTTGGACGTGTGTGGTTTCGTGGGCGCCCCGCTTGCCCCCCCGCCGTTTCCGGTTCCGGCGTGCAGTGTGGGCGTGTGTGCTGGGCCCGGGTCTCGGCTGTGCCCAGCCCTTCTTGGCTGGGTTGTCGGGGTGTTTTTTTTGCGCTTTTGTTTTTTCTTTTTTTTTTTCTGTCCCGGGCTTTGTGGTCCCTGTCCCTTCATCCCCTTTCTTTCGGGCTGGGCTGGTGGCTCTCTCTTTTTTTTTTCTTTTTTTTTTTTTCCGTTTCGGTGTCCCTTTTCCCCGTGGGCCGCTGTTACTGGCTTGGTGTTGCCGGTTTTGGGTGGGTGGTCCCCCTGTGCCTCTGTGGGGGTCCTGTCTTCGGTGCCTTGTGGGGGGGGGTTTGGCCGCCTCTGGTGGTGTTGGCGGGCGGTTTGGCGGCTGCGGGCTGTTTTGGTGCCTTTTCCCCCTCCCCCCTCCTTTTTTTTGGGGGGGGGGGGGGGGGGGCTTGCCTGTTCCTCCCTCTGCCTTCCCTGGGCTGGCGCACGCACTGGCGTGCATTCAGTGTTGTCTTCCGGGCTGCTGTTTTCAGCTGCGTTCTGTGTGGCCGCGTTCCGGCCCCATGGGTCGGGTGGGCTAAGTACACGGTGGGCTCGGCGCCCCTTCTTGCCGGGTTAGGTCCTGGCTCTGCCGGCTGGGCGGCTGCGCCAGGCGGCTGCTTGTGGTTTTGGGTTAGGGGGCCCGGGTTGTTCGTGTCCTTTCCCCTCTGCGGTGCCGGCTGTAATCTTCTGGGTGGTCCGCCACCGTTGTCGCCAGGTGCGCTGTGGCCCCGTGTGTGGCCTGCGGTGCTGGTGTGTGGCGTGCTGGCGCGGCGCCTTCCAGGGTGTGCCGTGGCTGGCTTCGGTTTGTCCTTCAGGTTAGGGTCAGTTGTGTCGTGTTGTGCCGCTCTGTGCCGCGTCGCGTCGCGTCGTGCTGTGGCACGTTGCACTGTGGCGCGCTGTGGTGCGGTGTGCCGTGGTCTCGCGTGGTGCCGCGGTGGGTCAGTGGAGGTCAGCCTGGCCTGTGTCGTGGTGCGGAGTGCGGGCCGGAGTGTGGCTGGCTGGTGGCTGGCGGGTGCGGTTAGGTGTGCGTGTCTCGCTGGGTCCGTGCTGTGGGGGATTGGGCGTGCCGCTCGGGCTGGTGGGTCGGGTAGGTTGTTCGCGTGACGGTCCGTGGGGTTGCCCTCCCTGGGGGCCTGTGCCTTGGTCCCGTGTCCTCTGGGGGTTTCGGTCCCTAGTCCTGGGTGCCGCGGCCGTGCCTTCGTCCTGTTCCGGTGCCTGTGAGGTGGCCCTTGTGGTGGCCGGGGTCGTCGCCTGGCGGTGAGGGCGTGGTGGTGCGCCGTGCGGCGGCGTTCCCTGCGGCTTCCTCTGTGGGTGTGGCCCGTTCTCCCCGTGTAGGTGTGCCCTCCATTCTCCGTGTGGTTTCGGGTGGCCGGTGGGCGTGCGCTGGTGCGATCCGCATGGCGTCCGATGTTTGCTTCGGTGGTGTGTGTTGGGGTGTTTGGTTGGGGTCGGGCGGCGCTGGTCCCCCTGTCGTGGTGTGCCCTTCCTGGGTGTGGGTCGTGGTGCCTGCCGTGGCGCCCTTTTCCTCCGTGTCTTGGTCCCCGCTCCCGCCCCTTCCTGGTTCTTGGGTGGTTTCCTGCCCCCATGTGGTGTCGCTTCCGGCGTCTTGTCCCTGCGAGTGCCTGCCCTCACTTGGGGCCCTTCCGTGGCCTCTTGCCTGAGTGCTCCTTGGTGCCCCTTGCCCTTCCCTTGCCCTTGTCCTGCCCCTTCCTGGTGTGGTGGTGGCGGGAGGGGCGGGGTGGGGAGGGGGCGCCGGCGGCCCAGGCTTGGGGGTGGGTGGCCTGGAGCCACTGGCGGAGGGCTTGGGGGGTGTAGGGGGGGCGGAGGCCCTGGACCGCATCACAGAGGAGGGCCTCCCATGCCGCTTGCGCCATGATGGCCTGCGGGGCGGCCTCTTTGGGGTTTGCGGCGGTGCGGGTGCGCATCTCCTCGAAGGTATGCACCTTGTGCACCCCTTCGTGCCTTCCCGCTCCTCCGGCCCACTTCACCCAGCAGCGGAGCTCCTGCAGAGCGGGGGGAGACCACCAGGCGAGGTGGGCGGGGGCCCGGGGGGGGGAGGGGTCCGTGCCCGTGGTCCTGGAGCGGGGGGGGGAGGACGTGGACCTGCGGTGGTGGCGGGGGTGGCGGTGCCTGGGGGAGCGGGAGCGGCGGTGGCGGGGGCTGGGGATGGAGGACGGGTACGGGCGGAGGCGGGAGCGGGAGGGGGAGGTGGACATGGGGCGGCGGTGGCGCGCTCGGTGGCGTCCGGGGGAGCGGGAGTGGTGGTGGCGGGGGCTGGGGCTGGTGGATGGGTACGGGCGGCGGGGGGAACGGGGAGCCCCGCGGGGCGTGTGGGGGGAGGGGGAGGTGGACGTGGGGCGGCAGTGGCGTGCCTGGCTGCGTCGGGGTGAGCGGGAGCGGGTGTGGGGGGGGCTGGGGGTGGGGGTCTTGTTTGGCGGGTGGGGGGAGGGGGAGGCGGACATGGGGCGGCGGTGGCGCTCGTGGTGGTGCCCGGGGGAGCGGGAGCGACGGGACTGGGGTCCTGGGGGGTCGTGGTGGCACCTGGGGGAGCGGGAGCGGCGCGAGTGGGTGGTTGAGGCGCGGTGGGAGTGTGGGCGCCGTGGGCGAGTGTGCCGTGCGGGGGGGGAGCGGGAGCGTCGCCGTCTGCGGGACCGCGCCTCATCGCTCGAGTCGGGCCAGTCTGGAGGCGTCGGCGGCCCCTGGGGGGCCTCGCGCGGTGCCGCCTGGTACTGGGGGGGGGGGGGGAGGAGGTCCCCCGTCGTCCATGGATCCGCCACCTAGGGGTGTGGTGGCGGTAGCGGCTGGTGGTATGGGTCGAGTGGCTGTCCTTGGCGGGGTTGGGCACGGGGGGCCCCTTCGGCGTGGACGTGGTGGCCGGGGGGGTACGGATACGGTTCCTGGTACGGGGGTGGTGGCTGGTACTGGGGGGGTGGCCCCTGGCGGTAGGTGGGGTATGCGGGTTGAGCGCTCGGTGGCTGCCATCGCATCCGCTGGTGCTGTTCGTGCACGGGGGTTGTGGCCCGGTGGGGTAGGGCGGTGGGCAGTGGTAGTGGTGGGGGTGGTGTTGGTAGTGGTGGTGGTGGGGCCGCTGGTGGTGGTGGTGTGGGTAGTGGTGGGGTTGGTGTTGCGGCCATGGCCCATTGACCCCTTGTGGGTTTTCCGGTCCCCCTTGAGGGGGTGGGGGGTTGGGCATCGTGGGCAGTCCCCGGGGCTGCACTATGTGGTGGGCAGGGGGGGCGGGTTGGGGGCCGGGCTTGACGGTGACGGTGGTCGACGGGTCCCACGTCCCTGGGTCGGTTTGGCCGGCGGTGGTGGTGGTTTGTCGGGGATGGATGACGGGGCGCTTGGTGATGGGGATGCGGACGAGGGCTTGGACGGGGTCGTGCTGGGTGGCCGCCTCTGTGGTGGTGGTGGGTGCCGGCGGGAGGGGGGCGCGGGTTGCGGTGGGTGGGGGGTCCTGCCTTGGGCGAGGGTCCGGGCTGGGGTGGTGTCGGGTGGGTTTGTGTCGTTGCGTTTCTGGTGTTGTGTGTGCTCGCGTGGGCGCCGGCTTGGGTTTGGGGTCAGGTTTTGGGTCGGGGTCCGGTTCCAGGTTGAGGAGTACCTCTGTCCGGAGGTGTGAGGGCGCCGATGTGAGGGCACCCCAACACCCCAGCCAGGAGTGGCGGGGCGCAGCCGAAACCCGAGCCCAAGCACACACACCCACACCGCACACCCCAGCCAGGAGTGGCGGGGTACAAGCGGAGCGCGCACACAAGCACAGACACACCCCAACATCCCGGCCAGGAGTGGCGGGGCGCAGCCGAAACACGAGCCCAAGCACACTCACCCACACCACACACCCCAGCCAGGGGTGGCGGGGTACAAGCGGAGCGCGCACACAAACACACACAGGCCCCAACACCCCAGCTAGGAGTGGCGGGGCGCAGCTGAAATCCGAGCCCAAGCACACACACCCGCACCGCACACCGCAGCCAGGAGTGGCAGGGTACAATCGGAGCGGCCACACAAGCACACACAGGCCCCAACACCCCAGCCAGGAGTGGCGGGGCGCAGCTGAAACCCGAGCCCAAGCACACACACCCACACCGCACGCCCCAGGCAGGAGTGGCGGGGTACAAGCGGAGCGCGCACACAAACTGTATACCCTATGGGGTACTGGACTGATCTCTTTTACGGCGAGCAATTTGCAAAGCACAACACCAACTCCGTTGATCACTCTTTGAAATTGTTGAAATCCTTCATGATCAGTCCATACAGAGAACCCTGAATTACAAGCAGAAACTTTAATATAAAACAGCACTTTTCATCAGCCTAAAGTCCTTTTTTTCTGCACGCGCGCGACGCATCCTAAGCTACAGGATCGCGCTCTGGCTGCGGGCAGCCCCCTGCTGGGCATAAGCCGTCACACCCCCCGGCAAGCCCTTTCCGCAGCCACCAGGCCACCTGCAAGGGCTGACACAAATGCAGGGGTATGCACAGCCTTATGCAAAAAAATTTCCAAAAATTGAGGTTTGAGGTTTGAATTTGCGGGTACTAGACGCCTTTCGGCCCCGGGGGGCCACCTGGTCGGGCCAGGTGATATCCTCCCCACCGGGTCCTTGTGGGGGGCCCTTCAAGATGCACCTCCTGCCTGGTGGCGGCGTCCTCCGGGTTCACAGAGCTCGGAGCCCCGTCCTTCCCCAGCTTCCCCGTTTCGCCACTCCCCGGTCAGTGCATCAATTCGCAGCCGTGGCTGCGGGCGCTTACCCACTGCGTCGCCCCCCTAATGCGTGGTCGCCCGGGGCGCCGGCGCCGCCGGGCCCGTGCTACTGGCTTGTCGCCAGTGGGACCCCCTTGAGCTTGCGCGGAGACTGCCTAGCCTAGGGGTTGGGGCGTGGCGCTGTGCGCCACTACTGCCTTGGCGGATGCAGTGCCCCGTCTGTGTGTGCGCGGCGCTCGCGGCCGGTTCAGGGGGTTCGGGCCGGTACCTGGTGTTGTGTCTCTCCCGTTTCCCCCTCCCCGCCCCGCGTGTTCCGCGCTGCGTGTGGCGGGCCGTCCCGTCCGCATGTCCCTGACCCTCGCTCGCTAGTACGCCATTCCACGCGGTCTGTGCGTTCCGCGCGCTCGGTCCGGTTGCCCTTCTGGTAGTCCCCGCGTGTCCCTTTCGTTTGTGTGCGCTCGCGCTCCCGCGGCGTCCGCTCCCCCCCCCCCTGGGTGGTGTGGCGTGCGCACCTCGCGTGGTCCCGACACTGGGCGCTGGTAGGGCTGTTCCACGTGGTCCGTGCCCCTCCGCGTGTCCTGCCCCGGTCCCTTGCTCCGTCTGGCGTGCTTGGGGGGGGGCGGTCCGGTCCTCGTTCCCCCCTACTTGGCTTCGGGTTGTGGGGGTGGCGTTAGGGCGTCCCCGGGGGGGGTGCCTTCTACTGTTGCGAGGGGCGTCTGGGGTCAGGCGCTCCCCCTCCCCCGACTGCCCGCCCACTGGGCGGGCTGTCGGGGTCCGCGATCCACGTGTTGTGGGCGCGGGCGTGCGGGTGTGGGGGCCCTTCTCTGTCCCCTCGGACGGCAAGCCCTGTGGGGGCTGCGCGCCGCAGGGCGGGTCCGTGGCGTTCGTGTGCCGGGGGGCGGGCTGGGGGGGGGGGGAGGGCGTGCGCCGTACCCCCCGGTTGTGCGGCCGGGGGGGGGGCTGTAGGGCGGGGGGTCGCTCTGCCTCATTCCGTCCCTCTGCCTTCCCTGGGCAGGCAACAAAGCGGGTGTCACTGGCGTTGTGCTGTCCATGGGGGGCGTGGCCCCCCATATCACTCCGGTTCGTGCTCACCAGGCTTCTCTGGGTGCGATCTGCACGGCGTCCTGGCGCGTTGGCGCGGGCTCGCTTGTTCCTTGCGGCCCCCGTGGGAGCTTGCGGCCCGGGCGGGGGGGCGGGTCGCGCTCAGGCTCCTCTCTCGGGCGGGGGAGGGACCCTCCCCCCTGCCTCGGGGGGTGGGGGCCGGGGCCCCCGCGGCTTGCGGGCCGGTGGGGGGGCGGGGGGGGGGGGTGTTGCGCCGCGGCCTCCCTGCTCCCCTTCTGGGCGGCGGCCTGCGGTACTCAATCCTGGCCCCCTTCGTGTCGTCGGCGCGCTCCCTTCCGTCGTGCGCGTGCGGTCGGGGTCGAAGTGCCGCCCCGGGGTGGGGGGGGGTGAGGGGCGGCCCGTGGACCGCTCCCCCGGGGGCCCTTGCAGACCCGAACCCCCCCTCTGCCCTCCCTGAGTGGGCTGTGGTCACGGGAGGGTCATGTGGGGCGCGGCCTCCATACTGTTCTGCTGTGCGCGTTGCTCCGGCACGCTAGTGTGGGCTCGCGGGAGCAGGTCCAGCCGCTGCTCCCCCCACCGCGTCGCCGTCCCTTCTTGGGGGGGGGGGGGGGGGGGGCGTCCCCTCGGCTCTGGGGGGGCGGTGGGCCGCGCCTGTGGCTCCCCAGCTTGGGGGGGGTGCGGGGAGGGGGTCGGGGGGGCCGCCCCCCCGCCCGCTCTCGGGCCTGAGTGGGAGGGGGGGGGGGAGTGGGGGGGGCCTTCTGGTCCCCTGGCGACGCCTCCCGACGGCCGGGGGGGGGGGGGGGCGGCATTGCAGTCCCGGCCCCGGGGGCCAGCCATCGGCTGGGTGGTCGCGCCCTTCCCCCGCCCCCCTCTACCTAGAGCCGGATGTTCGTGCAGGCCCTCGCTTGGGCCCCTCATCCCCCCGGCCGTCGTCGCGCGGCGCTGGCCGGCCGGGGGCGGCCGTGAGGGTCAGCGGTCAGCGGTTAGCGGGCTGCGGGGCAGCAGGTTCCCCCCCGTGCTCGTTGTCTCCGCCCTCCCTCCCGCGGGAGGTGGCATGCTCTCATGCGTCGTGCCGTACCGCGGGGGGGTGTGGGTTGGGGGGCCCAGCTCCCCCCCCCCCTCTCTCGCATCCGCCGTCTGGGCCATCACCTGCGCCGCCGCTTGTGTGGGGGCTGGGGCTGTGGCGGCGGCGGGTTGCGCCGGCGGTAGCGCCAGTGGGCGAGGGCGCTGCGCAAAGCCCGGGGGAGCCAGTTGTTGGCGTCCGCATCCGTGACGCGGAGCACCGCTCCCCCTTCCAGGAAGGCCGGCCACGTCGGCTCCCTGTCGGGCCACGCCGCCTGGATCACTGACCTGAGGACCCCCTCATGGTCCTCTGGGGCTGCCCACCCCCCCGGGGGTACCTCTCCGTTTCCTCCGTCTCTCCGGAGGAGCACGGCATCGAAGGGCCGGTTCCTCAACCCCCTGGTGGTCCCCTGGTTGGCACAGCACAACCACCCGTACACCTCCCCCACCAGGGGGAGGGCCTCTTCCCCCAGAGGGTCCGGGACCGCACCCCAGTCCCGGTCCCATGGCCGGCCCCCCTCTGCCCCCCGCGCCGGCTCCCCTCGCTGCCCCTGTGCCTGTGGCGCCGATGCCGCGCCCCGGCCCCTTCCGCCGAGGCCATCCGCGCCGGCTCCGCCCTTGGCGCGGGGGGGGCTGGCTGGTGCCGGGGTCGTGGGGGTTGGGGGGGGACGAGCTCGCCGGCGTCAGGGTTGATGTTGTAGAGGTGGTGGTGGTGGTGGTGGTGGTGGTGGTGGGTGTGGTGCGCCGGCATCTGTTGGATGCCGGGGGGGATGCACCTCACCGGCTGCACGTCCGGATGCGGGGGCGCCCCGCTCTCCGCCCCCCTCCCTTCGTCCCGCCCTCCCCCCTGGGCTCCCATGCCCCGTCCCACCTGTCCCTTGGGGCCCGCGGCGCCCTTGCCCTTGCCCTTGGGCCCCTTTCCAGCCCCCTGCCCGTGCCGCGTGTCCCGCCTCTCGTCCCCCACGCCCTGGCCCGCCCGCTCACCCACCGCCCCTCGCCCTGCCCCCTGCACCTGGGCTCCCTGCCCGTGCCCCTGCGCGCCCTTTCCGTGCCCTGGTCCCTTCCCGGCCCCCTGCCCTGAGTCGCGCCGTCTGCTGCCTGCGCTCTGCTCCCCCCCGCTGCTGCGCCCTTGCTCCCTGCCGCGCGTGCCCTGGCCTGCTCCTTGCGCACACTCCTGGGCACTTCCCCTGTCGCCTCCTGCCCCCCGCTCCGCGCTTATGTGCTGGCACGCCTCTCTGCCTGCGCGCCCTCCCCTCCTTCCTGAATCACGCGCCGGGCGTCCCGCTGTCTTTGCAGCTGCGGCAGCGTGACGCCCGGCGGCGAGCGTTCGGGCGCCGGGGGGCGGACGTGCCGCGCCCGGCCCGGGGGGAAAGGCTTGGGGGGGAACTGCTTGGGGGGGCTGGTGTGGGTGTGGTTGGGGTTGGCGTGGGCGCGGTACTTCGCGATCTCCCTGCCCACTGGTGCTGCTGCGGCGGCCGCCGGCGAGGCGCCCGTGGCCCGTGCGGGGTTCTTCCCTCGCTTGCGCGGCTCGCTGGGGGTCGCGGCGTGGCCGGCCGAGGCGGTGGCGCGGCCCGCCGGGGCCGCGGTCGCAACTCCTCGCGCGCCCTCCTCGCTCTCCTCTGCTGCTGTGGCGGCCGCCGGCGAGGCGCCCGTGGCCCGTGCGGGGTCCGTCCCCCGCTTTCGCGGCGTGCTGGGGGTCGCGGCGTGGCCGGCCGAGGCGGTGGCGCGGCCCGCCGGGGTCGCGGCCGCAACCCCTCGCGCGCCCTTCTTGCTCTCCTTCGCTGCTGTGGCGGCCGCCGGCGAGGCGCCCGTGGCCTGCGCAGGGTCCGTCCCCCGCTTTCGCAGCGTGCTGGGGGTCGCGGCGTGGTCGGCCGAGGCGGTGGCGCGACCCGCCGGGCCGGCGGTCGCAACCTCTCGCGCGCCCTTTTCGCTCTCCTCTGCGGCTGCGGCAGCCCTCGGCGATGCGCCCGGTTCCTGCGCCGGGGCTACCCCCCGTGTCAGCGGCGTGCCGGGGGCCGCGGTTGGGGCCGAGGCCTTGCTCGCTGGGGCTGCGGTCTCCGCTTCCTGCGCGTCTGGGGCCCCCTCCCGGGGGGGGGCGGCGGGGCTTGCTGCTTGGGCGGCGGGGGCGGTCACCTCGGCTGGCTCAGGCTCCCGGGCCGGCGGCGGCGGCCCGACCAGCACTGCCGCCCCCGCTAGCCTCCGCTCCTCGCGCTCCGCGAGGGTCTCTCCCGTCCACTCCGGGGAGGCGGGGGAGCGGGAGCGGGACCGGCGGTGGTGGCGGTCGTCCCGCTGGGGGGAGCCATCGGAGTCTGCCATCACTGTTATCCTGGTAGGCATGCGTGGTGGCAGGCGCGCCCTTCCCACTACCTCCTGTTGCATCAGTGCCGTGCCGTGGGAAGTGCCGTGCGGTGCTCCGCGGGGAGGAGGGGGGGAGGGGTTGGGGGGCCGGCTGTGGCGTCAGCCCCGCACGGCCGGGGGCCGGCGGCCATCCACCGGCATCGGGAGGGGAGGTGGGGGAGCCACGCGGCCCACGCGTCGCGCCATAGCTCCCAGTCTGGGGCGGGGCCCAGGGCCCCCGGCCCCCGGGGGTCATCGAGTGGTGTCGGGGGGAGCCGCACCAGGGGGACCCCCGTAACGGCGGTGACCTCCTGTGTTCGCAGGAAGGTGTGTACTCCGTCCCGCGCCGCGGGCGCCGGGAGGGGGGGGCGGGGTACGGGTGCTGCCCCGTAGAGGTGGGTGGGGGTGATCCCCAGGACCCGCCCCGGGTCCCCGCGGGTCGCGACGACGAGGAGGAGCAGGGGGTTGCCAGGGCACTCTTGCCAGAGGACCTGCCCCCTGTGGTGGGCACCCCTGGTTCTGGAGAGGGGGGGGGGCAGGTCTGGGTTAGCCCAGCCGCGGGGCGCGTGCGTCGCCGGCGGGAGGGCGGGGCACCAAGTGGGCTCCCTGCGGAACGCCTCGCACACGATGGCGTACGGGGGGGTAGGCCTGGTGCCGTCGTACACTGGGTCGGTCGGCCGGGGGCGGGTGGACGCCTCGTCCGCGCCTTCCACGAACACCGTGATCTCGCCCACCTCTAGGTCCTCGTCCGGTGGGTGTAGAAGGTGGAGCGCGGCATCCAGCTCGGACACTCCCCCCGGGTACGTGGCCCGCGCCTGGTTCAGGTACGGGGCCGCGTCCCCGGGGTAGCGCGTCCTGAGGGCGTGCAGCAGGGCTGGGGCGCTGCTGCGGAGGGACATGGCAGACCCTGCTCCCGTCAGCCGCAGGGTGTCCACCATGGACAGGGGCTGGCCCAACCGGTTGAACTCGCGCCACTCCATCCAGTGCCCGTAGAGGGCCGCCTCCGGGCTGATGAGCCCCGGCTGGACGGCGTTCACGATCCGGTGCATTGCCGGGAGCAGCGTAGGGGCCCCCGCTCCGTTCAGGGCGCGGACGGCCGGGAGGGCGGTCTCGTTGAAGAAAGCCCTCGCACTGCCCGTCAGGTCACACCGTGCGGCAGCGTGCGCCTCGTGTGCCTCCGCCACCGCGTCCGCCCCCAGGCCCCGGACGGCCGCCTCCTGCGCTTTGCGGCGAGCCCTGGTGTGTCCCAGCCCATCCCCCCGTCGGCGTGGCATGGTGCTGCGGGCTCTGCAAAGGGCGGCGGCGGGTGGGGGTTAGGGCGCGAACACGTGCGACAGGTGCGCAACGGATGTGGGGTCCCGCAGGTGCACGTGGATCCACAGAAGGGCAGCGCCCGCGGGGCCCGCTCGTTCGTGTGAGGGGGTGTGTGCCCCCTTGATGCGCCGGTGCAGGGCCTCCTCCTCTGTGCGCCTGCGGGGGCCTGCGGGAGGTTCGGGCCAGGGGCACGCCGCCACCTGGGCGCACCGCGCGCACCTGTTGGCGCCTGTCGACGCTGCGGAGGACACCGTGTCACATTCCCCGCAGAGTCGGCAGGTGTGTGGGAGGTGGGAGGGCGGCGACCAAGGGTCGAGATGGCGGAGCCAGAGGTCGTCCCAGCTCTGTCGGAGGGGATCCCGGATCTCCAGCAGGCGGGCGCGGACGCGGCGCCGGTAGTCCTTGCTAAGCGTCTTCCGCTGGACCTCCTGCCACGTGTCGTCGGGGAGGATCCCGTGGTCGTGGAAGGCGGCGATGAGGTCGTCCCACGCGGGGCGGGGGTGCCCCTGGGGGGGGGTTGCCATGTACACGTTGCGCCCGGTGAGGTGGGGCGTCAGCGCATCCCATGGGCGTCCCGTTTGCGGTGTCTCGTTGGAGGAGGGCCAGCAGGGTGCCGTCCGCGACTGCCTCCCATCCCACTCCCAGCCCTTCGCAGCCGTCCAGCTCCTGGCGCAGCGCGGCTGCAATGTCGGTGGGGAGCATGAAGAGCAAGGGCCCCTGGGTGTCGCCCAGCCGGGACAGGGCGTCGTCGTATACCGGCCCCCCAGCTTTGAAGTGCGCCACGGCGAGCTGGGCGGCCCCGTCCTCTGGGGGGTGCCACCGGACGGTGGCCGCGGCGTGTCCCCACGTGCGTATCTCCGTAGCCCGGAGTACGTTGGCGGCGTGAAGGACGATGCGGGGCGGGACGGGTGTCCTGACGAGTGAGGACACGTCCCCAGTCCATCCCGTTTGCGGCCCCGGGGCCGCCTGCAGCCATTCCCCCGTCGCCGCGTCCCACGGGTGGTCAGGTCCCGCCCCGCGGATCACGGTGGGTCTCGGCCGGGTGTCCGGCCCCCATCCCTTGAGCGGGATGGCGGCGTATCGTTGCGCAGGAGTCTCCGGGGCGCGCGTGGCGGTGCACCACCGGCCCCACTCGCGCGCCCATTCCTCACCAACGATGCGCGCCTCCCACGCGGTCATGGAGCCACGCCCGATGATCCACGGTGGGAAGAGGGCGTCTTGTAGGTGCCTCGAGAACCCCCCCGGCAGGTCCTGGTATGGGTGGGGGCCCTCTTGGGGCGGGCACTCCAGAGTGCCATTCACCACACGGAGGGAGGCTACGAAGTCCTTGTCAGGGCGCGGGGGAGGGGGTGGATGGTCGCCCTCCGCCGCGGTGAGCCACCGGTGTGCCCGGGCCGCCGCGCTCTGGGTCCCGCGGAGGAGTTGCTCCAGCCGGTGGTTGCAAAGCTCCCATGCGAAGTCCCCCAGCCGGAGCATGTGGTGGAGGAAATCGTCCACAGAGGTCCCTCCCGGCGGGTCGTAGCGGGCTATGGCGCGGAGCTGCGCCTCCGCGTCCTCGGGCACCAGTCCGGAGCAGAAGACCTTCGTCCATGTGGCGCCTGCGGAGCGCCACGAGGCCACCCACAGGGCTTTGTCCCCGGGTGGGAGATGGCGGGCCGCCTCGTGTACCGCCTGGCGGTAGTGGGGCCAGAGGAGCTGTGAGTGGGCGCACCCCACGTGCATGTGCACCGCAGTCTCCTCCGGGCCGCCGCATAGGAGGCACGGTTGTGGGACGATGGCGACGCCGGAGAGCCGCTCCTTACAGACGTGGAGCCTGCGCTGCACCGGCGTGTGGCCGTCTCGGGCCCGCAGTGCCGGCGGTTGGTGGCCGTCGCGGTGAGGTCCCGGGCGTGGACATAGGCCGTGGTCTGGGCCGCGCCCAAAGGTGTGTGTCCCCGGTGCGTCAGCGCATGGTCCGACTGCGCCCGCTGCGCGACCTCGCCGAGCACCCGCATCGTGCAGGGCCGTAGATCGAGATGGCCGTCACGGCCGGCGACAATGAGCTGGGCATGGCCAGGGTCCGGGGGCGTGTTCTGCAGGACGGTGTCCTGGGAAGCCGCCCAGTCCGCCTTGTGCAGTAGGGCGTCACTGTGGTGCGAGGTGGCTCGGACGTACCAGAACGGGTGCCCGGCGTGTTGCCCTCGCGCGCACAGGCTGTCCCGGAGCCACCTCAGGGGCATCTGGTTGACCACCTTCGCTGCGCCCGCGGGGACCCCGGTGGTCCGCTCGCATTCTGCGTGCCGCAGGAGGTGGAGGATGACTTCGGCGTCCACCGTGGGACCCATGGTCGGTGGGCACCGTATTGTAGGGGGAGGGAGGCGGCCATCCCTTCCTTGTCGGGCACCGTGCCCGAGATGGTCACCGCCCACGTGCGGGGGAGGTCGGCGGCGAGAGCGACGCTGGTGGCGTGTTTGCAGGGTCCGCCCCCGGACGCTTCGGAAGAGGTGTGGCCCCAGGCCTCCGGGATCCAGTAGTATCCGGTGGGGCTGAGCCACCCCGCGTTCAGCTCGGCGGGGTGCCACCGGACATCGGGGTGGCTGGGGGTCAGTTGGTCCGAGCTCAGCGCCCTGGTGTCGCCTGGGCTGATCGCCGGGTGGTCGTGCAGTTGGATCTCCGCTCCGGTGATGGTGCTTGCCCAGGACCGAAGTGCCGTCACATGCTCCTTGAGCCACGCCGGGCCCCCGCGCTGGTGCACCACCAGGTGCCCCGTGTCCTCCGCCTGGTCCTCCAACGCGTGCACCGCCATGTGTGGGTCGTGCGGCAACCCCGTAGCTACCAGCAGGGCGGTGCCACGGGGGAGCCCACGGGGTTCGGGCTTGGGCCGCCCCCACCTGCACGATTACCCACTCGGCCCAGAGCTGCGCTTGCCCCGTAGCTTGGGTGCATTGGTCGTCCGTGGTCACCAACCACAACGGCGTCGGCGAGTGGGGCTGGGGGCGCAGGGGCTCGGGCCATGCCACGTCCGCGTTAGGCTCTTGGTGCTCGCTTTCCGCGAGTACGTCGCGGAGGATGTACATGAGGGCTGCCGGCGGGTGGTACGCCGCCCCCCGCGTGGGGGGGGATAGGCCGTCCCGGCGGCGGTAGCCCCCGACGTGGAGGTGCAGGCCGTCCGGGGTCACCCGTGGGCCGGTGTGGGCGTCCTGCTTAGCCCTCGTGGGGTGGACGAGTCTCAGGCGGGGGTCCCGCGTGCCGGTGGTGTGGAAGAGGTGGACCAAGGCGTCGCGCCACCCGGGGTGGTTGGTGGGCCCCTGTTCACGGCGGCAATAGTGGAGGTGTTCATCGGCGCATTGGTTGAGGCATTCCCGCACCGCCGTCGGCCCGGGGTCGTCGTTGTCGGGGAAGGGGTGGCGTGGCCCGTGGTGCCCATGCCACGGCGTTGTGTGTGGCACCGTCAGGCGGCACGTGTCGCGGTGTCGCAGCTTGGCGGTGCGCAGCGTGACGATGTTGCCCGGCGGGGACTGTAGTTGGACATAGGCCGCCCTGGGGCACACGATGGGGTTGTACAGCCCCACTCCCAGGGCGGCCAGGGCCCGGGGTATGCGGTGGACCCAGTCGCCCCCCGCTAGAGTTGCGAACTCCGGGACGGGGTAGTGCACCTCGGGAAATGTTCCGTGCGCGCCAGCTATTTCCCAGAACATCTTGGTGACCTCGGCGCGCACGAAGGTTGAGCGGTGGTGGACGAGTGTACCCACGAGGGCCACCGCTGCCTGCTGGCACCGCGTTGGCACCCGTGTGAGCCCCAGGGTCCGGTCATCCTGCAGGCTGTCCCGCGAGGCGTCGAAGGCGTACCGCGCCCTGTCCTTCGCGACCTGGACCCTGATGTGGTCCTGGTGGCGTGCAGTGTCGGAGTCGTCGGCGATGAAAGGGGCGACGTACTGCGTCACCCCCCCGAGGATCGCCAGGATGACGTCCTGCACCACTTTCGGTGGCGCGAGGGTGTTAAGGCACCAGTGGTGCACCGCCGCCAGGCGTAGCCGGTGCTTGCGCTGCAGGGAGAATTCCCCGTCCGGCTGCAGCTGGAGTCCCAGGTAGGGGACGGAGTCCGCCGCTGGTACCCAGTGCCACGGGTTTTCCAGGTGGGGGCAGAGGTGCAGCTGCAGGCCCGGGACCCCCTCCGTGGTGGCCATGGCGCACTTGCGGGGGTTGAGCTCCATGCCCATCATCCCCAGGTTACGCGGCCACCACCTCCACGCCCTCGACGAAGTGCTGTAGCGTGTGGGCCACCACCAGCAGGTCGTCGATGTAGGCCTGGATGAGACCGTGCTCGGCCCCTCCCGGCGGGCGCAGGCGGTGCCCCTGCGCCCTGAGCAGGGGCTCCAGGAGGAGCGCGTACAGTAGGGGGCTCTTGGGGTTGCCCTGCCGGACGCCGCGCAGCATGTAGACGGGCTGCGCTAGCCCGTGTGCTGTGACGATGCGCAGCCTGGCGCACGTGTGGAGGAAGAGCAGGAGGTAGATGACCTCCGGCGGCACGGAGAGGTGGCCCAGGATGAGGTGGAGGGCCCCGTGCGGGGCGGTGTCGAAGGCCTTGCGGGCGTCGAAGGAGAAAACGTAGTTGGGCCTTCCCCGCTGGAGCTGCCGCTGTGCCATGAACAGTGGGGGGCCTGTGTCGGAGCCAGGGAGGGCCCCTTGCTGCCAGTCGCTGACCACTCCGTGCCGTGTGAGCACTTCCGTGATGCGCTGGGTGAGGGGGCCCGTGAGCAGCTTCATGTCCAGCTGGCCCAGGGCTATGGGCCTGTAGTCGTCCAGTCTGGCAGAGCCCGGTACCTTGGGGCTGAGCCAGATGTGCGCGTCCCTCCAGTGCATCGGCGGCGGGGCGCCGCGGAGGATGGCCCGGTAGGAGTGGACCAGGAGCCACTGGACGGGTGCTGGGAGGGCCTTGATGAAACGGGCCTCCAAGTGGTTGGGACCTCGGGCCTTGTAATGGGCCTTGTCCAGGGCGGACTTCAGGTCCTGCATGGAGTACTGCTGGACCTGTGTCCAGGCCCCTTCAGGGACCCGGGGGACGTGGCGGCCGAGGACTGCCTGGCAGCCTGGGAGGTCCACCGGGCGTTTGTCATACAGTTCTCGCCAGAAGGCGCGAACCGCGAACATCACGTCGTGGGCCTCCGTGAGGAGCGTTTGGGTGTTGGGGACCCGCACGTTCCAGAGGCCTGACAGGCCTGGGGCCTCTACCTCTACGGCTCCCTGCACGGCTTTCCATCGCTGAGCGATGTCGGGGGCATGGCGGCGCCAGAAGTCCTTGATGGCGCGCTTGCGGTCTGCCACCAGGAGTGCGCGGAGCTGGCGAATGTCCTCCTCGAGGGCGGCTGCTTGCCTCTCCAGCTCCTCCTGTAGCTGGCCCTGTGTGGTCGGGCGGAACCCGGACGACACACCCTGCAGCTCCTCCGTGAGCCAGAGCGCCGCCTCGGACCGGATGCCATGCCGGGCCGCGTGCGTCTGGTACGCTGCCGGCGCGCGCGCTGCCAGGGTGTCATAGCGGAGGACCGCTGCCTGGAGCCGCTTTCCGCTCTCCGGGAGGTCCCCCTCCGCCGGGTCCGTCCCCGCTGGGGACGGCTGCCGGCGTCCCACCACACGCGCCAGGGCGTCATGCGTCGCGTGGAGGTGTTCGAACACCTTGTCCACCGCGGCCGCAGGCATGGACCCGTAGTCGTGCTGCTCTGCAGGACCCAGCCAGGGCGCCAGGGATGGTTCATCCTGCGCGGCGGTGACCGCCGCCCACAGGCAGTGTTGGACGGGTGCGGCCTTGGCGTCGTACGGGAGGAGGCGGCCCTCCGTGTGGCTGTAGGGGGTGGGCATTGCCGCGCGCCCCGCTGCGCTTCGGAGACCCGGCAGGGCCAGGCGGACCGGGAGGTGGTCCGAGCCGACCACCTGGGGGTGTGCCATGCCACGAGCCCAGACGCTTTCCCGCAGGGACCACGGCAGGAGGGGCTCCTTGACCAGGAAGGTGTCCACCCTGTGCCGGGACGGGTGGAGTGTGGGGGTCATGTCCTCCTCGCCGCCTGCCGCGGCCCTTCGGAAACCGCAGGCCTCCCAGCCCGCTCGGAAGTGCTCCGTGGCCGGGTTGGTGGGGACATCCATGTAGATGTTGGTGTCGCCGGCGATGACCACCGGGTGCCTCCCACCGAGGCTGCTTGCCGTGGCATACATTTGTATGTCGGCCCAGAACGCCGCCCGTCCCGCCCACGGGGAGCAGCCTGCTTGCGGCCCGTGGATGTTGATGAGGGTGAGGCCCCCCCCGTCCGTGCGGATCTCCAGGGCCGCGGCCTTCCCGGGGACAATTTCCGTGAAACTGAGCACCTCGTGCTCTGCCACGTACTTGCTGCTGACCGCGGTGAGGAGGCCCCCCCCTCTCGAGGCGGAGGTGGCTCCCGTCTCCGCCAGCCGGCTGCTAAAGAAGGGGGTGTACCCCTTGTCCCGGAGCGCCGCGGCCACGTGCATCTCCTGCGCACGGGTGGCGATCCCTGTTTCCTGGAGCATGATGGCAAAGCCCCCCTCCTGGGGTAGCATGCCGGTGATGAGGTGCTCCTTGTCGGTACACGCCGCCGGCCCCCGGCGCCGCCGAAGTGTTTTCAGAGGGACCGGTCTGGCGGCACGAGGCCGTTCCGCAGGTTCCACGAGAGGAGCCACAGGGCGTCGTCCGCCATGTCCTCCTGGAGTCAGCTATCCCGCATCGGCATCGCCGCTGGGTTCGCCGGCGCAGCCAGGGCATCCGGGTGCGCGGCATCCGCTGAGCCCGTTCCCAGCGGGGCCCACAGGGGGGCCCGGGGGACCGGGGGAGCCAGGGGGGCCAGGGGGGCCAGCCCCGCGGGGATGGACATGGACCCTGGTAGGGCCGCACCGCCGGTCCCCGGGGCCGCTCCGGGTGCCTCCTCATCTCCGTCTGCGTGGTCGGCTGCCTGGGGCGGGGGGCGCCGGGTGTACGGGGCGTGCCATGGGGACCTCTGTGCTCTCCCCTGCAGGATGTTGGTGGCCGCCTCCTTGTCGTTCGCCGGGGCTGCAGCGTGCACCGCGTGCCACGCCAGGTGTTCCAGCATTGCCCCGCTTGTGTAGTACTTGTCTGCACACAGGGGGCATTTCGTCGGCTCCGTGGCCCCTCGCGCCGGGGGGAGCGGCACCGACTTCCGAATGGCGCCCTCCGCCGCTGGTTCGAAGGGCAGGTTGGCCAGTGGCACCGTGTGTGGCGCCAGTGTGCGGCCCGGGGCCGCCGCATCGAGGGCTCGTGTCGCGGGCGCGGGCCCGAGACCCCGGATGGCATCGCGCTGCGCGTCTGCTTGCAGCCACGTTTGCCAGTGCGTGGAGCTGATTTGGCGGTCGGGCTTGCCCCTCCATCGCAGGTCGTGGAAGGCCTGTAGCCAGTGGTACACTGCGGTCGGGACCGCCAGCTGGAGCTCTAGGTCGGCGGGCTGCGCCGCTGCCGGCCACACCCCCGGCCTCGCCGCCCAGGCGTTGTCCTTCAGCCTGACCTGGAGCAGGAGGGCGTGGTGTTCGCCCTCCCGTAGCGCCTTGACGATCATGCGGGTGCAGTCTGCCACGCGGGTCACGGCTTGGGGCCTCGGCAGGGGCTCGGGGTCGCAGACGATGATGTGCGCGTCCGCCGGGCTGAACATGCAGACCACCCACTGCGGGTTCTGCTGTCCCCGTTTGGCCACCGCCAGGGTAGCCGATGGGCGGGGTGCGTGATTGGCCCCGCGTGGAGGTCCGGGACGTCCGTCGCCCTGATGGCGTCTCCCTGCCACGCAGCCCGCATATGCTCCTCCTGGTCGGGGCTCCACACCAGTGCGGGGGGGTTGACCCACCCCGGTTCCTGCCTCTTGTACGGGGCACTGACGGTGTGTAGCAGGACTGCCAGCGGCCAGGGGTCCGCCGACATATAGTAGGCCTGGGTGGGCCCCTGTTGCAAGTCGACGTGGGGCAGGGGTGGGAATGCCCCTTGCCTGGCGGTGCTGTACCAGACAGTCCAGTGGCCTCCGGCCAGGACATGCGACCGGTACCCTCCGGCGTGGCCGTGTAGGATGGCCTGGTAGCCTGCCGTCTGCAGCACCGTTTCCCCTCCCTGCTTAGGCCCGGGTCCGGGTGGAGGTGTGCCACCGCCCGCATCCCAGACGCGGGTGCGCCCGCGGAGTGTGGCATGCCACGGCTCTGGTGCATCGCGCTGTGGCCCTTGTATGCTTCCCGCAATCTGCGCCGGGCCGTGGTGGTGGACGAAGCTCTCCCCGCCGTCCGCTAGCAACGCTGCCGCGACGACGTATAGCTGCTCCGCCGTGAGGGGTGCCGTCGGCGCGTGCGTTGCGGCCGGCTGGCGGGGCTGCGTGTCGCGGCAGGGGACGTGGGGCAGCAGTTGCGCCGGCCACGCCGCCACGGGACCCATGGTGACGGCCGCGACCGCGGACGCCAGCGCCGTGCGGTCCGTTGGTCTGTACTGCCGGAGCCCCGCGGTGTCTCGGGCGAGGTTCCTGCAGGCTGCCATCCAGGCCACCGCTCCGCAGTTTGTGACGTCCGGTTCGGCACCATCCGCGCCGTCGCGTCCCCTTTGTTGTACCGTGGTGGCGGTGTTTAGCAGGGGGCCCTGCTGTAGCGCCTCCGGGTCCTGCCCCGGCAGGAGGGCGGGCGGGACAGGCTGCGAGAAGTCCTGCGCGCCTCGGCGCTCCGGGTGCGTGTGGTACGGGTTTTGCCGGCGGTGTTCCGGGGCTGCCCGTGGTTGGAAGAGGAGTTGGTGCAGGTACCAGTGGCCTTCCGCGGTGGACGGGTTGCGGAGCGTTAGCCACTGTTCCACCACGCCTCCTGGGTGCGCGGCCTCGACGCGGCGCTGCAACCCCAGGCGGCCTAGGCGGTTGGACGTGCCCGCGGGCGGGATGTGGGTTTGCGGGTAGAGCACCCGCAGCGGCTCCAGCGCCAGGTCCAGCACTTCGTCGTTGAGCTGCTCCGTGAGAGCCGACGCCCTGTGCAGGGCGTGGAGGACCCCGGGTGTGGGGGCCGTGAGCTGTTCGAGCACCGGCCCCGGCGGGTACCGTGCAACCGGGTGCGTTAGCCACTCCCTGGTGTGGCTCAGTACGGCCTTCCACACGTTCCTCGTAAAGGCGTGTTGGGGGGCCAAAGAGGGGACCATCCGTAGGAGGCGGTGGCACGCCTGCGGCGATCGCATGGGCTGTGGGGCGGCCGCTGTGATCCACCTGCACGCCATGCCGGGCACGATCGCCCCCCATTCCACGGTTCCCATGCCCTCGGCGTCGAGCAGCGCCTGGCCCTGGACCAGGGGGAAATAGGGGCTCGAGCGCCCCTTTCCTTCCTTCCACCGTACCCAGGCGGCCCCCGCCTGCAGGCTGCGGAGCAGGGCCACGCCGGGGAGGAGCGGCTGCGAGAAAGCCCCCTTGAAGGCCTGGGTGGCGTGGGCCAGGGTGCCCATGGGCAAATACCACAACGGGAGGGTCCAGGGGCCCGGCAGCGGTTGCGCCACCCCTGCGTCCCATCGCCACTCGGAGTCTGGCGGGGTGGCTGGGACCGTGCCCGTCTGCAGGAAGTGGCGTGCCTTCTTGTCGGGGTGCCGTTGGAGGGTTGCCGCGAGGCTGAGCCCCTCTGCCGCGGCTGCCACTGGGAGGCCGCCCCGGGGCCTGCGCCAGGGGTAATCCTGGTCGGCCGGCCAGGTGTCGAGGTCCCGGGCGATGTCCTCTGCGGTCCCTGTGGGGGCGTCCTCCGGTGCCAGGTGCCACATGACGGCGAGCACCGCCCACGTGGAGAAGGGCCACGCCTGCGGGGGGGGTGTACACCTGGATGGTCCACTGTTGGCACGCCCGCCGCACGCGGGACGCGTGGAGCACCCCTCGGACCATGTCCGCCGCCAGGACCAGCACCATTCCCGAGGGTTCCACAATGATCCCCTCTGCGGGTCCGCCGTGGCGGCCCCGGGTGTGCAAGGCCATGCTGCCTGTCCCGCGTGGGTGACTCGGTCGACGGCCTCCTGGATGTTCACGCTGCCGCGCACGGTCTCATCCAGGATCCAGCCCTGCGCCACCCCGTAGCGTAGGGCGGCGCATGCGGCCGTGGGTGTTACCTCGGGCAGCGCTCTGTCATCGGGGCCGGGCTGGGGTGCTGTTTGGGGCACCAGCCTTCGCCGGTGCAGTGGCCCCGTTTCCAGGCGGGGCAGAGCGCGGGCACGCTGACCGCCGGCGGCGCAGGTTCCGCGGGCGTGCCTCCCGTGGGGGGCTCCGGTACTGCCTCCAGGTCGGAGTCTGTGCCCGCGTCCCCTTGCGGGGGGTCTCCTTCGCCGTCTCTGAGTATGAGCGCCCTGATGACCTTCTGTGCTTCGTCCAGCGTCGGAGATCGGGGGCGTGTTTTGCGTGGGGCCGCGGGTTCCGCGATTGTTGTGTGGCTGTGCCTAAGAGCAGGGGGTCGGGTGCGGATGTCCCGTGGCTGGTGCGTTGGTGCGTTGGTGCGTTGCTCGTTGTGGGGGTGGCGGATGGGCATCCCCGGGGGGGGCGCTTTCCACCATTTCGAGGGGCGTCTGGTGTTAGGCGCTGTCCCTCCCCCGGCCACCCGTCCTCTGGAGCGGGGAGCCAGGGTTCCGTGACCCACGTGTCCCGGGCGCGGTCGGTGCGGGCGTGGGGGCCCAGCACCGGCCCCACAGCGTGCGCCCTTGCGGGCCGGCGTTGCTCGCTGTGGGGGTGGCGGAAGAGCGTCCTTGAGGGGGGGCGCCTTCAACCATGGTGAGGGGCGTCTGAGGTCAGGCGCTGTCCCTCCCCCGACTGCCCGTCCATTGGGCGGGCTGTTGGGGTCCGCCACCCACGTGCTGTGGGCGCAGGTGTGTGGGCGTGGGGGCCCAACACCGTCCCCTTGGCTTGCATGCCCTGTGGGGACTGTGTGCCGCGGGGGTGGCGGGGAGCCGTCCCGAGGGGGGTTGGCCCGCAATCGTTGTGAGGGGCGTCTGGTGTCAGGCGCTGTCCCTCCCCCGGCCGCCCGTCCTCTGGAGCGGGCAGCCAGGATTCCGCGACCCGTGTGTCCCGGGTGCGGTCGGTGCAGGTGTGGGGACCCAGCACCGGCCCCACAGCGTGCGCCCTTGCTGGCCGGCGTTGCTCGCTGTGGGGGTGGCGGGAGGGCGTCCCCGGGGGGGGTGCCCTCCACCATTGTGGGGGGCGTCCGAGGCCAGGCGCCGTCCCTCCCCCCAACTGCCCTCCCGCTGGGCGGGCTGTTGGGGTCCGCCACCCACGTGCTGTGGGCGCGGGTGTGTGGGTGTGGGGGCCCAACACTGTCCCCTCGGCCTGCATGTCCTGCGGGGGCTGCATGCCGCGGGGGTGGTGGGGGGCCGTCCCCGGGGAGGGTGGCCCGCCACCGTTGTGAGGGGCGCCTGGTGTCAGGCGCTGTCCCTCCCCCGGCCGCCCATCCTCTGGAGCGGGCAGCCAGGGTTCCGCGACCCGTGTGTCCCGGGTGCGGTCGGTTCCGGGTGTGGGGACCCAGCACTGGCCCCACAGCGTGCGCCCATGCAGGCCGGCGTTGCTCGCTGTGGGGGTGGCTGAGGGGCGTCCCCGGGGGGGGTGCCTTCGGCCGTTGTGAGGGGCGTCTGAGGTCAGGCGCTGTCCCTCCCCCGAATGCCTGCCCATCTGGGCGGGCTGTTGGGGTCCGCCACCCATGTGCTGTGGGCGTGGGTGTGTGGGTTTTTGGGCCCAACACTGTCCCCTTGGCCTGCATGCCCTGTGGGGGCTGCGTGCCGCGGGGGTGGTGGGGGGCCGTCCCCGGGGAGGGTGGCCCGCCACCGTTGTGAGGGGCGCCTGGTGTCAGGCGCTGTCCCTCCCCTAGCCGCCCGTCCTCTGGAGCGGGCAGCCAGGGTTCCGCATCCCGTGTGTCCCGGGTGCGGTCCGTGCGGGCGTGGGGACCCAGCAGCGGCCCCACAGCGTGCGCCCTTGCGGGCCAGCGTTGCTCGCTGTGGGGCTGGGGGAAGGGCATCCCCGGGGGGGGTGCCTTCCACCATTGTGAGGGGCGTCTGAGGTCAGGCGCTGTCCCTCCCCCGACTGCCCGCCCACTGGGCGGGCTGTTGGGGTCCGCCACCCACGTGCTGTGGGTGCAGGTGTGTGGGTGTGGGGGCCCAACACTGTTCCCTTGGCCTGCATGCCCTGTGGGGGCTGCATGCTGCGGGGGTGGTGGGGGGCCGTCCCCGGGGGGGGTGGCCTGCCACCGTTGTGAGGGGCGCCTGGTGTCAGGCGCTGTCCCTCCCCCGGCCGCCCGTCCTCTGGAGCGGGCAGCCAGGGTTCCGCGTCCCGTGTGTCGCGGCTGCGGTCGGTGCGGGCGTGGCGACCCAGCACCAGCCCCACAGCGTGCGCCCTTGCGGGCTGGCGTTGCTCGCTGTGGGGGTGGCGGAAGGACCTCCCCGGGGGGGGTGCTTTCCACCATTGTGAGGGGCATCTGGGGTCAGGCGCTGTCCCTCCCCCGACTGCCCGTCCATTGGGCGGGCTGTTGGGGTCCGCCACCCACGTGCTGTGGGCGCGGGTGTGTGGGTGTGGGTGCCCAACACTGTCCCCTTGGCCTGCATGCCCTGTGGGGGCTGCATGCTGCTGGGGTGGTGGGGGGCCGTCCCTGGGAGGGGTGGCCTGCAACCGTTGTGAGGGGCGCCTGGTGTCAGGCGCTGTCCCTCCCCCGGCCGCCCGTCCTCTGGAGCGGGCAGCCAGGGTTATGCGTCCCGTGTGTCCCGGGTGCGGTCGGTGCGGGCGTGGGGACCCGGCATTGGCCCCACAGCGTGCGCCCTTGCGGGCTGGCGTTGCTCGCTGTGGGGGTGGCGGAAGGGCGTCCCCTGGGCAGGTGCCTTCCACCATTGTGAGGGGCGTCTGGGGTCAGGCGTTGTCCCTCCCCCGACTGCCCGTCCACTGGGCGGGCTGTTGGGGTCCGCCACCCACGTGCTGTGGGCGCGGGTGTCTGGGTGTGGGGGCCCAACACTGTACCCTTGGTCCTGCATGCCCTGTGGGGGCTGCGTGCCGCGGGGGTGATGGGGGGCCGTCCCCGGAGGGGGTGGCCTGCCACCGTTGTGAGGGGCGCCTGGTGTCAGGCGCTGTCCCTCCCCCGGCCGCCCGTCCTCTGGAGCGGGCAGCCTGGGTTCCGCGACCCGTGTGTCCTGGGTGCGGTGGATGCGGGCGTGGGGACCCAGCACCGGCCCCACAGCGTGCGCCCCCTTGCGGGCCGGCGTTGCTCGCTGTGGGGGTGGCGGAATGGCGTCCCGGGGGGGGGGTACCTTCCACCATTGTGAGGGGCGTCTGAGGTCAGGCGCTGTCCCTCCCCCGACTGCCCGCCCACTGGGCGGGCTGCCGGGGCTCGTTGGGTGTGTGCGGTGTGTGTCGTGTCTGTGCCGTGCGTGTCGTGGTGCGTGGTGCCGCTCTTCCCTTGTTCCTCTGGTGCTCCCCTCTCCGGTGTCTCGGTGCGGTGTTGTGCTCGCTGTGTGCCTGCCGTGCCCCCTTCCCTGTGCGCTCCCCTTGCTCGGCCGCTGGCTACCCCTTGTTCCTTTCGTGGCTTCGTTGCTCTTTACCCTTTCCTCTACCCTTCCCCCTGACATGCACTTTTTCCCTGCCTCCGCTTTGTTGCGTGTCTCGGTCTTTTTCCTTGCCGGCCCGCCATGCTCTCTCGTTGGGCCTTCTCCTTTGAACCTGTGTAGAGAGAGGATGTAAACGGGCGTGCGGCAGCGGGGGTTTTGTCGCGACATGGCACCCCAGCTGGCTGGTACGTCATGCGACATGCGTGTGCGACATGCGTGTGCGTAGGTTTATTTCCTACTTGCTCTCGTCCTGGCTCCACACACCTCTTTGGCCGTCACCTTTGTTCGTTGTCCGTTCCGTGCGCGCGGCGTGACATGCAGCATACTTGTTTCTTTCCCCACTATCTTAATGTGTCCTAGTCCTCTCGCCTTGCCTACGTGTGTATGGCCGAGACGTGAAAAAAGAAATGGCCTTCGGCCAGGGAGTGGTTGTCACGGGGGGCTAACGGTCCTGCCCTGCGGAGCAATGCGGGGCAACCGTGACAACTGCTCTTACAACACAACCACCCTTTTTGTCGCGCTGACTAGAACATACACACATGTAGCATAACGTCGTGTGCCGGATTCCGACAAACACACGTTGCCACGCTTCCTTGTGCATGCACCCACGTTCCCTTCCCCTCACAGGTCCCAAGGAGAAGTGTATCGTCGTGTTTGCGTCGTTTGGGCGTTAAAGTAGGGTTGTCTTAGACGCTTAGACCTGTTTTGCGTCGTGCCGTCGTCTCTCATTCGCGAAAATTTCCAAAAATTGATTATCAATCGCGACAGAAATACAAAACTGAGCTGAAAAACCAGAAGCAGACTGAGATATTATACTGAGATATCATACACTGTCCTAACCCCAAGACCTGAAATCCTGAATTGAGGTCCCTCTACTTTCCTTCGGGTATCCTACTCACTATCCTGAGTGGGGGGGTCACTGCCACCTAAAAAACCCAGCTGACTATTGGAAAAAAATTCTGAGAAAGCACTAAAAGGTTTCAAACAGAAAATCTACCTCAGCAAAATTTCTGTCCTAAACTCCTGGCCTAAAACTCAGGGGGGCAGTTTTCCAAACTGACGTTCAAAACAGTTCTACTTGATTCTACTTATTGCCCATGCCATCTGTCTGGTCCAAAAACATTTTTCTGCACCAAAAAAAACTGCTCAGAAGTGTGAAAAAAAATGGACACACAGGCACAAAAGCAGCAACAACAGGGCACGAAAAAAGACAGTGAATACACACTGTGCTGCCCCACACAGGCCCCAACACCCCAGCCAAGAGTGGCGGGGCGCAGCCGAAACCCGAGCCCAAGCACACACACCTACACCGCACACCCCAGCCAGGAGTGGCAGGGTACAAGCGAAGCGCGAACGCAAACACACACACACCCAATCACCCCAGCCAGGAGTGGTGGGGCGCAGCCGAAACCCGAGCCGAACCACAACCCAGACCCAAACACAAGCGCCACACAACAGTAGGAAACCCGGTGTCCATAGCCCGGGCACTGAGGCAGCCCGTGCCATGCAGGTGACCCGGCCAAACGAGATCCGGAGACCGGGGGTAAGGCTGCATCCTAAGGCCTGCGCTGCTTTGGGACTCGATGCGGAGCGTGCGACACCCAAGCGCCTCGGAACCCTAGTACCAAGAACTTGCATGCATGCCTTTGGAACGGGATACGCCAGGAAGTCCGGTGAACCTCTAGGGTTCCGCCCATAGGGGGCGACGTGCGCAAGCAGGGGTGCACACCCTCCCGGCGAGACAAGCACGTCACGTCGGCGGCGATCAGCTCTCCCGGTGTTGCCCGGGGCCGCTTTGTTGGGGGCCACCAGTCAGGTCTAGCGGGATGTAAGCCGCCTCCCCTCTTCATGCGCGGAGCCTCCTCCTGTTCGTCACAGGGGCGACGCCAGGGGGAACCAAGGGGCGCCTCACCACGACCGAGTGCACCTACCTACCTACCTCCTTGAATTTCCTTCTGCTGCGCGAGTCTCGGAATATGTGTGCGACCTGGAGTATCTATTCTCACGAATGAACGTGGGTTTCTATGGACCCACGGAACCCCACCTGTGTCTCGTGAGTAAAATCCCTACACGTACGTGGGACGATTGCCGCTCCACCTCAGAGAGGAAGAGTTGGACCCATACGTACAATGACCTTGTGGACGTGCTCATCGAACTGGCCCTTGAGAGGGAGAAGGACTCCCATATGGAAAAAATTCCTCAAGAGACACCTGGGTAGAGGTGCCACCCCCAGGGTGGAAAGAATAAATTGGAACAAAGAAAAAGACGCACCAGAAGAAAAAACTAACACAGAAATCGTTTTTACTGACCTCAAATTCCCCCCATGAATTTTCGCGCCGCTGTTTGGCGAGGTCAGCAGAGAAATCCATACAACCAGACCACGGCGAGAACAGAGAGGAGAACCAGACAAAACAGTACAACCCATGCGTGCCCCAAAACAGCTAGCAAAGTGCATGTCGTAGGACTAGTCCAATGGAGCGTGGACACGAAGAGCAACGACGAAGAAGACACAAAGTATGTTCCAACGCGGCGAGGTATGGGGCCGCCAAGAGAAGCCCGCGCCCCAAGCAACCACAACGCCAAAGCAGCACAAGGACAGCGCGGAGAAGGACAAAGTGACGACCTCATGACTATGCTATGGGTGCGGCAAGGATAAACATGGTAAACAAATGCCAAAACAAGCACAAGTAAAAGCGCTTGCTCCTGGGCGCCGCCAAAACCAAAGAGTGGAGTCACCGAATATAAAGACGAACTCAAGACTAGGCTACGGGTGCGGCAAGGATAAACAAGGTAAACAAAGCCAAGCAATCACAAGTAAAAGCGCTTGCTCTTGGCCGCCGCCAAAACCAATCAGTGGAGTCACCAAATATAAAGCATAGCACACTAGCAACCGAAGAAGCCCCTCATCCCCTTGTCTATTTATGTCACATGGTGCCTACCTGGAACACGGCGCAAAAGGACACGACCAACACCACGGAGCGGAGCAAACACTGGACATGACCAAGAACCAACAAAACAACACACCGCTAAATAACACACGGCAACAACACAACACCAAAGAAGCACGAGACCAACGCAGAAGAAGACAAAGGGACGAAGTCAAGGCTACGCTACGGGAACGACAAGGAAGCACAAGGCAAACAAACACCAAACAACAACACATAGAAGCGCTTACTCTTGGGTGCCGCCAAAAATCAAGGAGTGAAGACACCAAGTGTAAAGGATGAAACGTTGGCTACCGGTGCAACCTCTCATTTCCATGTCCATGGTTCATTTGCCAAGTGGTATGCCACGCCCGGCGGAGCACACCGATGTGAAGGGCACCACGGGAAGGAGCAAACGCCGAACATGACGGAGAAGCAACAGCATACCAAGCCGTCAAACAACACACGGCAACAAGACATGACATAACGCGGTATGCACGAACACACACAAACGACCCACGCAACCGTACAAAACCACACAACAACGCAGCAAAACCGCGTACCGAGACACAACACATACCCCAACGCGACACAACACCGCTCCCAACAACACAACGCGGCACAACACAACACCGCAACGAGCACGCCACCACAAAACCACGGGAGAACCACACCAAACTACGAAACGGCACAACCCAACGGAGCTACATGGCACAACAATAGGGCACAACCAACAAAACAAAAGCACAACACCTAACGCCACACAATGAAACAACACAGCACACGCTGCGACACGACGCAACACCGCAACCACGCGACGCCACAAAACCCAATGCCGGCCAACGCGGCACAACATAACAACAAAACTACGCGGCGCCACGCCACAAACCACAAACAACGCCACCACAAAACCACGGGAGCACCACACCAAACCACACAACACGACATAACCCAACGGAGCTACATGGCACAACAATGGGGCACAACCAACAAAACAAAAACAACAACACCACGCAGCGCCGAGACATAACACACAACAACAAACCTGACAACAAGAAACACTAATCCACAACCAACGACTAAGCAACGGTGCGCAACGCAACATGCTATACAACGCGACAAACTGACAAGTAACGACGCACAACACCGTAAAACAATGCCCGACGCTATAGACCAACGTCCAACCCAACGCACCAAAACACAACACGACAACACAACGCTACACGACACCACACAACACAGCGCAATGCTGCACAACACAACCAACAACACAACACAACATAACACGCGGCATGGCACAGCCGGCGCCCGACACCACAAGACACCACCTAACGCCACACAACGAAACACCACAGCACACGCTGCGACACGACGCAACGCCACAACCACGCGTCGCCACACAACCCAACGCCAGCCAACGTGGCGCACCATGGCAACATGACTATGCGAGGTCACGCCACAAACCACAAACAAGGCGCCGCAACCCAACACGACCTGACCCTACCCTCTATGTGCAGGAGCTCCTCTACATGGCTGCTGCTGACCGACGATAAGGAACGCCATTTGTGCCGTGCAATACAGCGGGCAAACAGAATCCAGGAGGCGCCGACACCAAGGGCAAGAGGTATGCCATCTACAAATCCCGTATGGTGCACACACGCATGAGGCAACACGCAGCGGTAGAGTATGAGGTGCACATACGGGCGATGCCTCCACGCCCACATACGTGGCGCGCGAGAAAGACCACACACGCAATACAAACACAGGACACGATGGAGCAGGAGCACCAGGACGACAACGCCCGGCGGGAACCCGCAACGCCGAGCACGCCATCTACAACAACCCAAGGGGCGACACAATGCCCGACCGGCCCTGACGGTCTCGGCGGCCCCAGAAGCCAGAAGCAAGCACCAGGCACACCAACGCCAGGTTTCACCCATGCGGTACACGACGAACACCGGGGGCCAACGACCCAGGACCACGCGAACTATGACCCCGGCACTGCCGGCACAACCGAGCCCCTGAGGGAGGAGACGATACAGGGGGGAGCGACAGGACGCCAACTGGAACCGGAACGAGACCAAACCCCATCACAACGTACCGACTACAGCGCCCCAAGCCAAACTGCAAGTACCGTAACACGCCAGCGTACCCCGAGCTAGGACCGCACGGAGTATAGCCAAAACACACACTACAGCCACATAACGCGCGGCGGCGCCTACGACCCGGAGCAGGACCCGAACCCGTCACAGCACACGGACTACAGCAACCGAACCATGAACCAATCGACAAACGCCACGCCGTGCAGGCGTACACCGAGCCTCAACCGCACGGAGTACAGCGCCCAAGACACGGACCACTGCGGCACGCCTCACCGCGAGGCACCGCACCACGACAACCGGGAGAACTCCCCGGGACCGGAACCACAAACGGAGACAATGGTCGCGGAGGTAACACAGTCAAGCGCACCGGAGGACCACGCACACGAAGCACCACTGTCCGTGTCCAGTGGCACATCCGAAACCGCGATGGAAACCCACTCCCAACTGTCCGCCCCTCCTGAGGCCCACGACCCACCCCTGGAGTCACTGCCCAGTGGCCTGGACGTCTCCGCCAATCACGACCCCATGGTCCTGGACAACGACCGACTGCAGGACAGCATCCAACGCGTGCTGCAGGTGTCGGCCGACGCGCACCAATGACCCACATGGAGCTTATACCGGGCAGTCAACGAAACAGATCAATGGATAACGGACACAGGAAGCAACTGAGACCCAGGGGCTTACATCCAGGAGCTGCGGAGGGACATGCAAAACGCCCAGCAACAATCACCAGAAGGAGTGGTGGTGCAAGGACGGGAGACCAAAACTGGAGCGTGGACGGACCTCACGGGAGCCCCACACGCGAAAGAAGCCCTGGCCTTCATCCAGGAATTCGACGCCCCACCGCCAGCAACCCTCGAGGAAACAGCGGCGGCTCTCGTCCTCACCCTACACAGTTGGACGCGGGGCCACACCATCGTCCTGCATGACAAGACAGGGCCCCCCTACGCGCGCACCGCAACCTGTCGACCGACCACTGCGTCCACGGGGGAAGCCCACCTGGAATGTAAGCCCGGGCGAGAAGATGACAAGTACACCCTAGTACACGCCACCCGGCACGGACACAGGGAAACCGAGAAGAAGGAGCCTACGCCCGAGCCCGCCGCGACCCCCCCACCGAGACCAGCCCGCCGACACTGGACCCTGTACCAACAGCTGGCCGGTGCCCGCACCCTAGCGGAGCACAGTATCCAGCCGTACACGGAGGCTGCGTACGTGGAACGCATGCTGCAAGACTCGACCAAATACAAAACGGAGGTCCTGGAGGGACACACGGGCCCACCGGGTGCCACGTCCCGCACAATATGGGACGACGTAGTACCGGACGGAGACATCGGAACACTGGCTACAACCGTTCGCATCACGTTTGAAGACTGCTCCAGACCAGACCACCCGTTTGGAGACAACAGCAACCCTGCCATCACAAACGCCATCCTGGCCTACCACAGTTGGTCCACTCAACAAAGCATCCACCTCCACACCCCGCACGACGACCCACGCGAGTGGCCCCCTATTGGGCCACCGGCGCTGGAGTTCTACCTGCACGAAGACGCAGCCACCGGAGCACACAACATCACCAGCCTTCGGCCTACAATGCCACAACCGATACCCGAGCCGCACATACCCCCCAGTCCTACGAAACCCCAAACGCCCACGCAACACGAACACGGCCCCCCCAACAAGGGCACAGCCCAGCAGCCCACAAAAGGGCCGAACCCCCCAACACCACTACAACTGTCCAACAACTCGACAAGCTTCTCACCTTATGTCACGTCCCAGACAACTACCTACTGTCCCGAGGGGAGAACCACACGAGGAGCACGGCAACGGCATGGCGACTACCGACAGGCACCATCGATTGGAAGAAAATCCTCCCAAGGATAGCAACGATGGTATCCATGCGCCTCCTTACTCCACACCAAGTACAACTAACGCAGGCCACGCACCTCTTTCTCACCAGCCAGGGCACGGCAGCCATGGAAGGCACAGCCCTCCACGACGACGACCAGACACCCCAGGCAAGACCCACAAAAGCGATCTGGATAAACGCGACAACGGGTACCGACATTACCATCGACGCCGACCCGGAGTGGATAGCTATCCACTACACCCTAGACTGCGCCGAGGACGACCGCACACTGACAGAATGGCAGACACGATGGGCCGCTGAAGCAAACCGCCTCGACGAAGTCGCCCTTGACGACACCCTCACGCTGCAGACAATGGAACCCGCGGGACGTACCGCCCGGACACACCGGGACCCCACCAGGCACACCCTCTGGCACTACCCCACTACCATACATCCAGAGGCGGTAACCCAGATCAAAGAGGCGCTCTCCCTGATCCTCCCGGACACCCACAACGCCCACCAGCCGGGGATGTTCACAATGTACTGGAACTTCCCAAAAGACACCTGCATGGTGCCCCAGGTCGCTGAACTTCCACTGCCCCCTACCGTCACGGCGCTCGCCAAGGCGGCCCAAGCTATGGCACACAGGGAGGGTGCCCCGCAGGACTGGACACCAAACGTCCTTGTCGAGCAACGCGCCCACCACAACGCCAACAAAGCGCAGCAGGCTGGACGCCAAATACACCCGCCGTTGCATGACAAAGACTGTAACCTCCAGCCCCACAGCCCGTGGATGGTGCACTTCATACTGGAAGACCATGGAGACAAACGGAAGGGCAGGGAAATACAAGTTACGCACGCCCTGGCACACACACACCTCAACTACACCGTCTCCACCTCAAATGCGCTAGTCACCTACGGCGAGGCGCGGAAGTCCACGTACAGACTGCAGGCCGACACCGAGGGCACGGCATACACGGTGTACACTTGGGCACGATACGGGGACCTACCAGCCCCCATCTGGCACCCGGACCCGTCCTGGCACCAACCCCTCCACGGGAGGCGAGTACCACGCCAGAGCATCAAACCCGCGAGGAACACCACCATCGGCACCCACAACAACCCACCCCCCCTACACATCATAAACTCTGCCCTCGCAAACGCCACAATGCCTCTCATAGACACGGGGTGCCCTGCCTGAGATGACACCACCCACCGCCGAACGTGGGGCACCATCAGAAGGACCCTACACCACGACATTGACCGCGACCAAGCCACCTGGATGAACCAGGGCTCTGTCACCATCAGGGTAGGGGGGTGGTTGAACACCCTAAACCCCAAAAAACCACGCAGGGTGGCGGGGCCCTACATACTATATCCCGTACCCTACGGCATGGATGGCTGCTGCCCAGGACTGCGGCCCGGGGACCCCCCCTGCGGCCACCCCTGCCCCCACTCCCTGTTCCAACCATTGCCCCCACAGCCCGCCCCGCTCCCAGGCATATATCTAAACACGGTAACAGGCGCCAAAGGAGTATACCTCACGATGCGCGACACAACGGGCCAAGCCATCCCTCTCGATCAGGTACACCACATGGCCCTGGGGCCACGACTACCCAACACCGACAAACCGCGGCACCCGTTGGCGAGACACGGCACACGCGACCCCAGGCCGTGGACCCAAACGCCTCAGGCCCCGACAGGGCGCTGCTACACCTCACCATGAAACACACGGCCCAACTCCCGTCATCCTGGTGGGGGAAAAGTACTTCATCGTGGAGGGCCTGACGGACGATGTCATCACCTTGGCGGCCAACACCCCGGCGGCCACCACGGACGCGTGGGACGTTGCCGTGGGCCAACCCGGCGCGCGTAAGGACAGAGTACAGGGCACAGAAGACACCCTGACGCCGGACCTTATGAACCATCTGGTGACCCTGACCAGTCCACCGGAACAGCCTGTCCGGAAAACCGAAGGTCGGAAAGTCACTGATTGGACGGCTCTTATTTACAGGCCCCCGGATATCCCCACGGCGACACTAACGTGCCACCAACACACATGGTGGGTGGAACAGTGGAACGCCATCGGCACAACGGACAGGGTCCACAAATTCACACCAGAAGAGAAACCGGCGACCCCACTGGCACTGGGGGACCGCTTCAACCACCACCCACCACACCAACCACCCCAGGGCGCACTGGTTGGCCCTCCAAAAGGTGATGCACTGGACAGTGGATGCCCCAGCCACGGTCACCACGCTGCCCGAGACGTGGCTTACCCTCACGCGCAACCTGGCGGCCTTTGTGCGAAGGCACGGGACAGCACAGGCGCAGCGCTGGATGTCCTGGCCCACGGACACGGAGCGAACTCTCACACTCCGCACCACCAGCCTGCAGGAACACGCAAATCAGCTTCGGGGTATGCACAGGCCGCAGGAGGGACAGGGACCGGCGTACAGCATATTCCCCCACGACGCACGGAGACCGGCCCCCAAACCGGCGCCAGAACAGCCCCAACCCAAACCGAGGCCCCGCCCAGGGGGGACCGACGCCTCGGCCCGCCGGGCAAAACGGCCCAAAACGGAGCCCAAAGTGGCCCCAGCGCCGCCGTCACCCGATCCTCAACCGAAACCGAAGGCCCCGGCGTGCCCACTTTTCACGCCGGCGGAACGTGGCGCCATGCACCCCGAATGGCCAGACGGCGCAGAAGTACAGGGAGTGTACAGAGCCATGCTTAGAGGACAACCGAAACAATTTGTATGGTCCGGGGCAAGATACAGGACAGACTGGCCACACCAGGCCAACATGGCAACCTACAGTTGAAAATCAAGTCGCAAGCACTCCCGGAATGGGGCGAAAAAGTGGAGACCTCAAACCTCGAACTCAGGGACGACAGACAATTCCCGGAGTGCCCGGTGCAGCTCTGCACACCCGCCAACCAGGTACCACCAGGCACCATCTGGACAGGTGACGTGCCGCAGACATGGCTGGAGGATCTGGATATACCGGAGGAACAAAGGGTGGCCACGGTGATCAACCTGTAGTCATCTCTCGATTTTTTGAATCAAGAAATTCCTACGCAGAAAAAGGCGGCGCGCAGGAGCGGCTCCTAGCGAAGCGCCGGAAAATACAGAAATAATGAGATTATAAACGTATGTCTCACGTAGACGGGAAAATGACGAGACACACATAAATAAATAAACATACAGGTTCCACCCACACTGACAGAAGGAATCAAAAATCCAAGAATTCTAAAATCAACGAAAAGACTTCAATGAATCAGGTATAAACCTCAGGTGTGCTCGTCTCGTATGCAGCATGCACATTGCTCGTCTCGTGTCTCCGTGAACGAGTCTTGTAGTAGCCTAACAAACGATAGAGGGCTAGATTAGAAAGATTGCAGATGATTAGAGGTAAGATCAGGGCAAAAACAATGGCCTTCCGCCAGCGAGTGGTTGTCATGGGGGGCTAACGGTCCTGTCCTGCCATGCAATGCGGGGCAACCATGACAACTGCTCGTACACATCAACCTGCCTTTTTTGTAGCACTGATTAGAACATACACACGCGTGCATAAACGCTTGCTTTGCTTGTGTCTCGTTTCTGCTCTCCCTTGCTTTGCTCTCCAGCGGTAGGTAAGGTGAGTAAGCCCAGGAGGGGCCACCCTCTGGTGGAGTTCGTGATCATGGTATGGATTGTGGGAAAGTGAAAGATTGACAGTACCCTCGTGCATGCTCGTGCATTCACACACGCATTAAAGGGTAGGCCACACGAAATGCGCACGGTAAACCTTGTTTAGGTTACCCAGGGGCTCCTCGGTACGTTCTTCAAGAGAACCTGAGGAGTCTCTTAACGCTTGCTTGCTTGACAGGGCTGTTTGAGGACAGCGTATTATAGGTCACACTGAGAAGCGTATAATACGTAGAGTGTGGCTTGGTTCCTCAGCCGCAAACACCCCTTCATTGGCCTTTGCTTTACAGGTGGGCAGGTAGGGTGATTGGTGCAGTCCCTTGAGACGTGCTAAAACATACGGCGCTGATCACACAAACAATTAACTGCGCCTCAGCCAGGAGTGGCGAGGGCAGTTTGACTCCATCGACATCCACGCTGTGCACGCCACCTGTGCGCCTCTCCCCTCCAAGCCCTAGCAGGGAAACGTGTTGTGACGTCCCTGTTAGGCCGCAGTTGCTTAGCAGCGCTGTGTTCTCTTGTATTCTTCACAGGAGGGTCATTAGGACCCACGACTTTATCTTCAACACCACCCAGTAGAGCGTGAGTGTAGGAGTGGTAATCCTGAGTGCAGGCTTGAGCCAGTTGCAGTAGCGCTCACCCACCAGGATGGTGCCACTGTAGGTAGGGCATGTAGAGTAGTGGTGTCTCCTGTCCCGCGTGCTTTTTCACGTGGGCAGGGGAGTGCATTAGCTTTTGGCCTTTAGCAAAAATGGGCGTTTTGTATGCCCTTAGCACACTTGGCTCCCCCCTCCCCTCTAGTTGGTAGGGCTTTTGCCGTCTTCCCCAAAGGATAGACGCCAGCACAGAAATTGGGCGCCATAGGAGTGGTCCTAGTAACTGACTAGGACCTTCGGTCCGACATCAGCGAAGCCCGTTGATTCGGGAGCCACGCCCGGGAGAGAAGTGAGACACACACAGACATACGTAGCACACTTAAGGGGTAAGGTTCAGTCCCTAGCTTTAGTCTTGGAGGCAAGCGTCTCAGCGAGCCTCAGCAACTCACCAAGGTTGTTCTGGGACACGTAGTCAACCAGAACTGAATTTAGGCGTCCCTCAGGTAGAACAAACGCAGAGAAGGGCTCCCAGGTGGCCTCTTGGACTCCAAACCCTTCCCAGAAGGTGAGGACGCGCCAACCTTGGCGGTAGCGGTGGCGTACGACAGACTTCACCAGGTAGAAGCCCTCCTTAGCCATCTCCTCGGCGTTCATGTCGGGGAGTTCCCCTTCAACTTGCATAGGGCTGGCAGCCCCTTGTAAGTCTAGGGCGGCGATCTCCTCGTCGTTAAGCTCCCACTCTTCCCCAAAGAGGTCTTCAGGGTCATAGTAGCGCTTCAGATGTTGAGCAGCGCACACCAGGGTCCGCCCTAGACGGGGGGAACACCCCACTATGATACGGTGTCCATCCACAGTTAGAATCTTGTAGGGCCCGAAGTATGGGTCGTCGCTTGTAGAGCGTGGCCAGGCGGGTAGTCGGCTGTGATGCACCAGCACCCAGTCCCCCTCCTGGTAGGTGGCCGGTACTCGGTGCTTGTTCTTCTTGTTCCACTGACGCTCCCTCACTCTCTGGAGCATAGGCTTGGCCTTGTCGACCTTCGCTTGTTGCTCTTGGACCCATCCACCCACAGAGGAATGGGTGTCCTCTGGATAGGGGGCATGTAGGAACCACGCCGGGCACCCTAGGAATAGCTCATGGGGCGAGTAGCCAGTAGCTGAACTCTCTTGGGAGTTCATCATCAAGGATATGACGGGGAGTAGTCTCACCCAGTCTCTGGTGCGTTCAGTTCTGCACCATATCCTTACATTCTTTTTGAGGACACGGATCTGTCGCTCACATAGGGGGTTGCTCGTGTGCGAGTAGGGGATCGCCGTAGACACCTGGACATTGAGGGATCTCAGGACCCTCTTGTACCAGCTGGTATCTGAGCGTACTCGTACGTCCTCATCGGAGTTGATCTCCTTGGGCGCCCCATAGACACAAAACCACTCCTCCAGGAGTATCTTGATAGTGTCTTCCCCGATAATGTGCTTGGTACATCAGAACACCCTGGTAAAGCCGGTCGACCCAAAGGTTACCACGAGGGCGAAGTCATAGCCCCCAAACTTCGGCATCTCTGTGTAGTCCACGTATAGAACACTGTTAGCACAGTGAGGGATGAGCAGGGTCTAGTAGAGACCTCTGTCCCTGATTTCCCCTGGTTTGCAGGACCTGCACCGGCACTTGTCCACAATAGGCTGTAGGCTTTTCCGCAGTTGGTCGTCAGTCCACGTAGTGTGGAACCACTTCTTGAATAGCCTCAGGGTACGGTCAGCACCCACATGACCGCTGGACTCATGGGTCCACTTCAGCAGCGCTGGGACTCTGTTACTCGGTACCAGGATGCGGTCCTCGTGCCAGAGGTAGCTCTTGTCCCTCTTCCACTGATCTTGGTTGACCAGCAGGGGTTCAAGGCGTTTCTCCAGCCGCTTGTAGATATCCCCAAACTCCTTCAGGTACTCCGATTGGTGGAGTCCACCCAGGGGGGCGTATCATAGTCATGTTGATGTCCAAGTGGACGTCCATACGGCTGAACGCCTCCTTAGCCAGCGCTTCAGATCAGGCACCCATCAGAGCGTCGAAGTTGTTGTGGCTGATGTAGTCTGCACACTCGTTCTTCACTCCCTGGATATGGTGTACCGTCAGCCGTAGTTGACTGAGGTAGGTCCACCAGCGCCGTAGCTTGGCCTTCTCAGGTGGGGGGCCCTTCTGGAAAGTGCGGACCGGCTCTTGGTCGCACAGCCAGACCACAGGGTTACTCCCCAACAGTCGTGATTGTGAGGATAGCACTAGCATACCAGCGAGCAATTCCTGCTCATAGGTGGAGTAGTTCCCCCTGGCCTGGTTCCACTTCCAGTTCCAGTGGCCCAGAGGTACTAGGACCCACTTGTTGTCAGGGTAGCTGTGCTTGAGGGTTCCATCTTGGTTGAGACCTTCCGTCCCCCATTGGGAAATGGCCGAGTTGAACTCCTCCTTCTCTATTGCTTGCCATTGGAGCAACGTTCCACCACCGCCCACATTGCTGGCGTCGGTCACCAGGATAATCTCCCCCTGTGCCCTAGGCACGCCCCAGCACTTAGCGGTGGCCACCTTGTCTTTGAGCTCGTCAAACGCTTGTTGCTCTTGTGGGCCCCAGCGCCAAGCAGTACTCTTCTTGATCAAGTCCGTCAGAATGGCGCTGGTGTAGGCGAAGTTTTTGATATGGCGGCGATAGAAGTTGCACGCCCCAATGAAACTGCGTACATCATGAAGTCCTTTCTTGGGGTCTTCGTGTCGTACCTTAGCATCCATCAGGGGTTTGGCCTTAGAGGCCGCTGCGGTCCACGACCCATAGCCAACGTCAAACCCCAGGTACTGCATGGTCTCCTGCATGAACTCACGCTTCTCCAGCTTGAGTCGTGTGTGGTTCTCCCGGCAGACCGCAAAGAACTCACCCAAGAGGATTAGGTGGTCCTCCTGGGTATTGGTCCCGAGGCATACATCGTTGATGTGTGCTTCCATGTGGGCCCCACGGCATATAGGTTCCTGCACCTTAGGTCTCCTTTGTAGGATGGACAAGATCTTGTGCATCAGCTCTTGGAATAGAGCGGGTGCGTTGGCCACGCCAAATGGCATGACCTTCCACTTGAACACCCTCCCCTGAGGGGTGATGAAGGCTAGTAGCTCCTGAGCGTTGGGCGTCAGGTCCACTTGCCAGAATCCGCTCCTCTTGTCCATCTTGGTCTTGTAGTGACAGGAGGCTATCTTCTCAAGGGTAGACTCCATCTTAGGAATGGACCCTGAGTGGTTCAACGTTTTCTTGTTCAGCTCTCGGTAGTCCACTACCAGCCGTTTGGCTGTAGACCCAGGTTTAGCCACCAGGAAACAGGGGCTGCAGTGTTGGGGGTAGTCCCCGTCCTTGTACTCCAGGAGTAGGCCAGCGTAGATACATTCTTGTATCTGTCGCTCAATCTTGTTGGCCTGCTCTTTAGGAGCTGGATAGGGTCTCCTCCGGATCTTGTGACCCACGAACCCGGGTTTCCGCTTGAGGTCCATCTGTACCAGCTTGTCACATGAGGCTGGAGGGGGTAGTTCTCCGAACACCTCCAGATAGGTTCTTATAAGCTTCTGCACCGGCGAATCCAATAGCTTGATCTTGTCCTCCATGTCCTCGTCAGAGTGTAAGTTGCTTGCCCCCTGAGTAATAGACGTCCGGAGGTGATCCTCCACCGACTCTTCGCCCTTGGTAGTGTCCTTCAACCCTTGGTAGGCATATAGTAGGTCTTGTTCAACCATCTTCGATGGACGATGGCAACATAGGCACGCTTGAGGGGGTTCACATACACATTCCTCCGAGAGGTCTCTTTCCTCTGAGGTCCTCACATGGGCGCCCCACACGCTCTTCATGAGCTTAAGATCTACCTCTCTTTGCCAGGTGGTGATCTTCTGTTCGAGGTCCTCCTTCAATTGGGATAGATCTGCCATACGTCCTTGCTTCAGTGGCCATGAGCTGCGGGTAGGCTTAGCGTAGCATAGCTTTTTTGCCACCAACTTCCTCTTGGACTCCACATACTCCCTTAGCCTGGATTGAGGGTCCAGCTTTTCGTCCATGGGGTCTTCCACCCTCATGGAGAGTAGGGGTTTCAATGCGGCGATGTACTCGGTGTTCTCCACTTCCTCCACACAGGTCTGCACGAAAAAGGCGTCGTGCTCAGTTTCGTCATCCGAGTGGATAGAGCTAGGTAGCTCGGATAGTCCAGACTCACAGACTCCATCAGGAACAGGTACATGGCAGGGACAGTTGGGGGGTTGGGTGTTAGTCACGACGTACTCATCTCCTCCGGGTTTAGTCTCAATAGCATCTTGAGGTCGTAGTCGATCCTTCAAGTCACCCAAGGCGAGTCCATGGCTTTCGAGTTTTATAGCCTGGACCAGAGTCGGGTCCAGATCCTCCCAGGGGATGGAGGTAAGACCCCCGTCCACCACGCTGAGCATACTCCCCCATCCGGGTTTCCCAATAGGCGTCTTACGCCCCAGAGGCACGTAGATGGCCTCATCAGGTAACCGAACAGAGCTGATAGTCAGCTTGTCCAGGAGGTTTCGCCAGTACTCGTTGCCCCCATGCGCTCCCCAATCGGGGGAACACAGGACCATACGGGAACGTTCCAAGACCACCTTGGTCAGGACCTTCCTCAGTTCACTGAACCTGGGGTTCCCGTAGGCCATCCCGAAAGAGGGCCAGTAAAATTTGTAGCTGCAGTTCTTCCCCTTGCTGCAGTAAAGGTCCAGTACATGCTGCTTGTCGCTGGCGAGCAACTCCACACTCAGGTCTTCTCTAGAGTAACCCAACTCCTTCAGACCTTGGTCTAGGACTTCCCCAAATAGTTGATAGTCCTCAGTTTTGGAGGCCGCCATCATGTTCGAGGGCTCCTCCTTCGATACCCTCAGGTAGCTCGAGGTATGTTCCGACTGCTCCAGTGGCACAGACTCTCTGCCACTGCCGTGGTCCACGTAGAGGAGGTAGGGCGCTTGCAGCGTCAGGGATTGTATCTTGGAGTGCTGCACGAAGAAGTCAGTCCCCAATACAAAGTCGAAGGCCTCAGTGTCCATCACATAGAACCAATGGGCGGTAGTCCGGGAGCCCATAGGTACTTCCACTTCACAGTTCCCGCAGCTGTGCACCACATGTTCATCCCCCATTCGTATAGCCGCGGTGGTCATGGTGTTCTTCAGGCTCCCACAAGGGAAAGTTTTCTTGGCCACTATAGATATGTTGGCGCTAGTATCCAATACCTCCAGGTATTCACGTCCCCCTAGTCGGATACGTACCCAAAACACCAGGTCCTGGGCGCCACCGGAGCGTCCCTGTCAGAACTCCGCGGGACAGGTCACCTCGAACCCCTTGTTCCGCAATTTGCGGGCCATCCTCATGAAACGGCTTCGCTTCTTAGCGTTGCCGTGATCACCACCTTCGTGCTCCCGGTTGGCCCGTTGTTCTCGCTGGGCCTGCGTTTGTGAGCGTGTGGTTGGACCATACCGCCCTCCAGAGGGCTCGGAGTTCCTTCCTGGTTTAGGGTTGGGGTTGCCTCCGTTCTTGTCCGTGTTCCTGTTGTCCTTGTCTGGCTGGCGGGTAGCGCCTCCTCTTCGTCCACCTTGACTCTTGTCTTGCCCTTGTCCGGGGCCTTTCGACTTGCCCTTGCCGGAGTCGTTGCCTTTGCCTTTGCCTCCACCTTTGCCAGAGCTTTTGCAAGAATCCTCACCCTTCAGCTTCGCCGACAGGCGCTGCTTGTGGTAGCACTCATCCTCGTAGTGCTTCCTCTTCCCACAGAAGGCACAGGTGATTGTACACCTGTAGTGATCTGGCAGCTTTGCCTTGGCGCCGGTGTTCTTCTCCTGCTGCTTCCCTTGGACTACGAAGCAGTCTCGCTGCTCGCAGTCAGGGGCGTGCTGCAGGTGGCCCTGCTCGTCTCTGGTATCACACCAGAAGAGCTCCTTGATGTTTCCCATAATACGGGCGTGTTTGGGGGTAGTCCCCTGCCAAGGTCTGGATTCTTGGTACCCTTTGCCATGGCTTCCAGAGCCTCCACCTCCAGGACGGTAGTTGTTCAGGTGCTGGTTGCTTTTCTTCTCCAGTGCCAGCTCCAGGACTAGTACACATAGATCCTCGTAGTGGAGGGCTCTAGCCTTGCGCTCTGCTGTTGAACGGCACTCGTCCCACAGCTCCCGAGGGAGCTTAGCCACCAACCAGAAAAGCAGGTCGTTGCTGCTGTAGGAACCGGACGTCAATCGTCCAGCCCAGTGATCCAGGTCAGCCAATAGCTCAGAGACCCTGCCAGGTTTGAGGTCATTGGGCAGCAGGGCCAGGTTCTGGATCTCGGCCCTGATGGAGAGGTCGGTTTCATAGGTCGGGTACTGCCTCTCCAAGGCAACCAACGGATCGGCAAAGGTGGCGGACTTAGTCACGATCTGTCTGACCTGCTTATCCAGGTACTTGGTCTTGCAACACTGCAGGAGCAGATTGCACTTGACCCGTCCACTAGCGTGGGTTTGGCCGGTCAATCGGAGAAACCGGCCGAAATTCTCAGCGAACTCGCTGAGGTCCTTGCCTGTGAACTCAGGCAGGTTCACCACGATCTTGGAGGTGACAATAGCCTTAGCCTCCTGAGACCTGCGTCCCTCAGGGCCTCGGGTCTTCCTCTTCTTCTTCTTCTTCTTCCGACTTGGGTTCTCGAGGTCCTCCGGGTCGTCATTCTCCGAGGGTGGAGCAGAAGTCATCGACGGCGGCTCATCATCGGAGGGGTGTCCGCCTAGATCACTAGAGCCATAGGGCTCCACGTCAACCATTGCCCTCAGGGCTGTCAGCCCCAGCCGGTCCAGCTCGGCTCTCGTAGAATTCGCCAGGCTACTCTAGGCTGGCTGGGCCGTCCTCGTAACGAAAGGGCTTCTAGGTACCGCTGCAGGGGTCGGCATTGGTCGGCTGCTCAGGCTCCCCAGGGTGTTTGTCAGCCATGCCACCAGGTGGTTGGCCTGTAATCGATGGGGTGACATTCCCACCGTGGTAGGTGACGCTTGGGGCGGTATCAGGGGCTCCAGTTTCTCTCGAATCTCTCAAGTGAGGTTGCGGAAAATTTTAGAGGTGGCTCCTCGGAGCACCTCGTTGATCTCCGACCGCGTCAGGGACCTGTTGGAGGATCTCCCCGATCCTCTACTCCTGCCCCCGCATGACTCAGGTCCTCTACTCAACCCACTGAGGGTTGCATACCCAAGAACATCCACATAGGCTCCCGCAGCGGGTAGAGGATGGTGATAGTCAGCCGCATACCATCGCGGCGCATATCTGGAGGTCACCGGCTCACTGGTAGTAGTTGCCTCTGGAAACGCAGTGGTAGGTGGGTTCACACCAAAGGCAGGGTAGGTAGGCATACCAGTAAAGCCTATGCCCGCAGCCATAGGCGGGTGGGTTATGGGTGTGGATGTTGCAGCGGCTGGGTCTGAAGTTGGGAGTGTGGTGGTTATAGGAGAGGGTGATGCGTGGAGGCCAGAAGCGCTTGGTGCGCCTTCGAAGGTAGGATCATGCGTCGGGTCGTGCCCTTGGTCTGCTCCTTCGTCTGCTATGCTTTCTCCAGCATTCTTCTCGATCTCTCTCTTTCTCTTCACAGGATGGGTGTCCACCTCCTCGACTGAGGGGGCCCGGAAGGCCGACTGAAATCCTTCCATCGAATCCTCCGCCACATCCACTGGCCCATGTAAGGGCTCTGAAGGTACAGCGCTAGGTACGGGTCCAGGTTCACCTAGTGCTGCCATTGCTGGTGCCTCAGGCGCCGTCTTCACGTCGGTGTCCTCTTTCTTGGTGTCCATCTTCGTTCGCCCTTCTTGCTTATATATGACTGATCTCGGCGCACTGGATGTACGGCACGGGGTTGCTGCCGGTACGCAGAGACAGTCTGCCTCTTACTACCAGAAGGTTTTCTAGTGATTGCAACACTGTATGTTTGTTGTGCCTCTCCTGCTGCTTGCTTGTGGTGTAAGGTTTCCTGCTGCTTGTTTTTGATGAGGAAAATGTTTCATTTGCTGAAATACAACCAATCCAGGATAACCCAAGCCAGAGATAAGGAAGTAGAAGAATCTCAGGATCAAAGCATGAAGGGCTGCAGTGTAAACAGTGAAAGATGTAAGAATATTCACGCAAACTGCAAGTCAAGGCAAATCGGATCGCATATTCACAAAGATGGTTGAAATATTTTGCGAAAAGAGTTGGAAAACTGCCCCGTAGTCACTCAATCTCCATAGTGCCATCTCAGGAGGTGTGCACTCCTTGTTTTGGGTCCCATGTATGCTGAGGTGGCATGGCATGTGGCGATGAGGTCATTGCCATGTCACATGGGATATTCCTACTTAGCTAGGCTGACCGGGAATTGAACCCAGGACCTCTCAAAAAGAGGTGCCCCAGTCCCCTGGGGTGCATACCACTAGGAGAGCTAAGAATTCATGAGAAAACATAGATAAATTCATAGGCTCTGCCCTGGATATGTCAGTTCTCAGTCAACTCTGGAAAAGACGAATAGCCTCATATGGATAGGGGATTAAGGGGTCCACTCCATATCCTGATTTAGTGTTTGGTTCCATAAGTCAAAATCTGTTTTCACCCATTTTGGTTAGGCCAATACTAAGATAAAAATTCTAGAGTGCTTAATGCATCTCTAATACAACTAGAGTATGCTTCAAGGCACTGGAAAAGCACTTTTTCTTACTCTACCCACTGGCTGTGGGTGCCGTGTGTACGGGCGTCAGCGCCTGGCTGTCCTTGGCACCTTCTCCCGTGCCGCGGTTCGTTTTGTGTGGTGCGTGCTTCCCGGGTTTGCGGCACCCGGTGGCCGTTGTGGCTTGGCATCTGTCTTGTGCCGTCGTTGTGGCCGGCGGCGTGCCTCTCTGGCGTGCCTTGTGGCCCCGCTTTGGTGCGCCTCGCCTCCTCTGGTCCGGTCGCTCTCGGTGCTCCGGTCGGCTTTCCCGTTGCTGTGGTGCCTTCCCCCACCCCAAGGGCTGTGGCCCCCGGCTTTACTGGGTGGCTGCGCGGGGCACGTGGAGGCCGGCCGAGAACCGGGCTCATTGTGCCTGCCGCTGGCCCCTGCCGAGGCAAGGGCGCTGGGCGCGCTCCGCGTCGTACCCGTTGGGGGCCCCGCGATGGGGTAGTCCCTGGCAGGTCCCTCCCAGTTGGGTCTTGGGCTGCGTGCGCTGCCGTGGTTCGGCGTGTGTGGACCTGGTCACTGACGCGTCCGGTTTCCCGTACCGTCCGTCGCTCGACGGTGGACTCGGCCGGTGCACCGGGGCTGTTTCGTATGGACGCCGACACCTCCCCTTTCGCGTCGGAGGATGCCACGCCCGGGTCCCGCGTGTGTGTGTGTGGGTGCTCTTCTTGGCCGGATCGGGCGTGCCGGCCTCCCGGGCGCGTTGTGGTGCGCCTCACCTTTTCCTGTGGCCGGTCTGGGTGCGCTTCTTGTTTGCTGGGCTCCCTCCGGGCTTGGGTTGCCCTGTTTGAGGTTGTTGTTTGGTTTTGTCCTTTTTTTTCTCTTTTCTTTTTCCTTTTTGCGGTCCTGCTGTCTCCGGCGTTCCGTGTTTTCCGGCCCGGGGTGCCTTGGGCCTGGGCGTCTTCTGGTCCTCCGCTTCCCTCCCCTTTTTTTTTCCTGCGCCTCTTGTCTCTTGCATTCCGTGGTTCCCAGCCCGGGGTGGCGTGGGCCTTGGCGCTCTGTGGTCCTCCCGCGTGGCCCTTTTCTTTGCCTTTTTTTTCTTTTTCTATTTTTTTCTTTTTTCCTCCCCCTCTCCCCCCCCTCCCTTTTTTGTTTTTCTTTTTGTTTTTTGTTTTTTCCTTTCCTTTTTCTGCTTCTGCCTTTTTTTTTCTCCTCCCCTGCCGTGGTGTGCCGGTTGTGCGGTTCTCGGGCTGGTTTGTGCGTCCTGGGCTGGGGGGTGTGCTGGTGTGTGTTGCTGTGTCGTTGGGTGCACCCTTGTTGTGCCCGTTCTGTGTCTGTTGTTGCCTGTTGCGTTGCGGTGTCATGGTGTGTTTTGTGTTGTGCCTGGTGCTGTGTGGGGTGCCTGTGTTGGGCTTGGTTCTTGCTCCGCGCTGCTGCCCCCTGTTGCCGTCTCCTGGTCCCCTGTCGTGGCCCGTGGTTGTGTTCTGTCCTGGGGTGCGGTGCTGCGTTGTTCTGGTGTGCCGCCTCTCGTGCGGTGTTCGCTGTGGTGCCGTATTGTTTCGTTTGCGTTGGCTGGTGCTGTGTGGTGTTGCCTGCGGTTGCTGGCTGTTTGCTGCTGGGTCTGGCCTTGCGTTGCTTGCCCTTGTTTCCCGCTGGCGTGTGTTGTCACGGGTGCTCCTGCCTGGCCGCGTGGCTTGCTGCCTTGCTGTGTGCTGTGGTTTGTCGTGGTGCCCCCCTTTTCTGTGCTGCGTCCTGTGTTCTGTGGTGCTTTGTTGCCCTGTGGTGCAGTGCTGTGGCCCCCTGCTGTCCCTTTTCCTCTGCTGGTGGTGTTGGTTTGTATCTTTTCTCTGTGTGTGCGGTGCCATGTTGCGCTGCGCGTCGTGTTGTTCGGTGCCGGTTCGGTCTGCGCTGTTGTTGGTGCCTCGTGCTGTGGCGTGTCGCTGTGTGTTGTCGTGTGTCCCTGGGCGTTCTGCGGTGTGGTGGTGCTGCTCTGGTTTGTCGTGGTGTCTTGCTGTGCCGTGCTTTGTCCTGTGGTCTCCCGCGCCCTGCGCTGTGTCCTGCGGTGCTGTGCTGCCTTGCAGTGTTGCGCTGGCTGGCTGTGCTGTGCGGTTGTCTGCGCTGCTGGTGTTTGTTTCTCCTTTTGTCCTCTTTTCCTTTGCTAAAAACCCCTGCTGTTTTTCCGTACCTCTGAAACAAACAAACAAACAAAAATCAAAATGTTTCTCATTACAAAATTAAACACAACGCAACTCATGCACGCAGGCAAGAAGCAATACCAAGGTTGAATTTCTGACTTACGTGTTGCCATGCGGCTGCGAAGATGGTGGTCTTGCTTGCAAGGGGGTGACCGCTTATCCCCCAGGGCCGGTCGCCTAAGCTGACGAAAAGGAGTGAGGGGGGGCACGAGGGAGGGGAGGTAGGTGCACTGAGAAGGAAAGAAAAGCAAGGGAAGCAGGGCGAAGGGACGCGGCGGCTTAGAAACTATGGGCAACAATGTTCCCCTGAGTGGGATGATGGCTCAGTACCTGCCGAAACTGCTGATCGGCAGAAAAAGAATGAGCGTGGTAAGAGCAAGGTCCATGCTGAGGAGGATTTCCGGCAGAAAATCGAGAGTCTGAACCTTGACCCCCTACTGGAGAAACTGCTCCTGACCTATAAGGAGGTGTTCGGCGCCTTGCCGCCTCCCCTGTCCTGCAAAAAACTGGTCCAGATGGACCTGAAACTGAAACCTGAATTTGAGACAACGCGAGTGAGACGTCGTCCCTATCCTGCTCCTCAGGAACAGGTTGAGGAAATCGAGCGCCAGATCCAGGAATGCATTGATGCTGGCCTCGCTGAGGAATATAAGAAGGGGGACTACCCCCGTCACTGCAGTCCCTGCTTTCTGGTTGCTAAACCTGGATCGACTGCCCTGCGACTGGTTGTTGACTATGGTGAAGTCAACAAGAAAACCCAAAACCACTCGGGGAGTATTCCCAACATAGAAAACACCCTGGAGCGTATTGCCAAATGCTGGTAGAAGACCAAAATGGACAAACACAGTGGTTTTTGGCAGGCTGACGCCACAGCCGCAGCTCAGGAACTGCTGGTCTTTATAATCCCTAAGGGTTGTTTGTTTAAATGGAAGGTCATGCCTTTTGGGGTAGCCAGCGCCCCAACACTCTTCCAAGAACTGATGAACAAAATTTTGTACATACAGAGGCGCAGACCTCTTGTACAGGAGTTGATTTCCCGAGGGGCAGAAATGGAGGCCCACATCGATGACGTGAGTCTGCGTACCAATACCCAAGAGGACCATGTCCTTCCCTCCGTGAGTTTTTTATTGTTTGTCAGGAAAACCATCTCCGAATCAAACTCGAAGAATGCGAGTTCATGAAAGAAGCGATGCAGTATTTGGGTTTGGATGTGGAGTATGGCTGGTAGAAACCAGCCGTGTCTAAGATGCAGCCCCTACAGGACATGCAGATTCGCAATGACCCAAAGAGGGGTCTACACGACGTGAGGACTTTTGTGTGCGCCTGTAATTTCTATAGGCGACACATCCACAATTTTACCTAATCTTCTGTCCCTCTCACTGACCTAATCAAGAAAACTACTGCCTCGAGGTGGACCTCCAGAGAAGAGCAGTGTTTCCAGGAGGTGAACAAGAAAATTGCCTCCTCAAACTGCCTGGGGGTACCCTGCCCTAAGGCTGAGATAGTCCTGATCACTGATGCCATTGATGTAGGGGGGGGTGGAACGATATACCAATGGCAAGAGCTGAACCCAGCTGAACTAACTCATTGCCGTTATCGCATCAGAGGACTGAACCGTGATGTTTCTCTGAAGCATGACTATCCCTCCAGTGAGTGGCGACTTGTACCACTAGGTCACTGGAACTGGAAATGGAACCAGATGCGTTCCAATTACAGCACCTACGACCAGGAGCTCCTGGCTGCTATGTTGGTGCTCTCATCCCAGTCCCGACTATTGGGATCCAATCCTATTGTCTGGCTCCGTGACCAGGAACGGGTGAAGTCCTTTCAGAAGGGCCCACGGCCGGAGAAAGCGAAACTTAAACAGTGGTGGACTTACCGCAGCCAGTTCAGGCTGACAGTCCATCATATCCCTGCTATAAAAAATGAACTGTCTGACTACATATCGTGCAACAACTTCGATGCGCTTATTGGTGAGAGCTCTGAGGCTGTTGCCAAGAAGGCCTTTCAGCGTATGGACGTCCAGCTAGACCTGTCCATGCGCACAGCTGGAATCCTCGAGGGATGGAGCCTAACTGATTATCAGTCAGAATATAAAGATATTCTCCAGACCCTCAGCACTGGTCTCGAACCCCGTGTCATTGACGGGCACCAGTGGTATCAAAATGACCAGTACCCCTTCTACAAGGACCGTATAATTGTGCCTGAGGCACGACTGGATGGGTGTCTACAGTGGTCCCATCTCAGCTCAGGTCACACTGGCGCAAATCGCTCAGCGGACTTCTTTCCTGAGTGTTTCTACTCTGGTCTAACCCTCACTCAACTGAGGTCTCATCTGCGAACCATTGTTGATGCTTGTGGCTGTCATGCCAGCAAGCAGAGGGCTAGTAGGGATGGGTGACTGATTTCCAGCCTACCCATACCCTATTGTACTAACTCTCTTCTCTACGTGGATTTCATCCAGGGCCTACCTCGCTTCGGCGGCTATGATAGTTGCCTAGTGGTCACCTGTGGCCTATCCCGCTTGACCCGTGTGTTCCCTTGCAATAAGAAAATCTCAGGTGAGCAGACTGTGAAAATGTTGGGCGAACCATGGTTCGAACCATACGGAGCACTTAAACAGGTGCACTCTGATGTGGATGTACGCATCCGCAGTAACACAGGATGGTACAAGCGAGTGCTGAACGCCCTCAATGTTGAGGTAACCACAAGTGTGCCCTCTACCCACACGTCTCATCCTCTTTGCGAGAGACAATACTGTGTGGTGGAACAGAACCTGCGAATCCTCATGAAACAGGAGTGTACCAAAGATTGGGTACGCCTGGTGCCCTGGGCAGTGGTGACCATGAACTTTCAGAGGAGCTCATCTACAGGTTTCAACCCCCACAAGCTGTTTCATGGAGGACGACCTGCCATGTTCTTCAAAACCACCTTTCCTGAGGACTTCATGAGCCCCGTTGGGGATTGGCTGGAACACAAGCAGTCTATGGCTAACCAGGCTGGTACTAACCTGAGATACATCTGTGAACGTGAACTTGGCCGACGAAATCGCTTACGGCGACCCGCCAGTTTCAAGGTTGGTGACCTTGTTTTGGTTCACCATTCACGACTACCCTCCCGGCCCCGTAGTTGCTTACAGGACCCTTATTTTGGGCCCTATCGTATCATCAGGATAGATAGATCTAGATTCCATGTCAAGTGCAGTCCACGTCCAGGTCGTGAACTGCTTTGTGCTCCTAAGCAGTTGAGGCACTATCACTCCCCCGATGATTTGTCCTGTGATGAGTGGCGCCTCAGCGACAGTGAGGTCGAGCGTACTGACCTAGAGAACGCTGCCAGCCCTGAGGAGGCAGACAAACTCGAAGAGACGACTGGCGATCAGATGGTAGTTGATGGCTACTACGTGGTTGCAGGTATTGCCCGCCACGAGTATAAACAGAGCTGGAAGTTCCTTACCCTGTGGGATGGATATGGGCTATCTGCGGCGACCTGGGAACCTATGTCTGCCTTTATACAGCCAGATGGGAGTATCAACCCCATCTTTCGCTGCTACCCCGTTGACAACAACGAGGGACAGCTACTAACACGTGCTGAGACTCTGTCCCAGCGGAAGAAGAAAAACTAATCTCCTTGTGCCTATCTTTTTACTGTGCCTAACCGAACTGAGGATGCTGCAAGCTTCAGGAGGCGGTGGTATACCCCAGACGTCCCCTCCTTCCGTTGGCAGTCTCCTTCGGGCCACTCCTGCATGAGTATTGGCTCCCCCCGGAGGTACACTTTCCCCGCACCAAGGGAGAAGCAACACTGAGGATCGTAGGAACACCACCAGGCCGCTTATCTTGTTTCCAGCCCCATGGTCGGTGCGTCCTACTGCCCCAGCCTGCCACCACACATTCTCCGCGCAGTGTAGTACCAAGAACGCGCTCACGCGCTGGACTAGGTACCTGTGGGGTGGGTTCAGTCCGGGGTGCCCACCTCCATACCACCACCTCAACTCCGGATCACCTGAACACGCTGGCCTACCTGAACAGATTGTCCTCAGATTGAGACCACCAAGAACGCAAGTCCCAAGGAGAAGTGTATGCTCGTGTTTGCGTCGTTTGGGCGTTAAAGTAGGGTTATCTTAGACGCTTAGGCATGTTTTGCGTCGTGCCGTCGTCTCTCATTCGCGAACGCCCGGCCCGCGCCATACACACGTAGGCAAGGCGAGAGGACTAGGACACATTAAGATAGTGGGGAAAGAAACAAGTATGTTGCATGTCACGCCGCGCGCGCGGAACGGACAACGAACAAAGGGGGCGGCCAAAGAGGTTCAAAGGAGAAGGCACAACGGGAGAGCATGGCGAGCCGGCAAGGAAAAAGACCGAGACACGCAACAAAGCGGAGGCAGGGAAAAAGTGCATGTCAGGGAGAAGGGTAGAGGAAAGGGTAAAGAGCAACGAAGCCACGAAAGGAACAAGGGGTAGCCAGCGGCCGAGCAAGTGGCGCGCACAGGGAAGGCAGCACGGCAGGCACACAGCGAGCACAACACCGCTCCGAGACACCGGAGAGGGGAGCACCAGAGGAACAAGGGAAGAGCGGCACCACGCACCACGACACGCACGGCACGGACACCACACACACCGCACACACTAAACGAGCCCCGGCAGCCCGCCCAGTGGGTGGGCAGTCGGGGGAGGGACAGCGCCTGACCCCAGACGCCCCTCATAATGGTGGAAGGCACCCCCCCCGGGGACGCCCTTCCGCCACCCCCACAGCGAGCAACGCCGGCCCGCAAGGGCGCACGCCGTGGGGCTGGTGCTGGGTCCCCACGCCCGCATCGACTGCACCCGGGACACACGGGACGCGGAACCCAGGCTGCCCGCTGCAGAGGACGGGCGACCGGGGGAGGGACAGCGCCTGACACCAGGCGCCCCTCACAACGGTGGCAGGCCACCCCCCCCCGGGGACGGCCCCCCACCACCCCCGCGGCATGCAGCCCCCACAGGGCATGCAGGCCAAGGGGACAGTGTTGGGCCCCCACACCCACACACCCGCGCCCACAGCACGTGGGTGGCCGACCCCAACAGCCCGCCCAGTGGGCGGGCAGTCGGGGGAGGGACAGCGTCTGACCCCAGACGCCCCTCAGAATGGTGGAATGCACCCCCCCCAGTGACGCCCTTCCGCCACCCCCACAGCGAGCAATGCCAGCCCGCAAGGGCGCACGCTGTGGGGCCGGTGCTGGGTCCCCACGCCCGCACCGACCGCACCCGGGACACACGGGGCGCGGAACCCCGGCTGCCCGCTCCAGAGGACAGGCGGCCGGGGGAGGGACAGCGCCTGACACCAGGCGCCCCTCACAACGGTGGCAGGCCACCCCCCCCGAGGACGGCCCCCCACCACCCCCGCGGCATGCAGCCCCCACAGGGCATGCAGGCCAAGGGGACAGTGTTGGGCCCCCACACCCACACACCCGCGCCCACAGCACGTGGCTGGCGGACCCCAACAGCCCGCCCAGTGGGCGGGCAGTCGGGGGAGGGACAGCTCCTGACCCCAATCGCCCCTCACCATGGTGGAAAGCACCCCCCCCGGGGAAGCCCTTCTGCCACCCCCACAGCGAGCAACGCCAGCCCGCAAGGGCGCACGCTGTGGGACCGGTGCTGGGTCCCCACGCCCGCACCGACCGCACCCGCGACACACGGGACGCGGAACCCTGGCTGCCCGCTGCAGAGGACGGGCGGCCGGGGGAGGGACAGTGCCTGACACCAGGCGCCCCTCACAACGGTGGCAGACCACCCCCCCCGGGGACGGGCCCCCACCACCCCCGCGGCATGCAGCCCCCACAGGGCATGCAGGCCACGGAGACGGTGTTGGGCTCCCACACCCACACACCCGCGCCCACAGCACGTGGGTGGCGGACCCCAACAGCCCGCCCAGTGGGCGGGCAGTCGGGGTAGGGACAGCGCCTGACCTCAGACGCCCCTCACAATCATGGAAGGCACCCCCCCCGGGGACACCCTTCCGCCACCCCCACAGCGAGCAACGCCGGCCCGCAAGGGCGCACGCTGTGGGGTCGGTGCTGGGTCCCCACGCCCGCATCGACCGCACCCGGGACACACGGGTCGCGGAACCCAGGCTGCCCGCTCCAGAGGACGGGCGGCCGGGGGAGGGACAGCGCCTGACACCAGGCGCCCCTCACAACGGTGGCAGGCCACCCCCCCCGGGGACGGCTACCCGCCACCCCCGCGGCACGCAGCCCCCACAGGGCATGCAGGCCAAGGGGACAGTGTTGGGCCCCCACACCCACACACCCGCACCCACAGCACGTGGGTGGCGGACCCCAACAGCCCGCCCAATGGACGGGCAGTCGGGGGAGGGACAGCGACTGACCCCAGACGCCCCTCACAATGGTGGAAGGCACCCCCCCCGGGGATACCCTTCCGCCATCCCCACAGCGAGCAACGCCGGGCCGCAAGGGCGCATGCTGTGGGGCCGGTGCTGGGTCCCCACGCCCGCATCGACCGCAGTCGGGACACACGGATTGCGGAACCCTGGTCGCCCGCTCCAGAGGACGGGCGGCCGAGGGAGGGACAGCGCCTGACACCAGGCGCCCCTTACAACAGTGGCAGGCCACCCCCCCCGGGGACGGCCGCCCACCACCCCCGCGGCATGCAGCACCCACAGGGCATGCAGGCCAAGGGGACAGTGTTGGGCCCCCACACCCACACACCCGCACCCACAGCACGTGGGTGGCAGACCCCAACAGCCCGCCCAGTGGGCGGGCAGTTGGGGGAGGGACAGCGCCTGACCCCAGACGCCCCTCACAATGGTGGAAGGCACCCTTCCCGAGGACGCCCTTCCGCCACCCCCACAGCGAGCAACGCCGGCCCGCAGGGCCGCACGCTGTGAGGCCGGTGCTAGGTCCCCAGGCCCGCACCGACCGCACCCGGGACACACGGGACGCGGAACCCTGGCTGCCCGCTCCTGAGGACGGGCGGCCGGGGGAGGGACAGCGCCTGACACCAGGCGCCCCTCACAACGGTGGCAGGCCACCCCCCCCCCGGGACGGCCCCCCACCACCCCCCCGGCTCGCAGCCCCCACAGGGCATGCTGGCCAAGGGGACAGTGTTGGGCCCCCACGACCACACACCCGCGCCCACAGCACATGGGTGGCGGACCCCAACAGCCCGCCCAATGGGCGGGCAGTCGGGGGAGGAACAGCGCCTGACCTCAGACGCCCCTCACAACGGCGGAAGGCACTCCCCCCGGGCATGCCCCTCCGCCACCCCCACAGCGAGCAATGCCGGCCCGCAAGGGCGCACGCTGTGGGGCCAGTGCTTGGTCCCCACGCCCGCACCAACCGCAGCCGGGACACACGGGCCGCGGAACCCTAGCTGCCCGCTCTGGAGGACGGGCGGCCGGGGGAGGGACAGCGCCTGACACCAGGCGCCCCTCACAACGGTGGCAGACCAGCCCCCCGAGGACGGCCCCCCACCACCCCCGCGGCATGCAGCCCCCGCAGGACATGCAGGTCGAGGAGACAGTGCTGGGCCCCCACACCCAGACACCCGCGCCAACAGCACGCGGGTGGCGGACCCCAACAGCCCGCCCAGCGGGCGGGCAGTCGGGGGAGGGACGGCGCCTGGCCTCAGACGCCCCCCACAATGGTGGAAGGCACCCCCCCCGAGGACGCCCTCCCGCCACCCCCACAGCGAGCAACGCCGGCCTGCAAGGGCGCACGCTGTGGGGCCGATGCTGGGTCCCCACATCCGCACCGACCGCACCCGGGACACACGGGTCGCGGAACCCTGGCTGCCCGCTCCAGAGGACGGGCGGCCGGGGGAGGGACAGCGCCTGACACCAGACGCCCCTCACAACGGTGGCGGGCCACCCCCCCAGGGGACGGCCCCCCACCACCCCCGCGGCACACAGTCCCCACAGGGCATGCAAGCCAAGGGGACGGTGTTGGGCCCCCACGCCCACACACCTGCGCCGACAGCACGTGGGTGGCGGACCCCAACAGCCCGCTCAATGGACGGACAGTCGGGGGAGGGACAGCGCCTGACCTCAGACGCCCCTCACCATGGTGGAAGGCGCCCCCCCTCAGGGACGCTCTTCCGCCACCCCCACAGCGAGCAACGCCGGCCCGCAAGGGCGCACGCTGTGGGGCCGGTGCTGGGCCCCCACGCCCGCACCGACCGCACCCGGGACACACGGGACGCGGAACCCTAGCTGCCCGCTCCAGAGGACGGGCGGCCGGGGGAGGGACAGCGCCTGACACCAGGCGCCCCTCACAACGGTGGCAGGCCAACCCCCCGGGGACGGCCCCCCACCACCCCCATGGCATGCAGCCCCCAGAGGGCACGCAGGCCAAGGGGACAGTGTTGGGCCCCCACACCCACACACCCGCGCCCACAGCACGTGGGTGGCGGACCCCAACAGCCCGCCCAGTGGGCGGGCAGTCGGGGGAGGGACAGCGCCTGACCTCAGACGCCCCTCACAATTGTGGAAGGCACCCTCCCCGGGGATGCCCTTCCGCCACTCCCACAGCGAGCAACGCCGGCCCGCAAGGGTGCACGCTGTGGGGCCGGTACTGGGTCCCCACGCCCGCACCGACCGCACTCGGGACACACGGGTCGCGGAACCCTGGCTGCCCGCTCCAGAGGACGGGCGGCTGGGGGAGGGACAGCGCCTGACACCAGGCGCCCCTCACAACGGTGGCAGACCACCCCCCCCGGGGACGGCCCCCCACCACCCCCACGGCATGCAGCCCCCACAGGGCATGAAGGCCAAGGGGACAGTGTTGGGCCCCCACACCCACACACCCGCGCCCACAGCACGTGGGTGACGGACCCCAACAGCCCGCCCAGTGGGCGGGCAGTCGGGGGAGGGACAGCGCCTCACCTCAGACGCCCCTCACAATGGTGGAAGGCACCCCCCCTGAGGACACCCTTCCGCCACACCCACAGCGAGCAACGCCGGCCCGCAAAGGCGCACGCTGTGGGGCCGGTGCTGGGTCCCCACGCCCGTATCGACCGCACCCGGGACACACGGGTCGCGGAACCCAGGCTGCCCGCTGCAGAGGACGGGCGACCGGGGGAGGGACAGCGCCTGACACCAGGCGCCCCTCACAACGGTGGCAGGCACCCCCCCCCGGGGACGGCCCCCCGCCACCCCCGCGGCACGCAGCCCCCACAGGGCATGCAGGCCAAGGGGACAGTGTTGGGCCCCCACACCCTGACACCCGCACCCATAACACGTGGGTGGCGGACCCCAACAGCCCGCCCAATGGACGGGCAGTCGGGGGAGGGACAGCGACTGACCCCAGACGCCCCTCACAATGGTGGAAGGCAGCCCCCCCGTGGATACCCTTCCGCCAGCCCCACAGCGAGCAACGCCGGCCCGCAAGGGCGCACGCTGTGGGGCCGGTACTGGGTCCCCACGCCCGCACCGACCGCACTCGGGACACACGGGTCGCGGAACCCTGGCTGCCTGCTCCAGAGGACGGGCGGCCGGGGGAAGGACAGCGCCTGACACCAGGCGCCCCTCACAACGGTGGCAGACCACCCCCCCGGGGACGGCCCCCCACCACCCCCACGGCATGCAGCCCCGAGAGGGCATGCAGGCCAAGGGGACAGTGTTGGGCCCCCACACCCACACACCCGCACCCACAGCACGTGGGTGGCGGACCCCAACAGCCTGCCCAGTGGGCGGGCAGTCGGGGGAGGGACAGCGCCTGACCTCAGACGCCCCTCACAATGGTGGAAGGCACCCCCCCCGGGACACCCTTCCGCCATTCCCAAAGCGAGCAACGCCGGCCCGCAAGGGCGCACGCTGTGGGGCCGGTGCTGGGTCCCCACGCCCGCATCGACCGCACCCGAGACACACGGGTCGCGGAACCCAGGCTGCCCGCTGCAGAGGACGGGCGGCCGGGGGAGGGACAGCGCCTGACACCAGGCGCCCCTCACAACGGTGGCAGGCCACCCCCCCCGGGGACGGACCCCCCCCACCCCCGCGGCACGCAGCCCCCACAGGGCATGCAGGCCAAGGGGACAGTGTTGGGCCCCCATACCCACACACGCGCACCCACAACACGTGGGTGGCGGTCCCCAACAGCCCGCCCAATGGACGGGCAGTCGGGGGAGGGACAGCGCCTGACCCCAGACGCCCCTCACAATGGTGGAAGGCACCCCCGCTGAGGACGCCCTTCCGCCACCCCCACAGCGAGCAACGCCGGCCCGCAAGGGCGCACGCTGTGAGGCCGGTGCTGGGTCCCCAGGCCCGCACCGACCGCACCCGGGACACACGGGACGCGGAACCCTGGCTGCCCGCTCCAGAGGACGGGCGGCTGGGGGAGGGACAGCGCCTGACACCAGGCGCCCCTCACAAAGGTGGCAGGCCACCCGCCCCGGGGACGGCCCCCCACCACCCCCACGGCATGCAGCCCCCAGAGGACACGCAGGCCAAGGGGACAGTGGTGGGCCCCCACACCCACACGGCCGCGCCCACAGCACGTGGGTGGCGGACCCCAACAGCCTGCCCAGTGGGCGGGCAGTCGGGGGAGGGACAGCGCCTGACCTCAGACGCCCCTCACAATGGTGGAAGGCACCCCCCCCGGGGATGCCCTTCCGCCACTCCCAAAGCGAGCAACGCCGGCCCGCAGGGGGGCACGCTGTGGGGCCGGTACTGGGTCCCCAGGCCCGCACCAACCGCACCCGAGACACACGGGTCGCGGAACCCTGGCTGCCCGCTCCAGAGGACGGGCGGCTAGGGGAGGGACAGCGCCTGACACCAGGCGCCCCTCACAACGGTGGCAGGCCACCCCCCCGCGGCTCGCAGCCCCCACAGGGCATGCTGGCCAAGGGGACAGTGCTGGGCCCCCACACCCACACACCGGCGCCCACAGCACATGGGTGGCGGGGCCCAACAGCCCGCCCAATTGGCGGGCAGTCAGGGGAGGAACAGCGCCTGACCTCAGACGCCCCTCACAATGTTGGAAGGCACCCCCCCCGGGCATGCCCCTCCGCCACCCCTCACAACAGTGGCGGGCCACCCCCCCAGGGGACGGCCCCCCACCACCCCCGCGGCACACAGTCCCCACAGGGCATGCAAGCCAAGGGGACGGTGTTGGGCCCCCACGCCCACACACCTGCGCCCACAGCACGTGGGTGGAGGACCCCAACAGCCCGCCCAATGGACAGGCAGTCGGGGGAGGGACAGCGCCTGACCTCAGACGCCCCTCACAATGGTGGAAGGCACCCCCCCTCGGGGACACCCTTCCGCCACCCCCACAGCGAGCAACGCCGGCCCGCAAAGGCGCACGCTGTGGGGCCGGTGCTGGGTCCCCACGCCCGCATCGACCGCACCCGAGACACAGGGGTCGCGGAACCCAGGCTGCCCGCTGCAGAGAACGGGCGGCCGGGGGAGGGACAGCGCCTGACACCAGGCGCCCCTCACAACGGTGGCAGGCCACCCCCCCCGGGGACGGCCCCCCGCCACCCCCGCGGCACGCAGCCCCCACAGGGCATGCAGGCCAAGGGTACAGTGTTGGGCCCCCACACCCACACACCCGCACCCACAACACGTGCCTGGCGGACCCCAACAGCCCGCCCAATGGACGGGCAGTCGGGGGAGGGACAGCGCCTGACCCCAGACGCCCCTCACAATGGTGGAATGCACCCCCCCCGGGACACCCTTCTGCCACCCCCACAGCGAGCAACGCCGGCCCGCAAGGGCGCACGCTGTGAGGCCGGTGCTGGGTCCCCAGGCCCGCACCGACCGCACCCGGGACACACGGGTCGCGGAACCCTGGCTGCCCGCTCCAGAGGACGGGCGGCCGGGGGAGGGACAGCGCCTGACACCAGGCGCCCCTCACAACGGTGGCAGGCCACCCCCCCCGGGGACGGCCCCCCACCACCCCCACGGCATGCAGCCCCCAGAGGGGGCGCAGGCCAAGGGGACAGTGGTGGGCCCCCACACCCACACACCCGCGCCCCCAGCACGTGGGTGGCGGACCCCAACAGCCCGCCCAGTGGGCGGGCAGTCGGAGAGGGACAGCGCCTGACCTCAGACGCCCCTCACAATGGTGGAAGGCACCCCCCCCGGGGATGCCCTTCCGCCATTCCCAAAGCGAGCAACGCCGGCCCGCAAGGGCGCACGCTGTGGGGCCGGTACTGGGTCCCCACGCCCGCACCAACCGCACCCGGGACACGCCGGACGCGGAACCCTGACTGCCCGCTCCAGAGGACGGGCGGCTAGGGGAGGGACAGCGCCTGACACCAGGCGCCCCTCACAACGGTGGCAGGCCACCCGCCCCGGGGACGGCCCCCCACCACCCCCGCGGCACGCAGCCCCCACAGGGCATGAAGGCCAAGGGGACTATGTTGGGCCCCCACACCCACACACCCGCACCCACAACACGTCGGTGGCGGACCCCAACAGCCCGCCCAATGGACGGGCAGTCGGGGGAGGGACAGTGCCTGACCCCAGACGCCCCTCACAATGGTGGAAGGCACCCCCCCTCGGGGACACCCTTCCGCCACCCCCACAGCGAGCAACGCCGGCCCGCAAGGGCGCACGCTGTGGGGCCGGTGCTGGGTCCCCACGCCCGCATCGACTGCACCCGAGACACACGGGTCGCGGAACCCAGGCTGCCCGCTGCAGAGGACGGGCGGCCGGGGGAGGGACAGCGCCTGACACCAGGCGCCCCTCACAACGGTGGCAGGCCACCCCCCCCGGGGACGGCCCCCCGCCACCCCCGCGGCACACAGTCCCCACAGGGCATGCAGGCCAAGGGGACAGTGTTGGGCCCCCACACCCACACACGCGCACCCACAACACGTGGGTGGCGGACCCCAACAGCCCGCCCAATGGACGGGCAGTCGGGGGAGGGACAGCGCCTGACCCCAGACGCCCCTCACAATGGTGGAATGCACCCCCCCAGGGACGCCCTTCCGCCACCCCCACAGCGAGCAACGCCGGCCCGCAAGGGCGCACGCTGTGAGGCCGGTGCTGGATCCCCAGGCCCGCACCGACCGCACCCGGGACACACGGGACGCGGAACCCTGGCTGCCCGCTCCAGAGGACGGGCGGCCGGGGGAGGGACAGCGCCTGACACCAGGCGCCCCTCACAACGGTGGCAGGCCACCCCCCCCGGGGACGGCCCCCCACCAGCCCCACGGCATGCAGCCCCCAGAGGGCACGCAGGCCAAGGGGACAGTGGTGGGCCCCCACACCCACACACCCGCGCCCACAGCACATGGGTGGCGGACCCCAACAGCCCGCCCAGTGGGCGGGCAGTCGGGGGAGGGACAGCGCCTGACCTCAGACGCCCCTCACAATGTTGGAAGGCATCCCCCCCGGGGATGCCCTTCCGCCACTCCCAAAGCGAGCAACGCCGGCCCGCAAGGGCGCACGCTGTGGGGCCGGTACTGGGTCCCCACGCCCGCACCAACCGCACCCGGGACACGCCGGACGCGGAACCCTGACTGCCCGCTCCAGAGGACGGGCGGCTAGGGGAGGGACAGCGCCTGACACCAGGCGCCCCTCACAACGGTGGCAGGCCACCCCCCGCGGCTCGCAGCCCCCACAGGGCATGCTGGCCAAGGGGACAGTGTTGGGCCCCCACACCCACACACCGGCGCCCACAGCACATGGGTGGCGGGGCCCAACAGCCCGCCCAATTGGCGGGCAGTCGGGGGAGGAACAGCGCCTGACCTCAGACGCCCCTCACAACGGCGGAAGGCACCCCCCCCCGGGCATGCCCCTCCGCCACCCCTCACAACGGTGGCGGGCCACCCCCCCAGGGGACGGCCCCCCACCACCCCCGCGGCACACAGTCCCCACAGGGCATGCAAGCCAAGGGGACGGTGTTGGGCCCCCACGCCCACACACCTGCGCCCACAGCACGTGGGTGGCGGACCCCAACAGCCCGCGCAATGGACAGGCAGTCGGGGGAGGGACAGCGACTGACCTCAGACGCCCCTCACCATGGTGGAAGGTGCCCCCCCTCGGGGACGCTCTTCCGCCACCCCCACAGCGAGCAACGCCGGCCCGCAAGGGCGCATGCTGTGGGGCCGGTGCTGGGCCCCTACGCCCACATCGACCGCGCCCGGGACACGTGGGTCACGGAACCCTGGCTGCCCGCTCCTGAAGACGGGCGGCCGGGGGAGGGACAGCGCCTAACACCAGACGCCCCTCGCAATGCTGGAAAGCGCCCCCCCCGGGGACGCCCATCCGCCACCCCCACAACGAGCAACGCACTAACGCACCAACGCACCAGCCACGGGACATCCGCACCCCGCCCCCTGCTCTTAGGCACAGCGACACAACAATGGCGGAACCCGCGGCCCCACGCAAAACACGCCCCCGATCTTCGACGCTGGACGAAGCACACGAGGTCATCAGGGCGCTGGGACTCAGAGACGGCGAAGGAGACCCCCCACAAGGGGACGCGGGCACGGACTCCGACCTGGAGGCAGTACCGAAGCCCCCCACGGGAGGAGCGCCCGCGGAACCTGCGCCGCCGGCGGGCAGCGTGCCCGCGCTCTGCCCCGCGTGGAAACGGGGCCACTGCACCGGCGAAGGCTGGTGCCCCAAACAGCACCCCCCGCCCGGCCCCGATGATGGAGCGCTGCCCGAGGTGAGACCCACGGCCGCATGCGCCGCCCTACGCTACGGGGTCGCGCAGGGCTGGATCACGGATGAGACGGCGCGCGGCAGCGTGAACATCCAGGAGGCCGTCGACCGAGTCACCCACGCGGGACAGGCGGCAGTGGCCTTGCACACCCGGGGCCGCCACGGCGGACCCGCAGAGGGGATCATTGTGGAACCCTCGGGAATGGTGCTGGTCCTGGCGTCAGACATGGTCCGAGGGGTGCTCCACGCGTCCCGCGTGCGGCGGGCGTGCCCACAGTGGACCATCCAGGTGTACACCCCCCCGCGGGCGTGGCCCTTCTCCACGTGGGCGGTGCTCGCCGTCATGTGGCACCTGGCACCGGAGGACGCCCCCACAGGGATCGCGGAGGACATCGCCCGGGACCTCCACACCTGGCCGGCCGACCAGGATTACCCCTGGCGCAGGCCCTGGGGCGGCCTCCCAGTGGCAGCGGCGGGAGAGGGGCTCAGCCTCGCGGCAACCCTCCAACGGCACCCCGACAAGAAGGCACGCCACTTCCTGCAGACGGGCACGGTCCCGGCCACCCCGCCAGACTCCGAGTGGCGATGGGACGCAGGGGTGGCGCAACCGCTGCCGGGCCCCTGGACCCTCCCGTTGTGGTATTTGCCCATGGGCACCCTGGCCCACGCCACCCAGGCCGTCAAGGGGGCTTTCTCGCAGCCGGTCCTCCCCGGCGTGGCTCTGCTCCGCAGCCTGCAGGCGGGGGCCGCCTGGGTACGGTGGAAGGAAGGAAAGGGACGACCGAGCCCCTTTTTCCCCCTGGTCCAGGGTCAGGCGCTGCTCCACGCCGAGGGCATGGGGACCGTGGAATGGGGGGCGATCGTGCCCGGCAAGGCGTGCAGGTGGATTACAGCGGCCGCCCCACAGCCCATGCGATCGCCGCCGGCGTGCCACCGCGTCCTACGGATGGTCCCCTCTTTGGCCCCCCAACACGCCTTTACGAGGGACGTGTGGAAGGCCGTACAGAGCCACACCAGGGAGTGGCTGGCGAACCTGGGTGCACGGTACCCGCCGGGGCCGGTGCTCAAACAGCTCACGGCCCCCACACCCGGGGTCCTCCACGCCCTGCACAGGGCGTCGGCTCTCACGGAGCAGCTCAACGACAAAGTGCTGGACCTGGCGCTGGAGCCGCTGCGGGTGCTCTACCCGCAAACCCACATCCCAACCGCGGGCACGTCCAACCGCCTAGGCCGCCTGGGGTTGCAGCGCCGCGTCGAGGCCGCGCACCCAGGAGGCGTGGTGGAACAGTGGCTAACGCTCCGCAACCCGTCCACCGCGGAAGGCCACTGGTACCTGCATCAACTCCTCTTCCAACCACGGGCAGCCCTGGAACACCGCCGGCAAAACCCGTACCACACGCACCCGGAGCGCCGAGGCGCGCAGGACTTCCCGCAGCCAGTCCCGCCCGCCCTCCTGCCGGGGCAGGACCCGGAGGCGCTACAGCAGGGCCCCCCGCTCGACACCGCCACCACGGTACAACAAAGGGGACGCGACGGCGCGGATGGTGCCGCACCGGACGTCACGAACTGCGAAGCGGTGGCCTGGATGGCAGCCTGCAGGCACCTCGCCCGAGATACCACGGGGCTCCGGCAGTATAGACCAACGGACCGCACGGCGCTGGCGTCTGCGGTCGCAGCCGTCACCATGGGTCCCGTGGCGGCGTGGCCGGCGCAACTGCTGCCCCACGTCCCCTGCCGCGACACGCAGCCCCGCCGGCTGGCCGCAACGCACGCGCCGACGGCACCCCTCACGGCGGAGCAGCTATACGTCGTCGCGGCGGCGTTGCTAGCGGACGGCGGTGAGAGCTTCGTCCACCACCACGGCCCGGCGCAGATTGCGGGAAGCATACATGGGCCACAGCGCGATGCACCAGACCCGTGGCATGCCAGACTCCGCGGGCGCACCCGCGTCTGGGATGCGGGCGATGGCACGCCTCCACCCGGGCCTAAGCAGGGGGAGGCACTGGTGCTGCAGACGGCAGGCTACCAGGCCATCCTACACGGCCACGCCGGAGGGTACCGGTCGCACGTCCTGGCCGGAAGCCGCTGGACTGTCTGGCACAGCACCGCCAGGCGAGGGGCATTCCCACCCCTGCCCCACGTCGACTGGCAACAGGGGCCCACCCAGGCCTACTATATGTCGGCGGACCCCTGGCCGCTAGTTGTCCTGCTACACACCGTCAGCGCCCCCAACAAGAGGCAGGAACCGGGGTGGGTCAACCCCCCCGCACTGGTGTGGAGCCCCGACCAGGAGGAGCATCTACGGGCCGCGTGGCAGGGAGACGCCATCAGGGCCACGGACGTCCCGGACCTCCACGCGGGGCCAATCACGCACGCCCGCCCAGCGGCTACCCTGGCGGTGGCCCAACGGGGACAGCAGAACCCGCAGTGGGTGGTCTGCATGTTCAGCCCGGCAGACGTGCACGTCGTCGTCTGCGACCCCGAGCGCCTGCCGGGGCCCGAAGCCGTGATCCGCGTGGCAGACTGCACCCGCATGATCGTCAAGGCGCTACGGGAGGGCAAACACCACGCCCTCCTGCTCCAGCTCAGGCTGAAGGACAACGCCCGGGCGGCGAGGCGGGGGGTGTGGCGGGCAGCGGCGCTCCCAGCCGACCTAGAGCTCCAGCTGGCGGTCCCGACCCCAGTGTACCACTGCCTACAGGCTTTCCACGACCTGCGATGGAGGGGCAAGCCAGACCGCCAAATCAGCTCCACGCACTGGCAAACGTGGCTGCAAGCAGACGCGCAGCGCGATGCCATCCGGGGTCTCGGGCCCGCGCCCGCGACACGAGCCCTCGATGCGGCGGCCCCGGGCCGCACACTGGCGCCACGCACGGTGCCACTGGCCAACCTGCCCTTCGAACCGGCGGCGAGGGGCGCCATTCGGAAGTCGATGCCGCTCCCCCCGGCGCGAGGGGCCACGGAGCCGACGAAATGCCCCCTGTGTGCAGACAAGTACTACACAAGCGGGGCAATGCTGGAGCACCTGGCGTGGCACGCGGTGCACGCTGCGGCCCCGGCGGACAACAAGGAGGCGGCCACCAACATCCTGCAGGGGAGAGCACGGAGGTCCCCATGGCAGGCCCCGTACACCCAGCGCCCCCCGCCCCAGGCAGCCGACCACGCAGACGGAGATGAGGAGGCACCCGGAGCAGCCCCGGGGACCGGCGGTGCGGCCCCACCAGGGTCCATGTCCATCCCCGCGGGGCTGGCCCCCCTGGCCCCCCTGGCTCCGGCGGTCCCCCGGGCCCCCCTGTGGGCCCCTCTGGGAACGGGCTCAGCGGATGCGACGCACCCGGATGCCCTGGCTGCGCCGGCGAACCCAGCGGCGATGCCGATGCGGGATAGCTGACTCCAGGAGGACATGGCGGGCGACGCCCTGTGGCTCCTCTCGTGGAACCTGCGCAACGGCCTCGTGCCGCCAGACCGGTCCCTCCGGGACACACTCCGGCGGCGCCGGGGGCCGGCGGGCTGTACCGACAAGGAGCACCTCATCACCGGCATGCTACCCCAGGAGGGGGGCTTTGCCATCATGCTCCAGGAAACAGGGATCGCCACCCGTGCGCAGGAGATGCACGTGGCCGCGGCGCTCCGGGACAAGGGGTGCACCGCCTTCTTCAGCAGCCGGCTGGCGGAGACGGGAGCCACCTCCACCTCGAGAGGGGGGGGCCTCCTCACCGCGGTCAGCAGCAAGTACGTGGCGGAGAACGAGGTGCTCAGTTTCACGGAAATTGTCCCCGGGAAGGCCGCGGCCCTGGAGATCTGCACGGACCGGGGAGGCCTCACCCTCATCAACGTCCACGGGCCGCAAGCAGGCTGCTCCCCCTGGGCGGGACGGGCGGCGTTCTGGGCCGACATACAAATGTATGCCACGGCACGCAGCCTCGCTGGGAGGCACCCGGTGGTTATCGCCGGCGACACCAACATCTACATGGATGTCCCCACCAACCCGGCCACGGAGCACTTCCGAGCGGGCTGGGAGGCCTGCGGTTTCCGAAGGGCCGCGGCGGGCGGCGGGGAGAATATGACCCCCACGCTCCACCCGTCCCGGCACAGGGTGGACACCTTCCTGGTCAACGAGCCCCTCCTGCCGTGGTCCCTACGGGAAAGCGTCTGGGCTCGCGGCATGGCACACCCCCGGGTGGTCGGCTCGGACCACCTCCCGGTCCGCCTGGCACTGCCGGGTCTCCTCAGCGCAGCGGGGCGCACGGCGATGCCCATCCCCTACAGCCACACGGAGGGCCGCCTCCTCCCGTACGACGCCGAGGCCGCACCCGTCCAACACTGCCTGTGGGCGGCGGTCACCGCCGCGCAGGATGAACCTTCCCTGGCGCCCTGGCTGGGTCCCGCAGAGCAGCACGACTATGGGTCCATGCCCGCGGCCGCGGTGGACAAGGTGTTCGAAAACCTCCATGCGACGCATGATGCCCTGGCGCGTGTGGTGGGACACCGGCAGCCGTCCCCGGCAGGGACGGACCCGGCGGAGGGGGACCTCCCGGAGAGCGGAAAGCGGCTCCAGGCAGCGGTCCTCCGCTATGACACCCTGGCAGCGCGCGCGCCGGCAGCGTACCAGGCGGACGCGGCCCGGCATGGCATCCGGTCCGAGGCGGCGCTCCGGCTCACAGAGGAGCTGCAGGGTGTGTCACCCCGGTTCCGCCCGACCACACAGGGCCAGCTACAGGAGAAGCTGGAGAGGCCTCCGCGCACTCCTGGCGGCAGACCGCAAGCGCGCCATCAAGGACTTCTGGCGCCGCCACGCCCCCGACATCGCCCAGCGATGGAAAGCCGTGCGGGGAGCCATAGAGGTAGAGGCCCCGGGCCCGTCAGGCCTCTGGAACGTGCGGGTCCCCAACACCCAAACGCTCCTCACGGAGGCCCACGACGTGATGTTCGCAGTTCGCGCCTTCTGGCGAGAACTGTATGACAAACGCCCGGTGGACCTCCCAGGCTTCCAGGCAGTCCTTGGCCGCCACGTCCCCCGGGCCCCTGAAGGGGCCCGGACACAGGTCCAGCAGTACTCCATGCAGGACCTGAAGTCCGCCCTGGACAAGGCCGATGGCAAGGCCCCAGGTCCCAACCACGTGGAGGCCCGTTTCATCAAGGCCCTCCCGGCACCCGTCCAGTGGCTCCTGGTCCACTCCTACCGGGCCATCCTCCGCGGCGCCCCGCCGCCGATGCACTGGAGGGACGCGCACATCTGGCTCAGCCCCAAGGTACCGGGCTCTGCCAGACTGGACGACTACAGGCCCATAGCCCTGGGCGAGCTGGACATGAAGCTGCTCACGGGTGCCATGCGGGGCGGTGTCGAAGGCCTTGCGGGCGTCGAAGGAGAAGACAAATTTGGGCCTTCCCCGCTGGAGCTGCCGCTGCGCCATGAACAGCGGGGGGGCCTGTGTTGGAGCCAGGGAGGGCCCTTTGCTGCCAGTCGCTGACCACTCCGTGCCGCGTCCACCTCATCCTGCGCCACCTCTCCGTGCCGCCGGACGTCATCGACCTCCTGCTCTTCCTCCACACGTGCGCCAGGCTGCGCATCGTCACAGCACACGGGCTAACGCAGCCCGTCTACATGCTGCGCGGCGTCCGGCAGGGCAACCCCGAGAGCCCCCTACTGTACGCGCTCCTCCTGGAGCCCCTGCTCGGGGCACAGGGGCACCGCCTGCGCCCGCCGGGAGGGGCCGAGCACGGCCTCATCCAGGCCTACATCGACGACCTGCTGGTGGTGGTCCACACGCTGCAGCACTTTGTCGAGGGCGTGGAGGCGGTGGCCGCGTACCTGGGGATGATGGGCATGGAGCTCAACCCCCGCAAGTGCGCCATGGCCACCACGGAGGGGGTCCCTGGCCTGCAGCTGCGCCTCTGCCCCCACCTGGAAAATCCGTGGCACTGGGTACCAGCGGCGGACTCCGTCCCCTACCTGGGACTCCAGCTGCAGCCGGACGGGGAGTTCTCCCTGCAGCGCAAGCACCGGCTACGCCTGGCGGCGGTGCACCACTGGTGCCTTAACACCCTCGCGCCACTAAAAGTGGTGCAGGACGTCATCCTGGCGATCCTCGGGGGGGTGACGCAGTACGTCGCCCCTTTCATCGCCGACGACTCCCACACTGCACGCCACCTGGACCACATCACGGTCCAGGTCGCGAAGGACAGGGCGCGGTACGCCTTCGACGCCTCGCGGGACAGCCTGCAGGATGACCGGACCCTGGGGCTCACACGGGTGCTAACGCGGTGCCAGCAAGCCGCGGTGGCCCTCGTGGGTACACTCGTCCACCACCGCTCAACCTCCGTGCGTGCCGAGGTCACCAAGATGTTCTGGGAAACAGCTGGCGCGCACGGAATATGTCCCGATGTGCACTACCCCGTCCGGGAGTTCGCAACTCTAGCGGGGGGCGACTGGGTCCACCGCATACCCCGGGCCCTGGCCGCCCTGGGAGTGGGGCTGTACAACCCCATCGTGTGCCCCAGGGCGGCCCATGTCCAACTACAGTCCCCGCCTGGCACCATCGTCACGCTGCGCACCGCCAAGCTGCGACACCGCGACACGTGCCGCCTGACGGTGCCACACACAACGCCGTGGCATGGGCACCACGGGCCACGCCACCCCTTCCCCGGACGGCCTGCACCTCCACGTCGGGGGCTACCGCCGCCGGGACGGCCTATCCCCCCCCACGCGGGGGGCGGCGTACCATCCGCTGGCAGCCCTCATGTACATCCTCCGCGACGTACTCGCGGAAAGGGAGCACCAAGAGCCGAACGCGGACGTGGCATGGCCCGAGCCCCTGCGCCCCCGGCCCCACGCGCCGACGCTGTTGTGGTTGGTGACCACGGACGACCAATGCACCCAAGCGACGGGGCAAGCGCAGCTCCGGGCCGAGTGGGTAATAGTGCAGGTGGGGGCGGGCCAGCCCAAACCCCGTGGGCTCCCCCATGGCACCGCCCTGCTGGTAGCTACGGGGGTGCCGCACAACCCACACATGGCGGTGCACGCGTTGGAGGATCAGCCGGAGGACACGGAGCACCTGGTGGTGCACCAGCGCGGGGGCCCGGCGTGGCTCAAGGAACATGTGACGGCACTTCGGTCCTGGGCAAGAAGCATCACCGGAGCGGAGATCGGGCTGCACGACCACCCGGCGATCAGCCCAGGCGACACCAGGGCGCTGTGCGTGGACCACCTGACCCCCAGCCACCCCGACGTCCGGTGGCACTCCGCCGACCTGAACGCGGGGTGGCTCAGCCCCACCGGATACTACTGGATCCCGGAGGCCTGGGGCCACACCTCTTCCGACGCGTCGGGGGGCGGACCCTGGAAACACGCCACCAGCGTCGCTCTCGCCGCCCACCTCACCCGCACGTGGGCGGTGGCCATCTCGGGCACGCTGCCCGACGGGGAGGGGGTGGCCGCCTCCCTCCCCCTACAATACGGTGCCCACCGACCATGGGTCCACACAGTGGACGCCGAAGTCATCCTCCACCTCCTGCGGCACGCAGATCGCGAGCGGACCACGGGGGTCCCCGCGGGCGCAGCGAAGGTGGTCAACCAGATGCCCCTGAGGTGGCTCCTGAACAGCCTGTGCGCGCGAGGGCAACACGCCGGGCACCCGTTCTGGTACGTCTGAGCCACCTCGCACCACAGTGACGCCCTACTGCACAAGGCGGACTGGGCGGCGTCCCAGGACACCGTTCTGCAGAACACGCCCCCAGACCCTGGCCACGCCCAGCTCATTGTCGCCGGCCGTGACGGCCATCTCGATCTACGGCCCGCCACGATGCGGGTGCTTGGCGAGGTTGCGCAGCGGGCGCAGACAGACCATGCGCTGACGCACCGGGGACACACACCTTTGGGCGCGGCCCACGCCACGGCCTATGTCCACACCCGGGACCTCACCGCGACGGCCACCAACCGCCGGGCGCTGCGGGCCCGAGGGGGCCACACGCCGGTGCAGCGCAGGCTCCGCGTCCGTAAGGAGCAGCTCTCCGGCGTCGCCATCGTCCCACAACCGTGCCTCCTATGCGACGGCCCGGAGGAGACCCCGGTGCACATGCACGTGGGGTGCGCCAACTCACAGCTCCTCTGGCCCGACTACCGCCAGGCGGTACACGAGGCGGCCCGCCACCTCCCACCCGGGGACAAAGCCCTGTGGGTGGCCTCGTGGCGCTCCGCAGGCGCCACATGGACGGAGGTGTTCTGCTCCGGACTGGTGTCCGAGGAAGCGGAGGCGCAGCTCCGCGCCATAGCCCGCTACGACCCGCCAGGAGGGACCTCTGTGGACGATTTCCTCCACCACATGCTCCGGCTGGAGGACTTCGCATGGGAGCTTCACAACCAGCGGCTGGAGCAACTCCTCCGCGAGCCCCAGAGCGCGGCGGCCCGGGCACACCGGTGGCTCACTGCGGCAGAGGGCGAGCACCCTCCCTGTCCCTCGCGCCCTGACAAGGACTTCGTAGACTCCCTCCGTGTTGTGAACGGCACTCTTGAGTGCCCGCCTCAAGAGGACCCCCATCCGTACCAGGACCTGCCGGGGGGGTTCTCGAGGCACCTGCAAGACGCCCTCTTCCCACCGTGGATCATCGGACGCGGCTCCATGACCGCGTGGGAGGCGAGCATCGTGGGTGAGGAATGGGCGCGCGAGTGGGGCCGGTGGTGCGCCGCCACGCGCCCCCCAGGAGACCCCTGCGCAACGATACGCCGCCATCCCGCTCAAGGGATGGGGGCCGGACACCCGGCCGAGACCCACCGTGATCCGCGGGGCGGGACCTGACCACCCGTGGGACGCGGCGACGGGGGAATGGCTGCAGGCGGCCCCGGGGCCGCAAACGGGATGGACTGGGGACGTCTCCTCACTCGTCAGGACACCCATCCCGCCCCGCATCGTCCTTCACGCCGCCAACGTACTCCGGGCTACGGAGATACGCACATGGGGACACGCCGCGGCCACCGTCCGGTGGCAGCCCCGAGAGGACGGGGCCGCCCAGCTCGCCGTGGCGCACTTCAAAGCTGGGGGGCCGGTATACGACGACGCCCTGTCCCGGCTGGGCGACACCCAGGGGCCCTTGCTCCTCATGCTCCCCACTGACATTGCAGCCGCGCTGCGCCAGGAGCTGGACGGATGCGAAGGGCTGTGAGTGGGATGGGAGGCAGTCGCGGACGGCACCCTGCTGGCCCTCCTCCACCGAGACACCGCAAACGGGTGCCGATGGGATGCGCTGACGCCCCACCTCACCGGGCGCCACGTGTACATGGAAACCCCCCCCCAAGGGCAACCCCGCCCGGCGTGGGACGACCTCGTCGCCGCATTCCACGACCACGGCATCCTCCCCGACGACACGTGGCAGGAGGTCCAGCGGAGGACGCTTGGCAAGGACTACCGGTGCCGCGTCCGCGCCCGCCTGCTGGAGATCCGGGACCCCCTCCGACAGAGGTGGGACAACCTCTGGCTCCGCCATCTCGACCCTTGGTTGCCGTCCTCCCACCCCCCACACACCTGCCGACTCTGCGGGGAATGCGACACGGTGTCCTCCGCAGCGACGACAGGCGCCAACAGGTGCGCGCGGTGCGCCCAGGTGGCCGCGTGCCCCTGGCCCGAACCTCCCGCAGGCCCGCGCAGGCGCACAGAGGAGGAGGCCCTGCACCGGTGCATCGAGGGGGCACACACCCCTTCACACGAACAAGCGGGCCCCGCGGGCGCTGCCCTCCTGTGGATCCACGTGCACCTGCGGGACCCCACGTCCGTTGCGCACCTGTTGCACGTGTTCGCGCCCTAACCCCCACCCGCTGCCGCCCTTTGCAGAGCCCGCAGCACCATGCCACGCCGACGGGGGGATGGGACAGGACACACCAGGGCCCGCCGCAAAGCGCAGGAGGCAGCTGTCCGGGGCCTGGTGGCGGACGCGGTGGCGGAGGCACACGAGAAGCACGCTGCCGCACGGTGTGACCTGACGGGCAGTGCGAGGGCTTTCCTCAACGAGACCGCCCTCCCAGCCGTCCGCGCCCTGAACAGAGCAGGGGCCCCTACGCTGCTCCCGGCAATGCACCGGATCGTGAACGCCGTCCAGCCGGGGCTCATCAGCCCGGAGGCGGCCCTCTACGGGCACTGGATGGAGTGGCGCGAGTCCAACCAGTTGGGCCAGCCCCTGTCCATGGGGGACACCCTGCGGCTGACTGGAGCAGAGTCTGCCATGTCCCTCCGCAGCAGCGCCCCAGCCCTGCTGCATGCCCTCAGGACGCGCTACCCCGGGGACGCGGCCCCGTATCTGAACCAGGCGCGGGCCACGTACCCAGGAGGAGTGTCCGAGCTGGATGCGGCGCTCCACCTTCTACACCCACCGGACGAGGACCTGGAGGTGGGCGATATCACGGTGTTCGTGGAAGGCGCGGACGAGGCGTCCGCCCGCCCCCGGCCGACCAACCGAGTGTACGACGGCACCAGGCCTACGCCCCCGTACGCCATCGTATGCGAGGCGTTCCCCAGGGAGCCCACTTGGTGCCCCGCCCTCCCAGCGGCGACGCACGCGCCCCGCGGCTGGGCTAACCCAGACCTGTCCCCCCCCCTCTCCAGATCCAGGGGTGCCCACGACAGGGGGCAGGTCCTCTGGCAAGAGTGCCCTGGCAGCCCCCTGCTCCTCCTCGTCGTCGCGACCCGCGGGGACCCGGGGCGGGTCCTGGGAGTCACCCCAACCCACCCCTATGGGGTTGAACCCGTACCCCGCCACCCCCTCCCGGCGCCCGCGGTGCGGGACGGAGTACACACCTTCCTGCGAACACAGGAGGTCACCGCCGTTACGGGGGTCCACCTGGTGCGGCTCCCCCCAACACCACTCGACGACCCCCGGGGGCCGGGGGCCCTGGGCCCCGCCCCAGACTGGGAGCTATGGCGCGATGCGTGGGCCGCGTGGCTCCCCCGCCTCCCCTCCCAATGCCGGTGGATGGCCGCCGGCCCCCGGCCGTGAGGGGCTGACGCCACAGCCGGCCCCCCACCCCCTCCCCCCTCCCCCCCGCAGAGCACCACAGGGCACTGCCCACGGCACGGCACTGATGCACCAGGAGGTAGTGGGAAGGGCGCGCCTGCCACCACGCATGCCTACCAGGATACCAGTGATGGCAGACTCCGATGGCTCCCCCCAGCGGGACGACCGCCACCACCGCCGGTGCCGCTCCCGCTCCCCCGCCTCCCCGGAGTGGACGGGGGAGACCCTCGCGGAGCGCGAGGAGCAGAGGCTGGCGGAGGCGGCGGTGCTGGTCGGGCCGCTGCTGCCGGCCCGGGAGCCTGAGCCAGCAGAGGTGACCGCCCCCGCCGCCCAAGCAGCAAGCCCCGCCGCCCCGCCCCGGGGGGGGGCCCCAGACGCGCAGGAAGCGGAGACCGCAGCCCCAGCGAGCCACGCCGCGGCCCCGACCGCGGCCCCCGGCACGCCGCCGACACGGGGGGTAGCCCCGGCGCAGAAACCGGGCGCATCGCCGAGGGCTGCCGCAGCCAAAGAGGAGAGCGAGAAGGGCGCGCGAGGGGTTGCGACCGCGGCCCGGGCGAGCCGCGCCACCGCCTCGGCCGACCACGCGGCGACCCCCAGCACGCCGCGAAAGCGGGGGACGAACCCCGCACGGGCCACGGGCGCCTCGCCGGCGGCCGCCACAGCAGAGAAGGAGAGCGAGGAGGACGCGCGAGGGGTTGCGGCCGCGACCTCGGCGGGCCGCGCCACCGCCTCGGCCGGCCAAGCCGCGACCCCCAGCACGCCGCGAAAGCGGGGGACGGACCGCGCACGGGCCACATGCGCCTCGCCGGCGGCCGCCATAGCAGCAGAGGAGAGCGAGGAGGGCGCGCGAGGAGTTGCGACCGCGGCCCCGGCGGGCCACGCCACCGCGTCGGCTGGCCACGCCGCGACCCCCAGCCCGCCGCGCAAGCGAGGGAAGAACCCCTGCACGGGCCACGGGCGCCTCGCAGGCGGCCGCCGCAGCAGCAGCAGTGGGCAGGGAGAGCGCGAAGTACCGCGCCCACGCCAACGCCACCCACACCCACACCAGCTGCCCCTAGGATTTCCCCCCCAAGCCCTTCCCCCCGGGGCGGGCACGGCACGTCCGCCCCCAGGCGCCCGAGCGCTTGCCGCCGGGCGTCACGCTGCCGCAGCTGCAAAGCAGCGGCACGCCCGGCGCGTGATTCAGGAAGGAGGGGAGGGCGCGCAGGCAGAGCGGCGTGCCAGCCACGGGAGCGCGGAGCGGGGGGCAGGAGGCGACGAGGGCCAGGAGCGCGCGCAAGGAGCAGGCCAGGGCGCGCGCGGCAGGGAGCAAGGGCGCAGCAGCGGGGGGGAGCAGAGCGCAGGCAGCGGACGGCGCGACTCAGGGCAGGGGGCCGGGAAGGGACCAGGGCACGGGAAGGGCGCGCAGGGGCACGGGAAGGGCGCGCAGGGGCACGGGCAGGGAGCCCAGGTGCAGGGGGCAGAGCGAGGGGCGGTGGGTGAGCGGGCGGGCCAGGGCGTGGGGGACGGAAGGCGGGACCCGCGGCACGGGCAGGGGGCTGGAAAGGGGCCCAAGGGCAAGGGCAAGGGCGCCGCGGGCCCCAAAGGACAGGCGGGACGGGGCATGGGAGCCCAGAGGGGAGGGCGGGACGAAGGGAGGGGGGCGGAGAGCCGGGCGCCCCCGCAGCCGGACGTGCAGCCGGTGAGATGCACCCCCCCCGGCCTTCAACAGATGCCGGCGCACCACACCCACCACCACCACCACCACCACCACCACCACCTCTACAACATCGACCCTGACGCCGGCGAGCTCGTCCCCCCCCAACCCCCTGGACCCCGGCACCAGCCAGCCCCCCCCGCGCCGAGGGCGGAGCCGGCGCGGATGGCCTCGGCGGAGGGGGGGCGGGGCGCGGCATGGGCGCCGCAGGCACAGGGGCAGCGAGGGGAGCCGGCGCGGCGGGCAGAGGGGGGCCGGCCATGGGACCGGGACTGGGGCACGGTCCCGGACCCTCTGGGGGAAGAGGCCCTCCCCCTGGTGGGGTAGGTGTACAGGTGGTTGTGCTGGGCCAACCAGGGGACCACCAGGGGGTTGACGAACCGGCCCTTCGATGCCGTGCTCCTCCGGAGAGACGGAGGAAACCGAGAGGTACCCCCGGGGGGTTGGGCAGCCCCAGAGGACCACGAGAGGGTCCTCAGGACAGTGATCTGGGCGGCGTGGCCCGACAGGAAGCCGACGTGGCGGGCCTTCCTGGAAGGGGGGGCGGTGCTCCGCATCACGGATGCGGACGCCAACAACTGGCTCCCCCGGGCTTTGCGCAGCGCCCTCACCCACCGGCGCTACCGCCGGCGCAACCCGCTGTCGCCACAGCCCCAGCCCCCACACAAGCGGCGGCGCAGGTGATGCCCCTGACGGCGGATGCGAGAGAGTGGGTGGGGGAGCAGGGCCCCCCGACCCACGCCCCCCCCACGGTACGGCGCGACGCATGAGAGCGTGCCACCTCCCGCGGGGGGGAGGGTAGAGACAACGAGCGCGGGGGGGAACCTGCTGCCCCGCAGCCCACTAACCGCTGACCGCTAACCCTCACGGCCGCCCGTGGCCGGCCAGCGCCGCGCGACGACGGCCGGGGGGATGAGGGGCCCCAGCGAGGGCCTGCACGAGTGTCCGGCTCTAGGTAGAGGGGGGCGGGGGAAGGGCGCGACCCCCCAGCCGATGGCTGGCCCCCTGGGCCGGGGCTGCCATGCCGCCCCCCCCCCCGGCCGTCAGGAGGCGTCGCCAGGGGACCGAAGGCCCCCCCCCACTCCCCCCCCCCCTCCCACACAGGCCCGAGAGCGGGCGGGGGGGCGGCCCCCCAACCCCACCCCCCGCATCCCCCTAAGCTGGGGAGCCACAGGCGCGGCCCTCCGCCCCCCCGGAGCTGAGGAGACACCCCCCCCCCCGGAAGGGACGGCGACGCGGTGGGGGGAGCGGCGGCTGGACCTGCTCTTGCGAGCCCACACTAGCGTGCCGGAGCAACGCGCGCAACAGAACAGTATGGAGGCCGCGCCCCACATGACCCTCCCGTGACCACGGTTCACTCAGGGAGGGCAGAGGGGGGGTTCGGGTCTGCAAGGACCCCCAGCGGAGCGGTCCACGGGCCGCCCCTCACCCCCCCCCCCCCCGGGGCGGCACTTGGACCACGACCGCACGCGCACGCCGGAAGGGACCGCGCCGACGACACGAAGGGGGCCAGGAGTGAGTACCGCAGGCCGCCGCCCGGAACGGGAGCAGGGAGGCCGCGGCGCGACACACCCCCCCCCGCCCCCCCACCGGCCCGCGAGCCGCTGGGGCTCCGCCCCCCACCCCCCGAGGCAGGGGGGATGGTCCCCCCCCCGCCCGAGAGAGGAGCCGGAGCGCGACCCGCCCCCCTGCCCCAGCCGCTGGCTCCCACGGGGGCCGCGAAGAACAAGAGAGCCCGCGCCAACGCGCCAGGACGCCGCACAGATCGCACCCAGAGAAGCCTGGTGAGCACGAACCGGAGTGATATGGGGGGCCACGCCCCCCATGGACAGCACAACGCCAGTGACACCCGCTTTGTTGCCTGCCCAGGGAAGGCAGAGGGACGGAATGAGGCAGAGCGACCCCCCACACTACAGGCCCCCCCCGGCCGCACAAACGGGGGGTACAGCGCACGCCCCCCCCCCCCAGCCCGCCCCCTCGGCACACGAACGCAACGGACCCGCCCCGCGGCGCGCAGCCCCCACAGGGCGTGCCGGCCGAGGGGACAGAGAAGGGCCCCCACACCCGCACGCCCGCGCCCACAACACGTGGATCGCGGACCCCGACAGCCCGCCATGTGGACGGGCAGTCAGGGGAGGGGGAGCGCCTGACCCCAGACGCCCCTCGCAAGAGTAGAAGGCACCCCCCCCGGGGACGCCCTACCGCCACCCCCCCAACCCCAAGCCAAGTAGGGGGGAACCGGGACCGGACCGCCCCCCCCCAAGCACGCCAGACGGAGCAAGGGACCGGGGCAGGACACGCGGAGGGGCACGGACCACGTGGAACGGCCCTACCAGCGCCCAGTGCCGGGACCACGCAAGGTGCGCACGCCACACCACCCAGGGGGGGGGGGAGCGGACGCCGCGAGAGCGCGAGCGCACACACACGAAAGGGACACGCGGGGACTACCAGAAGAGCAACCAGACCGAGCGCGCGGAACGCACAGACCGCGTGGAATGGCGTACCAGCAAGCGAGGGTAAGGGACATCCGGACGGGACGGCCCGCCACACGCAGCGCAGAACACGCGGGGCGGGGAGGGGGAAACGAAAAAGACACAACACCAGGTACCGGCCCGAACCCCCCGAACCGGCCGCGAGCGCCGCGCACACACAGACGGGGCACTGCACCCGCCAAGGCAGTAGTGGCGCACAGCGCCACGTTCCAACCCCTAGGCTAGGCAGCCTCCGCGCCAGCTCAAGGGGGTCCCACTGGCGACAAGCCAGTAGCACGGGCCCGGCGGCGCCGGCGCCCCGGGCGACCATGCATTAAGGGGGCGTCGCAGTGGGTGAGCGCTTGCAGCCACGGCTGCGAATTGATGCACTGACCGGGGAGTGGCGAAACGGGGAAGCCGGGGAAGGACGGGGCTCTGAGCTCTGTGAACCCGGGGGACTCCGCCACCAGGCAGGAGGTGTGTCTTGGAGGGCTCCCCACTAGGACCCGGTGGGGAGGATATCACCTGGCCCGACCAGGTGGCCCCCCGGGGCCGAAAGGCGTCTAGTACCCGCAAAATCAAACCTCAAACCTCAAACCCTCAGATTGAGACTCACAGTCGAGGCCCTTTACTCGCAGCCCCCTCTGTTTTCGAACCTCCAAGGGGCGGTGAGCACTCTTGTGCTGATAGCTAGGCCTATTCAGTGTGTGCCAGGACAGGTTCAGGAATCCTGTAGAGCTCCAGTTACGGTGAATCTAACTCCCACCCTCAGTCGGGTTCGGCACTCCAGACACCTACACATCCGCTGCTTGCAGAGCACTGCTCCTGCCCTGGCTGTGCCCTGCAGTCCCATGCCTATGGTTACCAGCGTGAATCAGATGGCCGCTTATCAGGTTTGCAGCCCCCCAGCGAGTGTGTGCATTGTTGACCATGTGGTGCATGGGAACTGCCCTGATGTTTTGACATTGGGGAGCCAACGAAGAGCGGTAGCTTACTACTCCAGGGGGGAATGACAAACAAGGTGCTGTGAAGCAAGGTGTGTCGGCCCTCCTTGGGGACAAGCGTGCCCACAGCTAGGAAACCTGACTGGTCCAGACCCACGGGGTCCTACCCTTCTTGACGGGGCCCTAAGTGTGCTACCTATGTCTGTATGTGTCCCACTTCACTCCACGGCGTGGCTCCCGGAGTTCGGGCTTTGCTGACCTCGGACCATAGGTCCTAATCAGGTACTTTTTCCACTCCTATTACTCGCAATTTCTGTGCTGGCGCCTTTCCTTTGGGGGAGACGGCAAAAGCCCTACCTACTAGAGTGGAGGGGTGGCCAGGGGTGCTAAGGGCATTCAAAACGCCCGTTTTTCTAATGGCCAAAAGCTAGCACACTCCGGTACCCGCCAGGAAAAGCACGCGGAGCAGGAGACACCACTACACTACACTCACTAATGCCAGCACCAGCCTTGGAAGGCAGGGTGAGCACCACTGCACTCAGTCCCTGCCCCGCTTGCTGACCCTAACCCCTACACATGCTACGGGGTGGCCATGAAAAAGAGGTCTTGAGCCCTATTGCCTCTCCTGTAAGATAACAAAAGAACACAGCGCCGCTAGGCAACTGTGGCCTGCCAGGCACGCCCTCGCGCGTTTCCCTGACAGGGCTCGGAGGAAAGGAGTGCCGTGTGCACAGCGTGTAGTAAGGGTTGTCCATGAAGATTTTATTCACCAACCCAATTTGTTTATGTGATCTGCGCCCTTTTTAGCTTGGGCAGAAAAATGAGAAGTCACCGAAGGCAACTGCTGCTGCACCAATCACCCTGACCTTTCCCACCTGAGAGCAAAGGCAGATGAGGCCGGGTGGCGGCTGAGGAACCTAACTACCCTCGCTGTATTATACAGGTCTTCGGGTAGAAAAAAATACGCTGTCCTCAAACCGAGCTGAAAGCAAGCAAACTTAAGGACCCCGCCCGTTCTCTTATAGCACGTAGGGCGGAGCCCTGGGTAGCTCAAACAAGGGTTATACCGCGTGCACAATGCGTGGCCTACAGCCCTTTAATGAATCATGTGTATGCAGGGAAGGGAGACGAAGGGCAACATTTGTTTTTCCTATCATTAACCCTCTTCTTCCAATCATCATGAGACTCAACCAGGACGTGAGCTCCTCCTGGGCTTACCTACCTTACTCACCACGCATAATGTGATTGCCGAAGGGAACAGGAACGCAAGGACAACCCTAAGCGTTTAAACAACCCTACGGAGAGTTATGAACAACCCTAAAGGATCAATGCATCGTGTGTCATGCATGCCCTTCTTACCTTGTTTCCGGAAGAAGAAGGAAGGTAATGGCGACCAACTGCACAGCGCAAAACAAGCCTAAGCGTTTTAAGCAACGCTATTTTAGCGCTACGGCAACACAAGCACGAGCAAGCACTTTCCTTTCTGACCTGTGAAAGGAAAACAAGAGTGGATTAGGGCTCAGGGAAAGCGCCACAACGTGTGAATGCCTAGATTGGGCACATGCATCGCGAGCACAGCGCATACACTAACCCTATGTGCGCGCTGCGTGCTCCATTCAGTTCACATACCTTTTATTTCAGTTTTGACCTGTGCAGAGCAATGAAAGTGAACGCCCGAACCTTCAACGAACGCAACAGTGACAACCCTAGCGTTTTAACGAAACTACCACCACGAACGGAATGCATGCGGTTGACATGACACTAACATACCTGAAAGGTGGGTCGTCCACCTGCTCTGTTGTGTGGGGTTCTGTTCAATACTTTTCCCTAAAGTTTATAAAATGTTTGATGCAACTGTGCAAAAATTTCCTTTAAAACCTTGAAAAAAACCACGGCTCATACTTTCTTTTTCAGGAGCCGTCTACGCTTGCGCAACTCTTCTTGGGAGTGCGCTCCTGTTGCGCTTGTCTGCGACTTTAGGTTTTGGCCTAAAAATGACGATTTCTAACGTCATTTCGTCAATTTTTAGCGAATTGACCTCTTAAATGGCTAACCCTTTCGCTAAACCACAGGATTCACTCCCTGTTGGTTCCATTTTCTATTTTTTTTAGCTCCTGCAGTTTTGTGCCCTCCATTGGGAGTATTGCTCTGCCCTGGCCCTTGGTCAGGACGTTTACTAAAACGCTGTTTATGCAGCGATCGCCATCCGCATTAGAGCGGTCGACTGTACCCTAGTGGGCAAGCATGTGTGCTCTAGGGAGGGAGTCCGCGGTTCAAACCCCACTGCCCCCGTAATTTTTACCAAACGTTTTCGCCTCACGCTGGCGACTTTTGAGGAAAGCCCCATTGAAGGGACATCATTCACCGTACATGACACTGTTTTTTAAGGGTACCTACAGTGTAATGAGCTTCTATGAACTGATGGGAATGTCTTTGGGTGGTTTAATGCATTTTCTGAGGTAAGTTTGATGAAATGTGAGCTTTTTTCCTTGGTCCTACTAGCTTGATCAGCTAGTACTCCAGAGAGGTGTAAGAAATTGTCACTACCATGTCTTCCTTGGGGGACCTGATCCAACCAAGCGCCCCCTAAAAGCCTTTTGTTGATGTTGAGACTAACTTAATCATTTTTATCACTCTTTTGAAGTTTAAAGTACACTTTCTCAAGGTAATTAGGGTTATAACCCCAGCCCACCATGAAGTTGACCCCTACCACTCAACTGAGCGGAGGTATCTTCCTTCATGGACATAGTACCGAAATAAAGTAGGCACTTCATGCCTAAGGCCTTGTAGGTTAGGCCTAGTGGTCCCCCACCTCAAGACCCCTATACACAACTGATTCTACCACTTATTGTGGTTCTACCTTTTAACTGATTCTGAATGCAGTTGCTTGGCCATGCTGCCCAAGCCATATCCTGTGGCTGGACTAACTCCTTTGCCCCGGATTCCTAACCAACTCCATCTTATCCAAAAGAGTGCACATGAAGTGCTTGGTGCTACCTTGGATGCCTGAGTCATGCCAGGTTTCACATAAAAATCATTTGTTTTATCCGCTTGTGATTGAATCTTTGTACTTAAGCCTGCTTTGTCTATCTGCAGCCCTTCCATGATACACTCGATTTCAAAACTATTCATTGATTCGATCCACATCCTGTTCTTGCTCTACTTGCTGCTTTGGCCCTGTTTTTCAACACCAAAACGTGCAGGATTTCATCAAAACTATTAGGGCAAAAATCAAGGACATCTTTGTTCATGCCCTCACATGCTCGGACATGTCACTCAGTCCCATCACCTGGTGCCTGTTTGGGAGCCGAAGGCATTAGCAAACACAAATTGTCATGTACATTAGAAACCATCCCAACATGGACTTGTGACGTCAGTATTGCCTATATGCATGTTCGTGTGACACTGAACCAATTCAATGCATGCTACTTAGAGAGAGATTGGCTAAGAAGATGTCCCGTGTCACATGAAGAGACCTAGATCCGGCCCGCAGAGTGAGTGCACATGAAGAGAAATCCCGGGCCCAATGAGAACACATCCATGGTGAGATTGTCCTATCATAAACACAGATAGTCCCGCCTCAAAGAGAGATGGTCCCGCCCCAATCAAGACCTTTGAAGAGAGCGTTCCGCCCCAGTCCATGCCCTGAGAGAGCAACCCTCACCAATCCATGCCCTAGGAGAGAGAACCCCACCAATCCATGCCCTAGGAGAGAGATAACCTCACTAGAACCTAATCTAGAGAACCTGCATGGGGAGAAAGAATTTTGCCTAGCCATGACCCATGAGACAACATATATGAAGAGAGAATTTTGCCTACCCATGAACCATGAGAGCATGTATGCACTTGAACTGAGATTCCACAACCTTGATGTAAAGTTATCCCTGTACCCAATTGGCAAATTAGCTGATCTCATCCCCTACTGCGTGCTGACAAGACAGGGATAGTTGATCACCAACCGTATTGGACCAATGATATGAATTTACCAAAGATCAACGAGTAAGACGGCAAACAAAGGTGAGCAACCATGGTATAGGTGCAAGTGTCGACCTCTAGCATGTCCACCCCTTGCACGTGCACACCGCATGTTCCAAAGACGCCACATCCAAAGATTGATTCATAATGACTCACATGCAAGGCAAACAAACAACATAGAAGAGAAGTACAAGACATTCATGTCGGAGGAACGACCGAGTTACTTTCCTCCCGCCCGGTGCGCCCACTCCAGTAACTTCCATTTCAACTCCTCTCCCACTAGGGCTTCTCCAGCTTCAAGAAACTCATGATCCCCCATATCCGTAGGTGTGGCAAATGTTGAAGCAAATGCGGCTATTGACGCGTACCGATCCCTTTTTGCGGGGCTTGCCAGTGTGGGCGGAGGCTCCACACCAGGGTTTAGCCAGAGCACAATGCTGGGCCTCCTATCATCCACTGGAGTTGCCCTAGCTTCCGATTTGCATCCATTTCAGCAACACGATAGAATCTAACACTATCAGCACCCGTTCGATCGGCCCGCATTGGAGAACAGAGAATACGTGCACACCACAAGGAACACAACAAGGGCGCGGGCACACACAGCAAGCCGGATCCTTACCAGAAATATTAAATATTTCGTCTTGTGAATTATAGGTAGTATAAATTTGGAATTCTCTTGAAACTATACCCCAAATCGCTGAAATCACCAAAATCGCTGAAATAAAGAACAGTGCAGCCACATGGGATCGAAACCGGCTTCACCCCCCTTCCCAGAGCATTGTCATCTGCTCGGAAAGACATAAAGAGGACGGGAGGATCACGGTTGTTCCCTTGTCATCCCCTCATTGTGGGAGGGCACCACATACACCGTGGCCACCCGCCCGAGTCGTTGGAGAGAGGTAGGAACTCAAAAGAATGAACGCCCACCAATCACCACTAAACTGAAAAGCATAGGCTCCGCAGATCAAAGATAGACAAAAGTAACGTCGTGGACCGGGCTGCATAAAAAGACCACAGACAGATATATGGTGCTCACCATGCACAGCATGAACCTTTTGCATGACCTTTACTCCCACCAAGAGCCATGAGAGCAATGGACCACCTCCAGGAGACATTGGCATTTGGTGAAGGGGGATGATGCTGCATCATGACACAAGTGAAAAAGGACGGGGCGTTGAGGTGGAGCAACCGCGGGGACGAGGCCGAGGAGAGGCAGCGGAGCAGCGACGAGGAGGAGCCTGAGGAGCTGCCGAGTAGGGGTGACCAAGACGAGGCCGAGCACAATCAGCCAAGAGCAGATGAAGACAAGGAGAGCCCAGGACTGGATGATCCAGGGCAAAACAACAAGCAGCGGCCCAAGCGAAACGACCACAAAAGGCGGAGGAAGGAGACACGCCACCCCCCAGACTGGAACATCCGGGGCAGAACAAGCAGCAGGGGCCGCCACCCCCCGGACTGGAACATCTGAGGACAAGTGGCGGCCAGACGCCGCGGACAGGCGCATCCGGGACAGAACAAGGAGCAGGGGCAGCCGCCCCCCGGACTGGAACATCCGAGGACAAGCGGCGGCCGAACGCCACGGACGGGAACGTCGGCCACGGAGAGCTAGAGAAGCGGACACGAGGGCGAGGCAGTGGAGATGCAGCGAAGCGGAGTCGAGGACGAGGCCGAGGAGAAGCAGAGAAACAGAGATGAGGACAAGGCCCAGGAGATGCAGCGATGCACACAAGTGGACGAGGACGCGGGGATGAGGTGGAGCAGCCAAGGGGACGAGGCCGAGGAGAAGCAGTGGAGCAGCAAAGAGGAGGACCCCGAGGAGATGCAGTGAAGAAGAGACCAGGACGAGGCCCAGGACAAGCAGCCAAGAGCAGATGAAGACATGGAGTACCCAAGACTGGATCATACGGGGCAAAACAAGAAGGAGTGGCCGAAACAAAGCAACAACAAAATGCGGAGGAAGGAGTCCCGACGCACCAGACTGGATCATCCCGGGCGGAACAAGCAGCAGGGGCCGCCGCCCCTCAGACTGGGGCATCCGGGGACAAGTGGCTGTCGGACGCCCCGGAAGGGCGCATCACGGACGGAACAAGGAGCACAGGCCCCCCTCGGACTGGATCATCAGGGGACAAGCGGCGGCCGAGCGCCACGGACAGGATCATCCGGGGTGGATCAAGCAGCACGAGCCGCCGCACCCCGGACTGGATCAAGCGGTCATGCAGTGGGGTAAACAAGAGGCGGAGGCCGAGGTGAAGGTGAGCAGCAGCCATGAGAACAAGGCCATGGAGAAGCAGGACGGCAGCCAAGAGGAGGAGCCCGTGGTGATGCATTGATGCGAAGACCCGGACGAGGCCGGGGTAATGCAGCGAAGAGGATACGAGGCCAAGAACTGCCCAGGACTGTATCATCCGCGGCTAAGCAAGAAGGAATGGCCGAAGCACGACGCGAGCAGAAACCGGTGAAAAAAGACCAGAAGCCCCAGACTGGATCATCCGGAGCGGAACAAGCAGCAGGAGCCGCCGTCCCCCGGACTGGATCATCCAGGGACAAGTGGTGGCCTGGCGCCCCGGACAGGATAATGCAGGACTGGCAGCCTGTCCGCACAAGAGCAGAGCTCAACAGGCCGCGCTGAGGCGGGCCCTTGACCGGGTATGACAGGCCAGACGTGAGTGCTGGTAGCTACACCTCTCTGCACCCCCACCATGCATGAGACTCTCGTACCGCGGGTGGGATAAGTAGGGTGAAGAGGTGCCCCCGAAGCCGCCCACCCAGCTAAGCAAGGGGCGGAGACACACACACAACGAAGAGGGCATCAACATGGACACCACGACGCAGGCGGGGCACGATAGCCGAGCACACCATCCAACCAAGCCCTAGCAGGGGTACGTGTGGTGGCGTCCCTGCTAGGCCACAGCCGCCAATAAAAAAAAAAACAACACGCGCTGTGTTCCTGTGCACAAACACAGGTGGAAGACATGGGCTGCCCACCCTGCATGACCCAGGGCGCATATTACACACACAGCAGCACGCCCGAGCCAGGTATGGAGAGAACAGCAGAAAGAAGGACCCTCGACCATGAGTGGCGAGGGACAAAGATCAGAAGGGCAATGTGCCATAGGAGGTATGCAAGACGACTTCAAGGACGGCAAGACAGCAGGCGGTGCAAGCATACAGAACACAGAACACAACTCCCCTCCAAGCCCTAGTGGGGGTACGTGTAGTGGCCTCCCTGCTAGGCCACAGCCGCCTGGAAACGCTGTGTTCTCATGCCAAAACATAGGTGGGCCAAACGTGCCATGACAAGGGAAAAGTGGCCAGACGACCCGGGCAGGATCGGACGGAGGAGAATGCACCGAGTGCGCCGAGGAAGGGGAGTGGATAGGAGCAACCCGTGCGAGGAGCACAAAACGGTCCCCGGATGGATGAGGATCCTGTGGGCCCGCGGCACGGGGTTGCTGGCGGCCCGGTGGGGTATAAAAACAGGATGAGGGATGGGATGGGGGCAAGGGGCTAGGACAGGGGTGTGACACGGGCCACACAACGGCCACATGGGAACGGAAATCCACGGGACGCGGGGATTGGGCCGGTGTCGGTATGTGGCGAAGGGGAACTGGACATGGGATGGGAAGGGAGGCCGATAGCGCCAAGCCTCAGCCCCGTGGGAGTGGAAAACCAGTCGCCATGGAGTGGTGAACCATTGGCCAACCATAGGGAGCCTGGCCACCGGAAGTCGGGAAAATGCCCTGAACTCTGGGACGGCCGTGATGTGTCCGCAGGGGTGAGGGTTGACCCTGAGATCCCCGGGTCAATGGCCTAAGTACACGTAGGTTCACGCGTGAGCGGGACCTAGGGGAACGTGGAAAGGGTCGCCCACTAGCCTCCAGCCGCGGATGGTCGACACCCAAGTGCATCCGGGAGCCGAGTGGGTACTCCAACCCGTGAGGGATGGGGAGTGGTGGAATGTGGTCCTCAGAGAGAAATGCTCCGCTGTCGGCGAGGGCTATCCACGGGAAACCCGCCTGCAGGCGCCCGAAAGGCTGTGCTAGGGGGGGAAGGCCGGAAGATCCTTCGATGGCTGACCGGAACGAGCTGAGACCGTGAGGGCAGCGACTGAAGGACACCTACCGCCGGTCATGCCCCAAGGGAACCTGGTTGAAGTCGTCGGCCGTGAGGTGAAAAAGGGGTTGCCAGGGGAACTGATGGTGGAGAGCTCTCCTTCCCGCCAGAGGCGGCCACCATGTAAAACAAGCAAGGAGATGTCAGATGAGGCTGCGGACGCGGCCGCCCTTACTTACTTGCTTACTGATTCTGAATGCAGTTGCTTGGCCATGCTGGCCAAGCCATATCCTGTGTCTGGACTAACTCCTTTGCCCCAGATTCCTAACCAACTCTATCTTATCCAAAAGAGTGCACATGAAGTGCTTGGTGCTACCTTGGAGGCCTGAGTCATGCCAGGTTTCACATAAAAATCATTTGTTTTATCCATTTGTGATTGAATCTTTGTACTCAAGCCTGCTTTGTCTATCTGCAGCCCTTCTATGATACACTGGATTTCAAAACTTTTCATCGAATCGATCCACATCCTGTTCTTGCTCTACTTGCTGCTTTGGCCCTGTTTTTCAACACCAAAACTTGCAGGATTTCATCAAAACTATTAGGGCAAAAATCAAGGACATCTTTGTTCATGCCCTCACATGCTCGGACATGTCACTCAGTCCCATCACCTGGTGCCTGTTTGGGAGCCGAAGGCATTAGCAAACACAAATCGTCATGTACATTAGAAACCATCCCAACATGGACATGTGACATCAGTATTGCCTATATGCATGTTCGTGTGACACTGAACCAATTCAATGCATGCTACTTAGAGAGAGATTGGCTAAGAAGATGTCCCGTGTCACATGAAGAGACCTAGATCCGGCCCGCAGAGTGAGTGCACATGAAGAGAAATCCCGGGTCTAATGAGAACACATCCATGGTGAGATTGTCCTATCATAAACAGAGATAGTCCCGCCTCAAAGAGAGATGGTCCCGCCCCAATCAAGACCTTTGAAGAGAGCGTCCCGCCCCAGTCCAGGCCTTGAGAGAGCAACTCTCACCAATCCATGCCCTAGGAGAGAGAACCCCACCAATCCATGCCCCAGGAGAGAGATAACCTCACTAGAACCTAATCTAGAGAGCCTGCATGAGGAGAAAGAATTTTGCCTAGCCATGACCCGTCAGAACACATATATGAAGAGAGAATTTTGCGTACCCATGAACCATGAGAGCATGTATGCACTTGAACTGAGATTCCACAACCTTGATGTAAAATTATCCCTGTACCCAATTGGCAAATTAGCTGAACTCATCCCCTACTGCATGCTGACAAGACAGGGATAGTTGATCACCAACCGTATTCGACCAATGATATGAATTCACCGAAGATCAACGAGTAAGACGGCAAACAAAGGTTATCAACCATGGTATAGGTGCAAGTGTCCACGTCTAGCCTGTCCACCCCTTGCACGTGCACACCGCATGTTCCAAAGACACCACATCCAAAGATTGATTTATCATGACTGACACGCAAGGCAAACAAACAACATAGAAGAGAAGTACAAGACATTCATGGTGGAGCAACGACCGAGTTACTTTCTTCTTGCCCGGTGCGCCCACCTCAGCGACTTCCGTTTCAACTCCTCTCCCACTAGGGCTTCTCCAGCTTCAAGAAACTCATGATCCTCCATACCCGTAGGCGTGGCAAATGTTGAAGCAAATGCGGCTATTGACGCGTACCGATCCCTTTTTGCGGGGCTTGCCAGTGTGGGCGGAGGCTCCACACCAGGGTTTAGCCAGAGCAAAATGCTGGGCCTCCTATCATCCACTGGAGTTGCCCTAGCCTCCGATTCCCATCCATTTCAGCAACACGATAGAATCTAACACCATCAGCACCTGTTGGGAAGAATTTTCAGACGATCGGCCCGCATTGGAGAACAGAGGTTTGAGGTTTGAGGTTTGATTTTGCGGGTACTAGACGCCTTTCGGCCCCGCGGGGCCACCTGGTCGGGCCAGGTGATATCCTCCCCACCGGGTCCTAGCCGGAGGCCCTCCAAGACGCACCTCCTGCCTGGTGGCGGAGTCCCCCGGCTTCACAGGGCTCGGAGCCCCGTCCCTCCCCGGCTTCCCTGTTTCGCCACCCTCGGTGAGTGCATCAATTCGCAGCCGTGGCTGCGGGCGCTTACCCACCGCGTCGCCCCTCTAATGCGTGGTCGCCTGGGGCGCCGGCGCCGCCGGGCCCGTGCTACTGGCTTGTCGCCAGTCCGACCCCCTTGGGCTGGCGCGGAGGCTGCCTAGCCTAGGGGTTGGGGCGTGGCGCAGTGCGCCACTACTGCCTTGGCGGGTGCAGTGCCCCGTCTGTGTGTGGGCGGCGCTCGCGGCCGGTTCGGGGGGCTCGGGCCGGTACCTGGTGTTGTGTCTCTCCCGTTTCACCCTTCCCGCCCCGCGTGTCCCGCGCTGCCTGTGGCAGGCCGTCTCGTCCGGGTGTCCCCTACCCTCGCCCGCTGGTACGCCATTCCACGCGGTCTGTGCGTTCCGCGAGCTCGGTCCGATTGCCCTCCTGGTAGTCCCCGCGTGCCTCTTGCGTGTGTGTGCGCTTGCGCTCCCGCGGCGTCCGCTCCCCCCTCCCCCTGGGTGCTGTGGCGTGCGCACCTCGCGCGGTCCAAGCACTGGGCGCTGGTAGGGCTGTTCCACGTGGTCCGTGCCCCTCAGCGTGTCCTGCCCGGGTCCCTTGCTTCGTCTTGTGTGCTTGGGGGGGGGCGGTCCGGTCCTGGTTCCCCCCCACCTGGCTTGGGGCTGTGAGCCCCCCGTGGGGCGGGTCCGTGGCGTTCGTGTGCCGGGGGGCGGGTTTTGGGGGGGGGGGGGGGGGGGGCGTGCGCCGTGCCCCCCGTTTGTGCGGCCGGGGGGGCCAGTAGGGCGGGGGGGGGTTCCTCTGCCTCGTTACCTCCCTCTGCCTTCCCTGGGCAGGCAGCAAAGCGGGCGTCACTGGCGTCGTTCTGGTCATGGGGCTCCGGTTCCTGCTCGCCCGCCTTCTCTGGGCGCGATCTGTGCGGCGTCCTGGCGCACGGGCACGGACTCACTTGTTCCCCACGGTTCCTGTGTGAGCCGGCGGCTGGGGTGGGGGGCTGGGCCGTGCTGCAGCTTCTCTCTCGGGCGGGGGGAGGGGGGACCATCCCCCCTGCCTCGGGGGCTGGGGGCCGGCGTCCCCGCGGCTTGCGGGCCGGCGGGGGGGGGTCGGGGGGGGGGGGCGCGCCGCGGCCTCCCTGCTCCGCCTCTGGGGGGCGGCCCGCGGTTCCCTACCCTGGCCCCCCTCTTGTCCTCGGCGCACTCCCCCCCGGCGTGCGCGTTCGGTTGGGGTCGCGGGGCCGCCCCGGGGGGGGGGGGGACGAGGGGCGGCCCGTGGACCGCTCCCCCGGGGGCCCCTTCAGACCTGAAGCCCCCCTCTGCCCTCCCCGAGTGGGCAATGGTCATGGGGGGGGTCATGAAGGGCGCGGCCCCCATACTGTTCTGGTGCGCTGCCGTGCGCCGCAGCCAGGCTTGGTCCGCGCGCCGCTCCGGCGCGCTGGTGTGGGCTCGCCCGTCGGCCGCGACCCACGCGGCAGCAGGCGGCTGGGGGCGCTGGGGCGCGCGGTGTGCAGGTCCAGCCGCACCCCCCCCCCCCCGCGTTGCAGTCCCTTCTGGGGGAGGGGGGGCGTCCCCTCGGCTCCGGGGGGGCGGAGGGTCGCTTCCGTGGCCCTCAAGCTTGGGGGGGTGGAGCGAGGGGGCCGCTATGCCGCCCCCCGCTCCCCCGCCCCGTCGGTCGTTGGCCTGCCTTCTGTTGTCCCCCGCGCGCCCCCCTGGGGTATACTCGTGCCGTGGGGATTGCCGGGCGGCCGCGGGCGTCGGGCGCGGCCCGGTCGGCCGCCAATGGGTCAGTGCGGCGGGGGGGGGAGGGAGGGGGGGGAAACCCCCCCGCCCTGGTTCGCGCCCCCGCCTTCCCCAGGCCGGCCTCTGAAGGTGCCGCTCCGTTCGCGCTGTCCTGGGCGCCGCCGGTCCGCCGTCAGTCGGCGGCGGGCAGGGTGGGAGCGCGCGGGCGGTTCACCGGGGGCGCTTGCCGCGGCCGCGGCGCCCCCTCGACCAGGGTGCAGCGGCCTCTTCGGAGGGGATGCGGGGCAGCCGTCTCTTCGGTCTGCCTCCGTCCGCTCTTGGGCCTGAGGGGGAGGGGGGGGGGTTGGGGGGGGCCCTCTGGTCCCCTGGCGCCACCCCTTGACGGCCGAAGGGGGGCGGCCTGGCGGTCCCTGCCCCGGAAGCCAGCCGTCGGCTGGGGGGTCGCACTCTTTCCCCGCCCCCCTCTACCTAGAGCCAGACCCTCTTGCAGGCCCTCGCTGGGGTCCCTTGTCCCCCCCGCCGTCGCCGCGCGGCGCTGGCCGGCCGGGGGCGGCCGTGAGGGTCAGCGGTCAGCGGTTAGCGGGCTGCGGGGCAGTAGGTTACCCCCCGCGCTCGTTGTCTCCGCCCTCCCTCCCGCTGGAGGTGGCACGCGCTCCTCTGTCACGCCATATCGTGGGGGGGGCGTGGGTCGGGGGGCCCAGCTCCCCCCCCCACTCTCTCGCGTCTGCCGTCTGGGCCATCACCTGCCCCGCCGCTTGTGTGGGGGCTGGGGCTGTGGCGGTGGCGGGTCGCGCCGGCGTTAGCGCAAGTGGGCGAGGGCGCTGCGCAAGGCCTGGGGGAGCCAGTTGTTGGCGTCGGCTTCCGTGAAGCAGAGCACCGCCCCCCCTTCCAGGAACGCCGGCCGGTTCGGCCCCCTGTGGGGCCACGCAGCCTGGATCACTGACCTGAGGACCCTCTCGTGGTCCTCTGGGGCTGCCGACCCCCCCGGGGGTACCTCCTGGTTTTCTCCGACCCTCGGGAGGAGCACGGCATCAAAAGGCCGGTTCGTCATCCCCCTGGTGGTCCCCTGGTTGGCCGGGCTCAACCACCCGTACACCTCCCCCACCAGGGGGAGGACCTCATCCCCCAGAGGGTCCGGGACCGTGCCCCAGTCCCGGTCCCAGGGCCGGGCCCCCCCTGCCATTTGCGCCGGCTCCCCCTGCGGCCCCTGTGCCTGCGGCGCCGGTGCCGCCTCACCCCCCCCCCCCCGCTGAGGCCATCTGCGCCGGCTCCGCTCTCGGTGCGGGGGGGGCTGGCTGGTGCTGGGGTCGTGGGGGTTGGGGGGGAATGAGCTCTGCGGCGTCGGGGTCGATGTTGTAAAGGTGGTGGTGGTCGTGGTGGTGGTGGTGGGTTGGTGCGCCGGCATCTGTTGGATGCCGGGGGGGATGCACCTCACCGGCTGCACGTCCGGCTGCGAGGGCGCCCCACCCCCCGCCCCCCTCCCTTCGACCCGCCCTCCCCCCCGGGCTCCCATGCCCCTTCCCGCCTGTCCCTGGGGGCCCGTGGCGCCCTTGCCCTTGCCCTTGGGCCCCCTTCCGGCCCCCACGCCTCTGTCCCCCTGCCCGTGCCGTGGGTCCCGCCCCCTGTCATCCACGCCCTGGCCTGCCTGCTCGCCCACCGTCCCTTGCTCCGCTCCATGCACCTGGGCGCCCTGCCCATACCCTGCGCGCCCTTCCCGTGCCCTGGCCCCTTCCCGGCTCCCTGCCCTGTGTCGCGCCGTCCACTGCCCGCGCTCTGTCTCCCTCCGCTGCTGCTGGCCTCGGTGCCCCGTCTGTGTTTGCGCCCGCTCCTTACCGCGTGTGCCCTGGCCCGCTCCCTGCGCGTGCCCCTGGGCACTTCAACTGTCGCCTCCTGTCCCCCGCTCCGCGCTCCCGTGGCTGGCACGCAGCTCTGCCTGCGCACCGTCCCCTCCTTCCTGGATCACGCGCCGGGCGTCCCGCTGCCTTTGCAGCTGCGGCAGCATGACGCCTGGCGGCGAGCGCTCGGGCGCCGGGGGGCGGACGTGCCGCGTCCGCCCCGGGGGGAAGGGCTTGGGGGGGAATGGCTTCCGGGGGCTGGTGTGGGTGTGGGTGGGGTTGGCGTTGGCGCGATACTTCGCGCCCTCCCTGCCCACTGCTGCTGCTGCGGCGGCCGCCTGCGAGGCGCCCGTGGCCTGTGCGGGGTCCGTCCCCCGCTTTCGTGGCGTGCTGGGGGCCGCGGCGTGGCTGGCCGAGGCGGTGGCGCGGCTCGCCGGGGCCGCGGTCGCAACCCCTCGCGCATCCTCCCTGCTCTCCTCTGCGGCTACGGCAGCCCTCGGCGATGCGCCCGGTTCCTGCGCTGGGGCTACCCCCCGTGTCGGCAGCGTGCCGGGGGCCGCGGTCGGGGCCGCGGCGTGGCTTGCTTGGGCTGCGGTCTCCGCTCCCCGCGCGTCTGGGGCCCCCTCCCGGGGCGGGGCGGCAGGGCTTGCTGTTTGGGCGGCGGGGGCAGCCACCTCAGCCGGCTCAGGCCCTTGGATCGACGGTCCGGTGGCAGCGCAGGCCGCCCGGGGCTGTCCAGCCAGCAGCCCGACCGGCACCGCCGCCTCCGCCAGCCTCCGCTCCTGGCGCTCCGCGGGGGTCTTCCCCGCCCATTCCAGGGAGACGGGGGAGCGGGAGCGGGACCGGCGGTGGTAGCGGTTGTCCCGCTGCGGGGAGCCATCGGGGTCTGACATCACTGTTGTCCTGGTAGGCATGCGTGGTGGCAGGTGCGCCCTTCCCACTACCTCCCGGTGCATCAGTGCCGTGCCGTGGGCAGTGCTGTGCAGTGCTCTGCGGGGGGGAGGGGGGGAGGGGGTGGGGGGCCGGCTGTGGCGTCAGCCCTGTACGGGCGGGGGCCGGCGGCCATCCATCGGCATTGCGAGGGGAGGCGGGGGAGCCACGCATCCCCTGGGGGTCGTCGGGTGGTGCCGGGGGGAGCCGCACTAGGTGGACCCCCGTAGCGGTGGTGACCTCCTGTGTTCGCAGGAAGGTGTGTACCCCGTCCCGCGCCACGGGCGGGGGGGGGCGGGGTACGGGTGCTGCCCCATAGAGGTGGGAGGGGGTGATCACCAGGACCCGTTCCGGGTCCCCGCGGGTTGCGACGACGAGGAGGAGCAGGGGGCTGCCAGGGCGCTCTTGCCAGAGGACCTGCCCCCTGTGGTGGGCACTCCTGGTTCTGGAGAGGGGGGGGGGCAGGTCTGGGTTGGCCCAGCCGCGGGGCGCGTGCGTCGCCGGCGGGAGGGCGGGGCACCAGGTGGGCTCCCTGGGGAACGCCTCGCACACGATGGCGTACGGGGGGGTCGGCCTGGTGCCGTCGTACACTGGGTTGGTCGGCCGGGGGCGGGCGGACGCCTGGTCCGCGCCTTCCACGAACACCGTGATATCGCCCACCTCCAGGTCCTCGTCCGCTGGGTGTAGAAGGTGGAGCGCCGCATCCAGCTCGGACACTCCCCCCAGGTATGTGGACCGCGCCTGGTTCAGATACGGGGCCGTGTCCCCGGGGTAGCGCGTCCTGAGGGCGTGCAGCAGGGCTGGGGCGCTGCTGCGGAGGGACATGGCAGACCCCGCTCCCATCAGCCGCAGGGTGTCCCCCATGGACAGGGGTTGTCCCGACCAGTTGGCCTCGCGCCACTCCATGCAGTGCCCGTAGAGGGCCGCCTCCGGGCCGATGAGCCCAGGCTGGATGGCGTTCACGATCCGGTGCATCGCCGGGAGTAGCGTAGGAGCCCCTGCTCCGTTCAGGGCGCGGACGGCCAGGAGGGCGGTCTCGTTGAGGAAAGCCCTCGCACTGCCCGTCGGGTCACGACGTGCGGCAGCGTGCGCCTCCGCCACCGCGTCCGCCACCAGGCCCCGGACGGTCGCCTCCTGCGCTTGGCGGCGGGCCCTGGCGTGTCCCGGCCCATCCCCCCGTTGGCGTGTCATGGTACTGCGGGCTCTGCAACGGGTGGCGGCGGGTGGGGGTCAGGGTGCGAAAACGTGCGACAGTTGCGCAATGGATGTGGGGTCCCGCATGTGCACGTGGATGCACAGAAGGGGTGCGCCCGCGGGGCCCGCGCGTTCGTGTGAGGGGGCGTGTGCCCCCTCGATGCGCTGGTGCAAGGCCTCCTCCTCCGTGCACCTGCGCGGGCCCGCGGGAGGTTTGGGCCAGGGGCATGCGGCCACCTGGGTGCACCGCACGCACCTGCTGGCGTCTGTTGTCGCTGCGGAAGACACGGTGTCGCAATCCCCGCAGAGTCGGCAGGTGTGTGTGAGCTGGGAGGGCGGCGACCAAGGGTCGAGATGGCGGAGCCAGAGGTCGTCCCACCTCTGTCGGAGGGGGTCCCGGATCTCCAGCAGGCGGGCGCGGACGCGGCGCCGGTAGTCCCTGCCGAGCATCTTCCGCTCGACCTCCCGCCACGTGTCGTCGGGGAGAATCCCGTGGTCGTGGAAGGCGGCGATGAGGTCATCCCACGCCGGGTGGGGGAGCCCCTGGGGGGGGGTTGCCATGTACATGTGGCGCCCGGTGAGGTGGGGCGCCAGCGTATTCCATTGGCACCCGTTTGCGGCGTCCCGGTGGAGGAGGGCCAGTAGGGTGCCGTCCGCGACTGCCTCCCACCCCACTCGCAGCCCTTCGCAGCCGTGCAGCTCCTGGCGCAGCGCGGCTGCAAGGTCGGTGGGGAGCATGAGGAGCAAGGCCCCCTGGGTGTCGCCCAGCCGGGACAGGGCGTCGTCGTATACCGGCCCCCCAGTTTTGTAGTGCGCCACGGCGAGCTGGGCGGCCCCGTCCTCCAGGGGGTGCCATTGGACGGTGGCCGTGTCGTGTCCCCATTTGCGTATCTCCGTAGCCCCGGAGTACGGTGGCGGTGTGAAGGACGATGTTGGGGGGCACGGGCGTCCTGACGAGTGAGGACACGTCCCCAGTCCATCCTTTTTGCGGCCCCGGGGCCATTGCAGCCATTCCCCCGTCGCCGCGTCCCACGGGTGGTCAGGTCCCGCCCCGCGGATCACGGTGGGTCTCGGCCGGGTGTCCGGCCCCCATCCCTCGAGCGGGATGGCGTCGTATCGTTGCGCAGGGGTCTGCGGGGCGCGCGTGGCGGCGCACCACCGGCCCCACTCGCGCGCCCACTCCTCACTCACTATGCGTGCCTCCCACGCGGTCATGGAGCCGCGCCCGATGATCCACGGTGGGAAGACGGTGTCTTGTAGGTGCTTCGAGAAACCCCCCGGCAGGTCCCGGTACGGGTGGGGGCCCTCTTGTGGCGGGCACTCAAGAGTGCCATTCACAACACGGAGGGAGGCTACGAAGTCCTTGTCAGGGCGCGGGGGAAGGGGGAGGTCGTCGCCCTCTGCCGCGGTGAGCCATCAGTGCACCCGGGTCGCCGCGCTTAGAGGCTCGCGGAGGAGTTGCTCCAGCCGGTGGTTGCGAAGCTCCCATGCGAAGTCCCCCAGCCGGAGCATGTGCTGGAGGAAATAGTCCACAGAGGTCCCTCCCCGCGGGTCGTAGCGGGCTATTGCGCGGAGCTGCGCCTCCGCGTCCTCTGGGACCAGCCCAGAGCAGAAGACTTCCGTCCATGTGGCGCCTGCGGAGCGCCACGAGGCCACCCACAGGGCTTTGTCCTCGGGTGGCAGGTGGCGGGCTGCCTCGTGTACCGCCTGGCGGTAGTGGGGCCAGAGGAGCCGTGAGTGGGCGCACCCCACGGGCATGTGCACCGGGGTCTCCTCCGGGCCGCCGCATAGGAGGCACGGTTGTGGGAGGACGGCGACGCCAGAGAGCAACTCCCTACGGACGCGGAGCCTGCGCTGCACTGGCGTGTAGCCGTCTCTGGCCCGCAGCGCCCGGCGGTTGGTGGCCGTCGCGGTGAGGTCCCGGGCGTGGACATAGGCTGTGGCGTGGGCCGCGCCCAGAGGTGTGTGTCCTCGGGGCGTCAGCGCATGGTCCGTCTGCGCCCGCTGCGCGACCTCACGGAGCGTCCGCATCGTTGGGGGCCGTAGATCGAGGTGGCCGTCATGACCGGCGACAATGAATTGGGCGTGGCCAGGGTCCGGGGGATCGTTCTGCAGGACGGTGTCCTCGGACGCCGCCAAGTCCGCCTTGTGCAGTAGGGCGTCACTGTGGTGTGAGGTGGCTCGGACGTACCAGAACGGGTGCCCGGCGTGTCGCCCTCGCGCGCAGGCCGTCCTGGAGCCATCGCAGAGGCACCTGGTTGACCACCTTTGCCGCGCCCCCGGTAACCCCCGTAGTCCGCTCGCAATCCGCGTGTCGCAGGAGGTGGAGGATGACTTCGGCGTCCACCGTGTGGACCCGAGGTCGGTGGGCGTCGTATTGCAGGGTGAGGGAGGCAGCCACCCCCTCCCCGTCGGGCACCATGCCCGAGATGCCCACCGCCCACGTGCGGGTGAGGTCGGCGGCGAGAGCGACGCTGGTGGCGTGTTTGCAGGGTCTGCCCCCCGACGCGTCGGAAGAGGTGTGGCCCCAGGCCTCCAGGATCAAGTAGTACCCGGTGGGGCTGAGCCACCCCGCGTTGAGGTCGGCCGAGTGCCACCGGACGTCGGGGTGGCTGGGGGTCAGTTGGTCCACGCTCAGCGCCCCGGTGTCGCCGGGGCTGATCGCCGGGTGGTCTCGCAGCCGGATTTTCGCTCTGACGATCCTGCTTGCCAAGGACCGGAGTGCCGTCAAATGTTCCTTGAGCCACGCCAGGACTCCGCGCTGGTGCACCACCAGGTGTCCCGTGTCCTCCGGCTGGTCCTCCAGCGCGTGCACTGCAATGTGTGGGTCGTGCGGCAGCCCCGTAGCTACCAGCAAGGCGGTGCCACGGGGGAGTCCACGGGGCCTGGGCTGGCCTGCCCCCACCTGCACTATTACCCACTCGGCCTGGAGCTGCGCTTGCCCCGCCGCTCGGGTGCATTGGTCGTCCGTGGTCACCAACCACACCGGCGTCAGCGCGTGGGGCCAGGGGCGCAGGGGCTCGGGCCACGCCACATCTGCGTTAGGCTGTCGGTGCTCGCTTCCCGCGAGTACGTCGTGGAAGATGTACATGAGGGCCGCTGGCGGGTGGTACGCCGCCCCCCGCGTGGGGGGGATAGGCCGCCCCGGCGGCGGTAGCCCCCGACGTGGAGGTGCAGGCCGTCTGGGGTCACCCGTGGGCCGGTGTGGGCGTCCTGCTTAGCCCTCGTGGGGTGGACACGTCTCAGGCGGGGGTCCCGTGTGCCGGTGGTGTGGAAGAGGTGGACCAAGGCGTCGCGCCACCCGGGGTGGTTGGTGGGCTCCTGCTCGCGGCGGCAATGGTGGAGGTGTTCATCGGTGCATTGGTTGAGGCATTCCCGCACCGCCGTCAGCCATGGGTCGTCGTTGTCGGGGAAGGGGTGGCGTGGCCCGTGGTGCCCATGCCACGGCGTTGTGTGTGGCACCGTCAGGCGGCACGTGTCGCGGTGTCGCAGCTTGACGGTGCGCAGCGTGACGATGTTGCCTGGTTGGGACTGTAGTTGGACGTGGGCCGCCCTGGGGCACGCAATGGGGTTGTAGAGCCCAACTTCCAGGGCGGCCAGAGCCCGGGGTATGCGGTGGACCCAGTCACCTCCCGCTGGAGTTGCGAACTCTGGGACGGGGTAGTGCACCTCGGGACATATTCCGTGCGCGCCGGCTATTTCCCAGAACATCTTGTTGACCTCGGCACGCACGGAGGTTGAGCGGTGGTGGACAAGTGTACCCACGAGGGCCACCGCTGCCTGCTGGCACCGCATTGGTACCCGTGTGAGCCCCAGGGTCCGCTCATCCTGCAGGCTGTCCAGCGAGGCGTTGAAGGCGTACCGCACCCTGTCCTTCGCGACCTAGACCGTGATGTGGTCCAGGTGGCGCGCGGTGTCGGAGTCGTTGGCGATGAAAGGGACGACGTACTGTGTCAGCCCCCCAAGGATCGCCATGATGACGTCCTGCACCACTTTCGGTGGCGCGAGGATGTTGAGGCACCAGTGGTGCACCGCCGCCAGGCGTAGCTGGTGCTTGCGCTGCAGGGAGAACCCCCCGTCCGGCTGCAGCTGGAGTCCCAGGTAGGGGACCGAGTCCGCCGCTGGTACCCAGTGCCACGGGATTTTCAGGTGGGGACAGAGGCGCAGCTGCAGGCCCGGGACCCCCTCCGTGGTGGCCATGGCGCACTTGCGGGGGTTGAGCTCCATGCCCATCATCCCCAGGTACGCGGCCACCGCCTCCACACCCTCGACGAAATGCTGCAGCGTGTGGGCCACTACCAGCAGGTCGTCGATGTAGGCCTGGATGAGGCCTTGCTCGGCTCCTCTTGGCAGGCGCAGGCGGTGCCCCTGCGCCCTGAGCAGGGGCTCCAGGAGGAGCGCGTACAGCAGGGGGCTCTCGGGGTTGCCCTGCCGGACGCCGCGCAGCATGTGGACGGGCTGCGTTAGCCCGTGTGCGGTGACGATGCGCAGCCTGGCGCACATGTGGAGGAAGAGCGGGAGGTCGATGACCTCCGGCGGCACGGAGAGGTGGCGCAGGATGAGGTGGAGGGCGCCGTGCGGGGAGGTGTCTAAGGCCTTGCGGGCGTCGAAGGAGAAAACGTAGTTGGGCCTTCCCCGTTGGAGCTGCTGCTGCGCGATGGTCAGTGGGGGGCCTGTGTTGGAGCCAGGAAGGGCCCCTTGCTGCCAGTCGCTGACCACTCCGTGCCGTGTGAGCACTTCCGTGATGCGCTGGACAAGGGGGCCCGTGAGCAGCTTCATGTCCAGCTGGCCTAGGGCTATGGGCCTGTAGTCGTCCAGTCTGGCGGAGCCCGATACCTTGGGGCTGAGCCAGATGTGCGCGTCCCTCCAGCGCATCGGTGGCGGGGCGCCGCGGAGGATGGCCCGGTAGGAGTGGAGCAGGAGCCACTGGACGGGTGCCGCGAGGGCCTTGATGAAACGGCCCTCCACGTGGTTGGGAGATGGGCCTTGCCATCAGCCCTGTCCAGGGCGGACTGCAGGTCCTGCATGGAGTACTGCTGGACCTGTGTCCAGGCCCCGTCAGGGACCCGGGGGACATGGCGGCCGAGGACTGCCTGGAAGCCTGGGAGGTCCACCAGGCGTTTGTCATACAGTTCCCACGAGAAGGAGCGAACCGCGAACATCATGTCGTGGGCCTCTGTGAGGAGCGTTTGGCTGTTGGGGACCCGCACGTTCCAGAGGCCTGACGGGCCAGGGGCCTCTACCTCTATGGCTCCCCGCACGGCTTTTCACCGCTGGGCGATGTCGGGGGCGTGGCGGCGCCAGAAGTCCTTGATGGCGCGCTTGCGGTCTGCCGCCAGGAGTGCGCGGAGTTGGCGAATGTCCTCTTCGAGGGCGGCTGCTTGCCTCTCCAGCTCCTCCTGTAGTTGGCCCTGTGTGGCCGGACGGAACCCGGGCGACGCACCCTGCAGCTCCTCCGGGAACCAGAGCTCCCCCTCCGACCAGATGCCATGCCGTGCCGCGTCCGCCTGGTACGCTGCCGGCGTGCACGCTGCCAGGGTGTCATAGCGGAGGACCGCCGCCTGGAGCCGCTTTCCGCTCTCCGGGGGGTCCCCCTCCGCCGGGTCCGTCCCCGCCGGGGCGGCTGCCGGCGTCCCGCCACACGCGCTAGGGCGTCATGCGCCGCGTGGAGGTGTTCGAACACCTTGTCCACCGCGGCCGCGGGCATGGACCCGTAGGCCTGCTGCTCTGCGGGACCCAGCCAGGGCGCCAGGGAGGGTTCATCCTGCGCGACGGTGACCGCCGCCCACAGGCAGTGTTGGACGGGCGCGGCCTCGGCGTCATACGGGAGGAGGCGGCCCTCCGTGTGGCTGTAGGAGGTGGGCATCCCCGCGCGCCCCGCTGTGTTGAGGAGGCACCGCAAGGCCAGGCGGACCGGGAGGTGGTCCGAGCCGATCACCTGGGGGTGTGCCATGCCGCGAGCCCAGACGCTTTCCCGCAGGGACCACGGCAGGAGGGGTTCGTTGACCAGGAAGGTGTCCACCCTGTGCCTGGACGGGTGGAGCGTGGGGGTTATGTCCTCCTCGCCGCCTGCAGTGGCTCTCCCGAAACCGCAGGCCTCCCAGCCCGCGCAGAAGTGCTCTGTGGCAGGGTTGGAGGTGGCAGCCATGTAGACGTTGGTGTCACCCGCGATGACCACCGGGTATCTCCCACCGAGGCTGCGTGCCGTGGCATACATTTGTATGTCGGCCCAGATCGCCGCCTGTCCCGCCCACGGGGAGCAGCCTGCTTGCGGCCCGTGGACGTTGATGACGGTGAGGCCTCCCCCGTCCGTGCGGATCTCCAGGACCGCGGCCTTCCCGGGGACGATTTCTGTGAAACTGAGCACCTCGTGCTCCGCCACGTACTTGCTGCTGACCGCGGTGAGGAGGCCCCCCCCTCTCGAGTGGAAGTCGCTCCCGTCTTCGCCAGCTGGCTGCTGACGGAGGGGATGTACCCCTGGTCCCGGAGCGCCGCGGCCACGTGCATCTCCTGCGTCCGGATGGCGATCCCTGTTTCCTGGAGCATGATGGCAAAGCCCCCCTCCTGGGGTAGCATGCCGGTGATGAGGTGCTCCTTGTTGGTACAGCCTGCCGGCCCCCTGTGCCGGAGCGTATCCCGGAGGGACCGGTCTGGCGGTACGAGGCCGTTGCGCAGGTTCCACGAGAGGAGCCATAGGGCGTCGTCCGCCGTGTCCTCCTGGAGTCAGCCATCCCGCATCGGCATCGCCGCTGGGTCCGCTGGTGCAGCCAGGGCTCCCGGGTGCGCCGGGGCCATGGGGTGCGGAGACCCCGTTCCCAGCGGGGCCCACAGGGGGGCCAGGGGGGCCAGCCCCGCGGGGATGGACCCTTGTTGGGCCGCACCGCCGGTCCGCGGGGCCGCTCCGGGTGCCTCCTCATCGCCGTCTGCGTGGGCGGCCGCCTGGGGCAGGGGGCGCCGGGCGTACGGGGCGTGCCATGGGCACCTCCGTGCCCTCCCTTGCAGGATGTTGGAGGCTGCCTCCTTGTCGTCCACTGGGGCTGCAGCATGCACTGCGTGCCACGCCAGGTGTTTCAGCATTGCCCCGCTTGTGTAGTACTTGTCTGCACACAGGGGGCATTTTGTTGGTTCTGTGGCCCCTCGCGCCGGGGGGAGCGGCACCGACTTCTGGATGGCGCCCTCCGTCGCTGGTTCGAAGGGCAGGTTGGCCAGTGGAACCGTGTGTGGCGCCAACGCGCGGCTTGGGGCCGCCGCATCGAGGGCTTGTGTCGCGGGCACGGGCGCGGGCCCGAGACTCCAGACGGCATCGCGCTGCGCGTTTGCCTGCAGCCACGCTTGCCAGTGCGTGGAGCCGATTTGGCAGTTCGGTTTGCCCCTCCATCGCAGGTCGTGGAAGGCTTGTAGCCAGTGGTACACTGTGGTCGGGACCGCCAGCTGCAGCTCTAGGGCGGCAGGGTGCGGCGCTGCCGGCCACACCCCCGGCTTTGCCGCCCGGGCATTGTCCTTCAGCTGGACCAGGAGCAGGAGGGCGTGGTGTTCGCCCTCGCGTAGCGCCTTGACGATCATGCGGGTACAGTCCTCCACGCGGACCACGGCTTCAGGCCCGGGCAGGCGCTCAGGGTCGCAGACGACGATGTGCGTGTCCGCCGGGCTGAACATGCAGACCACCCACTGTGGGTTCTGCTGTCCCCGTTGGGCCACCACCAGGGTGTAGCCGGGCGGGCGTGTGTGATTGGCCCCACGTGGAGGTCCGGGACGTCCGTGGCCCTGATGGCGTCTCCCTGCCACGCGGCCCGTAGATGCTCCTCCTGGTCGGGGCCCCACACCAGTGCGGGGGGGTTGACCCATCCCGGTTCCTGCCTCTTGTTCGGGGCGCTGACGGTGTGTAGCAGGACAACTAGCGGCCAGGGGTCCGCCGACATATGGTAGGCCTGGGTGGGCCCCTGCTGCCAGTCGAGGTGGGGCAGGGGCGGGAGTGCCCCTTGCCTGGCGGTGCTGTGCCAGACAGTCCAGCGGCCCCCTGCCAGGACGTGCGACCGGTACCCTCCGGCGTGGTTGTGCAGGATGGCCTGGTAGCCTGCCGTCTGCAGCACCAGTGCCTCCCCCTGCTGAGGCCCGGGAGGGGGTGTGCCGCCGCCCGCATCCCAGATGCGGGTGCGCCTGCGCAGTGTGGCGTGCCACAGGTGGGGTGCATCGCGCTGCGGCCCATGTATGCTTCCCGCAATCTGCGCCGGGCCGTGGTGGTGGACGAAGCTCTCCCCGCCGTCCGCCAGCAGCGCCGCCGCGACGACGTATAGCTGCTCTGCCATGAGGGGTGCCGTCGGTGCGTGCGTTGCGGCCGGCTGGCGGGGCTGCATGTTGCGGCAGGGGACGTGGCGCAGGAGTTGCGCCAGCCACGCCGCCACAGGACCCATGGTGAGGGCCGCGACCGCGGACGCCGGCGCCGTGCGGTCCGCTGGCCTGTACTGCCTGAGCCCCGTGGTATCTCGGGCGAGGTGCCTGCAGGCCACCTCCAGGCCACCGCTCCGCAGTTCGTGCAGTCCGGTTCGGCACCATCCGCGCCGTTGCTTCCCCTTTGCTGTACCGTGGTGGCGGTGTCGAGCGGGGGGCCCTGCTGCAGCGCCTCCGGGCCCTGCCCCGGTGAGAGGGCGGGCGGGACCGGCTGCGGGAAGCTCTGCGCGCCTCGGCGCTCCGGCTGGCTGTGGTACAGGTTTTGCCGGCGGTGCTCCGGGGCCGCCCGGGGTAGGAAGAGGAGTTGGTGTAGGTACCAGTGGCCTTGCGCGGCGGACAGGTTGCGGAGCGTTAGCCACTGTTCCACCACGCCTCCCGGATGCGCGGCCTCGACGCGGCGCTGCAAACCCAGGCGGCCCAGGCGGTTGGACATGTCCGCGGGAGGGATGTGGGTCTGCGGGTAAAGCACCAGCAGTGGCTCCAGCGCCAGGTCCAGCACCTCGTCGTTGACTGCTACATGAGAGCCGACGCCCTGTGCAGGGCGTGGCAGACCCCGGTTGTGGGAGCCGTGAGCTGTTCGAGCACCGGCCCCGGCGGGTACCGTGCACCCGGGCTTGTTAGCCACTCCCTGGTGTGGCTCAGTATGGCCCTCCATACGTCCCTCGTAAGGGCGTGTTGGGGGGCCAAGGAGGGGACCACCCGTAGGAGGCGCTGGCACGCCGGTGGTGATCGCATGGGCTGTGGACCGGCCGCAGTGATCCACCTGCACGCCATGCAGGGCACGATCACCCCCCATTCGGCGGTCCCCATGTCCTCGGCGTGGAGTAGCGCCTGGCCCTGGACCAGGGGGAAATAGGTGCTCGGGCGCCCGCCCTCTTCCCTCCACCGTACCCAGGCCGCCCCCGCCTGCAGGCTGCGGAGCAGCGCCACGCCGGGGAGGACCGGCTGCGGGAAAGCCCCCTTGACGGCTTGAGTGGCGTGGGCCAGGATGCCCATGGGCAAATACCACAACGGGAGGACCCAGGGGCCTGGCAGCAGTTGCGCCTCCCCTGCGTCCCATCGCCGCTCGGAGTCTGGCGGGGCGGCCAGGACCGTGCCCGTCTGCAGGAAGTGGCGTGCCCTCTTGTCGGGGTGCCGTTGGAGGGTTGCCGCGAGGCTGAGCCCCTCTGCCGCGGGTGCCACTGGGAGGCCGCCCCGGGGACTGCGCCAGGGGTAATCCTGGCCGGCCGGCCAGGTGTGGAGGTCCCGGTCGATTTCCTCCGCGGTCCCTGTGGGGGCGTCCTCCGGTGCCAGGTCCTACATGACGGCGAGCACCGCCCACGTGGAGAAGGGCCACGCCCGTGGCGGGGGTGTACACCTGGATGGTCCACTGTGGGCGCGCCCGCCGCACGCGGGATGCGTGGAGCACCCCTCGGACCATGTCGGCCGCCAGGACCAGCACCATTCCTGAGGGCTCCACAATGATCTCCTCTGCGGGTCCGCCGTGGCGGCCCCGGGTGTGCAAGGCCACTGCCGCCTGTCCCGCGTGGGTGACTCGGTCGATGGCCCCCAGATGTTCACGCTGCCGCGTGCGGTCTCATCCAGGATCCAGCCCTGCGCCACCCAATAGCGTAGGGCGGCGCGTGCGGCCGCGCGTCCCACCTCGGGCAGCGCTCCGTTATCGGGGCCGGGCCTGGGGGGGCTGTTTGGGGCACCAGCCTTCGCCAGTGCAGTGGCCCCGTTTCCACGCGGTGCAGAGGCTGGGCACGCTGCCCGCCGGCGGCGCAGGTTCCGCGGGCGTGCTTCCCGTAGAGGGCTCCGGTATTTCCTCCAGGTCGGAGTCCGTGCCCGCCTTCTCTTGTGGGGGGTCCCCTTCGCCGCCTCTGAGTCCCAGCGCCCCGATGACCTCATGTGCTGCGTCCAGCGTCGGAGATCGGGGGCGTGTTTTGCGTGGGGCCGCGGGTTCGCCATTGTTGTGTCGCTGTGCCTAAGAGCAGGGGGTGGGGTGCGGATTTCCCGTGGCTGGTGCATGTGCTGTGGGCGCGGCGGGGCGTGGGTGGGGGAGCTCGTACGCCGGTTCCGCGGGCCGGCATTCGTGTGTGCGTGTGGGCACTAGGTGCTCCCCCCCCGCAGTCTGTGGCGGCCCCGTTGCGAGGGGCGTCCGAGGCTGGGCGCTCTCCCCCCTCTGGCTGCCCTCCTCCTGGGGGCTGTCAGGGCCCGCTGCCCACGTGCTGTGGGCACGGGTGTGCGGGTACGGGGTCCAGCGCTGTCCCCGTGGCCCGTATTCCCTGTGTTCCTCAGGGGTGGGCAGCCGGGCTTTCGCGGCCCGCTTGTCCGTTGTGAGGGGCGTCTGCGGTCAGGCGCTCCCCCTCCACCGACTGTTCGCCCTCTGGGCTGGCTGTCGGGGTCTGTCATCCACTCTTGCTGTGGGCGCGGGTGTGCGGGTGTGGGGGCCCGGCGCTGTCCCCTCGGCTTGCATGCCCTGTGGGGGCCGCACTCCGTGGGGGTGGTGCGGTCGTCCCCGGGGGGGTGGCCCGCCACCGTTGCGAGGGACGTCTGGTGTCAGGCGCTGTCCCTCCTCCGGTCGCCCGCCCTCTGGGCGGGCCGTCGGGGTCCGTCACCCACATGCTGTGGGCGCGGGCGTGCAGGTGTGGGGGCCCAGCACTGTCCCCTCGGCCTGCATGCCCTGTGGGAGCTGTGTGCCGCGGGGGTGGTGGGGGGCCGCCCCCGGGGGGTGTGGCCTGCCACCGTTGCGACGGGCGTCTGGTGCCAGACGCTGTCCCTCCCCCCGCCGCCCGCCCCCTGGGGCGGGTAGCCGGGGTTCCGCGATCCGTGTGTCCCAGGTGCGGTCGGTGCGCGCGTGGGGACCCAGCACCGGCCCCACAGCGTGCGCCCTTGCGGGCCGGCGTCGCTCGCCGTGGGGCTGGCGGAAGGGCGTCCCCGGGGGGGTGCCTTCCACTGTTGCGAGGGGCGTCTGATGTCAGGTGCTCCCCCTCCTCCGACTGCCCGCCCACTGGGCAGGCTGTTGGGGTCCACTACCCACGTGCTGTGGGCGCGGCCGTGTGGGTGTGGGGGCCAACACTGTCCCCTTGGCCTGCATGCCCTGTGGGGGCTGCGTGCCGCGGGGTTGGCGGGGGGCCGTCCCCGGGGGGGGTGGCCTGCCGCTGTTGTGAGGGGCGTCTGGTGTCAGGCGCTGTCCCTCCCCCGGCCGCCCGTCCTCTGGGGTGGGTGGCCGGCGTTCCGCGACCCGTGTGTTCCGGGTGCGGTCGGTGCGGGCGTGGGGACCCAGCACCAGTTTCACAGCGTGCGCCCTTGCGGGCCGGCGTTGCTCGCTGTGGGGGTGGCGGAAGGGCGTCCCCGGGGGGGCTGCCTTCCACCGTTGTGAGGGGCATCTGAGGTCCGGCGCTCACCCTCCGCTGACTGCCCACCCACTGGGCGGGCTGATGGGGTCCGTCACCCACATGCTGTGGGCGCGGGCGTGTGGATGTGGGGGCCCATCACTGCCCCCTTGGCAGGCATGCCCTGCAGGGGCTGCGTGCCGCGGGGGTTGCGGGGGGCTGTCCCCGGGGGGGCTGGCCTGCCACCGTTGCGAGGGGCGTCTGGTGTCAGGCGCTGTCCCTCCGCCTGCCGCCCATTCTCTTGGGCGGGCGGCCGGGGTCCCGTGACCCGTGTGTCCCGGGTGCGGTCGGTGCGGGCCTGGGGACCCAGCATCAGCCCCACAGCGTGCGCCCTTGCGGGACGGCGTTGCTTGCTGTCGGGGTGGCCGAAGGGCTTCCCCGGGGGGGGTGCCTTCCACCGTTGTGAGGGGCGTCCGAGGTCAGGCGCTCCCCCTCCTCTGACTGCCCACCTACTGGGCGGGCTGTTGGGGTCTGCCACCCACGTGCTGTGGGCGCGGGCGTGTTGGTGTGAGGGCCCAACACTGTCCCCTTGGCCTGCACGCCCTGTGGGGGCTGCGTGCCGCGGGGGTGGTGGGGGGCCGTCCCCGGGGGGGGTGGCCTGCCACCGTTGTGAGGGGCGCCTGGTGTCAGGCGCTGTCCCTCCCCCGGCCACCCGTCCTCTGGGGCGGGCAGCCGGGGCTCCGCGACCCGTGTGTCCCGGGTGCGGTCGGTGCGGGCGTGGGGACCCAGCACCTGCCCCACAGCATGCGCCCTTGCGAGCTGGCTTTGCTTGCTGTGGAGGTGGCGGAATGGCGTCCCCGAGAGGGGGTGCCTTCCACCTTTGTGAGGGGCGTCTGGTGTCAGGCGCTGTCCCTCCCCCGGCCACCCGTCCTCTGGAGGGGGCAGCCAGGGTTCCGCGACCCGTGTGTCCCGGGTTGCGGTCGGTGCGGGCGTGGGGACCCAGCACCGGCCCCACGGCGTGCGCCCTTGCGGGCCGGCGTGCTCGCTGTAAAAGTGGCAGAAGGGCGTCCCCGCGGGGGGTGCCTTCAACCATTGTGAGGGGCGTCTGAGGTCAGGCACTGTCCCTCCCCCGACTGCCCGCCCACTGGGCGGGCTGTTGGGGTCCGCCATCCAGGTGCAGTGGGCGCGGGTGTGTGGGTGTGGGGGCCCAACACTGTCCCCTTGGCCTGCATGCCCTGTGGGGGCTGCTTGCCACGGGGATGGTGGGGGGCCGTCCCCGGGGGGTTGGCCTGCCACTGTTGTGAGGGGCGTCTGGTGTCCGGCGCTGTCCCTCCCCCGGCCGCTCGTCTTGTGGAGCCGGCAGCCCGGGTTCCGCGACCCGTGTGTCCCGGGTGCGGTCAGTGCGGGCGTGGGGACCCAGCACCGGCCCCACCGCGTGCGCCCTTGCGGGCCGGCGTTGCTCGCTGTGGGGGTGGTGGAAGGGCGTCCCCGGGGGGGGTGCCTTCCACCATTGTGAGGGGCGTCTGAGGTCAGGCCCTGTCCCTCCCCCGACTGCCCGCCCACTGGGCGGGCTGTTGGGGTCCGCCAACCACGTGCTGTGGGCGCGGGTGTGTGGGTGTGGGGCCCAACACTGTCCCCTTGGCCTGCATGCCCTGTGGGGGCTGCGTGCCGCAGGGGTGGGGGGGGGGCGCCCCCGGGGGGGCCCGCCTGCCACCGTTGTGAGGGGCGTCTGGTGTCAGGCGCTGTCCCTCCGCCTGCCGCCCGTCCTCTGGAGCGGGCAGCCGGGGTTCGGCGATCCGTGTGTCGCGGGTGCGGTCGGTGCGGGCGTGCGGATTCAGCACCGGCCCCACAGCGTGCGCCCTTGCAGGCCGGCGTTGCTCGCCGTGGGGTTGGCAGAAGGGCGTCCCCGGGGGGGCTGCCTTCCACCATTGTGAGGGGCGTCTGAGGTCAGGAGCTGTCCCTCCCCAGACTGCCCGCCCACTGGGCGGGCTGTTCGGGTCCGCCACCCACGTGCTGTGGGCGCGGGTGTGTGGGTGTGGGGGCCCAACACTGTCCCCTTGGCCTGCATGCCCTGTGGGGGCTGCGTGCCGCGGGGGTGGTGGGGGGCCGTCCCCGGGGGGGGGGCGGCCTGCTACCGTTGTGAGGGGTGTCTGGTGTCAGGCGCTGTCCCTCCCCCGGCCGCTCGTCCTCTGGAGCGGGCAGCCAGGGTTCTGCGACCCGTCTGTCCCAGGTGCGGTCGCTGCGGGCGTGGGGACCCAGCACCGGCGCCACAGCGTGCGCCCTTGCAGGCCGGCCTTGCTCGCTGTGGGGGTGGCGGAAGGGTGTCCCCGGGGGGGGGTGCCTTCCACCATTATGAGGGGCGTCTGAGGTCAGGCACTGTCCCTCCCCCAACTGCCCGCCCTCTGGGCGGGCTGTTGGGGTCCGCCACCCACGTGCACTGGGCGCGGGTGTGTGGGTGTGGGGGCCCAGCACTGTCCCCTTGGCCTGCATGCCTTGTGGGGGCTGCGTGCCGCGGGGGTGGTGGGGGGCCATCGCCGGGGGGGGGTGGCCTTCCACCGTTGTGAGGGGCGTCTGGTGTCAGGCGCTCTCCCTCCCCCGGCCGCCCGTCCTCTGGAGCGGGCAGCCAGGGTGCCGCGACCCGTGTGTCCCGGATGCGGTTGGTGCGGGCGTGGGGACCAGAGGGTGGGGCATTGGAGAACACAGAATACGTGCACACCACAAGGAACACAACAAGGGCGCGGGCACACACAGCAAGCCGGATCCCTACCAGAAATATTAAATATTCCATCTTGTGAATTATAGAAAGTATAAATTTGGAATTCTCTTGGAACTATACCTCAAATCGCTGAAATCACTAAAATCGCTGAATTAAAGAACAGTGCAGCCAAATGGGATCCAAACCGGCTTCACCCCCCTTCCCAGAGCATTGTGGGTTGCTCAGAAAGACATAAAGAGGACGGGAGGATCACGGTTGTTCCCCTGTCATCCCCTCATTCTGGGAGGGCACCACATACACCGTGGCCACCCGCCGGAGTCATTGGTGAGAGGTAGGTACTCAAAAAAATGAACCCCCTCCAATCACCACTAAACCCAAAAGCATAGGCTCCGCAGATCAAAGATAGACAAAAGCAACGTCGTGGACCGGGCTGCATAAAAAGACCACAGACAGATATATGGTGCTCACCATGCACAGCATGAACCTTTTGAATCACCTTTACTCCCACCAAGAGCCATGAGAGCAATGGACCACCTCCAGGAGACATTGGCATTCGGTGAAGGGAGATGATGCTGCATCATGACAAGCGTAGACACAAACAATGCAGAAGTGATTTTTTGTTCTTATTCTAAAAAAACCTTTTTTTCTGGAAATTTGTTTTGGCTGCCAATTTTCCGAATAGAACTGCAGGTGCGAGATGAGCTCAAACCGATGTCGCCTTCGCGTCCGGCTCGTGTAAATCCTCTCGCGGATCCAATCAGAATTATCCAAGGTGCCCGAAATGCGAAGATTTGAGAACAAAATGTTGTACAAAAAATAGTAACATTTGTTACTCAAAATAGCAGAGGCAAAAAATTGAAATCCTCAAACTAAGGGACCTTGGAGGAAAATTGACCTCACCAATGCGATCGCAACACATATAGGGTGGCTGCGGATTCAGACGAAACACAAAACGAGGCGGATACGAACGAGTTTGAAGAATGGAAATTTTGCTACTAGAAATAGAACAAGTGTGCTAAAAATAGAACGTGTTGTACTAAAAGTAGAAATAGCACTTGGGAAGGGAATCAGCACATCTGGTGTTCCCCATTGTGTCCGGCAACCTCCAAATAGGTTAAATGGCTCCAAAGAGTGGCGAAAACAAAGCAAGAAAGCAACGTGGGTAACGAGAGCAAATGAAATAACTATCAACTTCATATCCCCCGCAAACTCTGGAATGCCAACCCAAAAATCCACGAACAATCCCATATGGCGGGGGTGTCGCTCCCGCCGACGCACTTACGAAGGGCTCTACAGAAAAATTAGGAAAGATGAGATGGTCTTGACAAATCTTGATCTGTGGGAATCTCCTGAGCAAGCGGTGACCGACCATGCACACAAAAAACATGAGCACAGTCCAAGACTGATCTTCGTTCCATATGCCCGTCTCATGTCAAAAAAATTAGGATGGGGGGTACTTGGGAGGTTTTGAGCCATGGTATGTGCATCCCTGGTGCAAATTGATGAGAAACAAATAATGGTGTCAAGGGTTAAGGGAGAGTCACCTCAATCTCATTCGTGCATGATCAAATGCACTAAGACATCCTTGACATCCAAAATAATCATTTTTTCTTGAGATAGTCCAGCAACACTGTGCTATAGCTAGGCACAAAACGGCTCGAAGGCTCCCACCAGTTCCGCGAAGCGGCAAATCCTTTCAAACCACCTTTGTATAGCCTCCACCCCGGCGTGGTGGGGTCCGGCTTGTCCATTAGGATGCGCTCCGCGGTATAGTTGTTTTCCTCACCGTCATCGTTTGAGTCTGGGTCCCCTGGCATGAACTGAGACGTCACCGCTCGCTCGCTGGGATCTGGCGCCTGTGGTGGTAGTTGTGAATGCAGCCGATCCAGGACCTTGTTGTCCCCCATTTGGACGGCATATACATCTTCCCCAAATTTGCGCACGATGCCCCCTCAGATTTGCCACAATTGCCGGCAATGCCGGGTCAACACGTCCTTGTGATGGCGCTCCACCCAAACGGTGTCCATGAGGGAGTACTTGCGGATCTTGGCTTCCTCAAAGTACTTGGCCCTCTGTTTATGCTCATCATGCAAGGACTTGCAAACCTTGGCTGACGTGGCATCCGCTTCACTCATCATGGCGTCCGCATACCGAGCAACCTTGCCATGGTTCATCCACGGAAGAGTTCCGGACACTGGACCCCGTAGGAAAAAAATGCGGTGCCAAGACGACCCCGTAAGCCCCGGTAAGTCATGAAAGGCTTATAAAACCCCCGAAAGAGAGTGAAACCAGTTCCTCCCTCGCTCCCCGATGTGCAATTTGCGGAACTTCTGGAACATTTGCCTCCCGGCGACCTCCGCGCGGTTGTTTGATCAGCTGTGGTAGGCACGGTCTTGGCATGCGGAATCCCCATGTGCTCGCACATGCTGTTAAACCATGAGCGCACAAAATGACTCCCCCGGTCGCTGCAAATGTCAGCTGGGACGTCGAACATTGTCAGCCAATGCGGAGTTATTGCTTGGGCAACGGTCTTGGCTTGGAGACCCACTCCATGCTTGTCTTTCTCTGTCCCTCTTCTTGGACTTCTTGCCGGGAACCGCCACAATATTCCCGCTAGGTCGGTCCACTGCAGAAATAATACAGTCATATTTCCCCCCCTCAACCGTGACCTGGGGCATGGCAAACACGTCCATGGCAATGGACCGCATCGGTGCCTCGGGGATTGCCGTAAAAACCGGGTTCCCCGCTGTGGAGTGGTTCAGGCCTTTGGTGGCCCTACACGCGGCACAATTGTTGCAATACCGATTCAAGATTGCGTAGTATCCCGGTGGGAACTCAAACATCCACCCGAGAACTCGCTGCATCTAGTTGCAGCACGGATGCATAACTTGAGCATTGTGCCAGTGGTCAATGAGCGCCTCGATGCGGTTTTCCGGCACCAATGGCTTGTCATTGGGGAAGAGCTTGTCCCTGTCCTCCGTTGAGCCTTTGGGCCACTCATCATCCGACGGGGCACTCACAGCAATCCGATATTGATTCCAATGCCCCGAAGCGGCATAATCCTCCGACCAATCCTCCATGAACACCGACTCCACATACTGAATGGGTGCCATGAGACATTCCTCCAAAGTCTAATCCATCAAAACCCGGACTCGGGCATCCCGTCATTGGCTCAACTCCGCCTTGGATGCCATGACCACAAACCACTTGTTGTCACCCTCTTCCATGGCCTTCTTGAGCTCAGTGATGCGTTTGGCCTCCTTCGTTTCCTCGGCGTCAACATGGCTGGATATTTCCATCCGAGCCTTGCCAGCACAATGTCCCCAACAACTGAGGCAATCAGCTACAGTGTTTTCCTTCCCGGGGACATACACGACGCTCAAGTTGAAGTTCGCAAATGTCTCGTGCCATTCGGCGCGCCTTGCCGATGGACCCCAGGGGGTGTCCACATGCTCCTTGTGCCAGCTCTGAGGTGAATGATGATCGGTACATACCACCACGGGATGAAATCCAATGTTGCCCGACCATTTCCGGAGCGCACAGACGAAAACACAGGTCTCCTTCTCCCTCGCGGTCCACGTCGGACGTTGGCCTTCCGCCAGGACTCGACTCCAAAACGCCACCAAGACATGTGTTCCATCGCATTGGACTTGCTCAGAGACTGCCCCCACGGCATAGTCCGAGGCGTCCGTGAGCAGCATTGATCCCTTGTCCGGGTCCACCAAGGAAAAACCCAATTGACCCAAGAGTTGTTCCTTCAACTTGTTGAACACTTCTTCGACTTCAGTTGTCCATGCCAATTTTGACTTACTTCCCTCTCGACCATCAAACTTGCCCACCTGTAGCATCTTGTGCAGAGGCCCAGAGAGATCTGCATACATTCGTACATATCCCGAATAATAGTTGCAAAATCCCATGAAGAACCGGAGTTCACTGATGATCTGGGATTTTTTCCCGTGGCGTAGGGCTGCCAGTTTACGGGGTATGGGTCGGCGTTGCCCGTGCCCAACCACATGTCCAGCGAACTCCACTTCTCTCCCAAAGAGCGAGGCCTCTGTGGGCTTGCACACCATGCTGTGCTTGTCCCAGACCCCAAAAACTAGGCGCAAGTCCCTCTCATGCGCCTCGATGGGCACGTTGTCGGTCATGTCCTCGTTGCGCGACCCAATAATGATCTCATCCACAAACGGGTCGGCACAGCCTTGTACAGGTTGTAGGAGATCCTCCATCATGCGTTGAAAGCCGGCCTTCCCATTCTTGGCTCCCATGGGTACTACCTTCCATTGCATGGGCCCCAGCGGAGTGGACATCGCTCTGCATTACCTGGAGTCCTCATGCAGCGGCGTCTGGTGGTACCCGTGCCTCGGGTCCAACACCGTCAAGATGCGCTTCTTTTGCTGCTTTTGTAGGAGGGAGTCGATCAGCGGTAACTAGTACGAGTCATGCTCGGTTTGTTTTTTTGATCCTCTGTAATCGACAATCAATCTGCATTCACCCTTTTCCTTCGTTGGAACGATGAAGGCCGCGCTTGCCCACTCACGTTTGGAGGGTTCAATCCAACCACGCTCATTAAATACCATCAAGAGCTTATTCATTGCTTCTGCTCGTTCTTCCTGGAGTTGATGTTCCCGGTGACAATAAATGTTTCGGTTCAGTTTCAGCTTGATCTTGGCCATACGGAATTTCCCGCAATCCGGAGGGTTCTTGTTGGCAACTCCACTAAATAGCCACGGATAGGCTTCAATAAGCCTGTCCTTGAGCTCTGCTACCTTTGGGTTCTCCTTGGCTTTTTCCGCCGCTTGCCGGGGTATCGAAAATACCAACTTCAGGGCGGTGTATGCCTTGTGTGGCTCCACGTCGGACATCTCCTCGTCCGATATGCCCTGTTCATCGACGTGGGCTGCAGTTCCCACGGATAATTTCAAACATTTCGGGCCACGGGCGGGAATTCGTCGAATTTGTCACCCACTCTCGGAAACCTCCATGTCGGAGGGTCGGATCCTATGGGACCATGGTATTAGTCGGCCAAATGATCGATAACTCTTTCCACAAACTCATCTTTCTCGAACTTCCCAGTCACCAACCAACTCCCGGTCATCCCACCTATGGGGTGACTTGCCCTTGGCTCGCTTCTTCCGAGCAGCCACTTGGTCATGCATACCCATCCCTATGTAGGTGAGAACCCGCTGGATTCTTGAGTTGGAGACTGCATCAACACTCTCCATAGTGTCACTTTTTTCTTCAAACATGATCCTCATCTGCACGGCCTCTACCCTCCTAACAAATGCTTCCTCACCAGTGGGTTGGCACTGTGAACCATCATCCAGGAAAGCCTTGGTACTCCATGCTTGTCTCGGGGCGGGCATTGGTATACCCTTGGCGTCGATGAACAACTGTTCCTCAGGTCCAAATCGCATGTCGTTGAGGGTCATGGAGTGCAAAGTTGGCTTAAGATCCACAAGCAGACATGGGCTGGATCCTCTGCCCGTCACCACCAGGATCTTCTTTGCTCTGTCCCCAATGATCTTGTTCACCGTACGTTTGGTGTCTTCCTGGGCACCATGCCGGTACATGGGGCCCCACTCCTTCAATCCCCAATGCTTTGACCACGGAGAGTCCCCCTTGTGCCAATGCCTCATACACTTCTTCAGCTGCGGGGCATCCCGGGAACCAAATACATCCATCTCGGTTTTTTCGCCTCCAAGTTGCTGAACCATGCGTTTGTCCACTTGTGCCGGTGGAACGGTAATGCAGCTGGCGCAAGGTTTCCGCTCGGTGGTTCGAGTCCGGGTCTGCTGAGGTTCATAAAGCGGTAGGTTGTCTCAGTGGTTAGCCACTGCAGCATTCAACTTGGGTTCGTGGGTTCGAACCCCTCCGCAACCATTATTACCCTTACCAGATCCCCCGGTCAAGGAAGCCACCATGAGATGGGCGGTGACACAGGCCCTACACCGATACCTCGCCAAACACACGGAAAGCCCCATGGAGGCAGCAGCGCACCTCCAGCTAGAAGCGGTCCGCAGAGCAGCGGCCGAAATGGTACACCGCAAGCGCCTCCTGTTAACACACGCGGAACAAGTCACCGACCCCACCACCAGGGAACACATGCAGCGTCTCATCCAGTACCATGCTGTGCATGACCCAGACGTCCACTAATCCACCCGGCGCCCTGCACACGCCCCCCATCTCCATCCGCAGGCCTCCAAGACACCACCAAAGCACCCCAAAGCCCACCTCTCACCCACGAGGCCACCCCGCGCCGCCCAGCCCGGCCGAGCCCAACCAGGGCCAACCATACATCGAACTGGACGCGCAGGACCCCGGCGACCCACCCAGCCCGCCCCCCCCGGACCCGGAACACCCCCTTCTCACACCGACCACCATCCGCGACCCCGACCTCCTCCGAGCAACCCTCCAAGGCAGGGCCCTGAGCACTCCCCTGGGCTGTTACCGCCTACAAGAGGACTGGACCAAGCTCACCGTCAAGACCCTCCGGGACCTGACCACCCCAGGCAACGGCCTCTGCAAGGCCATCGTAGACCTCGCTCTCTGGCGAGCCCGCCAACACACACAGGGCCAGCACGTCTGGATCCCCCCCATCGAGTGGGGCCAGGCCCTGACAGACGACAGCGACACCAACCTCACACGTCGAGGGACCATACGCCTACAACGAGCCCCAGCGGAGAAGGACCACCCAGCAGACACGAACCAGCCGGAACAATGGGAACAGGCCACCGCACCAACCAACGACACCGCCCTCCGCGCTGCCGGCCTCCGCACCCCAGACAACGACCTCCCTCACTCACCTACAGACAGTGACCACCCCGCGCCGGAGGTCTGGTGTACAGTCCTTGAGCGCGGGCACTACTACGTAGTGGCCGCCACAGCTACATCTCCCGGCCCACAGTGGTTCGTCAAAGGGACAGACACCATGCTCGCCCCAGGGACCTCCCCACCTGTGGCAGTAGGGGACCCCACCACCCCGCACAGGGTCCTCAGGGGCGTCCTCCAGCCGGGGGAAAAGCCCCCAGCCCACGCCCTGGCCAAAATCACCTCAGGGAAAGCGGGCTACCACCTGGGACTGGCCATGCTCTGCCTGACCCAATAGATCCAGCGCCGCTGGCCATCCCCGGGGACCGTTCCCTGGATTGGGGCCATCCCCACCGCCCACACACAAATCGAGGCAGGCCCAGACACGCGGAAGGACCCCCCCCCCCCCCAGACCACAGCACTCCCTCACCTGCGGGTACCACGCCATGCACAGGATCCTTAGCCGCGTGGGTCTTAGCCCAGAGCTAGCATACCCCCTTCCCACGACTGACTAAGAGGTCCACCAAATATGCAAGCTCGTCTGCAAAATCCTTGCCGAGGCAGCAGAAGACGGCAAGCTTCTCCTCCAAACCGCCCGGCCTGCAACTGCCCAGGCAAGCGCGCCGCTGCGAGCCGACACATACACCGACACAACACACCCAACCGCGCAATCCCCGCCCATGCCCCTCCTCTCTCGCTCCCCACCCGGAGACCCACACACGCCCACCATCGCGCGCACCCCCGGGCCGCGGGACACGGGCCTCCCCCACCCGCCCAAACAACAGCACACGCCCGCCACGGACCTACCCGCTGGACACCCCTCACCACTCCCCACGCTCGACAACCCGCACACACCCACCGAGGGAAGCCCCACGCCCCGCGGCACGCCCCCCCAACCCAGTGGCCCGCACACGCCCCCCGCGCACACCCCCGAAAACCCAGGCCCACCCCCCTCAGCCCCCGAATGCAGCCCGCACGTACTGTTTCCCCCCACGGAGGCCAACCCACACAGCCTCACACATTGCAGGACCCCGGCCCAGCCAAGCCCAGGAGGAGAAGGCCACAGCCCCGCGCCTCCCTCCCCCACTGCTGCCGACCGGATCGGCCCGCCGGGCCGCCAGGTCACAGCGGAGCCCCCCCAGCCACCCATCCCCAACCTACAGCCCGAGGACATGCCCTCCATCCTCCCCGCCGTGGCGGCAGCAGAGGCCGCCGCCCACAAACCCGCGACCGCCCGCATAACAGCGCAACCTGCATCCCCCAAAACCACCACTTCCTCCTCGTCCTCAGCCTCATCGGCGTCCTCCACCTCATCCTTCAACCCCCCCCTCCGCGCTGACCTCATCCACAAGGCAACGGCAAAGGCCAAAGCTGCGGCCGCACGCCAGACTACCAGGGACCCCCCGACCCCCACACAGGCGACCCAGGCACCCCGGCAGCACACAGCGAAAACCCCCCACCCGGCACTGGCGTCCACGCACCTCCGGACCGAAGTCCCCGTCAACCTCGAACCGGACCCCAAACCAAAACCCGACCCCAAACCCAAGCTGGCGCCGAAACGAGCACGGCACCAGCACCAGGACCACCCCATGCAGCCCACAACACCACAAACGAAACGACACAAACCCAAGCGGCACTGCACTAACCCAAACCCTAACCCGAGCCAGGACCCCCCACCCACCACAACCCACGCCCCCCTCTCACCAGCGGCCGTCGCCACCACAGAAGCGGCCGACCAACACGACCCCGTCAAAACCCTCGTCTACATCCCCATCCCCAAGCGCCCCGTCATCCATCCCCCACAAACCACTACCGCCGCCGGCCAAACCAACCCAGAGATTTGGGACCCCTCGACCACAATCACCGTCAAGCCCAGCCCCCGACCCGCCCCCGCCGCCAAACAAGCAGTACGGCCCCAGGCACTACACACGATGCCCGACCCCCCACCCCCGACAGGAGGACCGGAATATCCACAAGGGTCCTAGGGCCATACCCGCAGCACCATCCCCACCAGTACCAGCGCCACCACCACCAGCGGCCCCGCCACCACCACCACCAACACCGGCCCCACCACTACCACTGCCCACCACCCTACCCCACCAGGCCACAACCCCCCGTGCACGAGCAGCACCAGCGTATGGGATGGCAGGCACCGGACGCTCCATCCCCATACCCCACCTACCGCCAGGGGCCACCCCCCCCGTACCAGGTACCCTATCCCCCCGGCCACCACACATGCCGAAGGGGCCCCCCGGGCCCAGCCCCACCAGGGACAGTCAATCGACCCGTACCACCAGCCGCTGCCACCGCCGCACCCCTACGTGGCGGAGCAAGGGAGGGCGGGGGACCCCCCCCCCCCCGAGTACCAGGCAGCAATGCGCGAGGCCCCCCAGGTCCCGCCGACACCTCCTGACTGGCCCGACTCGAGCGACGAGGCCGGTCCGGCAAACAATGGCGCTCCCGCTCCTTCCCCGGACGGCGCACCCGCCCCCGGCGCTCACGCTCCCCACACCGCCACCGCCCCTCAACCACTCGCTCGCGCCGTTCCCGCTCCCCAAGGCGCCACCACGACCCCCCAGGGCCCCGCTCCCGCGGTTTCAGCTCCCCCAGGCGCCACCAACCGCGCCAGCCCGCCCCATCTCCACCACCTCCTTCCCCCACAGGCCCCACCGAGCTTCCCGTTCCCCCCTCCGCCCGTACCCGACCCCCACCTTCAGTCCCCGCCACCACCGCTCACGCTCCCCCAGGCGCCGTCAAGCACACCACCGCCGCCCCATGTCCACCACCCTCTCCCCCCACAGGCCCCACCGGGCTTCCCGCTCCCCCCGTTGCCCGTACCCGTCCTCCACCCCCAGCTTCCGCCACCGCCACTCCCGCTCCCCCAAGCGTCTCCAGGCCCGCCGGCGCCGCAGGTCCGCGTCCTCCTCTCGCCACTCCAGGACCTGGAGCTCGGACCCCTCCCCCCCTCCAAGGCCCCCGCCCACCTTGCCTGGTGGTCTGCCCCCGCTTTGCAGGAGCTCCGCCGTTGGGTGAAGTGGGCCGGGGGAGCGGCCAGGCGAGAACGGGTGCACATGGTGCACAACTTTGAGGAGGTGCGCACCCGCACCCCCGCAAACCCCAACAAGGCCGCCCCGGAGGCCATCATGCCGCAAGCGGCATGGGAGGCCCTCCTCCAGGACGCGGTCCACGGCCTCCGCCCCCCCTACACCCCCCAAAACCCTCCGCCAATGGCTCCAGGCCACCCGGCCCGAGGCCTGGGCCAGCGGCGCCCCCCGCCCCAGCCCACCACCACCACAACGGGAAGGGAAAGGGCACGGGCGAAGGGACGGCAAGGGGCAGAGAGGGACACTCCGGCAAGGGGGCACAGAAGCCCTCAATGTGACGGGCAGGCGCCCATAGGGCATGGGCACCGGGAGCGACACAACATGGGAGCAGGAAACCACCCAAGGGCCAGGGAAGGGGAGGGAACAGGGACCGGGGCGCAGAGAAAGAGGACATCGCGGCGGGCACCAGGACCCAACCGCAAGAAGGGCATACCACAACGGAGGGACCAGCGCCCCCCACCCCCAGCGGACGCCGCACCATCCCCGGGGACGCACGCCCCCAACACACGCCGCCAAAGCGCGAATCGGACGCCATACGGATCACACCAGCACAGGCCCACAAGCCACCAGACACCACACAGGGGAGGGAGGGCACACCTGCACGGGGAGAGCGAGCTACACCTACAGAGGAACCCACTAGGGGCACCACCGCGCAGCCCACCACCGCACCCTCACCGCCAGGCGACGACCCCGGCCACCACAAGGGCCACCTTACAGGCACTGGAAGAGGACAAGGGCACGGCCACAGCGCCCAGGGCTAGGGACCGGGACCCCTAGAGGACACGGGACCACGGCATGGGCCCCCAGGGAGCGCAACCCCACGGACACCTACCCGACCCAGCGGCCCGAGGGGCACACCCAGACCCCCACAGCACGGACCCAGCAAGCCACCCACCTGACTGCACCCCCAAGCCACCAACCAGCCTCGCTCTGACCCGCACTCCGCATGACGACACGGACCAGCCTGACCTCCACCGACCCACCACGGCACAACACAAGGGAGCACGGCACACCGCACCGCAGCGCACCACAATGCAACGCAACACGACAAGGCACCCCAAAGCACAACATGCCACAGCACGACGCGACGCGACGCGGCACAGAGCGGCACACCATGGCGTGACACGGCGCAACGCAGCACAGCCCAGCAGGACGCAAGGCAACACGGCACGGACCAACACGAGGCAGCACGTCGAAACCCGACTCGACGCAGCACGGCGCACCACAACACACCACAGCACCAAGCAAGGGACGCTAACCGAGGGTCTAACCAAATCAAGCCACCGCACACCCCGGAAGGAACTGCACCAGCCCGCCACACACGGGCAAAGGGCCACCGCACGCCCAGCAACAACGGTGGCGGTCCACCCACGCAAGCCGCCGCCGGAAAGTTAAAGCCGGCACGGCAGAGACGAAGGGACACGGCTAACCCAGGGCCACGTGAAGCCGCCTGGCACAACCGCCCACCCGGCGGAGCCAGAACCTAACCCGGCAGGAACGGGCGCCGAGCCAAACGTGTACATAATCTACATAACCAACCCGACCAATGGGGCCGGGGCACGGCCTGGCACAACGCAACCACCAACAGCAAACCGGAAAACCACACAGAATGCCGACCAGTGCGTGCGCCAGCCGATGGGAGGCAGAGGGAGGAACAAGCAGACCCCCCTCCCCTGAAAAAAAAAACAGGGGGGGGGGCGCGAGAACGGCCCACAACCACCACGCCGCCCACAAACACCACAAGAGGCGGCCCAAACCCCCACCCAGACGGCACCGAAGACAGGACCCCCCGAAAGGGCGCCAGGGGACCACCAAGCCAAAACCGGCAACACCAAGTCGAGGGCAGCAGCCCACCAAGAGAAGGGACACCCAAAACACGCGGACACACACCACGCAAAAGAAAAAAGACAAACACGGAACAACGCGGCCCGGAAGAGAAGGAATGGGGGGACAGAGACCAGAAGACCCAAGACCCGGACAACCAGCGACCGACACCACAAGGCAAAAAAAAAACCAAAGGGGAGGGAGGGGGGGCACAACCCTCCAACGGCAACACCCACACAACCCCGCGCCACGGGCGGCCCCCCATGAATGGCGGGGGCAAGCGGGGCACACGCATGACCGCATGCACACCCCAGCAACACCTCCCCAAGGAGAGGCGGGGCGCAGCCGAAACCCGGACCCCTACACACACGCCCACACCACACACCAGAACCGGGAACAGCGGGGAGCAGGAGGAGGGCGCCCACAGCCGCGCACGTCCGAAAAACGTACCCGGGACAGGAGGGGTGCAGGCCGAAACCCAACCCCAACCGCAAACACCGCGAACCCGAGCGGGGAAAAGAGGGGTGAAACCACAAACCGTACCCAAACACACCCACCCAGGACCCGAGCCAGGGCTGGCGGGGTTACCGAAACCCAAATCTAAGCACAACCCTGACCCAAGCACAAACCCCACACAGCAGTAGGAAACCCAGTGTCCATAGCCCCCACACTGAGGCAGCCCGTGCCATGCAGGTGACCCAGCCAAACGAGATCCGGAGCCCGGGGGTAAGGCTGCATCCTAAGGCCTGCGCTGCTTTGGGACTCCAGGCGGAGCGTGCGACACCCAAGCACCTCGGAACCCCAGTACCAAGAACATGCATGCATGCCTTGGGAACGTGATACGCCAGGAAATCTGGTCGGCCTCTAGGGTTCCGCCCAAAGGAGAGGACGTGCGCAAGCACGGGGGCACACCCTCCCAGCAAGACAAGCACGTCACGCTCGCAGCGATCAGCCCTCCCGGTGTTGCCCGGAGCCGCTTTGTTGGGGGCCAGCAGTCAGGTCTAGCGGGATGTAAGCCGCCTCCCCTCTTCAAGCGCGGAGCCCCTTCCTGTTCGTCACAGCGGCGACCACCGTCCCACCGACATTTTTCGAACATTCCGGGCCACGGGCGGGAAATCGTCGAACTTGTCACCCACTCGTGGAGAACTCCATGTCGGAGGGTCGGATCCTATGGGACCATCGTATTAGTCGGCCAAATGATCCATAACTCTTTCCACAAACTCATGCTTCCCGAATTTCTCGGTCACCAACTCCCGGTCATCCCATCTATGGGGTGACTTGCCCTGGGCTCGCTTCTTCCCAGCAGCCACTTGGTCATGCATACCCATCCCCATGTAGGTGACAACTTGCTCGATCCCTGAGTGAGAGACTACATCAACACTCTCCATAGTGTCACTTTTTTCTTCAAACCTGACCCTCGTCTGCACGGCCCCTACCCTCCTAACGATTGCTTCATCACCAGTGGGTTGGCACTGTGAACCATCAACCAGGAAAGCCTTGGTACTCCATGCTTGTCCCGGGGCGGGCATTGGTATACCCTTGGCGTCGATGAACAACTGTTCCTCAGGTGCATGGGGCTGCATGCTATGCCCGTCACGACCAGGATACTCTTTGCTCTATCCCCAATGATCTTGTTCACCGTACGTTTGGTGTCTTCCTGGGCACCATGCCAGTACATGGGGCATCACTCCTTCAATCCCCAATGCTTTGACCACGCAGAGTTCCCCTTGTGCCAATGCCTCATACACTTCTTCAGCTGCGGGGCATCCCGGGAACCAAATACATCCATCTCGGGTTCTTCGCCTCCAAGTTGCTGAACCATGCGTTTGTACACTTGTGGCGCCATGCCATATTCAATGAGGTGACCTCTGTGGTCTCCATTCGACTTGGTACTTACGGTCTTGACCGCCTGCACGATTCTACTCTCCTCATCTTCGGTCCACTGAGATAATCCTTGGGCATGGTCTGTAGATAGCCCAGTAAGACGCTCCTTGTCCTCTCCAACCAACGTTGCACGGTGAGGAAGAGCTCCAATGGCATTGCTCACCCTAAAATCATACCCCATAATAATATCCCAATCTGAAATATTCGAAGCATAAGAATTCCCGGAAAGTCCGATTTGCTTCGACAAATCAGGTCGGTTAAAGCGATCATGTTCCCCGAATTCGATGCCGATAGAGGCTTCACGGGTGCGCCCGCACATCATTTTACCATTGGCAACCTTCAGGAGCACCTGGCCCTTCTCTGCCCCTTTGGCTGGGCTTCAGAGTCTCATCCAAAAACAATCCCTTCCGAACCAACCTCATGTTGGCACCCATATCCACCAATACATCCGCAACCACTTCTTTCTTTCCACATCTTGCTCCCACGTTCAATTGCAACTGCCGTTCGTCTCCATGTAGAGTATGAACAACTCTCAAGGCATGCAAATCTAGGTAGGTAGGTAGGTATCTTCGGGAGCTCAGGCTGCCTCCTTTGACAATGCAGGAAGAAGATCTTACCAAGGGGATGCCCTGTCCCTCCCACTGCCCTAGGTCAGGTGCCCCTTGAGTCGGCCCCGCAGGTGCTTGGAAAGGCAGTGTTGCAGCCACCAGGTCCAGGTGTCCCGGGTGGGAAGGGGTCCCCACATGCATCCATGGGTAGGGCCACATGTCCCCTCCTTTCGGCGGCAGCTCTGGGGGGCTGCCCAGCCGTGTGAAGTATCTCTCATCACAGGGGGTATTCCTCCCGCGAGTCTACAGTACAATCGCCTCATCCTTGTGGCTTGAGTTGCGGGGTCCCGCTGCTTGGCAGGCAACCCCCTGCTGGACTGTGTAAGGGCTGGTCTGTCAACGGTTGCTTCCATGGCTCCGGGTGACGTTTGTGATGGTCTCAGCTGCAGTCTGGCCGGGCTCGGACCAGCAGCGCTGGAGTACCGCCCCTGCTGCTGGCTCGGTGGGTCGGCTGGGTCACCCCAGTGCGTCTGACCCATGGGGTGTGACTTGTTGTTACCTGTCCCTCGGCCGCCCTAGGTGGGCACGTGTGTGTAGTGTCCATGGCCCCTAGGCGCTTGTTCACTGGTGTGCGCGCGCAGCGTGTTGTTGTGTGCGGTGTGTGTGGCCACCTCAGGCTTGTTTACCGGTGCGCGCGCCCGGTCTGTTCTGTGTGCGGTGTCCATGGCTCCTTGGCGCTTGTTCACCGTTGCGCGCGCCTGTTGTTCTATGTGTGCGGTATCCGTGGCCACTTGGCGCTTGTTCACTGGTGTGTGTGCCGGGTGTGTGCTGGGTGCACTGTTTGTGGCCACTTGGCGCTTGCTAACTGGCGCGCGCGCGCGGCGTGTTCTGTGTTCCGTGTTTGTGGCCACTCGGCGCTTGTTCACCGGTGTGCGTGCTTGGCGTGTTCTGTTCATGGTGTCCATGGCCACTTGGCGCTTGTTCAGCGGTGTGTTCTGGGCGTGTGTTGTGTGCAGTGTCCATGGCCACTTGGCGCTTGTTCACCGGTGTGCGCGCGTGGTGTTTGCGTGTGCGGTATTCGTTGCCACTTACCGCTTGTTCACCGGCGCGCACGCTCGGTGTGTTCTGTGTGCGGTGTCTGTGGCCAGTTGGTGCTTGTTCCCCGACGTGCGCCCTCGGCATGTTCTGTGTGCCATGTCCCTGGCGACTTGGCGCTTGTTCACTGGTGTGTGTGCCGGGCGTGTGCTGTGTGCAGTTGCTGTGGCCACTTGGTGCTTGTTCACTGGCGCGCACACGCGGCGTGTTCTGTGTGCGGTGTATATGGCCACTTTGCGGTTGTTCACCGGTTTGGGCGCTCCGTGTGTTCTGTGTGCGGTGTCTGTGGCCACTTGGCGCTTCTTCACTGGTGTGTGTGCCTGGTGTGTGCTGTGTGCGGTGTTTGTGGCCACTTGGCGCTTGTCCACCGGATTGTGCACATGCACGTGTTCTGTGTGCGGCATCTCTGGCTACTTGGCGTCCGTTCACCGGTGTGGGCGCTCCGTGTGTTCTGTGTGCGGTTTTTGTGGCCACTTCGCGCTTGTTCACGGGTGTGCGCCGGGCATGTGCTGTGTGCGGCGTCAATGGCTATTTAGCGCTTGCTCACCGGTATGCGCGCCCTTCTGGGGTGTCCAGTGCCAGCTGCCGCTTCTTCACCAGTGTGTGCGCGCGGGGTGGTCTGTGTGCGGTTTTCGTGGCCCCTTGGCGCTTGTTCACCGGTGCGCACGCCTGTTGTTCTATGTGTGCGGAATCCGTGGCCACTTCGCGCTTGTTCACTGGTGTGTGTGCCCGGCTTGTGCTGGGTGCACTGTTTGTGGCCACTAGGCGCTCGTTCTTCGGCGCGCGCGCGCGGCGTGTTCTGTGTGCGTTGTCTGCGGCCACTTGGCGCTTGTTCACCAGTGTGCGCGCTCAGCGTGCTCTGTTTGTGGTGTCTGTGGCCACTTGGCGCTTGTTCACCAGTGTGGGCCGGGCGTGTGTTGTGTGCGGTGTCGATGGCCACTTGGCGCTTGTTTACCGGTGTGGGTGCGCGTTGTGTTTGGTGTGCGCTGTCTGTGGCCAGTTGGCGCTTGTTCACCAGCGTGCGCGCTCGGCATGTTCTGTGTGCGCTGTCCCTGGCCACTTGGCGCTTCTTCACTGGTGTGTTTGCCGGGTGTCTGCCTTGTGCGGTGTTTGTGGCCACTTGGCGCTTTTTCACCGGTGTGCGCAAACGCGGCGTGTTCGCCGTGCTGCGTCGGTGACCACTTAGCGCCTGTTCACCGGTGTTGACGCTCCCTGTGTTCTGTGTGCGGTGTCCCTGGCCACTTGGTGGTTGTTCAGGGGTGTGTGCTGGGCTTGTGCTGTGTGCCGTGTCCATGGCCATTGGACGCTTGTTCACCGGTGTGCGCGCCCTCGAGCGGCGTCCAGTGCCAGTTGGCGCTTCTTCACCGGCGTGCACGCTTGGCCTGTTCTGTTTGCAGTTTTCGTGGCCACTTGGTGCTTGTTGACCGGTGTGTGTGCCGGGCGTGTGCTGTGTGCGGTGTCCAAGGCCACTTGGCGCTTGTTTACCGGTGTGCGCGCGGTGTGTTGTGTGTGCAGTGTCCTGGCCACTTGGCGCTTTTTCACCGCTGTGCCCTCCTGGTGTGTTCTGTGTGCGGTATCCATGGCCACTTGCCGCTTGTTCACCGCTGCGCACGCCCGCTGTTTTGCTTGTGCCCCGTCCTTGGCCCCTTGGCGCTTTTTTACCGGTGTGCGCGCCCCGTGTGTTGTGTGTGCGGTGTTTGTGTCCACCTGGCGCTTGTGCACTGATGTCCGCGCGTGGTGCCTTGTGTGTGCGGTGTTCATGCCCTTTTTGCGCTTGTTCACCGGTGTGCACGCCCGTGTGCGGTGTCCGTGGCCTCTTGGCGCTTCATCATCGGTGTGCAGTGTCCGTGGCCTCTTCGCGCTTGTTCACCAGTGTGCGGGCCTCATGTGTTGTCTATGCCATGTCCTTGGCCTCTTGGCTCTTGTTTGTACCCGGCTCGCGCGTTGTGTGGTCTGCTGCGGTGTGTTGCGCTTTTGTGTGTTCCCTGTGGTTCCTGCGTGTGCCCGGAGTGCTCGCGTGCCCTACGCGGTTTTGGTGTGGTGTCTTTTCCCTGATGTGGTCGTGATTGCTTGGCCTCTGGTCCTGTTGCCTTGGTTGTGGCCGGCAGCGTTCCCTCTGGCGCGCCTCCTGGCCCCGCGTTGCTGCGCCGTGCCTTGTCGGGTCTGGTCGCTCCCCGTGCGCTTGTCGGCTTTCCACTCATCGTGGTGCCTTCCCCTACCAGGAGCTCACGCCCCTGGACTTACTGGGCGGCTGCGCATAGCACGTGGAGGGCAGCCAAGAACCAGGCTCATCGTGCCCTCGGCCGGGCCCCGCTGCGGCTGGGGCAACGGCCTCGCTCCGCATCGTACCCATGTGGGGCCCCGCTGTGGGGTTGTCCGTTGCGGGTCCCTCTGGGGGCGGTCTCAGGCTGAGTCCGTTGCGGTGTTTTTCGCGTGTTGACCCGCGTACTCAGGCGTTCCGTTTCGGGTACCGTCTGTCTCTCGACAGGCACCTCGGCCGCTGCACCAGGGCAGTTTTGTGTGGACGCCGACACCTCTCCTTTCGGGTTGGAGGACGCCACGCCCGGGTCTGCATGTGTGTTCCTTGTTGGTCCGGGTGTTGTGGTTTATGTCCGGGTTGGGCGGGCGGGTCTCCCGGGCACGTTCTGCTGCGTCTAACCGTGACTGTTACCGTTTCCATTTTCTTTCGGCCCCCTCCGGGCTACGTGTGCCCCTTTTTTTCGCGCCACCCTTGTCTCCTCTCTTCCGTTGTTTCCAGCCCTGGGTGACCTGGGCCTCGGCGCTTTGTGGTTGTCCTGGGTGGTGGGAGATGGCCGATCCTTACAGGAGCCGCCCCGGGCTCCTGCTCCTGAGCAGCAGGGACCCTGGCTCCTGAGGAGCTCCGACCCTGGGGTGCTCCTCAGGAGCACCGACCCTGGCTTCTGAGGAGCTCCGACCCTGAGGGGGCACCGACCCTGTAACCCCCTCTGAGCTGGAGATATGGCCCCGCCATTATTTCCTAGGAGTTGGGGGCTGAAAACGGGCTGTTTCAGCCCATTGCAACTCTACCAGCTGGAAACCACACTGTTTTCCAAGATCCCAAAATGACATCTAACAGAGCAAGAACACGGAGAGTCTCAAATCTTTCAAGGATGGGACTGGTGTCCCCATGTAAGTGCACGTTTCAGCAGGCGAGCTGAAACTGTCATAGTCCCTTTACATGTCCTAAGTAGGAAATCCAATTACAATGCTTTACCTATCTTACCATTGTCTGAAATCTGAACTAGCACTGTAACCGAAACCAACAATGTTGCAACTTTAATACTACATTAAAATCCAGATTCCACTTACCCAAATCCCAGATCACGATCTAAATCTCGACTTACAATTAACTATCGCTCAGCGCGCGGGTCCCTCTTAGTGTGCACGTGCTCGGGACAGCGCCTGTTACTAACCCCATAATTCCATCCCAATAGGTGAAGAGGTCACGAGGTTGAAGGTTAATTAGCCGGCTCTTTACTCGTCTATTGTACTCCCCTCACAAAATATTACTTGCGTTGAAAAAGGGGAGTGGGGATAACCCGAGTAATATTTGATAAAAAAATGTGATGGAACAAGGAAAGAGAAGTATATATGCATTGTATCCCCATAAGCTCTACATACATGCTAGGCTAAGATAGGGGAGGGTGGGGGGGGTGGGCTGGGCGGCTGGCTGATTTCATGGGTGCGACAGGGAATGTCACCAAAAGTCCAAAACGGATCAGAAATCAATTGCGTAAGATTTTGCTGGCCCCTTGGGACCCAAAGCAAATTGTGGAACCATTTTCGGGACCACGGTAGCCACCTACGCCCGTGATTAGTCCTCACAAGTTCACCTACTCAATCTGTACCTAAGCAGGAAAAAACCGGGAGGGGGGGGTCATGTGTACTCCAACCACCCATCACCAAGCAACGCCACAACCGCCAAAACATTTCGAAGGGCCGCAGCTAGGTTATGAGTGAGCGACTTATCACGGAAGAGGGAGGTGGGGAGGTGGGGGGGGGGGACCAGTTTCGGGGGAGGTGGGATGGTAGGTTGTGACGTAAGGCAAAAGGATGGTTAGCACATGCAACGTCCCATAGTGAAAGGAGGCTAACGAACCTTGTATGTTGCATTTGGACTCCCCGACGCGCCACGACCGTATGGGGGTCGTTGCCTTGTGCCCGGAGCCCACCTTGGTATGGAGGGGGGGGGGGGGCACATGGCACATAGCCACGTTAGCAAAGGGCCATTCCCGAATCCCTTAACAAAAAAAAAAGAGCTCATTAAACAAAAGCTGCGCGTGTGAAATACGAAAATCCACCAAAAATCGTCTTCGGAGAGAAAATATCCTTAGCTAGCTTTACCCAAGACAATTTTTGGTGTGTGGCTTTCAGCTGGTGGAGTTGCAAAACTGTCATAGTCCCTTTACATGTCCTAAACAGGAAATGCAATTCCGATGCTTTACCTATCTTAGCTTTGTCTCGAACCTGAACTAGCACCGTAACCCAAGTGACCAATGTCCCAACGTTTATACTACATTAAAGTCGAGATTCCGCTTACCCAAATCCCAGGTCTCGATCTAAATCTCGACTTAGAATTAACTATTGCTCAGCGCGAGCGTCCCTCTTAGTGTGCTCGTGCTCCGGATGGCGCCTGTTACTGACCCCATAATCCCATCCCGACACGTGAAGAGGTCACCGATACGTGAAGAGGTCATGGGGTTACAGGTTAATCAGCTGACTCCTTACTGGTCTATTGCACCCATCCCGACTTTTGCTCAAAAATGTCCAAAAGCTGACCCCTCGGCCGGGCCATACGAGGGCAGGGGCGAAATAACCAACCCTATACCCTTTGATTACAACCTCTATAGAGGCCCTATGCAAGTTGGTTCCCCCAGAGTCCCTGGCATCTTGCCGCCGCGGGGTGGCCACGTGCGGTCAGGATGCCAAAATTGGCAAAATCGGCCATCTCGGTTGGCCGGCCAGGGTTGGGATTTGTGGCGATCTCGTCACGCCGAGCCATGAATCACGGGCCTTGATATCCCCTTTGGTCCCGTGCATTGGGGTTTGGCTTGCTGTCACGTTGGTTGCGTGCTGTTCCCCGAGGAAATGGTCAGGCGATGGGGGAGACAACAGCAAGAAAGGTAAAATATGGCGACCTGGCACACATCGTAAGTTGCACAACTCCGGGTAGGCCGGAGGAGAAAATACGCAACTCTAGGGCAATTGATCCTTGGTCACATGCTACAAGAATCACCACCAGTCTATGCTGGCCAGGTCCCTTGCCCCATGGAGATATGGTATTCCCAACTTGGCCAAAAATGGTAAAAACAACGAAAATTGGTGAAAGCAGCCCGCACTCACGATCCCATATCTCCATGCTCCTGGCGAGCAATAATCCATCCAAGTTTGCTATCGACACATGGGATCTAGGACCCAATATATGCCCCATGTCAACCCTCCAGGTCGCCTCTATACATTTTTCCCCTTAGCGGAAAAATGGTACACGAAAGATGGCAAATGGCAAGATACCCCTTATTGAGCCACCCATGGCTCTCCCATCCCAAGGAGAGGATACAAGGGGACGCACCCTATTCGAGGCGGGTTTATGTCTGCTTTCCAAATCGCCCTTAACCTTGGACAACAGGTGCGCACAACCCGGGGGCAAACATTAAGCTGGAGATGGGGTTTGGTGCCATTATGGCCAAAAAGAGGGTTAGTAGTCCCAAAAGTGTTTACTCCAAAAATTGTATCTCTGGTCCCCAAGGGAGATGGACCTTAGGCTTTTGCTTGGAAGCAACCCAACGCCTTAAGTCCCTTTATCAACGTTTGACCCATAATTCCTATGGGTCAAGTCCTCCCTTGGATCCCAAGTCAATCATGCATGCATATGGGCACGTGTGCAAAAGGCAGAATAGGTTCGGGTGTACATAAGGCAATATTATATAAAATAGTAGATATGCTTGGAAAAATCAAACAAGCCATACACAATGTTCTTTGCGCTCTCTACGTTCCATGTTGCCTTGGTTTGAGGCTCACATTGCCATTGCTTTCGAGAACGAGCCTTGGCGCCACGGTAATTCTGGCCAAATTTTAGAGGAAAAGTCTTCCTTTTAAACGACCATGTTTTGGTACGCATTGAATTCGTGGAGCCATCGTTGAGTTAGCCCCAAAATCAAAAAGAGCCTCAGGCTATTGGTTCTGTGAGCATTCTGTTACCATATTTACGTTCATGCTCACAAGTACACAAAATTAGCGTTTGCGCACACTTTGGACTTGGGTTTTTCGCACCCATGCGTGTCCCAAAAAATACCCCTATAAGCCGCTTCGCCAAAGGAAGCGATATGCCCGTGTGAATGGGGCATGAAAGGAAGGCAAAGGGGGGAGATGTAGAGTTCTCTACAAACTCAAGGTCTATGACAGCCATGAGTTCGGTTGCTTGATGGAAAAGCTTGCGCGTCAATTTTTCTCCCCGACGCGATGGCGAAACATTCTGGCGAGCACACCAGATAAAGTACATTAGAAACTCTACAGATCATCCCTTAACTTTTTTTCCAACCTCAAAGGTACAGGAAAAGAAGTCAAAACAAAACTCGCCACGGAAAGAAGCCGCGGACCCGCGCGCAGGCAACGACAGGCGGCATTTTCACGGCAGCTGGAAATCGGGTCAGGTCAATCGATTACCATCGATTTCCCGCAACATTCGATCATTACATTAAAATTATGAAATTTCTCGAACGCTTTAATCGATTGGGAAGGTTAGGGACGGGATCCGTCCCATACTGATTCCCAATGGGCTGGAGGAAACATATCCTCACAAGCAGGATAAGGAATAGGGGTAGGTGACGGTGATGGACAGACATTTGCTCTATTGGCCATGGGGTGCTGGGTACCGCTTCAAGACTCCCGTAGCGGAACTCAATACCATATTTGCAACGTTTCCATCTCCGAGACCGGCACGCGTTGGCATATTTTGTGCCCTTCTCGCCGAACATGTGCCTTGGGCCTCATTCACGCTTCCTGCACCGGCATCAGTTTTCAAGGACCGCGCTGTCCATCGCTCGGATTTCCTCCCCCAATGGGCACAAATGAAGCTCCCGACGCTTGCGGCAATGCTCTTGGTTCTTCTTCCATCCCAAAAGGTCTGGACCTTGATGGCGACCAAATGCCCGACTCCCTCTCTCGACTTTGATTCCCCAACGTGGTCTTCAAGGAGAACTTTCGAATATAGGGCAACTCACATGGATCGACCTTTGTTGGCCTATAGGGAGGTTCCATTGGTCTGTGAGATCCCGGCTGCCCTTGAGACGGCCTACATTCAGCATGTCCACAGCCTGGGCACTGAGGCAGCCCGTGCCATGCAGGTGACCCGGCCAAACGAGATCCGGAGACCGGGGGTAAGGCTGCATCCTCAGGCCTGCGCTGTTTTGGGACTCGAGGCGGAGCGTGCGACACCCAAGCGCCTCGGAACCCTAGTACCAAGAACGTGCATGCATGGCTTGGAAACGGGATACGGCAGGAAATCCGGTGAACCTCTAGGGTTCCGCCCAAAGGATGAGACGTGCGCAAGCACGGGGGCACACCCTCCTGGCGAGACAAGCAGCTCACGCTGGCGGCAATCAGCCCTCCCGCGGTTGCCCGGGGCCGCTTTGTTGGGGGCCAACAGTCAGGTCTAGCGGGATGTCAGCCGCCTCCCCTCTTCACGCGCGGAGCCTCTTCCTGTTCGTCACAGGGGCGACGCCAGAGGGAACCATGGGGCGCCTCTCCACGACCGAGTGCACCTACCTACCTACCTCTATTGGCCATGGGGTCCTGGGTACCGCTTCAAGACTCCCGTAGCGGGATTCAATACCATATTTGCAACGTTTCCATCTCCGAGACCGGCACGCGTTGGCATATTTTGTGCCCTTCTCGCCGAACATGTGCCTTGGGCCTCATTCACGCTTCCTGCTCCGGCATCAGTCTTCAAGGACCGGGCTGTCCATCGCTCGGATTTTCTCCCCCTATGGGCACAAATGAAGCTCCCGACGCTTGCGGCAATCCTCTTGGTTCTTCTTCCATCCCAATAGGTCTGGACCTTGATGGCGACCAAATGCCCGACCCCCTTTCTCGACTTTGATTCCCCAACGTGGTCTTCAAGGAGAATCTTCGAATATAGGGCAACTCACATGGATCGACCTTCGATGGCCTATAGGGAGGCTCCATTCATCTGTGAGATCCCGGCTGCCCTTGAGACGGCCTACATTCAGCATGATCACCTTGAGGATCAGGTTCTTGTTCTGGTTCCTGTTTGGGTGTCGATGATAGCCTCGTCATTCCGCAACCTTGCACTTGCCCAGTCTTTTTCAATGCCTCCATGGCTTCCATCAGTCCATCAATAATCCCTTGTTGATGTTGACCCAACCTCGTGACCTCCCCGTTACACTTGGCCACACCGTTGCAGATTTCCCCTACAGTTCTGAAGAACTTGGTTCCATCGTTAATTGTGACGTACAAGTCCTCTTCAAACTTCTTGATCTGCTTGATGACCCAATCCATTCCCACCACGTGGTTTGTTGGTGAACGTCTCAGGATCTCCACAGCTTCACAAAGACAATGACCATCACACTTAGGAGTCGCCTTATCCTGGGGGTCCTGGATGGGGTCATGTCCTTGTCCTCCTCCATCATTTCCTGACGGTTCTCCTACATGTACCCTGGGGTCCTCCATCAGGTCACCTTGTCCTCTTCCACCATTTCCTGATGGGTGACCTTTGTGTACCGGAACTTCTTTCCGATCTGCCCCAAACCTTTTCCAAGCGGCGCTGACGGGGCTTGGGCTTGGGGCTGTTGCCGCTCCTCCGAGGTCCCCCCAGCACCAGGTTTCGGCCTGCGCCCAACGTTTCTACGGTTGGGCCCTTGCCGCTGCTCTCGGCTCATCCTTCGATGGCAGGCACGTCTTGTACCCAGCCCCAATGTGCAAACCGCAAGACACTCGGCGGCTCTGGACTCGTGTGCATGGCCGACCCTTTGTCCTTCAGTTTGCCTCACTTCTGGTACCTCCGCTGCCGCCAGCTGCCACCAGAGGTTCCCCCATCTGTATCCGATACCGCATTACCGTGAAGTTGGCATGGTTGTTTACAGCCCTTCTCACAGTACTTACTGAGATACGCATGGTTTACTTCCTCAATATCCACTTCAGACCCGGGAAATAATGTTACTCTGTTTGTCCACCTCCCTCTGGGCTTCCTGCGGTGGCCGTCACCTTGGGTAGGGCTAAGAAAGACCCACGGCTGGTGTCGGTAGGGAGTGGGATGGGTGCAACGGATCGATTATTCGTGTCCTGCCAATTCCACCTTTCTCCCCGCTCTGAAGTGACCAGAGATCACCTTTGCTGCCACAGAGGTGGTCAGGCCCTTAACCCCCACGTGTCTGTCCTTGGGAGGTTCTTGCACCCCGTATGTTTGCCCTGCCAAACATTCCCGACGTCTTGGATCTTTGAATTGCCTCCATTGCCCCTTGGAAAATATTTCGATTGCCCGCGCCAAAATTATCCTTTAAAGGGCCCTGAAGATGCAACAAGACAAACACAGGAAGAAGTTGGGATACTCTTCGATTGGAGCAATCCTTGGGCTGGCTGGACTGGCAAAGCAGAGTGGGGCGAAGGTATTCACACACATCCCACGGGCTTATGCGCAATTCATGGAGAGGTACGAAGCAGGGTGAAAAGAGCCGGGAAAGAAGCCCTGGAATTACAACATACAATTGGAGCATCAATAGACAATCCACTCCCATGGCAAAACCAAGAATATGTTCAGTCCCTATCCCAAGAATGACTTTATATGTCATGCACAATGGAGCTATACATTCATGAAGCTTGGCTACACATGGCCCATCCTCACCCGTGCCGACGAGGTGACAAAACGGAATTGAGAAACCTAAGTTCCGAACATGAAGACTGTTCTTGACATGGGGTATGAACGCAAAACAATGCATGGCAACATGCATGACATGTCCACCTTCATGAGTCAACAATCTTAGGGGGCTCAGGTTGCAGGGTCCAAATCTGCCGGAAAGTGCCTGTCAGCACCACCTGGGAAAATTAGTTGTTTCGGGGACCCGAAAACAAAGATACACAAAATCAAGCAAAAAATTGATTACATGGACCGTTTTGATTTGTTTTTAAGAAAACTGACCGCCCCAAGAAATAATCTATCTCCCTACAAATGCACTGCTTTTTCCGGAGAGCCATGACTTTTTCTTTTTTCTACCACTTATGCTTTCATATGAAAATACCCATTAGCTATCAATCCTTTCCAAAACCAGTTTTTGAAATCCATGTCGCATGCAGTACCAAAAGAAGCATTTCTTCACACCCTTCTTTGCGCGAGGCCTCGCGCAAACATCAGCACAACACCGCAATTAACTGCATCACAAGGAAAAATGTGCCGCACAAAGTGACAGCAAAAGGGTCATTGAAGCAGAATGACTAGCACGAGCCGTCGCGCATAATATATCAGAACAAGCGAAGAAATTACTTTTTCTTCGGAGCAGCTTGCATCTTAGCACCCATAGACTTAGCAGCAGACGTCTTACCCTTTTGGCGCTGGCTTTGCGGGCTGTTCTCGTGGTGCATAGTGTGACAGGTTGGCTGCTTGAATGGAAGTGCGGCCTGGCTCTCCTCGGACCCTGGTCTCGCTGCCGCTTTCTTCGCTGTCTTGCCTTGGGAGACTTGCGGTTCCTCCTCCTCTTCTTCCTCGCTCTCCTCCTCCTCATCTCCATTGCTCTCTCTGGAATGTTCACTGGTGCCCGATTTCTCTGCCTGGGGCTTGGAAGCAGTCTTCGTCTTCTTTGGGGCAGGTTCCTCACCAGTTGACTTCCGCTTTGCTGCAGGGGCCTGTGCGTCAGCAGCCTGACCCTTCTAAACGATCTCCTCCTCCTTCAGCTCGCACGCATCTGAAACGCACTTTTCATTGCGAACCCAAAGGGGAATACCACGGTTTGTCCAGTTGGTCTGCTGGTCCCAATCACCAGACTTGTCCAGCTTCGAACCTTTGGTGAAGATGTGGTTCAGCTGATTCTGCACTCTGTTGACCCAATCAGAGGCACTGTCGGTGGACACACCAGGAAGGTACATGTGAGCATCCGGCTCCATGGACGCAATCCTGCACGCCAGGTCTGGTTGATGATCAATGAACGCAAAAGCAGCCGTGAAGCCCGGTGTCTGCTTCAGGTGATGGAGGTGACTATCGAAATACCACATGACATGCACCATCAGCAGGGGGGCGCCAAATTCAGTGTCTCCCATCCCCTGTACTTGAGTAGGCCCGAACCTCAGATAATTCGGAATCTGCGAAGAGGAAACAGTTATTCCGCGAGGCCTCGCGCAAAGAGAGAGCGTAACGACAAAATTATACCTTTCTGCTCCAGCTATACAGTGACGAAATCAGCAACCAGCCAACGTCGAACACGGTAGGATCCCCCGCTGGCTTGGCTTACGTTGGTCCAGTGAAGATGGGAATATGCAACATTTTGCCAATGCGCGGCGCGTTGAAATCATCATTCAGGCACCTTTCTGTCTTCGTGTCCAGAACTTCGTACATGTCGTCAACAACAGTTTGAGATCCGCAGATAAGTGTATGAGCACGCGCCATTTCTTTATACAGCCAGGTCGGGCACATCGTCTCAGGAGCAAGATGTTCAAATATGTTGCCTTTGATGACAATCAGCTTCTTGTCGATCTCCAAGAACCAGTTCAGGGGTTCGTTCACCAGAGCTGCAACTCCGGTCGCCTTAATTGTGATAATTTGACTTTCCAGCATTGGATCCTGCTGTTCCACTGTCTTGAGGTCACCAGTAACGCCAGCAGGTGCAAGGACCACACGGCTCCTGGCAACCTCTGTGCCAAGGAGTCTTTGGACATTTAGAAATTGCGGGCTAACGGGTTTGCCTTTCTCTGCCACCTGCCAGAGTGCTGCGCGCAACATGGATTTCCACACCGGCCGGGGACCGCGACTTTTGCCTTCAGGTTCCCGCCAATAGCCCCAGGTACCAAGAGTCACCTTCAGGGCTTGCTTTCCAAGTGCTGCAACCCCTTTGCGGCTGCGCATGTCCTTGGCTACAGAACAGAAAAGGAGAAGGTGTAGCGCAGCCATGTAGAAACGCAACCCAGGCCTTGTTGATGACACACACCTTTCTCAGGTGGAACGTACTGGCCGTTGTGCGGGTGGTCCAGATGCATTAAGACCCACTGTTCAATAATGATGGTGTCAATCGATTTCTGCAACGACTGAAGGTTTTTTTTTTCTTCCTGCAGCTCGGCTGCCGCTTTCTTGTAGAACTCCAGCAAGATGATACCCTCGAGTTTTTTTAGTGCCTTCTTCGAGACTCTTTCGCCTTTCTCATGGAACCTTTGCAAACCTTTCACAGCATCCGAACCAGCGTAATAGGCAAACGTCATAAAACCTTTCCACAATTTGTACGTTTTGTCCTGAAAATGACAAGGTCATGCGCGAGGCCTCGCGCAACGGGCAGAGTGGAAACGACGTTAAATGAACATACGAATTGACCCAGTTGCTTCACTTCAGCGGTTGAAACAAAGGCACTCATCTGCACAGCATCCACAATGGAGATCTTGAGATTCTTATATGTGTCAGGTAGGTTCCGCCGCCGCTGATCTTCAACACAACGAAGAAGGTTATCTGCCGCCTCATACAGTGGTATCGGCTCAACGTCTTATGCGCTTCCTTGTGCTTGTCCTGCCAGTTTTGCACGGAAGGCCCACGGTCCATCTGGCTTCAGAATATCGGCCGTACATGTGGTATGCCACTTGTACAAATCCTGACATGCTGCCCGTCGCTTGTCCCGAATCTTCAAAACTGCTTCAACGCTGTGCTCTCCAGATACACACCAATAAACACCATCTGTGAATAGAAGACAGGTCCATGCGCGAGGGCTCGCGCAACGAGAACAGCGAACTGTTGATTGGAAAATACTGTTGTCTTCCCAGAGAACGACATGTATGGGGCGTGTTGGTCGTGCTGCTTCGAGTGTCTCAATACGCTTTTGCAGTAACTTTGCATCTTTCTGTCTGATCTGTCCTTTTGTCTTCTCCTGGGCGATCCTCACCTTGCTCAGCTCAATCTTTACTTGCTTCCCATCTGGCTGCAGGTGGTCCTCGATGTCTGTACCCATTTTCACGCCAGGATCAGGTGTTTCCTTCTTCTTCCGCCTCTTCCTCGGCGTTCCAGTCTCCGATTCTGATTCTTCAGGGTCATAGTCGGTATCCACCAGTTCCTCACCTGTCTTTTTGGCGGGACCTGCGATTCTGCGATAAGAAGAAAGCCTGTTTTGCAAGAAACGAAGCATTGAAAAAGGTTAGAACGATAGAGAAGAATCAATGTATGACGCGTTTTTAGCGAAAACGGGAAAGGTATTGCTCAGAGTGCAAACCTGAGAGGTACCGCAACTGTTTTTTACTAACAACCTCGCGCGAGCCCTCGCGGGAGAGAGGGGGTGTAAAAACCTGTTGTTTCACGTTGTTTCTGCGAGGCCTTGTGCATCACTGCAGGGTCTCCAATCTTCTCCGAACGTTCCAGATCGTGTCACCTTCTCTCTGCTCCTCCAACACACTGCGTTGGGGAATCAGCTCCGAGAATTTTCTCTTAAAACCAGCCTTAAGCGGCCCCTGCTGAGTCAGCACTAACAACACAGACACAAGGACTTGTTTGTAAAGGTTAGACCCCTTTGGAAGTAGAAGAGATGGTGGAAAGCTGGTTACACCCCTGCGTGGCCAATGTGCCTGGATTGCACAAGTAGGCTCTGGGCACCACCTGACCCAGGGCTCGTACACACGCTCTGCATTCAAGTAAGGGGTTAGCCGCTGACGCACGGAATTGACATTTCCTGTTGAGGCGCTGTAAGTGGGGACCCATACCCAACAGCAGTGCACCTACAGCTATCTTTATTGTGATCAGCTTGGGAAAACAGGGGACAGTCTCAGGGCTGCGCAACAAAGCTTTACCGAAAAATGTCACAATCGGCCAGAAATGAGGGGAACGTTTGTGTAACGCAAAATTTGTACGCGTGCCAGAAGCCGTATAATATAGGTTGGGACCGCAAAAATACCCGGACATTCTAGCTTGTTGTTTTTTCATCATACATCATCTTAGAAATGCGGTAATCGATGTTCTCGTCACAGAGAAAAGGCAGAACTGATCGAGTGTGTTCGGCCAAGTGCCTAGTGAATTGCAGTAGGTTAAGAAGCGATACGTTGCTGCTTACCCTTTCTTTGCTTAGACAGAGGGCCCGCCAATGCGATTTCTTGGCAGGCACTGGGCGAATAATATCAAGCGTTGTCCTGATGTTTCGCACAACAGACTGATGCTTGCAAATCCTAGATCACGCAGGATACGGGCAAAGGTTCCCCCAGTGTTCTCCAGCATGCGCGCAACAATAGGAACACGCAGTTCGAGCTCTTCCAGCCTAGGATGACCATGTCAGTAACGTGGTGCATCTCGTAGTAGCAAGATAGCCAACACTGTTGCGTTAAGGCTCTTGTCGTTCTCGTCAGGGTTTGTGGTGAATCGTTTGTTGTACCAGTTGTCCATCAACAACACAACCCACTGCTGGTGTATTTTGTTCCATGTAGTCTGTAACCTGACTGCGGCCCTCTCCTTTACTGAAGGTGCGCTGTATCGCGCCAGACCGGACCTTCCTAAAATGCCCCGGAGCGCCTTACTCCCCTCTATCGCAACAACAGACTTTGGTTTTCCCTGGTAGGGAACTGCGCGGTGGTGCATCAGTAAATAAAGGCGCCAGGCCTCCTCTCCCAAAACACCAACCCATCTCTTGCCCTCTGCGGCAACTGCCTTCTCAACGCTGCAACGCGTCCTTTCATTTTTGCGCAGACGCAGAAAAAACACAAAAAGCAATTGCGCGCCCTCTTCCCTTGCTTTAGCCCTTCCCACAACTCTTCTGCTGTGTGATACGGCGGTTCCTCTGAGCAGACATTGCGGATTACTGCAGATGCTGCCGCCACTGTCCTCTCTTGGTCCGACATTTTTTGCAGGGGCATTGTTACTGTGAAAAGAAAATTGCGCAAATGTATCTTCCTAAATATTGCTGTTTAAAAAAGTTTCCCGCTTGAAACATCAACCTGTCACACATTTTTCGCGCGACTAACTATTCAATGATTTGCTGGCCGCATGCACCATTTTCGGTTTACTGTAACTGTCTGGTGGTCCCACATTTAACTGGTTAAACCTAATTGCGGTAGCCAGTTGCGGCGCGCTACCATCGCTGTTGGGCAGTGAAGTCAGCGGTGACCACAGTACGAAGAACAGAGATGCCGGCGGCACCTGTAGGGCCGGCAAAACATGCAGCGCCGGATCACAGGGAATGTACATGCTGTGTAGTTGGTGGACTTGTCAATTTTCTGTTTCTAGGCGCATTCATGACCTCCATTGCGCGAGGCCTCGCGCAATCATCACTGAAAATTTATTGTTTCTCATGCGCCATTCCATGCGCGAGGCCTGGTGCATGAAACTACAGTTTCTTCCGGAACATTTATACATTTAAAGATTAACAGGTGTAGTGACATCGAAATTTATTTATTAATAGATCCATTTATATCACTCCGTCCTGATAATGATACAAACTTACGTGTAAAAAGACGTTAAGTCTCTCTTTTTTCACAACCTGCCTAATGCATTGCGCTGTAGGATATGAATCTGACACAAATGAGCGCCTCTGCGCAAGGCCTCGCGCAAAAAATGGACGCAAAACAATACTTTTCCGTACATGACCCATGGGACGTGTCACTTCAACGACAGTATGTATTTGACGGCAACGGTTCACGACGTGCTAGACATATCAATCAAATTAACTAGTATTTGATGCATTCTGAGACCTGTCATTATCCTACCTTTACTGTTGTTTTTGACCCTGCAACTTGAGCCGCCTAAGACAATGAACACCTCTGAATAGCTAGCAATGAGTCCAGAGAGACAATACCTGACAAGTGGCATGTGACGCATATATCATCATGAATGCATTCCCTCGGTACTTCACCCCAGACGCCGGGTGCCTATCACTTAGCCATAAGGTACACCATGGCCAGCAAGCGAGTGTGCTTAGCGGGTTTACTTGTTGCTTGAAGACAAAACATCAAGAGATGCCAGCCCAACCAAACTCACCTGTTTAGTGTAGGGGTGTGATGGATGAAAAAGCAGGAAAAAGGGAAGAGCAACCTCCACCCACAGGAAAGTGTTTTTGCGAAACTTGAGACCTTCAACCTGGACGCTTGTCTGAGCAAGCTCATCAAGAAATACCAAGAGGTGCTTGGAGTGCTTAACCCACCCTTGTGTTGCAGGAAACTGGTCCAGATGGACCTCAAACTCAAACCTGAGATTGAAGGGTTGGTTGTGAGATGGCGTCCGTACCCTGCCTCACAAGATCAAATCGACGAGATCGAACGCCAGATCCAGGAATGTATGAATGCTGGCCTTATCGAGGAATATAAACACGGGCACTATCCCTGCCATTGCATCCCTTGTTTCCTTGTTGCTAAACCTGGCTCCACTGCTATGCGCTTGGTTGTAGACTATGGTAAGCTCAAGAAAAAGAACCAAAATCACTCAGGGAGTATCCCAAACATGGAGAACACCCGGGAGAGAATCGCCAAGTGCACATTGGAGGCAAAGATGGATAGGCGCAATGGCTTCTGGCAGGTAGACCCAACCCAAGAATCACAGATGCCTGTGATGTAGGGGGAGTGGTACCCTATACAAGTGGCAACACCTTAACCCAGCTGAGGTGTCTAATTGCCAATACCATACTTTAGCTTTGAACCGCGATGGCACACTGAAGCATGACTACCCCGCCAATGAATTGTGTCTGGTGCCCCTTGGGCACTGGAACGGGAAGTGGAATCAAGCACGATCCAACTATAGTAGTTACGACCCGGAACGCTCCTGCTCCCTTTCCAGTCACGCCTCCTTAGAACTAACCTTCTTGTGTGGCTCTGTGACCATGAGCCAGTGAAAACATTGCAGAAGGGTCCTCCTCCTAAAACAGCGAAACTAAAGCTGTGATGGACCTATGTCAGTCAGGTCACGTTGAATGTCCACCATATACCAGGTATAAGAACGAATTGGCCGACCATATCTCACGTAATAACTTCGATGCCCTCCTAAGAGCTGTTTTGGTACTGGGTTGTTTTCAATGTTAAGACCCGTATAATACGGCGAGTTTTGTTAGGCTCTTGTCTAAACCTGCTCTTGCATGTGCATATCATCTCCTCAGGTGGGCACATTAGGGTGAGTGGTGCACACAGTCCTCCAGATGAAACAGTGATCACAAAAAAAAAAGTCAGAATTGTTGGCCAAACAGGCGTTTCAACCTATGGATGTGCAGCTGACCCTGTCCATGCGCACTGCAGCCGTTCCGGAGGCTTGGACGTTGAGTGACTACCGAGAGGAGTACCAATTTGTACTTCAAACCCTCAGCGATGGTGTAGAGGCACCCCTGATTGACGGCGACCGTTGGTAAAAAGATATCCAGTACATCTACTATGAGGACAGTACTGTTGTGCCAGAGGCACGGCCGGACTGTTGCCTGCAGCGGGCCCATCTCAGTTCAGGGCACACAGGCTATAACCGCTCTGTTGACCTTCTCAGGGAGTGTTCCTACTCCCAACTAACCTGCACAGAACTACGCTCGCAAATGTAGTCCATAGTGGACACCTGTGGCTGACATGCCTGCAAGGAACGCAACTCTAGGGCCCGTGGACTAATCTCAAGTTTGCCTATCCCCTACTGTGCTATCTCTCTGTTGTACGTCAATTTAATGCACTGTCTACCTAGGTGCAGTGGCTACGATAGCTGTCTTGTAGTCACCTGTGGTTTGAGTCGTTTCACTCGTGCGTTCCCCTGGAACCAAACAATCATCGGGGAACAAGCTGTGAAAGTTATGGTTGAACACGGTTCAAACCCTACGGGGCAATTATGGAGGTGTACTCAGACAAAGATGTAGGCATCCAGCGTGACACCGAGGGGTACAAGCAAGTGTTGGGCGCTCTGCACGTCCAGGTAACCACAAGTGTGCCCTACACTTACACTTCTAACCCTCTGTGTAAAAGACAAAATCAGGAGGTGGAGTACAACCTGAGAGCCCTGATGAAACAGCAATCTACTAAACACCGGATACGTTTGTTACCCTGGGCTGTCCTAACCATGAACTCTCAGCGGAGCTCCGGAACTGCTTGTACCCCCACGAACTGTCTCATGGGGGGCGTCTGGCGTGGCTTTTCAAAGCCCCCTTCCATGAGGACTGTAAGCACCCTGTTGGGGATTGGCTGAAACACAAGCACGACCTGGCCAACATAGCCAGAGCTAACATTAAACACGTTCTGCAACTTGAGGTGTCCAAGTGTAACCGCCTGAGACGTCCTGCCAGTTTCAGGGTAGGAGAACCGGTGCTTGTGCACCATTCGCAATTGCCCTCATGGCCACGCAGCTATTTGTAGGACCCTCTCTTTGGGGCCCATCGTGTTATAAAAATTAATGGATCCTGGATCCATGTGAGGTGCAGTCCCTGCGTAGTTGGAGAACTGTTGTGTGCCCCTAAAAAGCTGAGGCCGTACAGCTGTCTTGACAACCTGTCCTGGGATGAGTGGCGTCTAAGTGACAAGGAGGTGGAGCGGATCAACCTGGAGAACACTGCCACCCCTGAGGAGGCAGAGGAACTCGAAGAGGTGACAACCGATGAGATGGTAGTGGATGGCTACTACATGGTTGCAGGTATTGCACACCATGAGCAAAACAGGGTTGAAATTTTCTGACCCTCTGGGATAACTACAGGCTGTCTGAGGCGACCTGGGAGCCCATGTCAGCCTTCGTACAACCTCATGGGACTATCCATCACATCTTTTGTTGATATCTTGTTGAGAACAACGAGAGGCAGCTGCTAACCCGCGCAGAGACCCTGTCACAGCGTAAGAAAAAAAACTATCCCAGTATGCCTATCCATTTGTTGCTGCTAACAGAACTAAGGAGGTTGCAAGCTTCAGGAGGTGGTGGTACTACCTGGACATTGCCCCCTCCCGTTGGAAGTCCCCTTCGGGCCACACCTGCACACGTATTGGCTCCTCTCGGAGGTACACTTTCTGCCGCACCAAGGGAAGGAACACTGGGGATCATCGGAATACGAAATGGCCGCTTATCTGAATTGGCGCCAAATGGTCGGTGAGTCCTGCTACCCCGACCCCCCACTGTGCCATAATATTGCACGATGTAGTACCAAGAACGTGCCCACGCGCTGGATTAGGGACCGGTGGGGTTGGTGCAGTCCTGGATTCCCACCTGCAAACAACCAGCCCAACTGCCCATCACCCGAACACGCTGGCCTACGTGAACAGGTTCCGTCCCTTGGGAACTTACAGTTGAGGCCCTTTACTTGCAACCCCCTCTGTCCGAACCTCCCATGGGCAGTGAGCAGTCACAGTGCTGACAACTAGGCATAATCAATGTGTGCCATGACAGGTTACCCACTCGGGTAGAGCTGTAGCTTCAGGGCGCGTACTAACAGGCGCCCTCATTCGGGTTCAGCTTTCGTCGCCCGTCAACATCCGCTGCTCTTGGAGCCCTGCCCCTGCTTTGGTGGTGCCCTGCACTACCCATACCTGTGGTGACTAGCGTGTGCCAGATGGCCGCTTATTGGGTTAGTAGCCACCCAACAAGTGAGTGCCTTGTTGACCAAATGTTGCATGCGCATGTGCCCTGGTGTGATAACCTTTGCAGAGCCAGCGAAGAGCGGTGGCTTCCTATCCTAGGGGGGAAAGACAAGCAAGGTGATGTGGGACAAGGTGTGTCAACCCTCCTTGGGGACAAGCGTGCTCACAGCTAGGACCCCTAACTGGTTCAGACGCATGGGGTTCCACCGTGCTATACCATGCCTGAGGGAGTTACCAAAGCCCAAAGTGTGCTCTGTATGTTTGTGTGTGTCTCACGTCTCTCCTGGGCGTGGCTGTGCACTGCCTTCACCAATGTCCGACGGAAGTTCCTGGTCAGCTGCTATGGCCACTCCTATGGCGCCAGATTTCTGTCGTGGCGCCTATCCAAGGGACAAACGGCAAAAGCCCTACCTACTAAGGGGGGAGCGCGGCTATGCGTGCTATTGGCATACGAAAAGCAAGGAAACACATGCGGAGCAGGAGACACCGGTACACTACACGCACTAATGGCAGCACCAGCCTTTGAAGGCAGGGTGAAAACAACTGTGCTCAGCCCTGCCAGGTTTCCCAGTCCTAAAAACTACACACGCTACTTGCTGCCGTTGACAATGAAGTTTCGGGCCGTAGCGGCGCACCTGTTAAAGGACAACAGAGGACACCCTTCCTAAGCAGATGTGGCGTAGCAGGGACGCCTGCACCTGTTTCCATGCGCGGGCTGGTAGGGAAGGAATGCTCTGGACGTGTGCACAGCAGGGCTTTATTCAATTGTTGCCATTGCTCATGTATCAAGCAAGCAAATTTAAGGAGTCCACCCGTTCTCTTATAGAACGTAGGGCGGAGCCCTGCGTATCCTCAGCAGGGTTCACGCCGTGCAATGCGCGCGGCCTACAGCCCTTTAATGCATCGTGTGAATGAATGCAATTACAGGCTGACCGCAGCCCCTCAGTGATAGCCGAACACAACGAACTCAATGAGGAGGTGGGCTCCTGCTGGGCTCACCTACCTGACTCACCGTGCACAGCGTGTGAATACCGTCAACAGTGAACACAAGAACGACCCTACGCGTTTATACAAACCTACAGCAATTTAGCACAACCCTAAACAATTAATGCGTCGTGGGTATGCTTGCAGCTCCACCCTTGTACCTAAAAGAGAGAGAGCGTGATGAATGGCGGAGACACAATGCAAAACGAAGCCCAACGTGTTAAACAACCGTACTTGCACGAAGGGACGGATAAAAGCACGGGCAAGGACGTCCCTTGGTACCTGTGGAGAGAGAGAAAGGGTGAAAGCAAGCACAGGAACAGGCACAGCAATACGTCATTGCGTGAATTAAGCACATGCATCGCGAGCACAGCGCCTTTGTTAATCCTACGTGCGCACAACGTGCTCCAGTTGTGGTCCATACCTTTCATTTTGCTGCCTACCTGGGCAGAACAACAGAGGAGATAACCCAAACCCCCACGTGACAGAATGAGAGCAACTCTAATGTTTTAGCAAAGCGACAGACACGAGCACAATGCACACATGTGTAATGATGGGGACAAAACTGAACAGCTGGTTGTTTGCTTGCCCTGGGCCCTTGTGGGGTTTTCTTGTTTGTTTCCTAAGCTTTGTAATACTTTTGAGGCAACTGACTAAACATTTTGTGCAAAACGTTATAGTACCAAGGTTCGCACGTTTGTTTTAGTGTGCCATTATGCTTTCCTGGTCTCTTTGTTGAGGCGCGGCTCTGTTGTGCTTGTCTGCCACTGTTAGCTTTGGAAAATATTTGACCATTTTTCACGTCTTTGCGTCAAAGATTTGCAATTTGATTTCCCAAATCGCTAGCCCTTCCGCCGAATTGCAGGATTCACATCCCGTCAGTTTCATTCCCTATTGTTCTCAGCTCCTGGAGCTTTGTGCCCCTCATTGGGAGGATCGTTGCGCCCGGACCTTTGGCCAGGACGTTTACTAGAACGATGTATATTCAGCGATGGCCCTTCACATTACAGCGGTCGACCATACCCTAGTGGCTAATCATGTGTGCTCTAGGGAGGCAGTCCTGGGTTCCAACCCCACTATCCCAAAACTTTTAGCACAGGTTTTCTACTCAACTCCGGCAATTTTTGAGCTATGCCCCTCGATTGGGACATCATACACAGTGCATTACGTCGTTTTTTGGTACCAACAGTGTAAATTGTTTCTAGGAACTGATGAGAGTGTCAATTGGGGGATTGAAGCATTTTTTGAGGCAATTTCAAGGGAGGTTGAGCCTTTTTTCATTGGTCTGAGTAGCTTAATCCACTAGCACTCCTGGGGGGGGTAAGAAGAAGTCACTTCCACGTCTTCTATGGGGGACTTGATCCAGGCCACGCCCCCCCTATTGTTTGGGGAGTACTAAAGACTACCACTTAAGCACTTTTATCACTCTTTTGAAGCATAAATGTGCAATTTGTGAAGTAACTAGGGTTATAACCCTGGTTCCTCGTGAAGCGCAACGCTACAACTCAAATGAGCAGAGGTATCTTCCTTCATGAAGGTATTACGGAAATAAACTAGGCACTTCATGCGTTTTTGCGTTAGAGGGTAAGCCTAGTGGTCTTCCACCTCAGAGCCTGGATACTCAAAGGTTTCATCTACGTAATCTGGTTCTACTTTTCAACTGTTTGTGAATTCAGTCGCTTGGCCAAGCTGGCCAGGCAGTATCCTGTGTCTTGCCCAACCTACTTGCCCAGGTTCCTAATCGACTCCATTGCATTCCAAGCTGTGCACCTGAAGTGCCTATCAATGTCTGTTGTCCTAGTGTGATGTCAGGTTTCTCTAAAACACCATTCGCTTTGTTTATGAAAGATTGAAGCTTTGTATTTACACCTGTATTGTTGATGTTGCAGCCCTTCTATGCTACTCATGTTTGGATTTGGAAGGAGGACACACTGAAGTTCATTGGATCTGGTGTCTGGGTGTCCTGCTCATCTACCTTGTGACTATCATTTTGCATTGAAAAAAATAATCAAGGTTTTCGTTATTAAAAACAAGAAACTTCCACAGCATTGGGTAAGCCAGAAACCTTTTGTCTCGGCGCTTGTGCACTGGTGTCCTTGGCCCCTTGCCTGGTGCGTGCAGCTTTGGTGTTGGTCTGGGGAGTGTGTGTGTTTGTGTGTTGTTTGTGTTAGGTCATTCCCGGACGGTGTTTGTGTTTTGTGTGCCGTACCATCCTCGTTGTACTTTTGGTGCGCAAAAAAGTAGGCGCTTTGGTGTCCCTTATGTTCTTACGCTCGTGTTCCGCTTGTGCATACCACCAGTGGTGTCCACGGCTTTGCCCCTCCTGGCCCAGGGCACCCTGAGCCAGAAGGACCGAGAACCGGAGACAAAGGGCTCCCCTAAAAAAAACAAGAAAAAAAAAGACAACCCAAGGCCGGCGAGCAGCAACAGCGCAGTAGGCGCCAGCAACCGAGGCACCAAAGGCAACAACCACAGAGGCCGAGGAAGGCATAGTAAAAAAAGGAAGGCAACAAGCTCCACGGGAGGCACAAGATGAATCAAGCGTAAAAAAAGGAAGACAAACAGCCAAGCGAATGCAGGGCAGACCAAGCCTTGAAGGGCCCAGTGAACAAAGAAAGCAAAGAGAGTTGCAGCAGGAAAGACGAGGCGCACAAAAATGCGCCTCGGAGGCCGATCCACCACACCAAGCCAGGACACACGCGCAAATGAACAGACACATATAGGACGCGGTCCTAGCGCCCTCCAACCCGCAAGGGAAGGTGCCGGCGTCCACACAAAAAAAGCCCTGATGCAGCGCACGACAACCCCGCCGCAGGGAAAACAGTACAGGAAACGGGACGCGGGCGTGACCGGGTGCACACACGCAAAAGCACCGCAACACATGCAGCCCCAGACCAACGCCGGAAGGAATCCCTAGGGACCACCTGACATCCGGGCCGCAAGGGGTACAAAGCGGAGCAAGCACAGCTCTAAACTGGCCTGCAGGCAGGCACCAAGAGCCTGGTTCTCAACGGGCCTCCACGGGCCCCGCGCGGGCACAGACATGAAGTCCGGGGCAGTGCCGTACTAAGCACGTTGCGATGAACACGGCAGTGGTAGCAGCACGGGAAAAGGAGTCTGACAAGCACATTGACCCCGACTGGACCCGACAAGGTTCGGCGCACAAACAGGGGGCCACAGGGCACGCCAGAGAGGCACGTTGCGGGCCACAACGACGGCACACGACCACGGCTGGGCAACAACGGCCACTTGGCGCCACAAACCCGCAGAATGGACACAATACCAAAGCGTACCAACAACACACAGACCGCACAACACCAACCATTGACACTCCAAAACAAGCGAAAGACCCAGCCCGAGCCAGGAGTGGCGCGGCACAAGCACAAGAACCACGTAGCCCAGCCAGGAAAGGAGGTGCACAGAAGAAAAACAGCGCGGCACGGACGTGAGCGACGATAGCGAGCACACAAACACACGCGGCAGGGCACAAGCACACACACCACAAAGCTCAGCCAGGGCTGGCGGGGTAAGGGTGGAGGGATGCGCGCAAACACACACACCACAAAGCTCAGCCAGGAAAGACGATGCAAAGGCACACACAGCACAGTCCCTAGCGAGTGCTGGCGTGCAAAAGCACGGACACCACAGACCAGGCCAGGAAAGAGAGCGCACAAACACACACACCACAAACCCTAGCAAGGAATGGTGGGGTAACTGCACACACACCGCAAGCACGAGCCACGCAGGGGGCGACCAGAGCACGCTCACCACAAGCCCGAGGCGGGACAATGAGCTCACAAACACACACACCACAAACCCCAGCCAGGATTGGTGGGGCACAGGCAGATGCATCACACGCGGCAGTTAGGAACGGGTGAGTACTGTTATGGTTTCGAGCAGCAGCAGCGCAGCGAGCGCGCGAGTCGCAATCGCACTGCAGTCTGTTAATACATTTGTAGCATCGAGATGTCAGTTGCCTTGAACGAAGTGCTGTATAATACTTCGACATGTTCGAACAGGGTTTTGGTCTTCAAATTTGGGAAGTGTGTATGAATTGGTGCTCCGCCTAGAAATCCTGCGCAGAAGAAGGTTTGTCGTATTTTGGAATTTCACGGAAACAGGACAGTTCCGATCTCAAACCACAACAAGTGGTAGCCAGCTAGGTGGCGGGGAGATCACTATCATCGACCTCTGCCTTACAATCTTCCACTCCGTCTTTGATTTCAACTTGAAATGGAGCGACCTGTTGACGACGCACCTATGCTGCACTTCATCCGAGATTGCCTGTTTCGATCTGCCTCGCCGTTGCATCACGAGTTTTCATATTCGTTCGAAACGTTCATTGCAGAGCGCATCGCAAGTCGAGAAAGCGAGTGGTTTCCATGCATATCCCGTGATCTTCACAGCTTGTCGCAGAAGCTTGCAGAAGCTCAAGCCAAGGTCATCGAATCCGAGCAGTGCGTCGATGCATTGCAGACATCAGCAGCAAATGCCACTGCGGCAACTGATCGCAGAGTCGACATTTAGCAGTCCTCGACGGAGAATGCAACACAAGCAGCAGTAAGTGAACTTCAACGCCTGGAACATGAAATTTCGCAATGTTATGTCCTTCTCAAAGAGTTTGCACAAGTTTCGAGTCAACAACCTTCGAGTCACCTCGAGTTTCCAGCACTACACCCTCAACTACAACCCCAACCACAACCATATCTTTCGAGGTATCCGCCGTATTCACCATCGAACAATAAGCCGCCCCAACATTATCCACCGAAACAACCACCTCTACAAGAACCTCCCTTTGATCCGTCGATGAATCCAGCCAATTAATTGAATCAAGCCAATCCGGTGAGCGCCATGAATCCTCGTTGCCCAACGTCGTGTTGAACGCCTACGCAAGTTGATTCGATTATTTTCTGGGAGACCAGGATCAGGAGAATTTTGAACTTGGAAGGAGGACCTTATGCGAGCCTCTTTGCTCGGTGCATCCCCGCCTTACCCCTGGGGTGCTAGGGCACTTATGCGAGCCTTCGGTCAGTCGGATATCACTTCAGTCGTCAATCAGGTCACCATTATACCGTTCCTCCTTGAAGGCGATGCTGTCCAGTATTATCACAATTTCAGGAAGGTTGTACAAGATGACTTGTTCGAGCTCATGCGTGTGTCGGGTAAACGCCCGGATTGCATATCCCATGAGCCAGTGTACCTGTCAGAAATGTTGACCTTGAGAGAAAGCGAGTTCCCTCGACATGCAGACTACGTGAAGGAGTTTCAGACTTACGTCATCAAGTCGAAGATTAATACCAGTGACCTCCAGATGTGTTACGTCGTTAACTCTGGATTCGTTGAAGGGTTGTCGAATGACGCTGTCTGCCGGCAGTACATCGTTGAGGTCTGTTCCAAATGGCGTTCTGAACGACCATTGGGCTTCGATACGGTGGTGGGGACCATCGCGGAAAACTTCGTGGTGGCCGGCTATTAACTCGAAGAGGTACGGAACGCGTCGAGAAGCACAACTGATACCGCGGGTGCTGTGGTCTCGGGATCCCTGCCTATGATGGTCCCGCCAACTTCGACTTCCACAATCTTCCCTTCCAATCCTATGCCAACACCGCACGTCAGTCTATGCCGACTCCAGCTGATGCTCCCATGGCCTCGACTGTGCCAGAGCCCATGAATCTCGATACAATTGCCAAGCTCCAACAAGGACTACACGCCTACATTGGCGAACGTTGAAATGATCGGTTCAATCACCAAGACGGTAGAGAAACTAGGCGTTGCTACAACTGTGGTGAACAAGGCCACTTGGCCCGTGACTGTACGAGGAACCGACCGCCATCTCGAGGGGGAGAATGTCGAGAATCAAGATCAGGCACGCCCGGAAGAACAGTAAGGGACGGTTTCGATCCCGCTCCAAGAGCACAGAACGGCCCATGACGGCCTAACAAGCCTCTTCGAAGACCTGGCGGTGGATTTCCTCAAGAAGAGCTGAACTCCGCCAACAGTAGCAACAAACCCGAAAAGAATTCGATAATTGGGAGTGTCAGCGTCGAAGGAACGGAGCCTGAGCATGCGTGTCTGTTCACGGTTTGAGGGCGCATTTGCGCACGTTGTGATGACTCCTTTGACTCTAGCGTCGAATTGTTAGTCGACTGTGGAGCGACGAGTGACTTCATGTCGATGCAGACTGCAATTAGGGCGCGACTTCCCCTCTACAAACTGACCAACCCTGGACACGTCTTACCAGCCAGAGGTGTCCAAGTCGAGCTGCGATACTACACAAAGGCTTATGTTCGAGTTGGAGAACTTGTATTTCCACATCACTTCAAGGCTTTGGAGATTCTGCCAGCTGTGGTATTTCGGCTACCATGGCTTCGAAGCTAGAATCCGACTGTTAATTGGAAGCAACGGTATGCGGATGTGCGACATGGTTCCAGTTCATACCGATTGTCTTTCGACGAGTCAAGACATTCCAGCCAGCTGCAGTTCCAAGCCGCTTTGAAGTTGGATCTTCTTTCGACACTTTCATCCAGTACCTCGAGAGCAAGTCTGGTTGGAAGCTTTATACCACATGCCAAAGAATGCCCTGACCTACATCAGTTGCACGCGCCAAGAGTGCCGCTGACACGTTTCATGAGTCCCAAACGGAAGAAGGTATCAGCGATGAGGAGTGCAGCGACATGGAGATCGAGTACATCTTGTTGCCGGAACTTAAGCGGGAGATCCGTCGAGCTGAAATCACCGGTGATCAAATGTTTCTGTGCTGCATGCCTCGACCCGCAGTGCCGGTCGATCAAATGTACAAGATGCAAGAAAGCAGTGACAATGACGGGTCTGGCTCCGTTCGACGCAAGTTGCCTATTCGAATACAAAAACTGGCAGGCCTCTACGATCGGGAGAAAGCGGAGTTCGGAGACTTACCTCCGCATCGACCTGGGAGAGACCATCGAATACGCCTCGATACGGAAGACAATCCAGCTTGGGTACACCCTTACAAAATGGACCCCAGTCAATTGGATGAACTTCGACGACAACTGGACAAGTTACATCGATCTGGCCGAAATCCACCATCCTCGAGTCCATATGGAGCGGGTGGCCTGCTGCTGAAGAAAGCAAATGGTAAATGGCATATGTGCGTCAACTACCGAGCGTTGAATACGCGAACTGTTCGAGATAGATATCCCTTACCTTCGATGCAATCCATACTGAGTACACTGGGGGGTTCCACCGTGTTTTCGAACATAGACCTTGTCAGTGGGTTCCATCAGATTCAAATCCATGACAAAGATGTTGCAAAAAAAACCTTGAACACACAATTGGGCGCCTTCGAATCGGCTGTTATGCGCTTTTGTCCTCTGTAACGCGCCACCGACGTTCCATTGCGTCGTGAACGACCTACTTCGAGACAACTTGGGGATTTTCATACGGGTGTACATCAACAACATCCTCGTCTTCTCGAAGGATGCTGAGGAACACCAACGATATCTCGATTTGGTACATGAACTACTACGTCGACACCAACTGTTTCCCTGCATCGATAAATCCACATTCTTCCAGTGTCGAGTACCCTTTTGCGGATACGTCGTCGATAAAGATGGAGTACATATGGACCCCGAAAAGATGAAGGTCATTCGAGGTTGGCCTCCGCCAACCACGGTTCATGAAGTTGAACAATTTATCAGGTTGTGTGGTTTTTACCAGGAGTTCCTCGAATGATTCAAAGCTGTTATAGCCGCTCTGACCGCGATGTTTAAGGTAGACTTCCAGTGGTAGTCGACAGCTGTGCACCAAGCTTCATTGGACAAGCTAAAGCAAGCAATGATCCATGCGACACATCTCGATGCCATCGACCCCCAGCATCCGTATCACATGTACACAGATGCTTCGAAAAACTGCGTGGATGCCACTCTAGCGCAGCGATGTGCGCATGGGAAGTACAAGGGACATCTTCGACGTGTTGCCTTTATGTCGCGGAAGATACAATCTGCTGAAAATCGATACCCAATTCGAGAACAGGAGCTGTTGGCTATCGTGCTAGCTCCGAAGCAGTGGTTTCGTCTACTTCGAGGACCACAGCAGGTGCATGTGCACACTGACAACGAAAGCCTTCGTTATCTTAAGACGTGTCCTCAACCACTGACACCACGACAAGCATGTTGGTCCCAGTTCCTGGAGGAGTACAACTTCACATTGTGGTATGTACCAGGTCTTGAGAATCCAGCAGCGGACGCATTCTCCCGCCTGACTTCACGACAGCTGATGGACATCCAGAACTCCACACGTACGAGGGCCTTCTTGGTACCTTTGGTCGAGAACTGGGTTTCGCCTGAAGGGGAAACCGTCAACCAGTTCGTACAGGTGGTTGAGAACTCGTTCCTACAAGATGAGGTGTGGCCCAAGCCATACGACCACCTGTACGTGTCACTCCGAAGCGGACGCTCCGTGGGGAAGGGACCTGAGGTTGACGGAGACACAGAACGAGCCCTCCAATTCAACACTGAGCCAGCCGTCGAGCCAGAGGAACTGGAGCCACTGCTGTGAAACCAGGCACTGGAGGATTCACAGCAGTCTGAAGTACATCTTGACGATGCTGGCAATGAGGTACCAGACATGTCGACTGACACCGACGACCTTCCCGACATAGACATGGACCGCCCCCTTCGGGTTACTTTTGGCAAAGAACTTCGATATGCCCCGGCCTTGACGGAACTCATCCGCTGTTGACGCCACCGAGACGGTACACTACAGCCAGAAAAGCCCCCAACACTGAAGCCGCTCCACCCCCCACTCAAGCTGGACGCGACACAACACATCCCCCAGGACTAATGGGCGACCCACTACATCATCCCCCACACCACCACCCGCAAGAACGACGCCGCCAAGATCACCGTCACCCGCCACCTCCCCCACACCACACAGGTGTATGAGCTGACGGCCCCCAACGTCCTCGTCACCCGTCGCCGACACGAAGAGCGATACACCATACAGGCGGAAGGGGCCGCCGCGACCACCCTGTACACATGGGCAACACGGGGGGACCTCCCACACCCCGACCTCCACCACGCCCCCTCCTGGCCCACCCCCTTCCACACAGCAGACCGCCCGAACAAGAAGCCCAAACACACAGGTATGCACACCCCCGCCCCGGAGGCCCAGCACGGACACGATGCGAGGCGCAAGGCCCGCACCCTCCACGACGACCACACCATCCTTCGCATCAGCGACCCCCCGCCAGGGTGTCAGATGCCACCCACAACCGCACGATCACAGGCATCATCACGGACTGCCTGAACCCAGCGGCGTCGCGGGCAGACGCCGTGCGGATCAGCGAAGGGCGCTCCCACACACGGGCGGTGGCGCGCCTCCACAACATCCAACCCCACAAACTCCAGCGCAGCGTTGGACCCTTCGCTGTACACGTCAACCCGTACGGCATCGACCACCCCCGGTGTGAGCACCATCACCTGCCCTGCTCCACCCCATGCACCTCGCCCCTGCGCCAACCGCTGCCGGCCCCAACCATCACGGGCAGCATGTACCTGGGCACCGTACCGGGAGACCCGGACATATGCATCCTGCCCAACAGGTCCAGGGAACACACCATCCCCCTCCACGGAGTAGAATCCCTCGCCCTGGGACCGCCCCCACCAAAACACCAACAGCAGCACATCCCGGTGACAAACGAACGCAGGCGCCAGACGGGGGAAAAAAGGCACACCAACGCGCCCTAGCCCACATCACCGTCCACCCTGCAGCCCACCTACCAAAGGACTTCAGCACGGAGCGCCACATCGTCCCAGAGGGCCAAGCCCACCACATCATCACCGCCGCCCTATACACCCTCGCCGCCCACGAACGCCACTGGGACCCCACAGCCATCCCAGCGATGCCTCCAGCACCGCAGGGCCCGGAAGATCCCGTCAGCCCCTTCCACATCGATCAACTCCCAAGCTGCAGGGCCAACCCACACCTCCAACCCTCCAGGATAGAACTAGCCATCGCATCGTGGGACACCCTGGACACGCCCCCCCAACAACCCGCCATCCACATCCTCAAAGCGGATGCCCAATGGTGGGTCCTCCACTGGGCACACGGAGTCCTCATGGCAGCCCAGGCCTATACCCCGGAAATAGACCCAGAAGACCTCCCACGGGGCCAGCAGCGACTCCTCCAGGCCACCACCCTCACGAGCCGCCAAGGCGCCCCGTCGGAAGCCCTCCACACAGCACTCTACTGGGCTCAAGGGTCCCCCAGCGGCCCAGACACACCGGAACTCACGGAGGCCTGGGTCATGCAGGCCAAGGCCATGAGGAACTACCGGGTTCACCATCCCTTTGACGACAGCCCGGCCGCACTGCCATGGCCATTCGACCCCCCGGAGACCGTGCGCAAGCTCGCCGACCTCATGCACAGCCACGCGAAAGCGAACATGCAAACACCGGCAGAACCCCCACTAAGGGATCGGGGCCAGCAAGCAACGCACCCCTTCTTCAAACTGCACGCCCCCCCAAGCCCCGCTACCTCCAGTCCCACCCAAGCGAGCGAGACGAAAAATGGGCGCACCCGCCCCCAACCAAGCCGGAAAAGCAGCGACCTCCCGACCCCCCGCACCCCACCCGACCCACCCGGCAAACCCGGACCAAGCATCCTCGTCATCCTCCCTCCCATCATTACCACCGCCCCACCCGGACCAGGCATCCTCCTCATCCTTCCTCCTGCCACCAGCACCGCCCCCGCCCGAGGCGTACTCAGGATTCGGAAAGGGCGCGAAGGTCCAGCAGCCCTTCTGCAATGACCACACGGGCGACTGGATCTGGTGTCAGGGCAAAATCCAGTACCGCCTCCGCGACCCGGGGGACAACAGGGGGCCACGGATCCGGGTGGTCTGGCACCGCCAAAAGGAGCTAGACCAAGGAAGCAGCGCCCAGGACAAGCCAGAAGGCCACACCCTGGAGCTCACCAGCGCCCGGCCCATCCGGCTCCGCACCGACGAGAACAAGGCCCACAGAGGCACCAAATACACTGGGGATCTCCCCCGGAAGTGGAGCCAAGGCCTCCCCCCGCCGCGCCTACCCAAGCGCCCACAAACCGGCAAAACGTCTCCTAGCCCCAGGCCCCCTCCCTGACGGGGCAAGGGCCGAGGGCACAAGCCTCCACAGCCCCGGCCCGCCCCCACCGAGGCCACCGTCAACCTCCTCGACCTCTACCACCCGGCAGTCACATACTCCAAGGACGCCACAACCGCCCTCCAGGAGCTCCAGATGGCACAGGGGCCGGGGTGGGTTCCCCACCTTCTCCGCCTTCAGGAACAAGGCCTACAACGCGACGACCCCCCAGAAACCACCCCCATATATACCCCGGACCAGAAAGCGTACAAATGCTACTGGCACAAGGGGACCCCCCTGTACGCCCAAACCGGCATCCACGTCCACCTCGTCCAGCCACTCAGCATCCCAGGGAGGCTAAGTGTCTATGAGGTCGTCGGGGACGGATGGCGACTCAACGTCATCAACGCCCACGTCCCCTTCGGCGACGCCACAGAACCTTTCCTCCAAGCCCTGGCCGAGGCATACCGCCAGATGGCCACGCTCGCCCCCACAATCATCATCGGCGCCATGACCGCTGCCCCCACCCCGGCAGACGGAGGGGGACAGGCCACACCCCAGGACCATGCAGTCCGCGACACCATCGAAATGCTGGGGCTTGTGGACCTGACAGCCAACCTCGAAGGCCAACCATCCCACTTCCCCCACGAAACAGATGCCGCCCCATCCCGCATCGACGTATGCTATGGCGACCCCACCACCATCATCCGGGCGGAGGCCCGATATGGACCCCTCCCGCTGGGACCCACAGGCCATAGCCCCCTGCACATCCGCCTCACCATCCCCAACCTTCCCCCCAGCCCCCCAGAGGATGCGGACCAAGGCCTACCGACCCCCCTGAAGATGCCCCCACTGCATGATAAACAGGCCTGGTCCCAATATCACAGGGCCATAGACCACGCCCGGCGCATCCAACCAGACCCCACCGACCTACTCACAGCCATGGGCACGGCCGCCGTCGCCTGCGGCTTCCAGCAACACCCCCACACTGACGACCACCGACCACCGACGGCCCTAGGGGACATGCTCCATGACCTCTGGCATGCGAAGCAACAACTGGCAACCCTCCTCCACACCGACACCCCCCAAACCTGCCGCCAGATACACCACTGCAGGACGCAGATAGCCCACATCAGGGCAGACCTGCAGCGGTGGCACATCCACAGGCAACAGCGCATCGCCCAGGAACACGAGCGGTATGCGCAACATGAACTCCCCTACAAGACCATCCGCCACCTCAACGACGCCATGACCGACACCGGCCACCCCATCATCACCACGGTGCGACATGAGGACGGCCCCCTCACCAACGACCCAGCCACAGTGCTGCAAGCCACCCAAGAGAGCTTCCTCCCGCAACACATGCCCACCCAAGACACACTGGACGCGGACACCCAGGCCAAAATCGACCGCCTCCCTCGCGTCTTCAACCACGCCCAGAGGAGGCAACTGGAAAAGCGCCCCTTCACCATCCACGAAGTCCGGAAGGCCATCCACATTATCCGGCAACACAAGACCCCAGGCTACAACGGCCTTCCTGCGGAGGCATACTACCATCTCCCCGGCCTCCTCCTCCGCATCCTCGCCCACCGCCTCTCGGACATCGTCACGGGGCAGACCCCCCCTGCCACCAGACTGGGCAAACGTTGTCCGCCCCCTCTACAAAAAAGGGGACTGGGCAAACCCGGACAGCTGGCGCCCCAGAGTTTGTGCAGTCAGGGAGGTCAAAATTGTCTGGACCATCCTCCTACGCCGCATCCGCGCCCACCTGGGGCCCCACATACCCAGTAGCCTCTGGGGGGCCATTCCAGGCCGGTCTCCACAGGAGGCCATCTTCCTCCAGGACACCATCGCCGACATGGACCCGGTAGACCTCATCATCGCCTCCCTCGACGTCGAAGGTGCCTTCCCGAACACCCCCTGGCTCCTTCTAGAAGCGGTGTGGAAACGCCCTGGCCTCCCCTTCTACAACTTTGCCTCGGGCTACATCCGCACCCGCAAATACACCGTCCGCACTGGAGCAGGCCTCACCCCCTTCCTGGAGCCAGGCAGCGGGGTCCCCCAAGGAGGAGCAGAAGGCCCCCTCCTGTACCTTCTCGTGACGCTCCCCCTGGCCCGCGCAATCGAGCAGGATTACCCGGCCTAAGCACCCTACCCCCTCCTCTCCCCCCTGGTGGGCTTCGCGGACGACACCAACCTCACGATCGCACACACCCCACAGGAACCCCATGGCCCGGACCCCGGGCCAACGGTCACCCAACAGGCCAATGACTTACTGGATGTGACTGTCTCCTACCTCTCCCACAACAACCTCATCCTCCACCCCACGAGGTCAGTGGCCATGATCAAGGGGTCTGCCACACCCCCCACCCTAGGGCCAAAAGGGCCCCCCATGCAAGTCCTGACAACCACCACCCACCTGGGGGTAATCCAGGCCGCGGACCCTGAGGACGCCACCCTCCCTCCCAAGTTGCAATCACACTCGCCCATCTCCCCAGATATGCGTCCCCGACCACAAAGGCCCTCTCCCTGTCCCACCAGAGCCTGGCATACTACCTCACCGGGGTCTTGAACGCCTCCATGAGCTTCCAAGCACTCCACCTGATACACCCCACCACCGCCCTCCAGCCGGCCACACGCGCCGTGACCAAGGCATGGGCAGCACACGGGGGCTGGTCCACCTCCATACCCACTCGCACCATCCGGGCGGCATGGCCCCACTATGGGGACGCCATAGGGGACGAGGTGAAAGAGGCCTACACCAGACACACCGCCCTCCTCCTTCACCGCATGACCCACAACCACTCACCAGAGGTCCGCGACGTCACCACAATCTGCCTCCAAGCGGCACAACGGGCCCGCAACACATGCCCGCGCTGGGTACTCCACCAGCCGGGCATGCCCACAGACATGAACACGCGCCTGTGGAACCACCTGCAGCTTCTCCTCCCATCCCCTGAGCACGCCATACTCACCAACCACACGTGCCCAGAGGAAGGGCCTCCAGCGGTCCTCTGCGGGGATCTCCACCATCACCCCAAGGGCACCATCCACACCATAGACCTTGTCGGGGCCTCCATCAGCGTAGTATACGTCACCCTCCCCCAAATGCGGGTCCTGCACCACAGCGGGGCACACCACACCCCCTTTCTACAGCTTCCTGAATGGCCTCAATACCGCCCTACGCACCCACTGGTGGAGGAGGCAATACCGCCTCTTCCACCAGTACCTCACGCAGACGGCACGAGCAGCGGGACACACTCTGCCGGGAAGCAAAGACATGAAGGCAGGCTACAGAGACTTCGAAAAGCAACACCCCCGACTCATCCCAGCGACACCGCCCCCAGCACCCACTGGCTCGAAACACGAACCCGTCCTCCCGGTGACGGGCCCAGTCCAACCACTAACCCTACTACTGGCCCCGAATGAAGCCAAACCCACGCAGACCACCGTCATCCACCACGGGGCAAAATGGTGCATACCGAAGCACGACATGACCGCCTGAGACCTACCACGGGTCCCTGATGACTCCCAGAGCATGCCACGCACATGTTGGGCCTGTGACCCCAAGGCACCAACCACGCCATGGCCCGTACTACACCTCATAGCACGCCACCACACTCACCCCACAACCCACCTACCACCATAGGCCTACGCATGGGTAGCCCCATGGTTCCACCGCACTGACACCAACCCCACGGTAGCGTGGAACCCCGACCACGCGCCCAAAAGGCCCTTCACCACCACACCCACCTGGCCCCGCCCCCACCCAGCAGGGGTCGCCATCCGTTACAGCATGTACAAACCAGGCAGAACTGGCAAGCACGAGCACCACTACTATCCGCTCCACCACTCCTGCCACACACCGGGGCACCGAACACAAACCCTCACATGCCACGACCTAAACCCAGACACAGCCTACATCCTCCACTACATCTACTCCTACCTCACACAAGGACAGCCGGAACAGGGACTCATAGCCATGTCCCCCCAAGCGAAACACATCATCTCCAAAGGAACAGGGGTGTACGCCACCCCCGTCCTGCAGCCCACAACCCCAGTAGCCCACCTCACCACGGGCCTCGCCATATACGCCTACCTGCCCATGAACCCATGCCGCCTCCCACAGCCATCATCGGCGGACCGGCTCTTCTTCACCGACGCCTCAGGTGAATTCGCCCTTACGCCCATCACCGGGGGGGGGCACGCTGCAGCTAACCCAAACCGGGGGACACTACCACATGGACCACCACACGGGCCACACCACCTACGGAGCCTCCTCCCACGGGGGGCTAGGGGCCATGGCTGACGCCATCGCCGAGATCGCGGCCCACCTACCCGCCAACCTCCCGCACATCGTCCGGGTCTGGTTCGTGGTAGACGCCACTGTCGACACAAACCTGCTCCTCCGCATAGCAAGCGAGCCACTTCACAAAGCCACCGCGACGAGGCTCAGCACCCAGGCACTGCTGCTCTGGAAAGCCCTTCGCAGCCTTCCCCCCTACGTCCAACTCCACATCGTGAAACAAGAGTCCCACAGACACCAATACAGAAATAGTAAGGTCGACAACCAGGCAGTACACCAGCACACCACGCATCTACCAACCCTCCAGATCCCTGACCTCGGCCGAAACGACACACACCTCCAAAACATACCGCCCGTACCCGAGCCCCATCAGACCCCGGACTGGGTACCAGAGGACGCCCCCTATTCCTCCCACGACAGAGCATACCACTACCCCAACCCCATCCATCATCTCGCCCGCGTGCTCGGCGACGCAGACAGCCGGACGCACATCCAGGAGCTCCAGGACTTACTGCAAATCCCCATCTACTACTCAGCACTGCGCCCAGCAAACGTCCCAGCCCACCTCCAAAAACGACGCATCCAGCTCCTCAGGGAGCAACTACCATTCCTCACCAGGGTCGCCAGATGGCTCGCCCGCAAGCACATCCACGTCCCGGAAGAACACACCCGTTGCCCGTGCGACCACACCAACCCGGAGGACTGGGAACACTTCAAGAAATGCCCCCTCCATACAGGAAGGGACACGCTAGTGGGCTGGTCCCCGGCGGAAACCCTTTGACAACACGAAGGCTGGCCAACCCACAGCCACGCACACCAGGCCAGCGAACACCTCTTCCGGGATACCCTGGTCAAAGAAGCCACTATGAGATGAGCGCTGACACAGGCCCTGCACCGACACCTCGGCAAACACACGGAAAGCCACATGGAGGCAGCAGGGCACCTCCAGCTGAAAGCAGTCCGCTGAGCAGCGGCCCAAATGGTACACCGCAAACACCTCCTGTTAACACACGGGGAGCAACTCACCGACCCCACCGCCAGGGAACACATGCGGCGTCTCATTCATTACCATGCCTTGCATGAACCAGACATCCGCTAACCCACTCCGCGACCCGCACGCGCCCCCCATCTCCATCCGCAGGCCTGCAAGACACCACCACAGCGCCCCGAAGCCCATCTCTCACCCAGAAAGCCACCCGGCACCGCCAAGCCCGGCCGAGCCCAACAAGGGCCAACCATACGTCGATGTAGATGCGCAAGACCCCGGCAACCAATCCAGCCCACCCCCCCCTGGACCCGGGGCACCCCCACCTCACACCGGCCACCATCCGCGACCCCGACCTCCTCCGAGCAACCCTCGGAGGCAGGGACCTGACCACCCTCCTGGGCTGGTACCGCGTACAGGAGGACTGGACCAAGCTCACCGTCAAAGCCCTTCGGGACCTGACCACCCCAGGCAATGGCCTCCACGAGGCCATCGTAGACCTCTTACTCTGGCGAGCCCGCAAAAACACCCAGGGCCAGCACGTCTGGATCCCCGCCATCAAGTGGGGCCAGGCCCTGACACACGACACCGACATCAACGTCACACGTAGAGGGACCGTACGCCTACGACGGGCCCCCGCGGAGAGGGACCACCCAGCGGACCCGAACCGCCCGGAGCAGTGGGAACAGTCCACCGCACCAACCCGCGACACCGCCCTCCGCGCCGCCGGCCTCCGCACCCTAGACGACAACCTCCCCCCCCCACCTACAGACAGTGACCACCCCCTGCCGGAGGTCTGGTGTACAGTCCTCGAGCGGGGGCACTACTACGTGATAGCCGCTACGGCTACGTCCCCGGGCCCGCCATGGCTCGTCAAAGGGACAGACACCATGCTCGCCCCAGGGGCCGCCCCACCAGGGGCAGTAGGGGACCCCACCAGCCCGCAAAGGGTCCTCAGGGGCGTCCTCCAGCCAGGGGACAAGCCCCCATACCCGCGCCCCGGCCCAAATCACCTCAGAGAAGGCGGGCTACCACCTGGGACTGGCCATGCCCTGCCTGACCCACTGGATCCAGCGCCGCTGGCCAACCACGGGGACGGTGCCCTGGATTTGGGCCATCCCCACCGCCCACACACAAATCGAGGCGGGCCCGGACACGCGGTCAAACCTCCCCCCCCCAGACCGCAGCACTCCCTCACCTGCAGGTACCACGCCATCCACAGGGTCCTCAGCCGCGTGGGTTTTAGCCCAGAGCTACCATACCCCCTTCCCACCACTGACCAAGACGTCCACCAGATACGCAAGCTCGTCTGCGAAATCCTTGCCGCGGCAGCAGAAGAAGGCAAGCTTCTCCTCCAAACCACCCGGCCTACAACTGACCACGCAAGCGCGCCGCTGCGAGCGGACACATACACCGACACAACACACCCCACCGCACAATCGCCGCCCATGCCCCCCCCCTCTCGCTGCTCAGCCGGAGACCCAAACTCGTTCACCATCGCGCGCACCCCCTGGCCCCGCGACACGGGCCTCCCCCACCCGCTCGAACACCAGCACATGCGCGACACAGACCCACCCGCCAGACACCCCTCACCATGCCCCCACACTCGACAACCAGCACACACCCGCGGAGAGGAGCCCCGCGCCCCGCGGCACGCCCACCCCACCCAGTGGCCCCCACACGCCCCCCGCGCACACCCCAGAAGACCCAGGCCCACCCCCCCCGGCCCCTGAATGCAGCCCACGTGAACTGTTCCTCCCTGCCGACGCCAACCCACACAACCTCACACATTGCAGGACCCCGGCCCAGCGAAGCCCGGAAGGAGAAGGCCACAGCCCCGCGCCTCCCTCCGCCGCCGCTGCCAACCAGATCGGCCCGCCGGGCCGCCAGGTCACAACCGGCCCCCCAAACCCGCTCGCCCCCAACCTACAGCCCCAGGACATGCCCTCCATCCTCCCCGCCGTGGCCGCAGCAGAAGCCGCCGCCCACAAGCCCGCCCGAATCACAGCCCAACCCGCGTCCACCACCTCCTCCTCATCCTCAGCCTCATCCACCTTCTCGAACTCATCCTCCGACCCCCCCCTCCCTGCCGCCCTCATCCTCAAGGCCACGGCAAAAGCCAAAGCTGCAGCCGCACGCACCGACCCCCCGACCCCGTCAGAGGCGACTCAGGCACCCCGGCAACGCACCGGGAAGACCCCCAACCCGACATCGGCGCCCTCACACCTCCGGACTGAGGTCCTCCTCAACCTGGAACCGGACCCCAACCCCCAACCCGACCCCAAACCCAAGCCGGCGCCCAAGCGAGCACACACAACACCACAAACGCAACGACACAAACCCAAGCGACACCGCCCTAACCCAAACCCTAACCCAAGCCAGGACCCCGCACCCACCACAACCCACGCCCCCCTCCCACCAGCAGCCACCGCCACCGCAGAGGTGGCCACCCAACACGACCCCGTCCAAACCCTCGTCAACATCCCCATCTCCAACCGCCCCGTCATCCATCCCCGACAAACCACCACCACTGCCGGCCGAACGGACGCAGGGACGTGGAAACCCTCGACCACCGTCACCGTCAAGCCCGGCCCCCGACCCGCCCCCCCTGCCCACCAAATAGTACAGCCCCAGGGGCTGCGCACGATGCCCGACCCCCCACCCCCACAAGGGAGACCAGAATACCCACAAGGGGTCCTAGGGCCACACCCGCAACACCAACGCCACCACTGACAACGCCACCACCACCAGCGGCCCCACACCACCGGCACCACCAACACCACCACCAACACCAACCCCACCACTACCACTGCCCACCACCCTACCCCACCGGGCCATAACCCCCCGTGCACGAACAGCACAAGCGTATGGGATGGGAGCCACCGAGCGCTCCACCCGCATACCCCACCTACCACCAGGGGCTACCCCCCCCCGTACCTGCCAGCCCCCCCGTACCAGGAACCGTATCCCCCCGACCACCACGTCCACGCCGAGGGGGCCCCCCGGGCCCAACCCCGCCAGGGACAGTCACTCGACCCATACCACCAGCCGCTGCCGCCACCACACCCCTACGTGGCGCATCCATGGACGATGGGGGACCTCCCTCCCCCCCCATTACCAGGCGGCACCACGCGAGGCACCCCAGGACCCGCCGACGCCTCCTGACTGGCCTGACTCGAGCGATGAGGCCCGGTCCCGCAAACGGCGGCGCTCCCGCCCCCCCCCCGCACGGCACACTCGCCCCCGGCGCCCGCACTCCCCACAGCGCCACCGCGCCTCAACCACCCACTCGCGCCGCTCCCGCTCCCCGCGGCGCCACCACGACCCCCCGGGACCCTGCTCCCGCCGCTCCCGCTCCTCTGGGCGCCACCACGAGCGCCAGGGCCGCCCCATGTCCACCCCCCCTCCCCCCTCCAGCCGTACAGGACCACCACCCCCAGCCCCCGCCACCACCGCTCCAGCTCCCCCCGGCGCCGCCAGGCACGCCACCGCCGCCCCACGTCCACCTCCCCCTCCCCGCACAGGCCCCGCTGGGCTCCCTGTTCCCCCCGCCGCCCATACCCATCCACCACCCCCAGCCTCCGCCACCACCACTCCCGCTCCCCCAGGCGCCACCAAGCGCGCCACTGCCGCCCCAAGTCCACCTCCCCCTCCCGTTCCTGCCACCGCCGCTCCCGCTGCCCCAGGCACCGCAACCCCCGCCCCCACCGCAGGTCCACGTCCTCCCCCCGCCGCTCCAGGACCCCGAGCACGGACCCCTCCCCCCCCCGGGCCCCCGCCCACCTCGCCTGGTGGTCTGCCCCCGCTTTGCGGGAGCTCCGCCGCTGGGTGAAGTGGGCCGGGGGAGTGGGAAGGCGAGAAGGGGTGCACATGGTGCACACCTTCGAGGAGGTGCGCACCCACACCCCCGCCGACCCCAGCGAGGCCGCCCCGGAGGCCATCATGCCGCAAGCGGCATGAGAGGCCCTCCTCCGCGATGCGGTCCAGGGCCTCCGCCCCCCCTACACCCGCCAAGCCCTCCGCCAATGGCTCCAGGCCACCCACCCCCAGACCTGAGCCATCGGCGCCCCCTCCCAAACCCGCCACCACCACACCGGGAAGGGGACGGGCAAAGGCAAGGGGAGGGCAAGGGAGAGCAAGGGACACTCAGGCAAGAGTGCACTGAGGGTCCCCAAGTGAGGGCAGGCACCCAAAGGGACAGGGCACCGGAAGAGACACAACATGGGGGCAGGAAACCACCCAAAAACCAGGAAGGGGCCGAAGTGGGGACCGAGGCACAGAGGAAAAGGGCACCACGGCAGACGCCACGACCCACACTCAGGAAGGGCATACTGCGACGGGGGGAACCACCACCGCTGCACTCCCACAGAACGCCGCACGACTCCCGGGGGCGCACCCCCCAACACGCACCGCCGAACCAAGCATCAGACGCCGTACGGATCACACCAGCGCACACCGACCAGCCACCGGAAACCACACAGGGGATGGAGGGCACACCTACACGGGGAGAACGGGCTACACCCACAGAGGAAGCCACAGGGAACACTGCCGCGCGGGGCACCACCACGCCCTCACCGCCAGGCGACGATCCCGGCCGCCGCAAGGGCCACCTCACAGGCACCGGAAGAGGACGAATGCACGGCCACAGCAACCAGGGCTAGGGACAGGGACCCCCAGAGGACACGGGACCAACGCACAGGCCGCCAGGGAGGGCAACCCCACGGACGCCTACCCGACCCACCAGCCCGAGCGGCACGCCCAGGCCCCCACAGCGCGGACCCAGCGAGCCACCGACACCTAACCGCACCCCCAAGCCACCAGCCAGCCACACTCCAGCCCGCATCCGGCACCACGACACAGTCCAGGCTGACCTCCACTGACCCACCACGGCGCAACGCGAGACAGCACAGCACACCGCACCACAGCGCGCCACAGTGCAACGCGCCACAGCACAACGCGACGCGACGCGGCACAGAGCGGCACAACGCGGCACAGCTGACCCTAACCTGAAGGACTAACGGAAACAAGCCACCGCACACCCCGGAAGGCGCCGCACCAGCACGCCACACACCGGCACCACGGGCCACACATGGGGCCACCGCGCGCCCGGCAACAACGGTGGCGGAACACCCAGAAGGTTAAAACCGGCACCGCAGAGGAGAAAGGACACGGACAACCCCAGCCCCCTAACCCAGAGCCACACGCCGCCGCCTGGCGCAGCCGCCCAGCCGGCAGAGCCAGGACCTAACCCGGCAGGAAGGGGCGCCAAGCCCAACGTGTACATAGCCCACCCGACCCGTGGGACCGGGAGACGGCCAAGCAGAACGCAACCACCAACAGCAACCCGGAAGACCACACTGAATGCGGGCCAGTGCATGCGCCAGCCCAGGGAAGGCAGAGGGAGGAACAGGCAGACCCCCCCCAAAAAAAAAACAAAAAGGGGAGGGGGGTGGGCGAGAGAACAGCCCACAGCCACCAAACAGCCCGCCAACACCACAAGAGGCGGCAGAACCCCCCGCCCAGAAGGCACCGAAGACAGGACCCCCAAAGAGGCACAGGGGGATCACCCCGCCAAAAACGGCAACACCAAACTGGGAACAGCGGCCCAACGGGGAAAGGGACACCGAAACATGCAGACACACACCACGCTAGAAAGAAAAAAAAGGGGCAGCAGCCCAGCCTGAAACAAAGGGGATGGGGGGACAGGGACCACAAGGCCCGGGACAGGGACAGCCAGCAACCGACACCACAAAGCCAAACCAAGACACGCGCAAAAAAAAAGCGCAAAAAACACACCCCGACAACCAAACCAAAAAGGGCGGGGCACAGCCGAGATCCGGGCCCAGCACGCACGCCCACACAGCGCACCCCAGTCAGGAAAGGCGGGGAACAAGCGAGGCGCACGCACAAACACGCACCCTTCCACAGCACCCCCAACCAGGAGGTGCAGGAGACCACGCGGGACGGGCGCACGAGCACACACACGCCCCAACACCCCCCCAAGGACAGGCGGGGCGCAGCCGAAACCCAAACCCCAGCACGCACGCCCACACCGCACACCGGAACCGGAAACGGCGGGGGGCAGGTGGAGCGCGCACGCAACCACACACGTCCCAAAAGCAGGCTGAAACCCAAGCCCAACCACGGACAACACGAACAGCCGGCAAAAGAGGGACAACACCACAAGCCGTACCCAAACACACCCGCCCAAGACCCCAGCCAGGACTGGCGGGGTTAACTAAACCCACACCGAACCGCAACCCGGACCCAAACACAAACGCCGCACAACAGTAGGAAACCCAGTGGCCACAGCCCGGGCACTGAGGCAGCCCGTGCCATGCAGCCAACCTGGCCAAACGAGATCCGGAGACCAGGGGTAAGGCTGCATCCTAAGGCCTGCGCTGCTCTCGGATTCGAGGCGGAGCATGCAACACCCAAGCGCCTCGGAACCCCAGTACCAGGAATGTGCATGCATGCCTTGGGAACGGGATACACCAGGAAGTCCGGTGAACCTCTAGGGTTGCGCCCAAAGGAGGGGACGTGCGCAAGCACGGGGGCACAATTTCCTGGCGAGACAAGCACGTCACGCCTTCGGCGATCAGCCCTCCCGGTGTTGCCCGGGGCCGCTTTGTCGGGGGCCGAGTGTCAGGTCTAGCGGGATGTAAGCCGCCTCCCCCCTTCAAGCGCGGAGCCTCTTCCTGTTCGTCGGAGCGGCAACGCCAGCGGGAACCATGGGGCGCCTCTCCACGACCGAGTGCACCTACCTACCTACCTACCTACACTACAGCCAGTCCCCTTGCCCAAGGTTGGACGGAACATACCGTGCCCTTCGAGTCTTATAGGTACACACCGTCGAGTACACCGACACTAGCAGTGTAAGAACTTGACTTCAACAGCTGTGTGGGCAGCAGCATATCGAGAAGACCCTCGTACGAGACACATCTACGAAGTCGCAGTTCAAGGCCCTACGGCACGACACCAACCCCGAGACGCCATGTTGTCCTTCGATGATGGCAGGTTCTTCCATTTGTCGACAATCGGCAAGCGTGTGCTTGTTCCTCGAACGATCCTCACCTCGATTTTGGCCATGCACCACGAGTCCGAGTTTTACGGCCATTCTGGAGTACTTCGTACCATGGCATTGATCAAACGCGATTACGTCTGTTGGCACCTTTGACATTACGTCCAGCGCTACATCTTGAGTTGGGTTGTGTGTTAAGGGGCTAAGTCAGGGCGTGTTGACACCACCAGACAGCCTAGGCCCTTGCCGGTCCCTGACAACAAGTGGCATAATGTGTCCGTCGGTTGGGCTTCAGGATTGCCGTTGACCACCAGAGGCCATGACGCTATCATGACTGTGGTCAATCAATTCTCCAAACGTGGGATGTTCATCCCTTGCCGCAAAGACTGGACAGCCGACGACCTTCTCTATTTTCTCCTGCGTGAAGTGATTCGACTCAAAGGATGCCCCTGGCAAATTGTTTCGGGTCGAGACCAGCTGTTCGAGTCCCAGGCGTGGAAAGAGTTGGCACAGCGTTTCAAGATTGAGATGCACCAAACGGTGGCCAACCGCCCTCGAGGCAACGGCCTGGCAGAGCGCAGCAACCAGTCAAGCCCTTCAACGCTTGCATACAGCCGGCATCTTCGGTAACAACGAGTTGGATGTCGACCTTCTGTTCGGCGAGATTCGGTTTAACAACCTGACGTCCAACAATCGTCGACTCCCTCCGTTCGAGATTGATGAGGGACGTACACTTCATTTTCCATTGCATTTTCCCCGAATGACTTCTCACGCGCATGAATTATCAACCCTGAATGATTACATGCATCGAGTTGAGCGTACCTTCAATTCTGTGCGTGCAATGCTTCCTGAGGAACGACGATGCCAGATGCATGTCGTTCTGCAAATGGACCGACACGGTCGAGTGCCTGAAGTGGGTGAGCGATGGTGGGTGTTAGTGCCCGAATATCGACACAAAGGGAAGTTGGATTTGGTCTGGTGCGGCCCTTACAGAGTTCTCGAGGTACTCAACAAGGGTGAGAATGTTAAACTCGATATCCCTGCCCCCTTCGATGGCTTGTGAGTTTTTAATCGAGACAGCATAAAGCCCTGAATCCATCGAGAGACACAGGCAGTGTGGGTATTTCCAATGCCGCCTGTCAAAACTGGAGACTCCCCTCGACTTGTTAAGATGCTGGCTAGACGTCGAGTGGGATCTAAAAAGCGCCGCACATTCCTGTACCGCTGTGAATGGGATGACGACACGTGGTCTTGGGAGTCGAGTAAAGCTCTAGGATAGGATCCAGTGTACCTTGAGTTCCTTCGACTCCACCCTGAGTAACCTCACACTTTTGCAGCACGAATTCCTGGAAGACTCATGCGTGGATCCAGATCAATTGCTGGAGCCCGGCAGACACATACAACCTGTAGCTCCACCCCTGGAGCATCCCAGGACCTACCGGAGATACGTTCAATCCACAGCTCCGAGCAAACCAAACGTGCGCAAAATGTACTAACGGGAGGCATCATCTATTCGGAAGAGAGGTCTAGAGTTGGCTTCATGCTGGAAGCACGAGGCGACTTGGTGGAAGTGTTACGCCAAAATGTCCGCGCCAGCCCCAGCACTTGGTGCGAATAAAGGTCATTGTCGACACAACTTTGAGCCTTGTGACTGCAGAAGTGGTTCGATTCGCTCTGCAGGGCGCTCTTGCCGATGGCCAGTATGTGCATCAACACCTCTGTCGACTCCAAGCAAACTCTCGAGCAAGCTGTCTCGAGATCACCGACCGATATACCCCCAGTCCCGGGGTCGACAACGTAAGCGCCATCATCGTTGCTAGGAGAGTTTCGATTGCCGACACGCCATGGTGGCGAGTCAACACGCGAACTGGTCAGTTCTATCACAGCATGGCCGCTGGTATCGGTTCGAAGCAAACATGTCGATGGACCACCGGTCGAAATCACGCGTTGTCCTTCGAGACCATCAATCGAATCTATTTGTGGAGGCCTGCCATCTGGCAGCCGTCAAAGCTTTTGGATTTCTTCATGACCAAGTCGCAAACAATGGGACGGAGACAGTTTTGAGCCCTTGCCCGTGAGCATGTCTTCGTATTCCAGTACAGATGCCCCGTCGACGGCCGACCTGGCGATCCCAACATTTGGTTGCTCAACCATCGATCCGGTATCCTGATTCAGAAACGTGCCCCCGAGCAAGATTTTTGTCGACACTATACGGGCGAAGACACCTTCAAGTTCATGGCTAGCGTCGAAACCTCCACTATTGCCGCCGCGAGCAGGAGCCCACCGACCACCCTGGGTGGCGCCACGCTTTGGTCCACCTTTTCCACGCCACCGGCGCGCGGGACCCCCGCTTGAGGCTCATCCAACCCACAAGGGCTAAGCAGGACGCCCACACTGGCCCACAGAAGACCCCGAGCGGCCCGCACCTTCATGTCGAGGGCTACCGCCGTCGGGGCAGTCTGTCCCCCCCATCAGGGGGCGGCACACCACCCACCAGCGGCCCTCCTGTACGTCCTCCGCGACGTACTTGCGGACAGTGACCACCAGGAACCTAACGCGGATGTGGCGTGGCCTGAGCCCCTGCGCCCCCAGCTCCACGCGCCGACGCCGATATGATTGGTGGCCACGGACGACCAGTGCGCCAGAGCGACGGAACAAGCGCAACTCCTGGCCGAGTGGGTGATAGTGCAGGTGGGGGCGGGCCAGCCGAGTTACCGTGGACTCCCCCGCGGCACCGCCCTGCTGGTAGCTACGGGGGTGGCGCACGACCCACACATGGCGGTGCACGCGCTGGAGGACCAGCCGGAGGACACGGGACACCTGGTGGTGCACCAGCGCGGAGGCCCGGGGTGGCTCAGTGAGCACGTGACAGCGCTCTGGTCCTGGGCGAGCACGATCGCTGGGACGGCCGGGGACAACAGGGGCGCACACAGGAAGAGAAAAAAAAAAGCCCCAAGGCACCGAGCGGCAGCGAGAAACAAAAGGGGAGGGGGGGGGGGGGCAGCAACCACCAGGGAGCAGCCAACGGCCAAGGGGGAAACAGAAAACAGGCAAGAGCGCAAGAAGAGCAGAGAGGCAGGAGGCAAAAAAAAAACACAACGCGCAGCGCAGAGGCCCAGGGCACCCAGGGCCGGAAACCAAGGAAAGCCGGAGACAAGGGGGGCGTACAAAAGAGGAGAAAAAACAAAAAAAACTGAGGCACCGAGCGGCGGCAACACGGCGAGACACAAAAAGGGGGGGGGGGGGCAACCACCAGAAAGCAGCCAACGGCCAGGCAACGGCAAAGAAGCGAGAGCACACAGGGAGACAAGAAGCGTAAGGCCAACAAAACAAACAACACACAGCGCCAAGGCCGAGGGCACCCGGGTCCGGAAACCAAAGAAAGCAATAGACAAAGGGGGCGCAAGAAAGACAACAACGGCGAAAAGAAAACAAAAAGCAAAAGGGGGGAGGGGAGGGCAAACAAAGGACCAAAACAGGGGCAACTCCAGCCCAGAGGGGGCCAAGCAAAGCGGAAAGACAAAGCGGCCAGAAGAAAAAGGTGAGGTGCACTAAAACGCGCCTGGGAGGCCGGCCCGCCCGAACTGGCCAAGAAGAGCAAGCACACACACACACGCACGGGACCCGGGCGTGGCGTCCTCCGACCCGCAAGAGGAGGGTTCGGCGTCCACACGAAACAGCCCCGGTGCACCGGCCGAGTCCCCTGTGGAACGACAGACGGTACGGGAAACCAGACGCGTCAGTGACCAGGTCCACACACGCCAACCACCGCAGCGCACGAAGCCCAAGACCGACGCCGGAGGGACCCGCCAGGGACAACCCCATCGCGGGGCCCCTGAACGGGTGCGACGCCGAGCGAGCCTAGCGCCCCTGCCTCGGCCGGGGCCAGCTGCAGGCACAATGAGCCCGGTTCTCGGCCGGCCTCCGCGTGCCCCGCGCAGCCACCCAGTAAAGCCGGGGGCGCAAGCCCCTTGGGTGGGGAAAGGAACCACGGCGTCGGAGAAGCCGACCGGAGCACCGGGAGCGACCAGACCGGACGAGGCGCGGCGCACCACGCGAGGCCAGGAGGCACGCCAGAGAGGCACACCGCCGGCCGCAACCAAGGCACACGGAGAGGTGCCAAGCAGCGACGGAGAGCGCGCACAACACGCAACGAACCACAGCACAAGGACAGGTGCCAAGCATCACCAGCCACCGTCCGGACAGACGTGTGCGCGCTTGGGAGCAAACACAGCCCCTGCCGGCTACGGAACAGCCGCCGTCCGGATGGACGCGTGTGCGCCCGGAGGGTACCCAGCCCCTGCCGGCTACGAACAGCCACAGTCCGGACGACCGAGTGTGCGCCCGGAGGGTACGCAGCTCCTGCCGGCTACGAATAGCCACCGTCCGGATGGACGAGTGAGCGCCCCGCAGCGACGCCCCGCACACGCAACCCACAGCACAACACACCGAGCGCGCAGACAGGAGCCAAGTGGCCCAGGACACCGCACAGCACACAGGGCGAGCGCACCGATGAACAGGAGCCAAGGGGTCCAGGACACCGCACATGCAACACAACACACCGAGCGTGCACACCGGTGAACAGGAGCCAAGTGGCCGAGGACACCGCACACGCAACACAACACACCGAGCGGGCACACCGGTGATCAGGAGCCAAGTGGCCAAGACACCGCACAAGCAAAACAACGCACCAAGCGGGCACACCGGTGAACAGGAGCCAAGTGGCCCAGGACACCGCACACACAGGCAACGCACCGAGCGGGCACACCGGTGAACGGGAGCCAAGTGGCCCAGGACTACGCACAAGAAAAAAAACACACCGAGCGGGCACACCGGTGAACAGGAGCCAAGTGGCCCAGGACACCGCACACGCAAAGCAACGGACCGAGCGAGCACACCGGTGAACGGGAGCCAGATGGCCCAGGACACCGCACAAGCAAAACAACACACCGAGCGGGCACACCGGTGAACAGGGGCTGGCTGGCCTAGGACACGGCACACAGAGGCAACACACCGAGCCGGCACACCGGTGAACAGGAGCCAAGGGCATACGGGGACTCCGCCAAGGATGCCCCATGTCACCCATTCTCTTCAACCTGTTTGTTGATCCCATCATTCTCTGCATTAAAACTCTTCCCCCCGCACAAGAATTTAACGCCCTATTCTCCTTCATTGACGACATCGCGCTCCAAACTAAATCACCCCACACCCTCAACAAAATTCTTCACTTCCTGTTCACCGAAGGGCCCCTATACGGCCTCTCTTTCAACGCCACCAAATCCAAACTTCACGCACTCAACAACGCTCCCCACGTAACCATTCGCATCTCCTCTTCAACTCACCTCAATACTTCCGAAAACAATGGTAACCCCCGAAGTTTTCACAAATACCTTGGCACATACTTCTTCAACCAAAGACAAAATACCCAAATGTATCAACTCCTGGTGAACACCATCAATTCCTTCTTTACCAACATCTCCACCCTCCCCCACACTCACAACGAAATCATCAAACTCTCCAACATTCAACTCATCCCTACGCTCACCTACCGCCTTATCTACAACTCCCTTCCTCAAGATAAACTCGACAAACTAGACGCTCTCATGTCGACTCACATCTCCAAGTCTGGCAAACTCTCTTATTGCACCCCTAACAAAACTAAATATTCCTCTAATGCTTCCTTTGGCCTCAATATTACCAAAGTTTCTATCACTACACACTTACAAACCATCAACCACACCCTACGTTACTCCTTTCGCCATGGCCCCCAAACCACCAATGACACAGTCATCAACACCCTGCTCACTGACTTCTACGAACCCAACCTGCTTCAACACATGACTGCCTCGTCCGCCAAATTTCTAGGCTACCACTGTCACAACATCCCAAACATTAACCCCTGCCTGCTTAACCAACTCCCTGCTCACACCCCAACAGAAATAGCCTTCACCTACTACCAGTCTGCCACTGATCCACCCACCTACTCTACCACTCAGAACACTCAGCATCCCAAAAGAACCACAATCTGGCACTTAGGCACTCTGGATCACCCCAACTCAAACAAAACCACAGCGACTTTCCCCAACATGACTGTCCAGATCACTAACAACAACAGATTCCGCCTCCCCACCAACACCACTAACAATCCCGGGGCCATAGCTATCCCTACCAATCCTCCAAATCCTCCGGACACTACCTCCTTTCCCTATGCCTTCAGCAATACTCATTTTAGCCCTTCGTTTCTCCAATTCACTCTGGTGCACAACATACCCCCACCAGAACTGGACCACCTCCCCTTCTGGGGTTGCCACGACCTCAGACAGGCTCTTCTCACGTATCCGACAGCCACTGTATGCTACACGGACGGTTCTGACGACCAAAAAAATGACAGACCTTCAGGTTCTGCGGCCACATCCAATACCGCACCTCCCATTACCATCTGCAATACATCCCCCATCAAAGGCTCATACCCGGCAGAAATATTTGCCATCATCCTGACCACACTCATGCGCTCTCTCCCCACGTTACCCCAACCCATAATTTTCGCCATAGACAATTTGAGTGTCTGCAGCACTCTACAACTCATCTAGCAGACAGAGTTTAACCCCTTCACTGCCAGTAACAACCCTTTGTGCCACTGGTACTTGCACATCTGGAACTTTCTCAACTCATCACCTCTTCATATCATTTTTACCTTGATTAAAGGTCACGCTGACGTTCCAGGCGATGACTACTCTGACGCCATCTCTAAATGAGCATCCAATAACATCAACTACCCCCCAGGATCACACCGACCTAGTTCCACTTACTTCATTTATCACCAGTGCACACCACTCCCAGGTAAGATATCCCTTAAATCTGTCAAACACTTAGTCCCTGCACACTCTCACAATAACATACACCTCTCCATGAGCAGAGATTTTTACTCTCATACCTCCTGGTTTTCCCGTTTCCCCTTCAAATGGGTTAATGGCCTGTACAGCTGCACTGGTTACCAACCACACTACATCCTTAATAAATACCCCTGCCCCAAATGTCTCAAGAAACACCCTCTGGACCCAATAACAGTGGTAGCTGAATGCACAGCCACTACACACCTACGCCAAGCCATCATCAACGCCTGGCCTTCCCCTTTCAACGACCTCATTTCTGATTGGTGGACCACCGCAATACTGGGAGACCGCCGCAATCTCATCCGTAAACTGATTCCTAACTCCCTCAGTAAACGTCTCCATTCACCCCCACCTGCACTCACCTACACTCAACACAGAAATCACCTCTACTCTGCCATGAAGAAACGACGCCAACGCCTCAAAAAAAAACTGCAAGACGTCCAGCAGTGGCTCAGAAATAACCCCATACCAGACCTACACACTCTGCAGCCAGACACCACTGACAGCCCTTGGAAAAACTCAGTCTCCATCTACAGCACATCAGCCCACCACCCCACTCAACTCTCTTTCCCAAAAATTAAACCACCCGCCCCCATCAACAAACATCCAAACTCTGGTGCTACCTGCCGCACAGTCACTAAGACAGACACTCTCCACCTCACTTCACCTTCACTCCACGGGTCACAGTTCCCCAACACTTCAGTGTGAAAGGAGATTAAGCTCCACTAGCGACCGGGGGGTCTCCGCCCCGCACTGAATTTCCCGGAAAGGTGTCCTCCCCCAGTTTTCTTCTTTTTTTTTTTTCTTCTTTTCTTGCCTGCTCTCCGTCGCTCACCTCTTCTCTGTCAACTGCAGCCCCCCCCCCCCCACTGCAGTTTTCGGCAACCATGCCCCCCCCCCCCACCTAGGATTTTATGAGGTACCGGAATCCCGTAACTGAACCGTCCAAAAACCGCCGCGATCGCGATTTACGGCCCGCCGCAACCCAATTTTGCCGAGGTTTTGGTGATTTGTGCCAAATCTGTGCGCATCTGCCCCGATTTAGATAGCGCAATCAGTAAAATACGACTTTATCTAGTTGTTGTATTGAAATCACGTCGATTGCAATACCGGATGTCCAGATAAACTCAAAATACGACCATTTTTGCACATTTTTGCCACTTTCGGGCCATAAACGGTCATTTCGATGATGTCCTTGTGGTAACACGAGATTTCAAATGGATCAAGTTTGTCCCTAGTGCCCTGTGAGGCTAGGCAAGCAATGATTTGTGCCCGTGCCTGCCCTTTACCGGAGATAATAATCCGGAGGGTGCCAAAAAACGCCCAAAACAGCTATATTTGCACTTTTGAACACATAAATGTTGATTAAAGTGATACGGCCGTGCTTTCATGTGATTTCAAATTGATCACGTTTGTCGGCTGTGCTACGTGAGGCTTGGCAAGCAATGATTTGTGCCCGTGCATGCCTTTTACCCAAGATAATAATCCGGAGGGGGCCAAAAAACTCCCAAAACAGCTATATTTGCACTTTTGAACACATAAATGTTGATTAAAGTGATACGGCCGTGCTTTCGTGTGATTTCAAATTGATCACGTTTGTCGGCTGTGCTACGTGAGGCTTGGCAAGCAACAATTTGTGACCGTGCATGCCCTTTACTCAAGGTTATGACCCGAAGGGTGCCAAAAGAGGCCCCAAACAGCTATATTTGCACTTGCCTGTGCCTTGTATGGGACACACACACACACCTCAGCGCACCCACGCCCTGGTGCAGTGCGTGAATGAGTCCAGAGCTCGGCCTATGGCCCTGCCCTAGGTACCCACGCCCCATGCAGTCAGTCGCTGTCCCCCTTTTGCTTTCTCCGTCATTTACCTCTTCTCTGTCAACCGCAGCCCCCCCCCCACTGCAGGTTTTGGCAACCCTGACCCCCCCCCCCTGTGCCTCGCACGGGACACACAGACACACACCTCGGCGCACCCAGCCCTGGTGCAGTGCGTGAATGAGTCCAGAGCTCGGCCTATGGCCCTGCCTTTGGTACCCGCGCCCCATGCAGCCAGTCTCTTTTTGCATGATTCGCTTTGCCAGACGCCTTGTTCCGCTTGGCTGCCAGTGGCAAGTAAGCTGCGGCTCCCCCCACGGTGTCAGTGCTCAGGGTTCCTTGCACTTATACTTAATTTTTTCTTTTTTTCAGCACATTACTCTGGTCCTCCGCAGCAGAGCTTAGGTTATTTTCTCGCCACTGGTGCCATGCAGGGCAGTGCACTGCACCCAGATGAATCTGGTCTGTGCCCAGGCCTCAGCAAGAACAGGTACTTATACTATTTGTGTACATACTTTCTCTTGCTTTGGACTTCGGCTCGCCATGAACGCTCTTGCCTTGTGGTTAGGCCGCTTTGAGTAATGCTCGCCGGGGGGGAACCCCCATGCATCAAAAAACAGGAGCCAGTTGGCCCAGGACACCGCACACGCAAAGCAACGCACCGAGCGGGCACACTGGTGAACACGAGCCAGGTGTCCCAGGACACCGCACACGCCACACAGCACACACAGCGGGCACACCGGTGAACAGGAGCCAAGTGGCCCAAGACCGCACACGCAACACAACACGCGGAGCGGGCACACCGGTGAACAGGAGCCAAGTGGCCCAGGACACCGCACACGCAACACAACACGCCGAGCGGGCACACCGGTGAACAGGAGCCAAGTGGCCCAGGACACCGCACAAGCAAAACAACGCACCAAGCAGGCACACCAATGAACAGGAGCCAGGTGGCCCAGGACACCGCACACGCAACACAACACGACGAGCGGGCACACCGGTGAACAGGAGCCAAGAGGCCCAGGGCATCGCACACACAGGCAACGCACCGAGCGGGCAAATCAGTGAACAGGAGCCAAGTGGCCCAGGACACCGCACAAGCAAAACAACACACCAACCGGGCACACTGGTGAACACGAGCCAAGTGGCCCAGGACACCGCACACGCAAAACAACACGCCGAGCGGGCACACCGGCGAACAGGAGCCAAGTGGCCCAGGACACCGCACACACATGCAACGCACCGAGCAGGCACACCGGTGAACACGGGCCAAGTGACCCAGGACACCGCACAAGCAAAGCAACAGACCGAGCAGGCGCACCGGTGAACAGGAGCCAAGTGGCCCAGGACACCGCAGACGCAAAACAACAACACACCGAGCGGGCACACGGGTGAACAGCAGCCAAGTGGCCCAGGACACCGCACAAGCAAAGCAACGCACCAAGCGGGCACACCGGTGAACAGGAGCCAAGTGGCCCAGGACACCGCACACACGTGCAGAAGTAGGGCGGCCGAGGGACAGGAAAGAACCAACACCCCATGGGTCGGGCGCACTGGGGCGACCCAGCCGACCCACCGGGCCAGCAGCAGGGGCGGTACCCCAAGGCCGCTGGTCCGAGCCCAGCCAGGCTGCATCGGGGACCATGGCAAACGTCACCCGGAGCCATGGAAGCAACCGTTGACAGGTGAGCTGGTACACAGTCCAGGAGGGGGTCGCCTGCTAAGCAGAGAGGCCTCGCAACTCAGGCCACAAGGGTGAGGCGGTCGTACCGTAGACTAGCGGGGGCAATACCCCTTGTGGTGAGAGATAGTCCACACGGCTGGGCAGCCCCCAGAGCTGCCGCCCAAGAGAGAGGGCATGTGGCCCTATCCATGGACACATGTGGGGACACCCTCCCTCCCGGGACACATGAACCGGGTGGCCACGACAATGCCTTCCTGAGCACATGCGGGAGCGGCTTAGGAGGCGCCTGACATAGGGCAGTCAGAGGGACAGGACGTCCCCTTGGTAAGACGTTCTTCGTGCACTGTCAAAGGAGGCATAGTGAGCTCCTGAAGATACCTACCTACCTACCTTCGGGGCTACCACCGTCAGGGCAGTCTGTCCCCCCCTACGCAGGGGGCGGCATACCACCCACTGGCGGCCTTCCTGTAGGTCCTCTGCGACATACTTGCGGACAGTATGCACCAGGAACGTAACGCGGATGTCGCGTGGCCCGAGCCTCTGTGCCCACGGCCCCACGCGCCGACGCCGACATGGTTGGTTGCCAAGGACGACCAGTGCGCCAGAGCGATTGAACAAGCGCAACTCCTGGCCCAGTGGGTGATAGTGCAGGTGGGGCCGGGCCAGCCCAGTCCCCATGGACTCCCCGGCGGCACTGCCGTGCTGGTAGCTACGGGATCGCCGCACGACCCACACATAGCGGTGCACGCGCTGGAGGACCAGCCGGAGGACACAGGACACCTGGTGGTGCACCAGCGCGGAGGCCTGGCGTGGCTCAGGGAGCACGTGACAGCGCTCCGGTCCTGGGCAAGCACGATCGCTGGAGCAGAGGTCGGACTACACGACCACCCGGCGGTCTGCCCCAGCGACACCAGGGCGCTGAGCGTGGACCAACTGACCCCCAGCCGGCCTGACGTCCGATGGCACTCCGCTGACCTCAACGCAGGGTAGCTCAGCCCCACCGGGTACTACTGGAATTCCGCAGGCCTGAGACCACACCTCCTCCGGTGCGTCGGGGCGCGGGCGCTGCAGGCACGCCAACAGCGTCGCTCTCGCCGCCGACTTCACCCGCACGCGGGCGGTGGCCATCTTGGGCACGGTGCCCAACGGGGAGGGGGTGGCCCCCTCCCTCTCCCTGCAATACGGCGTCCACAGGCCATGGGTCCACACGGTGGACGCCGAGGTCATTCTCCACCTCCTCCGACACGCGGATCGCGAGCAGGCCACGGGGGTCCTCGCGGGCGCGACAGAGGTAGTCAACCAGATGCCCCTGCGATGGCTCCGGGACGGCCTGCCTGCGCGAGGGCAACACACCGAGCACCCATTTTTGTATGCCCCAGCGACCTCTCACCACAGTGACGCCCTACTACACAAGGCGGACTGGGCGGCGTTCCAGGACGCCGTCCTACAGAACACGCCCCGGGCCCCAGCCACGCCCAGTTCATAGTCGCCGGTCATGACAGCCACCCTGACCTACGGCCCCCCACAATGCAGAAACTCAGCACGGCCCCACAGCGGGCGCAAATGGACCATGCGCTGACGCACCGAGGGCACACATCCCTGGGTGCGCCCCACGCCACGGCCTACGTCCACGTCCGGGACCTCACTGCGACGGCCGACAACCACCGGGCGCTGCGGGCCAGGGACGGCCACACGCCCGTGCAGCGCAGGCTCCAAATCTGAAAGGAGCGGCTCTCCGGCGTTGCCATCCTCCCACACCCGTGCCTCCTCTGCGGTGGCCCGGAGGAGATCCCGGTGCACATGCACGTGGGATGCGCCCACTCGCGGCTCCTCTGGCCCCACTACCGCCAGGCGGTGCAAGAGGCGGCACGCCACCTCCCGCCCGGGGACAAGGCTCTATGGGTGGCCTCATGGCACTCCGCGGGCGCCGCATGGACGGAAATCTTGTGCTGTGGGCTGGTGCCTGAGGCGGGAGAAGCGCAACTCCGCGCCATAGCCCGCTACGACCCGGCGGGGGGGGCCTTCGTAGACGGACCACATGCTCCTGCTGGGAGATTTTGCGCGGGAACTCCGCAATCACCAGAGGGAGCAACTCCTCAAGGGGCCCCTAAGCGCGGCAGCCCGGGTGCACCGATGGTTCACCGCGACAGAGGGCAGCTGCCCCCCCCCTCCCCGGCGTCCGAACAGGGACTTCGCGGCGTCCCTCCGCGTCGTGAACGGCACCCTGGAGTGCCCACCGCAAGAGAACCCCCACCCGTACCGGGACCTACCGGGGGGTTCCTCGAAGCACCTACAAGACGCCCTCTTCCCACCGTGGATCATCGGGCGAGGCTCCATGACCGGCTGGGAGGGCCGTATAGTGGGCGCGGAGTGGGCGCGCGAATGGGGCCGGTGGTGCGCCGCCACGCGCGCACCAGAGGCCCCCGCGCAGCAGTACGTCGCCATCCCGGCCACGACCCACCATGATCCGCAGGGCGGGTCCCGACCACCCGTGGGACGCGGCGGCCGAGGAATGGCTGCAGGCGGTCCAAAGCCACAAGTGGGCTGGGGCGGGGACGTGTCCTCGCTCATCCGCGCGCCTCCCACCCCCGCATCGCCCTCCACACCGCCAACATGCTCCAAGCCACGGAGATACACACGTGGGGACGCAAGGCGGCCACCCTCCGGTGGCTCCCCCCGGAGGGCGGAGCCGCCCGGCTCACGGTGGCGCACTTGAAAAGTCGGGGGCCTGTGTACGACGACGCCCTGTCCTGGCTGGGCAACATTCCGGGGCCCCTGCTCCTCCTGCTCCCCACCGACCTTGCAGCCGCGCTACGCCGGGAGCTAGACAGCTGCCAGGGGCTGTGGGTGGGGTGGGAGGCGGTTGCGGACGGCAATCTACTAGCCCTGCTCCATCGGGGCGCCGCGGACAAGTGCCAGTGGGGCTCTCTGGTACCCCACCTCGCAGGGCGCCACACGTACATGGCAAACCCCTGTCGGGGCACCCCCGCCCGGAATGGGATGACCACATCGCCGCCTTCCACGACCACGGGATCCTCCCCGACGACACGTGGCAGGGAGTCCGGCAGAAGACGCTCGGCAGGGACTACCGGCGCCACGTCCGCGCCCGCCTGCTAGAGCTCCGGGACCCCCTTCGCCAGCGGTGGGACGACCTCTGGCTCTGCCGTCTCGGCCCCTGGTCGCCGCACTCCCACCGCCCCCACACCTGCCACCTCTGCGGGGACCGTGACACGGTATCCTCTGCAGCACCGATGGGCACCAACAGGTGCACGCAGTGCTCCCAGGTGGCCGTGTGCCCCTGGCCCGAACCACCCGCGGGCCCGCGCACAAGCACGGAAGAGGAGGCTCTGCACCGGCGCATCGGGGGTGCACACACCCCCTCACACGGCCGCGCGGGCCCCGCGGGTGCCGCCAGCCTGTGGATCCACGTGCACTTACGGGACCCCACGTCCGTCGCGCACCTGTCGCACGTGTTTGCGCCCTGATCCCCGCCCGCCGCCACCCTTTGCAGAGCCCACAGCACCAAGCCTCGCCGACGGGGGAACAGGCCGGAGCACACCAGTGCCCACCGCCGCGCGCAGGAGGCGGCTGTCTGGGGCCTGGTGGCGGACGCGGTGACGGAGGCGCACAAGGCACACACTGCTGCCCAACACGACCCGGCGGGCAGCGCAAGGGCTTTCCTCAGCGAGGCCGCCCTCCCGGCCGTCCGCGCCCTGAAGGGAGCGGGGGCCCCTACGCTGCTCCCAGGGATGCACCGGATCGTGAACACTGTCCAGCCGGGGCTCATAAGCCCTGAGGCAGCCCCCTATGGGCACTGGATGGAGTCGAGCACGTCCAACCGGTCGGGCATGCCCCCGTCCATGGGAGACACCCTACGGCTGACGGGCGCAGGGTCCACCATGTCCCTCCACAGCAGCGCCCGAGCCCTGCTGCACGCCATCAGGACGTACTGGCCCGGGTACACAGCCCCGTACCTGAACCAGGCGCGGGCCACATACCCAGGAGGGGTGTCCGAATTGGATGCGGCGCTCCACCTTCTGCATCCGCCGGACGAGGACCTGGAGGTGGGCGAAAACACGGTGTTCATGGAAGGCGTGGGCGAAGCGCCCACCCGCCCCCGCCCGACCAACCCGGTGTACGACGGCACCAGTGTGCGAGGCATTCCCCAGAGAGCCCGCCTGGTGCCCCGCCCTCCCGCCGGCGACGCAGGCAGCCCGCGGCTGGGCCAGCCCGCACTCCCCCCCCCCCCTCTCCAGGACCAGGGGCGCCCACTACAGGGGACACGTCCTCTGGCAAGAGCGCCCGCGCACCCACTTGCTCCTCCTTGTCGTCACGACCCGCGGGGACCCGGAGCGGGTCCTGGGGATCACCCTCCCCCACCTGTACGGGGCGTCGCCCGTGCCCCGCCCCCCCCTCCCGGCGCCCGCGGCGCGGGACGGGGTACACGCCTTCCTGCGGACACAGGAGGTCACCGCCGTTACGGGAGTCCACCTGGTGCGACTCCCCTGGGCGCCACCCGACGACCCCCGGGGCCCCAGAGCCCTGAGCCCTGCCCCAGACTGGGAGCTGTCGCGCGACGTGTGGGCCGCGTGGCTCACCCAACCCCGCCCCAATGCCGATGGATGACCACCGGCCCCCGCCCGCGAGGGGTCAACTCCACTGCCGGGCCCCCTCCCTGCCCCCCCTCCCCCAGCGGAGCACTACAAGGCACTGCCCACGACACACCAGAGATGCACTAGGAGGTAGTGGGCGTACGCGCCTCCCGCCACGCATGCCTACCAGGATAACAGTGATGTCGGACTCCGTTGGCTCTTCCCAGCGGGACGACCGCCACCACCGCTGGTCCCGCTCCCGCACCCCCGTCTCACCGGGGTACGCGGGGGAGACCCTCGCGGAGCGCGAGGAGCGGCGGCTGGCAGAGGCAGCGGTGCCGGTTAGGCCGCTGGCTGGGCAGCCCCGGGCGGCCCCCGCCGACCCCGAGCGGTCGACCCAGGGGCCCGTGCCGATCGAGGAGACCGCCCCCGCCGCCCAGGCTGCGAACCCTGCCGCCCCGCCCCCAGAGAAGGCCCCAGGCGCACAGAGAGCTGAGACCGCGGCCCCAGCAGGCCACGCCACGGCCCCGACCGACCACGCCGCGGCCCCTGGCACGCCGCCAGCGCAGAAGTCAGCCCCAGCGCGGGCCCCGAGCACCTCGCCGGGGGCCGCCGCAGCCGCAGCGGGGGGCAGGGAGGGCGCGAAGTACCGCGCCCACACCAACCCCAGCCCCACCCAGACCAGCCCACCCAAGCCGTAGACCCCCAAGGTCGCCTTCCCCAAGGGGAGGCCGCGGCCTGTCTGCCCCTCGGCGCTCGAGCGTACGCCGCCAGGCATCACGCTGCCGCAGCTGCAGGGGCAGCAGGACAGCCGGCGCGTGATCCGGGAGGGGGGGGGACGGCGCGCAGACGGGGCAGGGTGCTGGCAGCGGGAGCGCGGAACGAGGGATGGGAGGCGACAGGGGTAGTGCCCAAGGGCAAGCGCAGGGGACAGGGCTGGGTGCACGCGGCAAGGAGCGAGGGCGAAGGCGTGGGCAAGGCGCCGAAGCCAGCGGTGGCGGAGAGGGGTAGAACACGGGCAGCGGGTGGCACGACGCGGGACACTGAGCGGGGAAAGGGCAAGGGCACGGGAAGGACCCGCAGAGACGCGAGCAGGGCGCCAAGGCGGGCGGCCACGGAGCGCATGGAGCGGAGCGTGGTGCGGTCCACGAACGGGGGCGCAGCCAGAGACACGAGCCCGGGCACGGGGAAGATACAGGCACTAGAGGTGCGGACAAGGGCGCAGGTGACGGAGGACGGGACCCACGACGTGGGCGGGGGGAAAAATGTAAAGGGGGATAGGAAGGGGACCCAAGGGCAAGCGGGGGAGGGGCGGCGTACACCCCCGGGGACAGGCAGGGCGGGGCACGGGAGTAATTGGGAAAGGGCAGAGCAGAGGGCAAGGGACGGGGAGTGGGGCATCCCCGCAGCCGGACGTCCAGCCGGTGCGGTGCATTGCCCCCGGCATCCAACAAATGCCGGCGCACTAGACCAACCGCCACCACCACCACCACACCAACCTCTACAACATCAACCCCAACGCGGGGGACCACATTCCCCTCCAACCCCCTCGACCCCAGCACCAGCCCGCCCCCCCCGTGGCGCCGGGGCCGAGGGCGGAGCCGGCGTGGATGGCCGCTGCCCTGGCGGCGGGGCGACGGGGCGCGGCGCTGGTGCCGCAGTCACGGGGGCTGCACGGGGAGCCGGCGCGGGGGGCAGGGGGGGCCTGGCCCTGGGACCGGGACTAGGACGCGGTTCCGGACTCCCTGGGAAGCGAGGCCCTCCCCCTGGTGGTGGAGGTGTATGGGTGGCTGAGCTGGGCCTGCTCAGGGACCACCAGGGGGATGAGGAACCGGCCCTTCAATGCCGTGCTCCTCTGGAGGGACGGGGGAAACCCAGAGGTGCCCCCAGGGGGGTGGGCGCCCCGGAGAACCAACGAGGGGGTTCTCCGGGCCGTGATTTGAGCGGCATGGCCCAACAGGGAGCCGACGTGGCCGGCTTTCCTCGAGAGGGGGGCCGTGCTCCGCATCACGGATGCGGAGGCCCCTAACTGGCTCCCCCGGGCCCTGCGCACCGCCCTCACCCACTGGCGCTACCGCCGGCGGAACCCACCGCCGCCGCAGCCCCAGCCCCCCCGCAAGCGGCGACGCAGTGACGGTTGCACCCCGCCGTCCCAGGCGAGGGGCGCGAGGGGATGGAGAAGGACCAGTGCTGCGGGACACCCCCCCAACCAGGCTGGATTCCCCAACCCAGGGCGCACCCCCCATCCCCCCCACCGTAAAGGCGCGGCGGGGCCCCGCAGCCTGCTAACCGCTAACCAATGACCCGAGCCGCCACCCCCAGCAGCTGCCGACCCCTCCCCCCCCCCCCAACAGGCACCACGCGGTGAGGCAGCGGCACGACGGCCTGGCGCCCGAAGGATGGGGGGGGGCAGGAGACGAATGCGCCCCCCCTGTCGGCGGCTGGCCCCCAGGGACCGAGACCACCAGGCCGCCCCCCCGCGGCCGCCAGAGAGCGGCGCCAGGGGACCGGAGAGGGGCCCCGGGAACCCCCCCCTGCCCTCCCTTCCCTCTCCTCCCTTAGCCCGCGGACAGCCGGAAGCCAACCAGGAGGGCGGCGGCCCCGAACCCCCCCCTGAGAGGGCAGCGGCACCCAGGGGGGGAAGCCACAACCGCGGCCAGCTCTGCTGCACGCCGAGTGCTGCCAGTTGGCCGCCCGCCTACTCCCGCAGTGCCCACAGCAGGCCGGCAGCCCTGCGCCGGCGCTCAAGGGCGCCCTGTGGACTGCGGCGGGATGGCGGCGCCCGGGAACGCAGTCTGGAGGGGGCGGCAGGGGGACCAACCGCGGCCCAGCCCCCGGAGTGGGGGGGGCGGCGCACCGCCCCCCCCCCCCTGCCGCCAGGCTGACCCACCGTCGGCCGGCCAGGCCGCGCCCGGGGCCCGGGGCTGCCAAACGGCCCCGGCCGAACAAGTGTACCCGGGGGGAATGCGCCGGCGACGGAGGGGGGCTGGGCCGGGGACCACAGGCCGCCCTCCCCGAGGAAGGAAGGTGGGGAACCACGGCGCGACCCTCCCTGCCATCTCCCTTCCACTCCCCTCTCCGGCCGGCAGGGCACGGGGGCAGCGCCCCCCCCCCCCCCCCTGGGCATCGGGGACAGCCCCCCTCCCCCTAAAGGGGCCGCGACGCCCGGGGGGGGGACGCAGCTGAGCCCGCACGCCACGCGCCCCCACGGCCCCGGCTGCCTGCTCCGACAGGGGGCCGCGACAGGCGAGCGTACCCGCGCCGGCGCATGAGGACGGCGCACGGGCCACAGCCGGGGACAACACGTGAACACGAACCGGAGCGGTATGGGGGCCACGCCCTCCATACCCAGAGCGACGCCAATGGCACCCGCTCTGTTGCCTGGCCAGGGAAGGCAGGGGGACGGACCGAGGTAAGGCGACCCCGCGCGTCGCTGGACCCTCCGGCCACACCTCCGGGGAGGACGGCACACAGGCTCCCCCCCCCCCTGCCAGGCTGACCCGCCAGCGGCAGGCCGCGCCCCGCGCCCAGGGCTGCCCCACGACCCCGGCCGACCAAGCATACACGCAGGGGATGAGCCGGCGAAGAAGGGGAGTCCGGGCCGGGGGCCATGGGCCCCCCACTCCCCCCCTCCGGCCCGCGGGCCACAGGGGCGCCGGCCCCCCATTCCTCCCAAGGCAGAGGGGGCGTCCCCCCTTCCCCCGGGAGGACCGCAGCGCCCGAGGGGCGGACGCAACAGGGCCCAAACGCCACGCGCCTCCACGCCCGGACCGCCTGCTCCCACGGGGACCGCGACAGGCACGTGAACCCGAGCCGGCGCACAACGACGCCACACGGACCACGCCTGGGTGCAACAGGCGAACACGAATCGGAGCAGTATGGGGACCACGCCCTCCATGGCCAGAGCGATGCCGATGACACCCGCTTTGTTGCCTGCCCAGGGAAGGCAGAGGGACGGACCGAGGCAACGCGTACAGGCTGCCCCCCCACCCCTCCCCCCCCGCCCCGGCCGCGCAGGCCCGCCCCAAGGGAGGCACACAACTCCAAGGGAAGCAGGGGGGAAATGGGACCGCGCCGCCCCCCCCCAAAAAAACAAGCCAAACGGAGCACGGGACCGAGGCAGGACACGCGGAGGGGCACGGACCGCGTGGAACGGCCCTACCGGCGCCCAGCACCGGGACCGTGGGAGGTGCGCGCGTCACGGCGACCCAGAGGGGGGGGGCGTGGACGCCGTGGGAGCGGGAGCGCACGCACACGCAAAGCACACACGGGGAATACCAGAAGGGCAACTGGACCGAGCCCGCGGAACGCACAGACCGCATGGAATGGCGTACCAGCGAGCGAGGAGAAGGGACACCCGTATGGGACGGCCCGCCACACACAGCGCGGGAACCGCGGGGCGGGGGGGGGGAAACGGGGAAGACACAAAGCCCGGCACCAGCCCCAACCCCTCCGAACCGGCCGCGAGCGCCACGCACACACAACCAGGGCACTCCACCCGCCAAGGCAGTAGTGGCGCACTGCGCCAGGCACCAACCCCAGGGCTAGGCAGCCTGCGCGCCAGCCCACGGGGGTCCCACTGGCGACTAGCCAGTCCACGGGCCAGGCAGCGCCGGCACCCGGGCGACCCCGCATTCGGGGGGGCGACGCGGTGGGTAAGCGCCTGCAGCCACGGCTGCTAAGTGATGCACTGACCGGGCCGAACCCTGTGAACCTGGGGGACTCTGCCACCAGGCAGGAGGTCCGTCATGAATGGCCCCCCACTAGGACCCGGTGGGGAGGATATCACCTGGCCCAACCAGGTGGCCCCCCCGGGCCGAAAGACGTCCAGTACCCGCAAAATCAAACCTCAAACCTCAAACCCATGTTGCATAGTCTGTTGGTCGACTGGGTTTCAGGATTGCTGTTGACCACCAGAGGCCATGACGCTATCATGACTGTGGTCGATCCATTCTCCAAACGTGCAATGTTCATCCCTTGCCAGAGAGACTGGACCACCAACGACCTTGTCTATGTGTTCCTGCGTGAAGTAATTCGACTCAAAGGATGCCCCCAGCAAATTGCTTCTGGTCGAGACCAGCTGTTCGAGTTCCACACGTGGAAAGAGTTGGCACAGCGTTTGGAGATCGAGATGCACCAAACGGTGGCCAACCACCCTTGACGCAACGGCCTGGCGGAGCGCAGCAACCAGTCAAGCCCTTCAACGCTTGCGTACACCCGGCATCTTCGGTAGCAATGAGTTGGATGTCGACCTTCTGTTCGTCGAGATTCAGTTTAACAACCTGACGTCCAACAATCGTCGACTCCCTCCGTTCGAGATTGATGAGGGAAGTACACCTCATTTTTCATTGGATTTTCCCTGAATGACTTCTCACGCTCATGAACCCTCAATCGTGATTGATTACATGCATCGAGCTGAGCGTACCTTCAATTCTGCGCGTGCAATGCTTCCTGAGGAACGACGACGCCAGATGCATGTCGTTCTGCAAATGGACCGACACGGTCGAGTGCCTGAAGTGGGGGAGCGATGACGGGTGTTAGTTCCCAAATATCGACACAAAGGGAAACTCAATGTTGTCTGGTGCGGCCCTTACAAAGTTCTTGAGGTACTCAACAAGGGTGAGAATTTTAAACTCGACATCCCTGCCCCCTTCGATGGGTTGTGAGTTTAAAATCGAGACAGCATAAAGCCCTTAATCCATCCAGAGGCACAGGCAGTGTGGGAATTTCGAATGCCGCCTGTCAAAACTGGAGACTCCCCTCAAATTGTTAGGGAGCTGGCTAGACGTCGATTGGAATCTAAAAAGCGCCGCACATTCCTGTACGGCTGTGAATGGGATGACGACACGTGGTCTTGGGAGTTGAGTAAAGCTCTAGAGGAGGATCCAGTGTACCTTGAGTTCCTTTGACTCCAACCTGAGTAACCTCACACCTTTGCAGCGTGAATTTGTCGAAGACTCATGCGTGGATCCAGATCAATTGCTGGAGCCCCACAGACACATATGACCTGTAACTCCACCCCTCGAACATCCCAGGACCTAGCACAGATACGTTCAATCCACAGCTCGGAGCAAACCGAACGTGCGCAACGTGAACTAACGAGAGGCATCATATATTCGGAACAGAGGTCTAGGATGGGCTTCATGCTGGAAGAACGAGGCGGGTTGGTGGAAGTGTTACGCCCAAATGTCCGCGCCAGCCCCAATACTTGGTGCAAATGAAGATCATTGTCGACACGGCTTCGAGCCTTGTGACTGCAGAAGCGGTCTGATTCGCTCTGCAGGGCGCTCTTGCCGATCGCCAGTATGTGCATCAACACCTCGGTCGACTACAAGCAAACTCTCGAGCAAGCAGTCTCGAGATCACCGACCGATATGCCCTCGCGCCTCGGTCCTCCCGTCGACAACGTCAGCGCCATCATCAGTGCTCGGAGAGTTTCGATTGCCGACACCCCATGGTGGCGAGTCGACAGGCGAACTGGTCAGTTCTATCATAGCATGGCCGCTGATATTGATTCGAAGCAAACATGTCCATGGACCACCGGTCGAAATCACGCGTTGTCCTTCGAGACCACCAATTGAATGGATTTGTGGAACCCTGCCATCTGGCAGCCGTCAAACCTTTGGGATTTCTTCATTACCAAGTCTCAAACATTGGGACCGGGACAGTTTCGACCTCTTGCCCGTGAGCATGTCTTCGTATTCCAGTACAAGTGCCCTGTCGACGGCCGACCTGGCGATCCCAACCTTCGGTTGCTCAACCATCGATCTGGTATCCTGATTCAGAAACGTGCCCCCGGGAGCGATGTTTGTCGACACTATACGAGTGAAGACACCTTAAAGTTCATGGCTAGCGTCGAAACGCTGAAGGAGGTGGACAAAGTATCTTGCCTTCAGGTGAATGGCTCGTGTACATTCGAGTGGGACACGGACTGCTGATTCGACAGTCAGAACGCCAAGTAATGGCTGGTTCGACAGTCAGAATGCCAAGTAATGGCTGTTTCGACAGTCGGAATGCCAAGTAATGGCTGATTCGACAGTTGGGACGCCATTAATGGTGTTGACTGCTCTAATATGCCCTGTCGATCCGACAGATGTATAGTCCTGTTGGTTGTTGTTTGCTGGGCACTCAGCTTCAATAGCTGTACCCAATGTTATGGTATCCCAACGAGCCCACAGCCTTGCTGTGGGTAGTGCCCGTGCATGTGCCTGACCAGGTTGTCTTCTGCAGCTTCTGCCAAGACGCAGCCGGTGGCAAAGTGGAACACGGCTTGTGAGTGAGGCACTCAGGACAGGTATACCATACAATGGACCCCAGTCTGTGGGTTTCGACCACTCTTATGCTTCAGGAAGCCAGCACATGTTGAGGTTGAGAAGAGGCTTGTTTTCCTGGGGCCTGTCTATTTTTGTTTTCAGTTTTGACAGTGTGCCGCCCACCCAGACGAGTGAGACCTCTTTGAGGTCTCAGCAGGGGATAGTGTTATGGTTTCTAGCAGCAGCAGTGCAGTGAGCGCGCGAGTCGCAATCGCACTGCAGTCTGTGAATACATCTGAAGCATGGAGATGCCAGTTGCTGTGAATGAAGTGCTGTATAATACTTCAATGTCTTTGAAAAGGTTTTTTGTCTTCAAATTTGTGAAGTGTGTATGAATTGGTGCTCCGCCTAAAAATCCTGCGCAGAAGAAGCTTTGTCGTATTTTGGGATTTTCGCAAAACAGGACAGCTCCCAAGTCAAACAACACCAGTACGAGCACCTGCAGCACAGACCCAAGGGAGGAGAACGATCACGCCAGGAGAAGCACCATATTCCAAAGCCCCCATGGGCGGGCCAGAAGGAGCACAATCCGCAGGGAGGGTTGGCAGGGCATAAGTACCTACACCAATGGCCCAAGGAATGAAAAGGAGTGTACAAGCACACACAGCACAAGGCCCAGCCAGGACTGGCGGGATAAAACCACAGACTGCACAAACCTCTGCCAGCAACAGCGGTGCGAAAGCAGATGCACCACAGACCCAAGGCAGCAGAACGACCGAACAAACTCATGCGCCACCAATTCCAGCAAGGAGTAGCGATACACAAGCACTACCAATAGCGGCCAGCAATCCGAGGCGACCCTTACCTACAAGAACGCTAGCCACAATCAGCGAGGCACGACCTCCAGCCGGGGCGTGCAGCAAACCTTCAACCAGGACTGTAGGGAAACTGCGCCCAGATGGACCAAAGCCATGATCTGGATTGGACCACCCCCTGGAGGGCAAGCAGCTGGCCCCTGCTAGGGTTGGTGGGGAACTACACCCACAGGGACCTCAACCCGGCTTGGCGAGGGACCAACCAAAGAGAGTAAGCAGAAGGCCCCAGCAAGGAAAGGAGGGGACACGCACCAACAGGCACCTGAGCCAGGATTGGGAAACAAGGATTACCCCCGGGGCGGCAAGCAGCAGACCGCCAGCTACAGCTGGCAAGCGAACTGCACGCAAAGGGGCCACAGCTACCGGGAGGGCAAGCAGCAGACCTTTGCGAGGATTGGCGGGGAGATGCACCCTGAAGGACTGCAGGCAGGATTGGCGAGACACCAACTGCGGGCGGGCAAGCAGCAGAGCTCCAGCCAGGACTGGCCTGGAACCGCGCCGACAGGAACCAGAGCTAGGATAGGCGCGGCACCAACCCCGGGAGAGTAGGCATCAGGCTCCACCCAAGATTGGCTGGGAATGGCACCCACACAACGCTCACCCAAGATTGGAGAGGGACAAACCTCGGGGAAGCAAGCAACAAAACGCCGCCCAGACAAGTGGGAAACAGCACCAACAAGGACTTCTGCCAGGATTGGCGAGGCACTCCCCACCAGGGCGCACACAGTGGGCCCGAGCCCGGCTTGGCCGGAAACTGCAGCCACACAGACCTGCGCTGCGGATGCCGAGGGGCCACCTCAATAGAGCAAGCAGCAGTCTCCAGCTAGGGATGGTGAGCCGTCCATATTGTCGGTCACCAAAATGAAACTCTGGGTACTCCGATGTGAAGTTCCTATTTTTTTGATTACTCAACAAGTTGTCAACAAGGAGAGCAACGAGGCAATGAACCTGGGTCAAAGTCGAAGCATACCCATCATGCCATGAGTGATTGTAATGCTATGCAATGCATGGTGCAGGAGCCCTGAAATTGCAAAGGGTAGCCGAAGTCAAGACTTCACTTCAAGAAGGACAGTTTATCCGGACAAACTGAATGCAATTCTACCAAGTGATCATCAAAAAGTCCAATTCTGGCTATTCAGAATACTTTTATCTCTGCGGCACTGGCAACCTGTCTTTAAATCGTATCCGCCGGACAGCCGGATTGATAACGGATGGTTGTTGCTGTCCCTCTACAGCCTGAGCCTCAAGTCACTTACACTCCCCCCCCAAGACTGTTGCAACAGTGGGGAAGTAACTGTCTGATACCTGGCGTACACTGCCCAAATATCGTTGCCCCAAAGTGTCCAGAAAGGTGGAGGAGTGTGCAAGGTGCATGAGTAGGACCTCCTGGCACCACCTCGCACAGTGAGCAACTTCAAAATTTTGGACCATGCCGACTGTCATCAAAACGACAAAACAGGCACCAACTGGCCTGGACCAACATGTAATCACTGTGAAAGTGCCATGAAAAATAAATTCGAGACGATGGGTGGAGACTGGTCGGGAGGTGAAGTACATTGGACCAGCAATTGACACACAGAGCAAAAGCACAACGTCCCAGCGCACAAGCAGAGTGAGTGCAATGCCTTCATTGACCACACAATGCATGATGGCAGCAAAATTCTTTGACTGACGATGCTCCACTTCATTGACGGGACTTGAAACTTCATTCAGTGTAAAATCCGGGGGCTCCACCTGATTGAACATCCTGCAAGTGAGACAAAAGCAAACTCATCAGGGGTGGAGACAATACACAACATACAAAATTCATATGCACATGTCTCTCACTGACCAAGCCTCCTGCCAGTCTGTGCGTGTGGATATACTCCTCCACCAAGTCATTCCCGTTACCAACGAATCAAGACTCCTCCTGGGCTGATCGATCAGGATAACCCGTCCATGCCACAACAGCATCAACCTCTTGCCCCGACCTGACCCACATAGTGATAATCAACCACCTGCTGGACTATATGTGTATCATCTGTGTGTGGAATAGGGTTCTCCGAATAATAATCGCAGGGCCGGGAACGGCCTTCTAAAGCATGAATGTAGCACTTCAAGTGATCAGGCTTGAGAATGTAGAATACACAGGCCTTGGGCAGGGGGCACCTCATCATCCCAGTCCTGGCGACCCTGCTGGGCATAGTGGAGTGAGTACACCAGAGTGTCCCTGGATCAGGGAGAGTCATTTGTTCATCGTCCTTCTCGGTCCGGATAGAGGTTTTCCAGGTCCTCTTGAGGAGATTCAAGCGATTTTGTCGCCCGAGACCCTTAGCTTTTGCCCACACGATCTGTTGCTGGGTCTGAACATCGTGCTAAAAGAGGAACATGTTGTTGGGTGAGGGCTTATCGCCAGGAACCTTACTTGTAGGGCCATCTGAGGCCCGCACTGATAATATAGCTAGGTGATGACAGGTATCATGGGTGGGCCCGAGGTCAACCTCTTCCATACGCAATTGCGCAAGGAAGGCGCTGTGTTTCAGTGTCAACACCTCTGGGTTCATCGGTGGTATTGGAGTGGCGATCTCACTTAGGTGGTTGCTGGTGTCAGCCACAGGAGGGAAGAATGCTTGAGTCTGCTGATCATTGTAGCTCTCACCACTGGTAGAGGTTACCAAATAATACTCGGATCTCTTCTTGAGATGCCGGAGACTAAGGCCATGATATTCAGCCATCAACTTCTTCAGCACTTCTTGGTAAGGTCACACACAGTCTGGAGGTTGGGAGATTCATCAGCGATGGACAAGAGGCTACCCCATTCAGGGAGAGGCATAGTCTCCTGAGAGTCTTCAGGAACATAGTTTTGGCGTTTGGGGAGTTCAGTCGGCCCTACAGCCATAGGGTCCAGAAAACGCCTCCCATAGCAGTGTTCTCCTAAAGAACCCAATTCGGAGGTACACAGTACCACTCTCGCTCCTTCGATTGCAATGATGGTCAACACCTTAGGTAGTTGGGAGAATGGAGGGTTGGCATAGCACAAACTCATCCATCTAGAGTAGAGACGATAGGCGGTAATGAGGTATTGCGAACAGTAGAGCTGCATCATATGCTGTTCCCTACTCGTCAACAACTCCACATGAAGTTCATTCAGGTCTACTTGCAGCGCGGCAAGTCCATCTTGCCACACGGGTCACAACGGCTGATAGTTTTGAGTTCGATAAGACCGGTTCAGGTAGCGTAAACAGGATTCCTTTTGACCTGACAACTCCATAGGGACAGCGAAAAGGCCACTGCCGAAGTCGCCGCGGAGGGCATAGGGACCTTGCAAGAACAGCAGTTTCACCTAGTGGTTACGCCGCAGGAAAGCCGTGCCAATGACAACGTGAAAGGCGGCGGTGTCCAGCACTTTGCACTGCTGGGTTACCCTTTCATGGCCCAGACAAACGGTCATATGTACCCCCCCTCCCCACGGAAATTCATCGTCCTGCCATCCCCCACCCTTAAGGCCACGGTGTTGGTTTTCCAGATCCTGCCTTGTGTCAGCAATTTGCGTGGCGCGATGGATAGCGTGGCGCCCGTGTCCTAGACCTTTTTGTAAACCTGACCGCCAATTTTCACGGTAATCCAAAAAACCAAATCGTCTTCCTCGGAGCCGCCCCCCTATCCCTCTTCACGGAGCTTCACATCCACAGGAGCAGCCTCGAGATTGCCAGTTGAGTTTCCTCTTTTTGGCGTCCTCGCCTTCATGGGGGCCGCAAGCACTGGGGGTGGACAGGGGGCCCGCCTGTAGGCTGCGGATCAGGGCGTAGGGCGACCGAGGGGGCAGCAAGGTCCCTTTGACATCCTGGGTGGCATGGGCTTGGGTTTCCGCGGACAGGTACCACAGCGGGGGAATACAGCAGTGCGGCAGCGGTTGCGCCTCTTTCCAGTCCCATCTTCATCCTGGCGGGGCCACCGGAAGTTGACTCCGTGGTTACCCTCCTCCCTACTCTGCACTCACCCCATCCGACACACTGGCACCCCACTCTACGACCCAATCCTAACCACAGTGGCCCCACGCACCCTGTCGGAAATTGACCTTCCTGTCTGCACTCGCAGTCCCTGGACTCTGAGGTGTTGAGTCCTCCTTTGCCCCCCTGTCTGTGCCCCGGTGCGCACCCCTGCACACCAGTGTGCAGTCCCGTTCCCGCAGCATGCACACTCACTCACCATTTAAAACATTGTCTTTCCCATACCCCCCCTCCAGTGTCCTGAGGCATGTCCCGGGATGCTAGGACCTTCTCAGCCAATTTCCAAACCATTTAGACCCTCAAAGTCAACTCAGCAGCGCAAACACAAGGGACATCAACAACCAAAAGAGTCTGGTAGAGGGCCTGGGAGTGAAGTAATGTGATATAACCCCTCATTAAGCACATAACTAGGCAAAAACTCACAGAATTCTGGCGATTTCACCAACAATTGATCAAATTTAGCCGATGTCGAATCATTGCTGAAATAGGGGAAAATGATGGAAATGGACCAAATTGATAACAAGTTGTAATCAGCGTGCGCAGCATGTCTCATTGCTCACTCATGACATGAAAAGGGGCCATGGGAGGAGTCATGCATGGTGACATGAGGGATCTTCCATGAGCATGTGAAGATCAGATTCTTGTCGGAAATGGCAATGATTCACAAAACTAATCACATCACGACCGCACCCTTGGTACCTCTGAAGACAATGTTACAGGTCATTTTCCGATCCAGGACAGTGGCATGGTGGTCCATTTTGCGGTCATCCATGTCATGAATGGAAACGATGAATGATGGATGAATGAGTTATCATGCCTGATCATGACCAATGATGGGTAAATGATGGGCAATGGACACTAGAACCAAAATGAGCAAAATGTGTGCCATCTGAGTAATGATGACCATCATGCAGGATGGTGATGAGATGATCATGCATGATTGATATGGTCATCATCATGTGAAATGCACGTGAATGATGAAGGATGATCCTGAGATCGTCCCCGGATGAACCCAATCCGCCTCACCCCCCTTCCAGAACTCGTTCACGAGGACTTATCACCGCCCGGGCATGTCGATTGCAATGCCTGCATGCATAAGTCAAGCAGGTCGCTTGCAAGATGACAAAGGATCTGAAATGAAGGCAGGACGAGATCCGTCAGCTCATCTGTGGGAAGGAGATAGACAAATATTCGGAGCATTCGGCAGAAAGTGAGAGCTGATATATGAATGAGGGCCCCATCATTGCAAAAGAAGTGTCTGGGGCTGGGTTGGAGCTGTTGACGGAGTTGGTCACACGAACATTGGCAGCTACCGCTCAGGTCCCGGCGACCAGTACCATTATTGCTGGACTAAGGCGGAGATGATACAATTTCAAGGACATCCTGGTCACATCGGCCGAATTCTGGTGTTGATTCTCATGAAGCAAGCAGAAGCTTGGTCACCTTCGGCAACAGGCCATGGGATCCACAGTAGCTCCTCTAGGGTTTGTTGTACACAATGAGAAGGCTTTCTGCGGGTTCCCATGTGTCATACCTGGGGTGATGGAAGGGTTTTTACCACCGAACCAGAGAATCAACTTCGTCTGTATCGCGTGAGCCACGCTTGGGCCACCGCCAGAGGATCCTATGGCGATTTAGTTGTCTCATGGGCATCATCCTCGGCGGACAGCTTCTCATGCATGCAGCTCTGGTCAACATGGGCACCTGTGAGGTCTGCCACTGGATCCTCGGGCTGAGATCTGTGGGCAGCCTTGATTGGGCCTCTGTGGATGGAAACTTTGTATGTATTCAGGCGAATTCTTCGCTCCACCAAGGCCGGCGTGCAACAGGACTTGAACTTGTTAACTCGCGCAACAACCAAACAGCAATGCTGTTCTTGTAGAGGGGGCCAGGCTTCATGTAGTCCTTTTGCTCATCTGGTGTGGCGTGCTCTCAACGGACACATGAGCGTGTCAGTGATGAGGCGATGAAGCTCTATGTGCTTCGGGACAAAATCCTCAGCATGGAGAGCCATTCCTCGCTGGTACCACGCGAGTTGGGTGATGGTTAGATCCTGCAGAGTTGCGCCCAGCGGGAGGCACCGCCGCATCCACGACATGATCAGTTATTCATTTTCCGCACTTTTCGCAGACGTCATGGGCCGGGCACCAACTGCCCCGCCCCTCTCCTAGGCGCGGCAATGGCAGGGCATCGGTTTACGGCGTGCGTTTGCGGGCGGCAGGGGCTCTCGGCGAGGCAGTTTGTGCGAACAAAGCATCTTTGCTCTACCGGCGCACAAGAATGTGCGCGGGGGGGGACTCGGCCGCGCTTTGTGGGCGGTCCGCACGTCGCCGACTTCGACTGTTTCCTACCTAGGCCACTCCATGCTCTAGGAGGTATGCCAATGGCGTCATTGTTGGAGCCGTCCCCCTCGTCATCATTGTTGACCACGACAACAATAGCGGGCCTATAGCATCTGTCCCTAAGGTCTAGGGCTAACGCTTGCGCGAACGTGGAACCTTAGCGGGCCTTTTGATCATTGGAACCGCCATGTATCGCCAAGTGGACAAGGCTTTGCATACCCAGTTTTGGTGGAGAGGCAAGCCGGTAGGCAAACATGTGCCCGCCGCGGCCCCAACTGAGATGGGATCCAGTGATCACTCCATTTTGACAACCAAAGGCGGTGCTGCTGACGAAGGGGAGCCGGACAACAAATCCCCTCGGATGCTTGGTGTGCCTCTTCCTCTTCGGGCTGTTGAGGTCAGGGTTTGCTTCCATCGCTGCTCCCCATCTATCTATGGGCCACCGCTCGGGATCCACCTGGATATAAACGACCCATCATCATGGGGTGATCAATCGAGCTACCCTACCGGGGTTCCCCCGCATTACAAAACTCTAGGAAAGGCCGCCCAAGGCTTGGTCATGAGCGGCCAAATAGGAAGCTCGTGCAAACCGCAAGCAAGTATGTTTGGAATGGTTGGCCCTACTTGCAGCGAGATATTGAGTCGCGTACACTTTTGTTTTTGGTCCGCTCACCGTACATGCGACCCTCCCCCGCTTTCCGGAATGAAATTGCCGGCCTCGTGTGGCCCCACATGGAGGTTTGCTACCGACTTCAAGGTGTCGTGGGGAAATCCGGGGGATGGTCGGGCCCCAGGAGGGAGGGGGGGGGCGGTTTTGAAAGATACTGGTTTCGGGAGGGCAACGAACGTGTGTCCCTGGAGAAGGGTGTCCGTCGGCAAAGGCGCCATTTTTTTTTGATACTATGTGTTTATACTCAAAATAGTCAAAAATTTAGAGAGAATTCATGTTTGTGTTGAAACAACAGGAAAGGCCTTTTGGTGTGAAGGAGGGCTTTAGGAGGGCTGCACACCCTAATAGCAACCCTAGCCCTAACCCTAGCCCCAATCAAGACTGAATATTGGGACGAAGCTGGTGGGGAAGGGAACATCAGCTATGACTGATGAGGGACATCAAGAATGATTCACACATTGATCGCTCTTGACAAAGTGAAATCACCTTGCAAGTGATTTCCATCATCACAAGGCCCACTCCCAAGGCTTATTGGACTTCTGAGGAGCAAAAATGCCCCAGATTGTGCTTAAAATGGGCTCATTTTACCAGGTTGTGCACCCCAAATGGTCTAGGATAAGGATAGGAAAAATGTGTCTTTGACCCATTTTTGACCCATTGTGGGTCCCAAAAGGGCCCATTTCAAGGCATTTTAAGATTTTCGGAGGACCAAAACAGGCCACCACAGGCTCAAAAGAATCCAAAAACACTCGTCTCAGCGCCACACATGATCTATGATCATTTCGAGAAAATTCATCTTCTTGCCCTTCTGGACCCCGTTGACCCATTTGGGCACCCACCTATTTGGGCCTGAGGTTCCAGCTTGCCGCGGCCTAGTGGTCCTAAGTATTGCGGTCTAGGCATCTGTGTGGGCAATTCTGACGGATGCAAAACACAAAGACTGGAGGGTTGCGGTTGGAGCAGGTGCCGTCATGTAGGGAAAGATGTGGCTCCTTCTGGGTTTGTGGCTGTCGGCAGCCAATCCACACAAAACGTTGAGGTTTTGGGGGTCTTGTTGGGTCGTTTCCGGGATAAATCGTGGATTTAGAGGAGGGCAAAGAGATTGTTGACACAGGGAAGTCAAGCCCCACATGCAGTGCACCCAAGGGCTTCCTTGATTCGGCCGTTTCGAATGTGTTCCAGGACTTTTTTGGCCCAAAAATGTCTGTCTTTGGCCCTAAGCTGCAGTTTTTGAAATTGAGGTCCGCCACTTGCGAATCGGGTTGTTGGCTGCCACCTTTGAGTGTTGCGCTCAAACTTAGTGTGATTGTACTTGACACCATAGGTATCATGCACCAAAGTCTCAACTAAATCCAACGCAATACCACGGAGTTCTGATTCCCCCCCACTTCGCACCTGCTGCTTGTTTGCTGCTTGCTTGCTGCTTTGTTGCTTGCTGCTGCTGCTAGACCTGGTAGGTCCACCCTAGACTCTAGAAAGGGTGTTAAAGCCAAGACTGGTTCCACCAGCTTGATGACTCTAACCCTAATTAAGACTCCATGTTGGGATCGAGCTGGTGAGTATGCTGTTGTACGTACCAGGGTGGAACACAGTCAATTGGGGGTTGCAATTGGGTGTTGGGGGATTGCGATTTGAGGGTTTCATGCATGTGGTTGTGTGTTCTGTATTCCTCTCCCCCTCTTATTGCATTGCCAACTGGCCTTTGCTTCACCGCGATACCATTATTGCATGAATGTCACTGTATGTTTTGTCTTTGCCTCCCTCCATTTGAGTTTGCAAATGGCTTCCGCTTCACCGCGATCCCATTATAGCACAAATGTCACTGACTGTTTTGTATTGCCCTCCCGCTTTATGTGTTTGCAAATCCCTTTCGCTTCAAAGCGATCCCGTTATTGCATAACTGTCACTGTCCGTTTTTTCTTCTCTCCCCCTTTACGTGATTGCAAATGACTTTTGTTTTACCGCGATCCCATTTTCGCATGAATAACATGAATTTGTATTCCCCTCTCCATTTTTCTGTTTACAAATGGATTTTGGTTCATCATGGTCCCATTCAAGGCCCACTGTATGAGTTCCAATTTTAGACTGCATGGGTTTGCACAAAGCATGGACATTGAGGGTTATATGCATGTCATTGCGTGTTCCCCACCACCCTCCAGTTATCTCTTTGCCGCATGAGTTCCAACATTGGCTTTTGTTCGTGCTAGGGTAGAGGAAAGTCAATTGAGAGTTGCATTCAGGATGGCCATTGAGGGTTGCATGCATGTGGTTGTGTGTTCTGTATTACTCTACCTTCCCTTCCCTCCTTTTGAGTTTGCAAATAGCGTTTGCTTCGGCGCGGTCCCATTATCGCATGAATGTCACTGTCTTTTTTGTATTCCCCGCGCCCTTTTTGTGTTTGCAAGTGGCTTTCGCTTCATCGCGATCCCATTCATTTTCGACCGCATGAGTTCCAACATTTGCTCTTGTGCGCGATAGGTTGATAAAAAAGTTGAGAAGTCCGCCTTGTGTCATTGTGTGTTCAGTGTTCCTCTCTCCACCAGATATGTGCTTCCATGCGTCGGATAGTTGAATGATGGTTGTATGTATGTCATTGATTCAGAGTGCGTTAATGATGGTTGCATGTATGTAATTGATTAACAGCGACCGCTGTGTCCTTTGTGTGGCTTGTGTCTGTTGTGTGGCACGCTTGCATTGCATGCATCTTCTTCTACAGAGGTTTTTGTTATTGCTTTGTCAACAGCCTCCCGTTCATTGCTGTCCTGTTATCATTTACCGTATGATTTACAGTGCGGATGTGGTGTTCCGTCACTCAGAATCTCTTCCTCGGCTTCTCTGGTTGTGGACGTCGTCCCTCTTGCGCCAGTGGATGTTTTAAGAGCCGAAGGCTATACCAAGTTCATATTTATGGTGGGCGTCGCCCTGTTTGCACTCTGGCCTGTGGTTGTGGTGCGCATCGATGGAGGAGAAATCCTTCTCGGAGAAGCTATTCCTCTTGCCTTGTGCCACGAACAACAAGGGAACAGTAGCAAACCGATGGCGCTTTCTTCATCTGTTGTTGTGGGAACTGCCATTCGCAAAAGCGCCTCCTCTGTCATGTACAGCTTGCGCATTGATGGTGTAGACGCAGAACAGGGAGCAAGGCATGATTGCGACGCCATCGCTGGGGGCTGTGTTGATGTCTTGGATATTACTTATCATTCTTGCAGTTGCTTTGGCGGCTACCATGGTGGGGTGGGCGGCTTTTGTGGCTTCGTCTTTAAAGCATACTATGCATGTTTTGAATGGGAATGGCACCAGCAAAAGGAAGGCTAACCAAGATATGAAAGCCTGAGCTTTTGGTGGATGCGCAAAAGTATAAGTGTGAACGGGTTGGCATTCTAAGTGACCCGGAATGTCGTGAACGATGCTGACACAATTGCTTATGGGGGTGTGGCAAAGCGTTGGTAGTGTGGAGGTTGTGGGCATGCGTCTGACCGGGAGTATCACCTCTTTTGTGAGCGACGTCTCGAGGCACATTTGTGTGCGTCACAGAACAAAGACTTCAATGAACGTCGTCTTGCAAGCAGCAACATGAAAGTCAATGCGGTGAACCGGCAGCCCTTGACGCAGCGCATGCCTCTCTTAGTGCTGCTGCTTTTTTGCTTACTTCTGCAATCATTCGATGCGTTACGGATTTTCTGGCTCGAAGTGGCAGTTTGCGTTCCTCTCTGTTAAATTAAATTTGCACGCATATGTTAATTATCGTTTCGCACAGCGATCTTTAAAAAAAGTGTCTTTAAGAACATCTGGCTTTTTCCTGTCGTCATTTCTTGTACGTGTGCTGCCGCCGCAGTTTGTATTTGGTGTCTGCGTGCGCTCCGTTCTCAGTAACCGAAAACCGTTTTCCCAACCACAATTTCCTGTTCCGTCTCCGCTTTGAAACCCAGTTGGAAAAAAAAAACCCTATCTCTCGGGCAGCGAAGGCTATGGCCGCTATTAGAACTGGACACGTCTGCCATTGAGTGACTGTTGGAAAAAGGCAAATAATTCCCCTGATCCGCTGAAAATATGACGAAGGTTACCGATGTATAATCGACTGTCACAGGTGGTAGCCGTGAAGGGGAACTTAAATACCGGCGTAGCCTGACCTGCCTGCCTTTTCATTTTCTTGCCTGGATTAAGTGAGCGAGGCGTCGCGCACTGATTGTTTTCGTGGGACAATGTTCTATACCGTGTTACATCTGACCAACACAGTGTCTACACGGAACATACACCGGAAAAATCAAATGTGTTCGTCCGTCTGGTACCGTATCTGCAATTGCGGGCCCGAGCCAAGAGTGGTGGGGAAACACACACAAGCACCTCGGCCAGCAGTGGCGAGGAGCCGCCCCCCCAGCACCACCACTGCACCCAAGCCAGGAGTGGCGGAAGACCCACCGCTTCACTCAACACAGCGGGAGGGGGGGACGGAACGAGAGGATCCCACAGGGGACGCAGGCGAGGGGCCCAACCTCAGGGGTTTGGAGGCCCCCCTGGTGACTGTATCGGCCCCACCTGAGCACACGCAATAAGGTGGGATACGCCTTGGACCGTTGGTCAGCGGCCCGAGGTGGCACCGGCCTGGTGGGGTGACCAATGGGCCTGACCAGGAGCACTCCCCAGGGCACGTACTGCGGGTCATGCCCAGCAAGGGGCTGCTGGTAGGGCACACCGTCCATCGGGGCACGCAAGAGAGGTGCCTGTCCTGCAAGGACTCCCCCGCAACCCACAGTGTACCCGACCCCAGTGTGGGGAACGGCTGGATGACCTGGCTACGGAGCAGGTCCATTTGTACGGAGCGGGTACAAATGGACGGCCCGTACAACAGAGTTACACCCTGACGGGGAGTGCAAGCAATCGCCCCCCCAAGGGAAAACACCAGGGGAAGGGACCCAAGCCAGCGTCAAGGACCCCCCCCCCCCCCACTCAACCCCACCGCACAGCCACCACAGCCCGGGTAGTCCCGGACAAGACACCAGGGGAGCAGCACGCAAGGCAACGCAGCTAAGAGAGAGAAGGGGGAGAGCACGCAAGGGGGCGGCGGGGGAACGCACCACCACCACCAAACACCAGCCAGGAGTGGCGGGGAACCACACCCAAGCCCCTCAGCCAGGACAGGCAAGGGACCACAACACACAGCCCCCACACCCACACAGAGCCGCCAACCCAAGCCGAGAGAGGCGAGGGCAGGCACCCAAACGCACCACCAACACACCACACATACACCCGCACGCACGCAACACACACCACCACGGCCGCCACCAACACATACGCCTGAAACACACACAACACACAAAAGCGCGAGCACTGCCCGCACCACAGAAGCACACAACACAGGAAACCCCAAAGAAGTCAACAACCCTCCACCAGGAGAGGTGAAGGGCCGCCAGAAACACCACTAGGACAGACGCCTAAACCAACCAGCAGCGCCCCCCATCAAGCCCTCAGCCAGATAGAATTGAAAAGAAAAATAAAACACGACCGAAAAAGTTTCTAAATAGCTGAAATTGAAGGTAATTAACATAAAAAACGGCTAGGCAAAGAAGTGCGCTGCGAAACGGGTTGAAACGCGAACGAAAGCTTTTCGGACTTGAATAGGTGAATAGTTAACGCCATAAGCATTGTACCGAACTTAGGACTACAGCGCGGTGCCCCTCGCCCTCTAACACGCCGTATAGGTAAAGAAAAACGCTTCGCGAGCAGCGTGTAAAAACCAAAAATTTTTTTTCTAACACGCCACGCCCTCCGTCTTGCACTCTTTCTCTTCCTTTATCCTTCTGCATGTACCTTTGCTCCCACCTTTGTGCCCCTTACTGCAGATAAGGCAGCATAGAAAACGGCTAGGCAGAAAGTGCGCGACGCGTCACGTTAAAACGCGACTGAAAACCTTTTTGAAGGGCTTAAGTAGGTGATCCTAAAGCGCCGTAAGCGCCATAACAAACGTCAGAACAAGCGACGTGTCCCTCGATGCTATGTGTGCTAAACAGTTAGCGAAAACGACGTGGCAAGCAGCGCGTAAAACACGAAAAAAAATAGGCTAACACGTTACGCCCCTGCACTCGCTCCCTCTCGCCCTTTTTTACCCTCCATGTACCTTCTCCTCCCGCTTCTGCCCGCCCCTTATCGTGTTTGCCCCGTCTTTGCTGCAGGTGTCAAGACCCGTCAAGAGGTGTCAGATCCTGTTGCAAATCACTGGAGCAGCGAGGCCAAGAAAAAAAAGAGTCAGCCAGGCTGGTTTTTTCAGTGTGTGGTTTTGTTGCATGCAGGGAGGACAGGGAGCACACAGCACGACACCACAGGACACAGCACGTATTGGCAGGAAACAGTTTTTCTGTTTTTGAAAATGCACAGAGGTAACCGCGCACACGGCGACACCACAGGGCGCCAGCAGCGCAACAGACAGCAGCAAAAAACAGCACAAACCACAACACAACGGCAAAACACACACAGCACAGCGCACACAGCACAGGGCAACACAGCAAAGTGCCACACAAAACGGCACAGTGCCCCAAAGCACGGCACAACACCCGAGAGCAGGGCACAGCACACAACAGCACCAAAAAGCGCGAGAAAAAGCAGCACAGCACCGGGCAAGCAGCACAGTGCGCAACACCACTGCACCGCACGTAACAACACGACGCAACGCAGCGCAGCACAGCACCCAGAGACACAGCACAACACACAGGAACACAGATTCCGACAAAACTGCCGGACACAACACGAACAGCACAGCACAGCGCACCAAGACACCGCACCCGGAGGCACAGCACAAAATACAGCGGCACAGCACAGCACAGCACAGCACGCAGCAAAGCACACAGCGTCCGAGGCACCGCATAAGACCCGAGGGCACGCAACAGCACGAAGCGGAACCACACACCGCGAGACAACGCAGCACAGCACCACCCCCACAGCACAGTGCACAACAGCACTGCACCACACAGCACAACACGACGCGACACGGCCCAGCACAGCACAAGGAGGCACAGCACAGCACACCGCACCAGAACCAAGATGAAACAGCAAGCCACAACGAGGACAGCACAGCACAGCGCAACCAGACACCATGCCGAAAGGCATAGCACAGCACACAGCAACAAAAAACAGCACAGCATAGCACAGCGCGGCACGGCACAGCACATCACACAGCCAACCGCACAACGCCGACAGACACCAGACGGCACAAAGCAACCCACACCAGCACACAGCTGGACAGCACAGCAAAGAGCACCAAGACGCAGCACCCCAGCGAACGGTGCAGCGCACGACAACACAGCACAGCGCCACCGAGCACGGCAGGGCACGCAGCAGGGCACAGCCGCACGAGGAAACGCAGCGCAGCACCAGACCACCCGCGAAGCACAACAAGACACGGCACAACACCACACAGCACGCCGCAGCCCGAACAACACAACACAGCAAGCAGCAACACAGCACCGCAAAGCACAAGAAAAGCCAGCACAGCGCGCCAACACCAGCCGGCACAAGGCAAAAGCAGGAGGACCCGAAACACAAAATCGGGTGGGGCGGGGGGCAAACGGCCCAGCGGCGTGGAGCCACCAGAAGGCAGAAGGAGAACAGAGGAAGGCAAGCGGCAGGGCGACGACACCCGCGAAACACAAACCCGGGGTTGGGGAGGGGGAGAGCAGGGGGCGCCAACAAACGGCCAAGCGGCGCAGAGCAACCACAAGGCACAGAGGGAACAAGGGAAAACGCGGACCAAGGCGCCGGCCGTTGCAAAATGAAACCCCCGGGGGGGGGGGGGGGGGCAACAGCCGCCAGCATGCGACACCAAGAAGCAAAGGGCGTCAGAAGACAACAAGCGGAGGGGTGGGGTGGGGTAGTGAGGGGGGCGCAGCAGGAGGCAGCGCCAAACACCAGAGCACGGCGGAGGGCCGCGCAGACACAAGAAAGCAGAGGGCGAGCAGGGGAACACGAGCGGCAGGGCGACGACACCCGCGAAACAAAAACACGCGGTGGCGCACCGCACGCGCTCAACAGGCCGGCCCGCCCGACCAGGCCAAGACAAAGAGGTGGCGCACCACACGCGCTCGGGAGGCCGGCCCGTCCGTCCTCGCCAGGCAAACACCGCAGACAACGGACACCCGACAACGCCGGCCGTAAGGCGGCGGAGACAACAGCGAACCAACAAAACAACCCGAGCATAGAGCCGCCTAAAACACCACGAACCAAAACCCGAACACACCGACACAGCACGCCCCAACATTACGGGGGCCACACACCAGCACAGCACGCCCCACCAATTGGGGGGTCACACACCACCACACACAACACAATGCATCACAACACAACACACCACACCCGTACGCGCCACGCCCGACCATGAGGAGGGCCACACACCAACGCAGCACGCCCCACCATTAGGGGGGCGACACACAGCACAACGCAACGCAACACAACACACTGCACCAAGACGCACCACGCCCCACAATGAGGGGGGCCACACAGCAACGCAGCACATCCCACCAAAAGGGGGGTCACACACGGCCACACACAACATATAGCCACAAAACACAACACACCGCACCCCAACGCACCACGCCCCACCATGAGGGGGGCCATACAGCGGCGCAACACGCCCCACCACGAGGGGCGCCGCACACCACCACACCACACCACACACCGCAACACATCACACCGCAACGTGACGGGACACAACAAAACACGACCCAACACAGCCCTACCACGAGGGCGGCCACAGACCACCACATCACGCCCCACCGCGAGGGGGGCCACACACCACAACAACACGCAACACCACACAACACAACACACCACACCCCAACGCAGCATGCCCCACCATGAGGGGGGCCACACACCAACGCAGCACGCCCCACCACGAGGGGGGCCACACACCACCACCACACACAACACAACGCCAAACAACACAACACACCGCACCCCGACGCCATAAAACACAACAAACCGCAACACAGCCCCACCATGCGGGGGGCGTCACACCTACGCAGCACGCCCGACCATGAGGGGGCCAGACACCACAACAACACACAACGCCACACAACACAACACACCGCACCCCAACACCTCACGCCTAACCATGCAGGGGGCCACACACCAACGCAGCACGCCCCACCAAATAGGGGTCACACACCACCCCACACAACACAACGCCACACAACACAACACACCGCACCCCAAGGCGCCATGCCCCACCATGCGGGGGGCCACACACCGGCGCAACACGCCCCACCAAGAGGAGGGCCACACACCACCACACCACACAACACAACACACCACAACCTGAGTACTCTCCAGCTCTACTCACGAGCTGGGTGCCGGGTGCAAAACCCCCTGACGACAGGGCCCGGGCACTGCCAATAGGCGGTGTACTAACAGTGTCGGGTGCGCGCACGTCCCAGTGCCAAGCACCATCCCCAGGGATCCCGCGGCCCCTAGTACCGGCCGCCTTGGCCCTGGGAACGGTCAGCGACCCTCCGTAGAGGACGGCTGACCACTCCTCCCCCTCCTCTCTTCCCCTACGCGCCCACCCACGCACCAGCCCACGCAGGAGCCCGGACATGCGCCCCCCCCGCGCCTTTGCCCCACCCACAGGGCCCTCTGCCCCAACTCCATCCCACACACCCCCATGCAGCTCTCGGTGCCCCCCATGCACTACCTCCTGCAGCCACTCCGAGCCGCCTCCCCTGCCCACTGCCCCCCCCCCCCGCCCCCTTCTCCTGCCCTTGCCCCTCTCACAGGCTGGCAGCGCCTGTGCGGCGCGCCTCCAGGGCCCCGCATCGGCGGCCGGCAGCGTGAGCAACTGGGCCCGGGCGCGCCGACGAGGAGGCTCCCATGCGGGGTCTTCATGGCAAGCGTCCAGGTGTGCAGGTGGAAAGGGCCCTGGAGGGTGCATGTGAGAGGCCCCCGCCCTAGCAGAGGCGCGGTGCCTAGGAGGAGAGGATGGCCAGTGGCGCGGACATGCGCGGGGGGCCCCAACAACGACCCCCCGCCCTGCGACATGTGCGAGAGTATGTGGAGGAATATGAAGCTGGCCTGAGTGGTTGAGGACTGGAGTGGAGCAGGCTTCCATACCAACGGCCGTTGAATATGGGTCAGTCGATTGTAAGCCAGATGGCAATGCCCGGAGAAACAGTCCCTGTCCCCGTCCGGTTGGACGCCCCGGTATCGGTATCCAACATCCTTTAGGTACGGTATAAGGCCCCCCGGCCACCACCCCGGCGCCGACACCAGGGAGGGCGTCCGGCAGGGGTAACAGCCCCCGATCCCCCAAAGGCAGCCCCAAAGGTGAGCGCACCACTGGAAGGGGCATGTCTGCGGGGTAGACAAATGCGCTGAGTAATTCCCTAACGTAATGAATAGAGCCTACTGCCGTAACTAATGCTTAACAGGGTAAATGGCCCCCCCCCCGGGGCCAGTTTAGTGCGCAACCCCCAGAGCCGGACTCGACCGGCCGTACTGAGGCGAGCCCAGAAATGGGTATGGCAGGCCACAGTCCAGCTGGTAGCCACACCTCAGTACACTCCGTGGGCTCATAAGGCCCACGGGGGCCCCAAACACCGTTACGTTCGGGAGTTAAGCCACGGCGGTGTTTGGGGTTGTTCCTGGTTAAGGGGACTCACGTTGAGTCCCAGATACTGTTAACCCGGGGTTATGACCCCCGGTACTGCCTGCTTACTTGCCTGCTGCTGCTAAGAGGTAGGAGGGAGTACCCACAGGCCTGGCAGGAGACTCCGAACAACCCCTGGGCTGGGCTCCCCGTCCCCCCCAGGCCGGTGCGCCCGGTTCTCTGAAGAAGATGGCCCCCCCTTGGCCTGGCAGGAGACTCCGAACACCCCCTGGGCCGGACTCCCTGTCCTCCCCGGGCCGGTGCGCCCGGTTCTCTAAAGAAGATGGCCCCCCATTGGCCTGGCAGGAGACTCCGAACACCCCCTGGGCAGGATTCCCCGTCCCCCCCGGGCCGGTGCGCCCGGTTCTCTGAAGAAGATGCCCCCCATTGGCCTGGCAGGAGACTCCGAACACCCCCTGGGCAGGACTCCCCGTCCCCCCGGGCCAGTGCGCCCGGTTCTCTGAAGAAGATGGCCCGCCATTGGCCTGGCAGGAGACTCCGAACACCCCCTGGGCAGGACTCCCCGTCCCCCCCAGGCCGGTGCGCCCGGTTCTCTGACGAAGATGGCCCCCCCTTGGCCTCGCAGGAGACTCCGAACACCCCCTGGGCAGGACTCCCCGTCCCCCCCGGGCCGGTGCGCCCGGTTCTCTGCAGAAGATGGCCCCCCATTGGCCTGGCAGGAGACTCCGAACACCCCCTGGGCAGGACTCCCCGCCCCCCCCGGGCCGGTGCGCCCGGTTTTCTGAAGGAGATGGCCCCCCCTTGGCCTGGCAGGAGACTCCGAACAACCCCTGGGCAGGACCCCCCGTCCCCCCCGGGCCGGTGCGCCCGGTTCTCTGAAGACGATGGCCCCCCATTGGCCTGGCAGGAGACTCCGAACACCCCCTGGGCAGGACTCCCCGTCCCCCCCGGGCCGGTGCTCCCGGTTCTCTGAAGAAGATGGCCCCCCATTGGCCTGAGTGGAGACTCCGAACACCCCCTGGGCAGGACTCCCCGTCCCCCCCGGGCCGGTGCGCCCGGTTCTCTAAAGAAGATGGCCCCCCATTGGCCTGGCAGAAGACTCCGAACACCCCCTGGGCAGGGCTCCCCGTCCCCCCCGGGCCGGTGGGCCTGGTTCTCTAAAGAAGATGGCCCCCCATTGGCCCTGGCAAGAGGCTCCGACCACCCTCTGTGCTGGACCCCCGGTCCCCCCCAGGCCGGTGCGCCCGGTTATTGGAAGATGATGGCACCCCATGGGCCTTGCAGGAGGTTCAGACCACCCCCTGGGCTGGGCTCCCCGTCCCCCCCAGGCCGGTGCGCCCGGTTATTAGCAGATGACGCCTCCCCATGGGCCCTGCAGGAGGCTCCGACCACCCCCTGGCCTGGACTCCCCGTCCCCCCCGGGCCGGTGCGCCCGGTTCTCCGAAGATGATGGCCCCCCATAGGCCCTGAAGGATGCCCCGACCACCCCCTGGGTTGGACTCCCCATCCCCCCAGGCCGGTGCGCCCAGTAGTACATCCCCACAGCCCCGGCACTACACTCCGACCACCCATTGCAGGAGTTGCACTGCCCACTGCCCCCAGGCAGTGAGGCAGTGCATTGCAGGACTTGCACTGCCCACTGCTCCCAGGCAGTGAGGCAGTGCGTTGCAGGAGTTCCGCTGCCCACTGCCCCAGGGCAGTGAGGCAGTGCATTGCAGGAGTTGCGCTGCCCACTGCCCCCAGGCAGTGCGGCAGTGTATTGCGGAAGCTGCACTGCCCAATACCCCGAGGCAGTGGGGCAGTGCATTGCAGGAGTTCCACTGCCCACTGCCCCCAGGCAGTGAGGCAGTGCATTGCAGGAGTTCCGCTGCCCACTGCCCCCAGACAGTGAGGCAGTGCATTGCAGGGGTTGCACTGTCCACTGCCCCCAGGCAGTTGGGCAGAGTAATGCAGGAGCTGCACTGTTCACTGCCCCCAGGCAGTGCGGCAGTGTATTGCCGGAGGTCCACTGCCCACTGCCCCCAAGCCAGTGCGGCAGTGCGTTGCAGGAGTTGCGCTGCCCACTGCCCCCCAGCAGTGCGGCAGTGTATTGCAGGAGTTGCGCTGCCCACTGCCCCCAGGCAGTGAGGCAGTGCATTGCAGGAGTTGCACTGCCCACTGACCCAGGGCAGTGAGGCAGTGCATTGCAGAGGTTGCACTGTCCGCTGCACCCAGGCAGTGAGGCGGTGCATTGCAAGAGTTCCACTGCCCACTGCCCCAGGGCAGTGAGGTAGTGCATTGCAGGAGTTCCACTGCCCACTGCTCTGGGACAGTGAGGCAGCGCATTGCAGGAGTTGCACTGTCCACTGCCCCCAAGCAGTGGGGCAGTGCATTGCAGGAGTTCCACTGCCCACTGAGTAAGATGGCCCCCCACTGGCCTTGCAGGAGACTCCGAACACCCCCTGGGCAGAACTCCCCGTCCCCCCCGGGCCGGTGCGCCCGGTTCTCTGAAGAAGATGGCCCCCCATTGGCCTGGCACGAGACTCGGAACACCCCGTGGGCAGGATTCCCGGTCCCCCCCGGGCTGGTGCGCCTGGTTCTCTGAAGAAGATGGCCCCCCACTGGCCTTGCAGGAGACTCCGAACACCCCCTGCGCAGGACTCCTCGTCCCCCCCAGGCCGGTGCGCCCGGTTCTCTGAAGAAGATGGCCCCCCATTGCCCTGGCAGGAGGATCCGAACACCCCCTGGGCTGGACTCCCCGCCCCCCCCAGGGCCGGTGCGCCCGGTTCCCTGAAGAAGATGGCCCCCCATTGGCCTGGCAGGAGACTCCGAACACCCCCTGGGCAGGACTCCCCGTCCCCCCCGGGCCGGTGCGCCCGGTTCTCTGAAGAAGATGGCCCCCCATTGGCCTGGCAGGAGACTCCGAACACCCCCTGGGAAGGACTCCCTGTCCCCCCCGGGCCGGTGCGCCCGGTTCTCTGAAGAAGATGGCCCCCCATTGGCCCTGGCAGGAGGCTCCGACCACCCCCTGGGCTGGACTCCCCGTCCCCCCCAGGCCGGTGCGCCCGGTTATTGGAAGATGACGGCTCCCCATGGGCCTTGCAGGAGGTTCCGACCACCCCCTGGGCTGGGATCCCCGTCCCCCCCAGGCCGGTGCGCCCGGTTACTAGCAGATGAGGCCTCCCCATGGGCCCTGCAGGAGGCTCCGACCACCCCCTGGCCTAGACTCCCCGTCCCCCCCAGGGCGGTGCGCCCGGTTCTCCGAAGATGATGGCCCCCCATAGGCCCTGAGGGATGCCCCGACCGCCCCCTGGGTTGGACTCCCCATCCCCCCAGGCCGGTGCGCCCAGTAGTACATCCCCACAGGCCCGGCACTACACTCCGACCACCCATTGCAGGAGTTGCACTGCCCACTGCCCCCAGGCAGTGAGGCAGTGCATTGCAGGAGTTGCACTGCCCACTGCTCCCACGCAGTGAGGCAGTGCGTTGCAGGAGTTCCGCTGCCCACTGCCCCAGGGCAGTGAGGCAGTGCATTGCAGGAGTTGCGCTGCCCACTGCCCCCAGGCAGTGCGGCAGTGTATTGCAGGAGTTGCACTGTCCACTGCCCCCAGGCAGTGGGGCAGAGTAATGCAGGAGCTGCACTAACCACTGCCCCTAGGCAGTGCGGCAGTGTATTGCCGGAGGTCCACTGCCCACTGCCCCCAAGCCAGTGCGGCAGTGCGTTGCAGGAGTTGCGCTGCCCACTGCCCCCAAGCAGTGCGGCAGTGTATTGCAGGAGTTGCACTGCCCACTGCCCCCAGGCAGTGAGGCAGTGCGTTGCAGGAGTTGCACTGCCCACTGCCCCCAGGGCAGTGAGGCGGTGCATTGCAGGAGTTCTGCTACCCGCTGCCCCCAGGCAGTGGGGCAGTGCATTGCAGGAGTTCCACTGCCCGCTGCCCCCAGGCAGTGAGGTAGTGCATTGCGAGAGTTTCACTGCCCACTGCCCCAGGGCAGTGAGGCGGTGCATTGCAGGAGTTGCACTGTCCACTGCCCCCAGGCAGTGAGGCAGTGCATTGCAGGAGTTCCACTGCCCACTGCCCCCAGGGCAGTGAGGCAATGCACTGCAGGAGTTGCACTGCCCACTGCCCCCAGGGCAGTGAGGCAGTGCATTGCAGGAGTTCCACTGCCCACTGCCCCCTGGCAGTGAGGCAGTGTATTGCAGGAGTTCCGCTGTCCACTGCCCCCAGGGCAGTGAGGCAGTGCATTGCAGGAGTTGCACTGCCCACTGCCCCCAGGCGTTGAGGCGGTGCATTGCAGGAATTCCACTGCCCGCTGCCCCCAGGGCAGTGAGGCAGTGCATTGCAGGAGTTGCACTGCCCACTGCCCCCAGGCAGTCCGGCAGTGCATTGCAGGACTTCCACTTCCCACTGCCCCCAGGGCACTGAGGCAGTGCATTGCAGGACTTCCACTTCCCACTGCGCCCAGGGCACTGAGGCAGTGCATTGCAGGAGTTGCACTGCCCACTGCCCCCAGGCAGTAAGGCCGTGCATTGTAGAAGTTGCACCGCCCGCTGCCCCCAGGCAGTGAGGCAGTGCGTGGCAGGAGTTTGGAGTTGCACTGCCCACTGCCCCCAGGCAGTGAGGCATTGCATTGCAGGAGTTGCACTGTCCACTGCCCCCAGGCAGTGCGGCAGTGTATTGCAGGAGTTGCACTGCCCACTGACCCAGGGCAGTGAGGCAGTGCATTGCGGACGTTGCACTGTTTGCTGCCCCCAGGCAGTGAGGCAGTGCATTGCAAGAGTTCCACTGCCCACTGCCCCAGGGCAGTGAGGTAGTGCATTGCAGGAGTTCCACTGCCCACTGCTCTGGGACAGTGAGGCAGCGCATTGCAGGAGTTGCACTGCCCACTGAAGAAGATGGCCCCCCACTGGCCTTGCAAGAGACTCCGAACACCCCCTGGGCAGGACTCCCCATCCCCCCCGGGCCGGTGCGCCCGGTTCTCTAAAGAAGATGGCCCCCCACTGGCCTGGCCGGAGACTCCGAACACCCCCTGGGCAGAACAGCCGTCCCCCCCGGGCCGGTGCGCCCGGTTCTCTGAAGAAGATGGCCCCCCACTGGCCTTGCAGGAGACTCTGAACACCCCCTGGGCAGAACTCCCCGTCCCCCCCAGGCCGGTGCGCCCGGTTCTCTGAAGAAGATGGCCCCCCATTGCCCTGGCAGGAGGATCCGAACACCCCCTGGACAGGACTCTCCGTCCCCCCCGGGCCGGTGCGCCCGGTTCTCTGAAGAAGATGGCCCCCAATTGGCCTGGCAGGAGACTCCGAACACCCCCTGGGCAGGACTCCCCGTCCCCCCCGGGCCGGTGCGCCCGGTTCTCTGAAGAAGATGGCCCCCCATTGGCCTGGCAGGAGACTCCGAACACCCCCTGGGCTGGACTCCCCGTCCCCCCCGGGCCGGTGCGCCCGGTTGTCTAAAGAAGATGGCCCCCCATTGGCCCTGGCAGGAGGCTCCGACCACCCCCTGGGCTGGACTCTCCGTCCCCCCCAGGCCGGTGCGCCCGGTTATCTGGAAGATGATGGCTCCCCATGGGCCTTGCAGGAGGTTCAGACCACCCCCTGGTCTCGGCTCCCCGTCCCCCCCAGGCCGGTGCGCCCAGTTATTAGCAGATGACGCCTCCCCATGGGCCCTGCAGGAGGCTCCGACCACCCCCTGGCCTGGACTCCCCGTCCCCCCCAGGCCGGTGCGCCCGGTTCTCTGAAGATGATGGCCCCCCATAGGCCCTGAAGGATGCCCCGACCGCCCCCTGGGTTGGACTCCCCATCCGCCCAGGCCGGTGCGCCCAGTAGTACATCCCCACAGGCACGGCACTACACTCGGACCACCCATTGCAGGAGTTGCACTGCGCACTGCCCCCAGGCAGTAAGGCAGTGCATTGCAGGAGTTGCACTGCCGGCTGCTCCCAGGCAGTGAGGCAGTGCGTTGCAGGAGTTCCGCTGCCCACTGCCCCAGGGCAGTGAGGCAGTGCGTTGCAGGAGTTGCGCTGCCCACTGCCCCCAGGCAGTGCGGCAATGTATTGCAGAACTTGCACTGCCCAATACCCCCAGGCAGTGGGGCAGTGCATTGCAGGAGTTCCACTGCCCACTGCCCCCACGCAGTGAGGCAGTGCATTGCAGGAGTTCCGCTGCCCACTGCCCCCAGACAGTGAGGCAGTGCGTTGCAGGAGTTGCACTGTCCACTGCCCCCAGGCAGTGGGGCAGAGTAATGCAGGAGCTGCACTGCTCACTGCCCCCAGGCAGTGCGGCAGTGTATTGCCAGAGGTCCACTGCCCACTGCCCCCAAGCCAGTGCGGCAGTGCGTTGCAGGATTTGCGCTGCCCACTGCCCCCAAGCAGTGCAGCAGTGTATTGCAGGAGTTGCACTGCCCACTGCCACCAGGCAGTGAGGCAGTGCGTTGCAGGAGTTGCACCGCCCACTGCCCCCAGGGCAGTGAGGCGGTGCATTGCAGGAGTTCTGCTGCCCGCTGCCCCCAGGCAGTGGGGCAGTGCATTGCAGGAGTTCCACTGCCCGCTGCCCCCAGGCAGTGAGGTAGTGCATTGCGGGAGTTTCACTGCCTACTGCCCCAGGGCAGTGGGGCCGTGCATTGCAGGGGTTGCACTGTCCGCTGCCCCCAGGGCAGTGCGGCAGTGCATTGCAGGAGTTCCACTGCCCACTGCCCCCAGACAGTGAGGCAGTGCATTGCAGGAGTTGCACTGCCCACTGCCCCCAGGCAGTGAGGCAGTGCATTGCAGAACTTCCACTTCCCACTGCCCCCAGGGCACTGAGGCAGTGCATTGCAGGAGTTGCACTGCCCACAGCCCCCAGGCAGTAAGGCAGTGCATTGTAGAAGTTGCACCGCCCACTGCCCCCAGGCAGTGAGGCAGTGCGTGGCAGGAGTTTGGAGTTGCACTGCCCACTGCCCCCAGGCAGTGAGGCATTGCATTGCAGGAGTTGCACTGCTCACTGCCCCCAGGCAGTGCGGCAGTGTATTGCCAGAGGTCCACTGCCCACTGCCCCCAAGCCAGTGCGGCAGTGCGTTGCAGGATTTGCGCTGCCCACTCTTCCCAAGCAGTGCGGCAGTGTATTGCAGGAGTTGCACTGCCCACTGCCACCAGGCAGTGAGGCAGTGCGTTGCAGGAGTTGCACCGCCCACTGCCCCCAGGGCAGTGAGGCGGTGCATTGCAGGAGTTCTGCTGCCCGCTGCCCCCAGGCAGTGGGGCAGTGCATTGCAGGAGTTCCACTGCCCACTGCCCCCGGGGAGCAAGGCAGTGCATTGCAGGAGTTCCGCTGTCCACTGCCCCCAGGCAGTGAGGCGGTGTATTGCAGGAGTTCCACTGCCCACTGCCCCCAGGCAGTGAGGCAGTGCATTGCAGGAGTTGCACTGCCCACTGCCCCCAGGCAGTGAGGCAGTGCATTGCAGAACTTCCACTTCCCACTGCCCCCAGGGCACTGAGGCAGTGCATTGCAGGAGTTGCACTGCCCACAGCCCCCAGGCAGTAAGGCCGTGCATTGTAGAAGTTGCACCGCCCACTGCCCCCAGGCAGTGAGGCAGTGCGTGGCAGGAGTTTGGAGTTGCACTGCCCACTGCCCCCAGGCAGTGAGGCATTGCATTGCAGGAGTTGCACTGCCCACTGCCCCCAGGCAGTGCGGCAGTGTATTGCAGGAGTTGCACTGCCCACTGACCCAGGGCAGTGAGGCAGTGCATTGCAGAGGTTGCACTGTCCGCTGCCCTCACCCAGTGAGGCAGTGCATTGAGAGAGTTCCACTGCCCACTGCCCCAGGGCAGTGAGGTAGTGCATTGCAGGAGTTCCACTGCCCACTGCTCTGGGACAGTGAGGCAGTGCATTGCAGGAGTTGCACTGTCCACTGCCCCCAAGCAGTGGGGCAGTGCATTGCAGGAGTTCCACTGCCCACTGAAGAAGATGGCCCCCCACTGGCCTTGCAGGAGACTCCGAACACCCCCTGGGCAGGACTCCCTGTCCCCCCCGGGCCGGTGCGCCCGGTTCTCTGAAGAGGATGGCCCCCCATTGGCCTGGCAGGAGACTCCGAACACCCCCTGGGCAGGACTCCCCGTCCCCCCCGGGCCGGTGCGCCCGGTTCTCTGAAGAAGATGGCCCCCCACTGGCCTTGCAGGAGACTCCGAACACCCCCTGGGCGGGACTCCCCGTCCCCCCCAGGCCGGTGTGCCCGGTTCTCTGAAGAAGATGGCCCCCCATTGGCCCTGGCAAGAGGCTCCGACCACCCCCTGGGCTGGACTCCCCGTCCCCCCCAGGCCGGTGCGCCCGGTTATTGGAAGATGATGGCTCCCCATGGGCCTTGCAGGAGGTTCCGACCACCCCCTGGGCAGGACTCCCCGTCCCCCCCAGGCCGGTGCACCCGGTTATTGCAGGAGTTCCACTGCCCACTGCCCCCAGGCAGTGAGGCAGTGCATTGCAGGAGGGCCACTGCCCACTGCCCCAGGGCAGTGAGGCAGTGCATTGCAAGAGTTGCACTGCCCGCTGCCCCCAGGCAGTGGGGCAGTGCATTGCAGGAGTTCCACTGCCCACTGCCCCCAGGCAGTGAGGCAGTGCGTTGCAGGCGTTCCACTGCCCACTGCCCCCAGGCGGCGAGGCAGTGCATTGCAGGAGTTGCACTGCCCACTGCCCCCAGGCAGTGAGGCAGTGCGTTGCAGGAGTTCCACTGCCAACTGCCCCCAGGCAGTGAGGCAGTGCATTGCAGGAGTTGCACTGCCCACTGCCCCAGGGCAGTGAGGCAGTGCGTTGCAAGAGTTGCACCGGCCACTGCCCCCATGCAGTGACGCACTGCATTGCAGAAGTTGCAATGCCCACTGCCCCCGGGCAGCGAGGCAGTGCATTGCAGGAGTTGCACTGCCCACCGCCCCCGGGGCAGTGCGGCAGTGTATTGCAGGAGTTGCACTGCCCACTGCCCCAGACAGTGAGGCAGTGCATTGCAGGAGGTCCACTGCCCACTGCTCCCAGGCAGTGAGGCAGTGCATTGCAGGAGTTCCACTGCCCGCTGCCCCAGGGCAGTGAGGTAGTGCATTGCAGGAGTTGCACTACCCACTGCCCCCAGGCAGTGAGGCAGTGCATTGCAGGAGTTCCACTGCCTACTGCCCCCAGGCAGTAAGGCCGTGCATTGTAGAAGTTGCACCGCCCACTGCCCCCAGGCAGTGAGGCAGTGCGTGGCAGGAGTTTGGAGTTGCACTGCCCACTGCCCCCAGGCAGTGAGGCAATGCATTGCAGGAGTTGCACTGCCCACTGCCCCCAGGCAATGCGGCCGTGTATTGCAGGAGTTGCACTGCCCACTGCCCCCAGGCGGTGGGGCAGTGCATTGAAGATAGTCCACTGCCCACTGCCCCCAGGCAGTGAGACAGTGTGTTGCGGGAGGTCCACTGCCCACTGCCCCCAGGCAGTGGAGCAGTGCATTGAAGGAGGTCCACTGCCCACTCTCCTCAGGCAGTGCGGCAGTGTATTGCAGGAGGTCCACTGCCCACTGCCCCAAGGCAGTGGGGTAGTGTATTGCAGGAGTTGCACTGCCCACTGCCGCCAGGCAGTGGGGCAGTGCATTGCAGGAGTTCCACTGCCCACTGCCCCCTGCGCACGACAACAGTGCAGCAGGGCACACACAGTGCAGTGTGGTGCAGAGCACCAAGCAGAGTGCACCACGCAGAAGGCACTGGTGGTGCAGCGCGGCACGCAGGGTGCAGTGGGCAAATGAGACCCTGTGTGACTGCGCGCAGGCGTCGGCAAGGCAGTGTCGGCCCAGTGCGAGAGTGCACTGGTCCGGCTATGCCACAACACACTTACACACAGCGCGCACACAACACACACAGCCCAGCCCGTTTACCTGTACCCGTGGGTAGACATCCAGGCCTTTTGCCTTTTGGCAACAGGGCCTTCGGCACAACACACCACAACGCGACACGACACAACAAAACACAACGCAACACAGCCCCACCACCAGGGGGGCCACACACCACCACAACACACAACGCCACACAACACAACACATCGCACCCCAGCGCAGCATGCCCGATGATGAGCGGGGTCACACACCGGGGCACGGTGCTGGATACAACGTGCCTCCTGTGCGGGACACAGCCCGAGACGGCGCCCCACCTGTGGGCCTGCTCGGCTCGATCGCACGAGTGGGGGCCAGCCAGCCTGCGCCTCGCAGCGTGGCTCGACCAGAAGGTGGGGCCACGGGCGGCCCCAGTGCGTCACCAGCTGTGGGAACCGACTGTGCTGCAGCAGTGGGCGGCAGCCCTGCGGACCCCCTCCATGCAGCTGGCCCACCTGGAGTGTACAGGGCCCCACTCGCTGGGCACGGAGTTCCTCCGCCACGTCGTGGAGGAGTCCATACGGATCTGGTACGCCCACGCCAAGGCGCGTGCCACACTGCTGAAGGCCCGCCTGGGCCCGGGCAGCACGATGGCGTGGGCGTTGCAGGAGCTACGCCTGCACCAGCAAGCAGAAAGGGAAGGGGTGCAGCGGGAGCTCCTGGAATAAGCGCGGTCGCCAGAGGCGAACTCACCAGGTCTCCCCGAACTTCCCTCCCCCCTGCCAAGGCCTACACACTTACGCACAGCGGGCACACAACACACACAGACCAGCCCATTTACCTGTACCCGTGGGTAGACATCCCGGCCTTTTGCCTTTTCGTAACAGCGCCTTTGGCACAACACACCACAACGCGACGCGACACAACAAAACACAACGCAACACAGCCCGACCACGAGGAGTGCCACACACCACCACGACAAGCCCCGCCGTGAGGGGGGCCACACACCACCACAACACACAATGCCACACAACACAACACATCGCACCCCAACGCAGCATGCCCGATGATGAGGGGGGCCACACACCAACACAGCAGGCCCCACCACGAGGGGGGCCACACACCACCACGACACACAACACAACGCCACACAACACAACACAACACACCCCAACGCCACACAACACAACACAACAAAACACAGCCCCACCATGCGGGGGGCCACACCCCAACGCAGCACGCCCCACCATGAGGGGGCCACACACCACCACAACACACAACGCCACATAACACAACACATCGCACCCCAGTGCAGCATGCCCCACCATGCGGGGGGCCACACACCAATGCAGCATGCCCCACCATGAGGGGGGCCACACACCACCACCACACCACACAACGCAATGCAACACAACACAACACACTGCGACGCGGCGCGACACAACACAACAAAACACAGCCCCACCATGAGGGGGGCAACGCACCACCACCACACACAACGCCACACAACAAAACACACCGCATTCCAACGCAGCACGCCCCAGCATGCAGGGGGCCACACACCGACGCAGCACGCCCCACCATGAGGGGGGCCACACACCAAAGCAGCACGCCACACCAGGAGGGGGGCCACACACCAACGCAGCACGGCCGGCCATGAGGGGGGCCACACACCACCACCATACACAACACAACGCCACACAACACAGTACACCGCACCCCAACGCAGCACGCCCCACCAAGAAGGGGGCCCGACAGCGGCACAACACGCCCCACCACGAGGGGGTCCCCACACCACCACACCACACAACACAACAAAACAAACCGCAAAGCGACACGACACAACAAAACACAACGCAACACAGCCCCACCACGAGGGAGGCCACACACCACCACGCTGCGCCACACCATGAGGAGGGACACACACCACCACACACAACACAACACCACAAAACACAACACACGGAACCCCGACGCAGCACGCCCCACCGTGAGGGGGGTCACACACCAACGCAGCACGCCCCACCACGAGGGAGACCGAACACCACCACGACACACAACACAACGCCACACAGCACAACACATCGAACCCCAACGCCACACAACACAACACCACACAACGCAACACAGCCCCACCATCAGGGGGGCCACACACCAACGCAGCACGCCCCGTCATACGCGGGGCCACACACCACAACGACACACAACGAAACACAGCACAACACACCGCACCCAAACGCAGCACGCCTGACCATGCGGGGGCCACACAACAACACTGCAAGCCCCACCATGAGCGGGGCCACACACCGGCACCACACCACGCAACGCAACGCAACACAACACACTGCAACGCGGCGAGACACAACACAACACAACACAGCCCCACCATGAGGGGGGCCACATACCTACGCAGCACGCCCGACCATGAGGGGGGCCACACACCACCACAACACGCCCCACCATGAGGGGGGCCGCACACCAACGCAGCACGCCGACCAAGTGGGGAGCCACACACCGCCACACCACGCCTCACCACGAGGGGGACCCCAAACCACACCCTTGCATGAGGGGGGGCCAACACCAACGCAGCGAGCCCCACCATGAGGGAGGCCACACACCACCACAACACGCCCCACCGTGAGGGGGGCCGTACACCACCACACCACGCCCTGCCATGAGGTGGGCCACACACCAACGCAGCACACGCACCATGAGGGGGCCTGTGCACCACCACACAACCGCAACGGACCACCAATGGCCCAACACACCCGACGGCAGGACAAGCCGGCCATCATGCGGCGCACACCAGGCCACGGCAACCAAACCGGCCAAGCGTAACGCTGGCAACAACACAACAACGACACACCCATACAAGACGAGCGCATAACCGACCAAACCAATGTGGGCAACAGCGTGACCCCCGACAAGCCAACCGCGTGGAGCTACGGCGACGGCGAACTAACACAACGCGCCAGCTACAACCCGGTCGCAGCACGAGGAAACCCGCATCTGACATGACAGCCACGACAAGACCTAGACCACGACGACTCACCGTAACGGGCTGCACGGGCCTTCGCCCGAAGTACCCAACTGAGCCAAGGACGCGACAGCGCCAGCAGCAGCAGAAAAGACCCAACGATGAACAAGCCGACCATAAGGCGCCTAACACAACCATGCACCAACCAAACCGCTGCGGCAACAACGGCGCGGTCATAAACAGACCACACGCGAGCCGGCAAACACCGAACCCGCCAGGCATGCAAGGGTCGAAACGGAAACGGCGTCCCACGGGTTTGCGACACCATGGTGCGCCGCGCCCGCCGACGACGATACCCACAGACACGACAGAACACCGCAACTCTACCGTTTTACAACGGACAAACCTACGACAACGAACTACTTCAAACCCCCAGCCCCCCGGGAGAGCGCAAGCTCCACCAAGTCAGGAGGCGTGAGTGTGCGCCACGGCATGCAAGTCCCATAGCACGTGCTTCTTCAAGTCGCCCCACGCCGACTGGAAACCAACCCAGGTGGGAGTGCCTGCTGGACAAGGCCTTTGGCCTGACTCCGGGCCCCTGGGCCCCAAGATTCCGGAGGTTGATGAGGATGTGCGGTGGGACCCTCCCACACGTATCATCCGCCCGAATGAGGGAAATGTGAGACTTCGGTTGAACATGGGCTACCTCTCTGGGCAGATCCCGCAGTAGGGTACTGCTCGCGGCGACCGCGCTATTCCCCCATGTGGGGGAGCCGCTTTGTCAGGGTACGTGCAGTAGGACTCCGGGTGCATTAGCAAAAGCCCCTTGGTAAGACTCCCCTGCGGGGCAACCTCGGTCGTGATATGACGTACCTACCTACCTGGAGTACCTGGCCACGGTGCAGGTCCATTTGTACAGAGCGGGTACAAATGGACAGCCCGTACAACAGAGTTACACCCTGAAGGGGAGTGCAAGCATCGGCCTCCCCAGGGGGAAACACCAGGGGAGGGGACCCGAGCCAGCGTCAAGGACCCCCCCCCCCCACCCAACCCCACCGCACACCCACCACAGCCCAGGTAGTCCCGGACAAGACACCAGAGGAGTAGCACTCAAGGCAACACAGCCAAGAGAAAGCGGGGGGAGAGCATGCAAGGGGGCGGCGAGGGAACGCACCACCACCACCAGACCCGGGCCAGGAGTGGCGGGGAACCACACCCAAGCCCCTCAGCCAGGACAGGCAAGGGACCACCACACACAGCCCCCACACCCACACAGAGCCGCCAACCGTAGCCAAGAGAGGCGAGGTCAGGCACCCAAACGCACCACCAACACACCACACACACACCCGCACACGCGCAACACACAACACCACGGCCGCCACCAACACAAGCGCCACAAACACACACAACACAGAAAAGCGCGAGCACCGGCCGCACCACAAACACACACAACACAGGAAGCCCCAAAGACGCCAACAACCCTCTGCCAGGGGAGGGGAAAGGCCGCCAGAAAAACCACTAGGAGGGACGTGTAAACCAACCAGCAGCGCCACCCAACAAGCCCTCACCTAGGAGTGGCGAGGGCCCACGCCGAGCAACACCCAACAACCAACCATGCCCAGGCCCATACCAACAACCAACAACTGCAGCACCCACACCAGCAGCGCCACCAACAGCACCCAAATCCAAACGCCACCCACAACACCCTCACCAACGGAAACAGCCGGAGCCAACAGCGACACCGGCTGCGACAGCACCCCGTACATCACCAACTGTACCCTCACCAGCGCAAACATCCAGCACAACGCCCCCACCATCAGAAGCACCAACAGCCCGGGCACGCAGCAAAACACCTAAGACACCCTCGCCAACATCAAATCAACACAAGAAGCCAGCCACACCCAACACCGGCCAACGACCACGACCGCGCCAGGCACAGACCCGCAGTCGAACCCGCCACTGCCAGCACCCTCACCATCGGAATTACCAACACCACCAACAATCATGCCAGCGCCTGCAACACCCTCACCATCGCCATCACCGGCGGCACCGCCGTCCCCAGCAACGCCTACAGCACCTACGCAAAGCACCACCAGCTACAGCACCTACAGCACCCACACCAATGGCATCAACAACACCATCACCTGCACCACCCTGTCCATCAACGTCACCAGCGGCACCAGAGGCAGCCAACGCCACCTAGAACGGTGAACCAACAAACCACTTCCACCCACGAAGCCCCCCACCAGGGGGGGCAAGGGCCCACGCTCGGAACCATCATTAACAACACCCTCGCCACCACCAAACCGACACCGTCAACCACCAAACCATCACCAGCGGCGTGCACACGGTCGCCACCACCAGCGCCACCTACACCACCCTCACCAACGACATCACCCAGAGCATCACCTGCATCACTCTCGCCATCGGCATCACCAGCGACCCACACCACCTACGGCGCACCCTCCCCGTCACAGCCAACAGGACCGGCCAGTACCACCGCCCACCAGGCCCCCACCCGGGAACAGAGACGGCCCACGCCCGAACACAAGCCACTGACCGCCCACACACGGACCCACACTAGAACCACCAGCAGCACCCACATCATCATCAACACCAGAGACACCGTAAACCTTAACATCACCCGCAACGCCCTCACCACCGGCATCAACAACAGCACCACCAACAATGCGACCTCAGCGACAGCAACCCGGAGCATCATCGACAGCAACTGCAGCAACACCACCCACAGCGCCCTCACCCTAGGCATCACCCGGTACAACACCTGCATTACCATCGGCATCAACAACACCAGGAGTGGCGAGGAGCTGCCCCGACACCAGACGCGGCAAACACCGCCAGGACCGACGCACCGGCCAGCAACACCCACGGGACCCTCTGCCAGGAGTGGCGAGGGCTCACCCCCATGGCACCGCCAGAGCACCACCAGCAACACCATACACCAAGGCATCACCTACACCGCCCTCGTCATTGGCATCAGCAGCAGCGCCAACACCCGGAGCTCCGACGGCAGCACCCTCACCAGCAACATCACCAGCGCCACCAACATCAGCATCACAGCAACACCACCACCCACCCACAGCATCGACACCCTCGACAACAACCGGTGCAACACCTACAACTGCAGACCCCAGAATTGGCGAAGGAACTACCCCGACACCGAAGACGACCAGCACCACCAGGACCGCAAGCCAACCGACATCCAGCCGACCACCAGCGCACGCCAGGCCCTCCGCCAGAAGTGGCGGGACCCTACGCCCAGAACTGCCGACGACCACCCAAGCGCGGGCCCACACACAGCATCATCACCAGCAACACCCTCACCATCAGACCACCACATGAAAAAAGACATCCACCAAAGCATCACCTGCGACACCCTCACAGTCGGCATCACCAGCAACGCCAACACCCGCAGCACCAGCGACACCACCCCCGCCGACGACGTCACCCGGCGCATCACCGACAACACCTTCAGCGTAGACAACGCCGGCAACGACAGCAACCATGATACGTCACCTACAACACCCTCACCATCACCAACACCAACGACCCCAGCACAGTATATCACCTACGGCGCCCTCACCGTCGGCGTCACCACCGGCCCCAGCAGGACTGGCAAACAAACGCCAGCAGCATCACCCCCCGGGCCGCCAGCCAGAAATAGCAACAGCAGACACTAAACAAGGCTCTGGGACCACCCACAGCCGGAAATACCACCCTCACCATCATCAAGGCCAGCGGCACCGCAGAACAGCACACCACCTACCTACAAGACCCTCACCATCCGCATCACCAACGACACGCATCGGCATCACCCGGAGCATCACCAGCGACCACCCCAGGCACCACCATCAACGTCAACAACACCATCACATCCAACACCCTCACCAGCAGCTGCATCAACGGCACCCTCCGCCAGGAGTGGCGAGGCGATACCCCGACGACGCGGACCCGCACCCAACACCCCTGGCACCCTCACCGTCGGAGCACCACCAGCGGCACAGACCCCCAAAGCATCACCAGCAGCGCCCTCACAACCGGCGTCGCCAACGACGACGACACCCGGAGCACCACCGACACCAACATCACCATCAGCGTCACCAACAGCACCAAAGCCCGACACAACACCCGCACAGCCCACACCAACGGCCTCAGCTGGCCCGTCACCGGAACCACTCTCACCGGCGGCATCACCAATGACGCCGCCCACACCGTCATCACCTACACCAACCTCACCCCGGGCATAGCCCGATTAACCACCTGCAACCGCAGACGTCACCGACATTAACAACACCGTCACCTGCACCATCCCCACCATCAGAATCCCCTGCCACGATTGGCGAGGACATGCCCAGACACCGAGGCGGCCAACACCACCAGGACCGGCGAACCAACCAACCACAAGCGCTGACCAAGCTCTCCGCCAGGAGTCGCAAGGGCCCACGCTGACGACCACCCATGCGCAAACTCACGCCCAAAACCATCACCTACAACACGCACACCGTTGTCATCACCAGCGCCACCGGCAGCCATACCACCCCCTGCAGCACCCTCGCAAACAGAGCAGGCATCACCAGCGGCACTAACAACCAGGGCATCACCGACAACACCGCCAACATCACCAACACCAACACCCAGCGCGTCACCTACACCATCCTCAGCAACACCACTGCAAGCAGCACCATCAACAGATCCATCACCCACATCACTCTCACTATCCGTGCCACCGGCGGCACCACCACCTGAATATAGTTGGCCCATCCCATCCCCCCTCCCAGAAACAACGGCGGCATCGCCTGCACCCCCGACCATCTACACAGTCAGCAGCGCCATCACCAGAACCACCGGAAGCACCAGCGACGGCAACCTCACCAACAACCAGCACTCCCCCTACGGCTGTCACCAAGGCCACCACCGCCGGTGGCAGCACCCACCATCATGAAATAGCATCACCAACGACGCCAACACCACACCCTAAACCTCACCTACACCCAAACCCTGCAGCAACATCCGCAGTAGGCCCACCAACAATATCACCCACCGCCAGGAACGGCCACCCAACACGGACACGACAAGAAGACGATAAACACCGCCAGGACGAGCAGGCAAGCTGGCCAACAGCGCCCACAACAGGCCAAAGACCCCCCGCGCGCAGACCCATACCCAGAACCAGCACCTACACCATCACACACGATCAACATCACCAACATCGTCAACTGTAACACCACCTGCAACACCCCCACGCCGACGACGCCGACCCCCGATACGTGCGACACCCACACCGCCCCCATAATCTGTGTCACTGGTGGCGCCGACACCCGGGGAGACGCCAACAGCGCCCTCACTATCACCACCACCAACCTGGATGAATTCTCATCCACATCACCAAGACCACAGCAGCCACGCCGTCGGGATCACCAGCAGCACACTCACCCGTGACATCATCGGCAATGCCGTCGCCACCAGCACTGCCGCCCCTGGCACCACCTGCGCTCACCATCAACCTTGCCAGCGGCACCATCACCCGGCGCAACACCAGGTGCCTGGCATCTGCATCAGCCTCAACGTTGACACCACCAGCACCACCATCACCAGACGGGGTCTACCTCCAGCCCAAGAACAGCTTTGCTCCCCCCCATTATCACCCCCCACCAACTGCAACACCAACACCCCCCGTCCACATCGCCAGCACCACCGGCACCAACCACTGCCGCCACCAGCGACAACACCTCCCGGTACACCACCCACAACACCCCCACCGTCGCCGACACCACCCTCACCATCACTCAGGGCATCCCCTACGCCATCTTCACCACCACATCACCTACGGCACCTCCTCCACCGGCAACATGGGCTCGACCAACCGATGCGTCACCTACAGCACTCTCACCACCACCACCGCAAACGGGGTCCAACAGTCCGGCCCGGATACCTCACACTTCCAACGCCCAGGGACAGCACCCTCAGCATCGGCATCACCAGCGACACCACCGCCCGTTATGTCACCAGCAGCACCCTCGCCATCACCAACCGAACCACCACCCTCACCGGCAGCAATACCAACACCACCAGGGGCGCCATTGCTACGAAAACCACCAGCGACAGCAACAGCGACAACAGTGAGCGGCTGACCCACCAACCTCACCATCATCTGACACGTTGCCTACACCGTCCCCACCTGCACCCACACCTACACCACCCTCACCAACGGCACCACCAGCGGCGCAATAACCCACTGCATCACCCACACCAGCCTCACCACCAGCATCACCAGCACCCCCCCCCCCCACATCACCTGCAACGACCACGCCACCTACCAACAACCCACACAGAGGAAACCCCCAAACACCCACTGAACCTCACCGGACCGCCCCACGAACGGGACCCCGCCCCCCGGGGAACACAACCCAACACGCGCAACACACCACACCCCAAGGGTCAGAGGTCACGGGGAACAGAACAGCAGAGCGAGCACGCCACCACCCGCACACGTCGTCCACCACGTTGTACACCGCCCCCAATACTGCAGCCACACCGTCCCCCGGCTTCCCCCGACAGGACCTGCGCCGCAGCCCACTGCCCTTGGGACGACTACTACGACGTCCTCCCCGCCATCCAGCACCTACTGGCAGCCACGGCCCCGGGCCCACACGCCCACCAGCAAGACACAGAACTGCAGGAACCCGACCACCCGGTGCGACCCCGCCCCCTATCCCCAACAACCACCGCGGACCAGAACGCGGAACACCAGCAACAGGAACCCGACCGCGCCGCCACGCCCCCCCCCCCAAATGACATCTACGCCACACTGGCCGGCACCCTGGCCCAGCCCATGGACGCCGAGCAGTACTAACAATCTGTCCACCGAGAGCTCCCAGCGGACCACCCGACCCTCCAGAGGTTGAGGCAGGAGAGAGGAGGGAACAACGAGTGGGGCCCGGAGGACAACGTTTTCTGGGAAGACACCTGGAAAGGCACCATGGACACCTTCCTGGAAGCAGCAGCCGCCACCTACCCCCGCCCGCCTGGGGACACCCGGCACGGCCTCCACGCCCTCTTTGCATTCCACAGCTGGAAACACCGCCACACCATCACCCTCCACCCCCTCTACAACAATCCGCACCGATGGACGCCTGAAGACGACGCCACTGCCGCCATCACCATACAGCAAGACCCCGGGAACCCAGCGGGGTACCATCTCACCTGGAACGATCCGGCACCGCACCCCGCGCCTCCCCCACCCTCCAAGACGTCTTCCCCACCATCAGCGCAGAACTGCCAGAAGCAAAAGCCCCACAACAACAGGACGACGAGATGCTCCAAGGACCGTCCCCACCAACCGCACAGGAAAGCCCCCACCAAGAGCCCCTGACCCGTCCCATCACCAAAATGGAGATTCCCCCACAACACCGCACCACCCCGGACCGCAACGGGTTTCGGAACCTACCGCGAGAATGGGCGGTCCACAACGGCACGCTCCAGTGGGACGAAATCATACCGGGGCTCCAGGCCATCCGCCTCCACTCAATCATCGAACCTACTACCACCTGGACACTACCGGCGGACCGCCACCACCTCCTCCTCACCGTCCAAGGGGATGGCGCCGTCACACCAACGGAGGGGGACCCGGTAACAGCAGCCCCCGCCCACGCCGTCCACATATCCCCACAAGCATCATCAGCACCTATGACGGTGCACCCGGGCCCCACCCCATGGCAAGCCATCGTCATCACCTACCCCGCCCCCAACGACCACACATACCCCTGGAAACACAGGTGGGAGGACATCCCTGGGGAGCTCCTCGAGGAGCACCTAGGGCTCACACGCACCAACCACACCCTCCACCCGGTAGGAGGGGTAGGCCAAGCACCACACGGCATACACACCCCGGGGTTATGGGCGTACACCACACCCATAAACCCACAAGCAGCGGAGGACGTCAGGACCGCACTCCCCATCCAGCAAGCTCAGACCCAGACTTCGCATCGCAACACCAAACGAGGCTACATTTGGTGGGCATATCAAGAGCACGACACCCTCAGCCCCCAACCACCCCCCCCCCCCTCTAGACACCAGCACCACCGCCCTCTTCCAGGCCGCAGCAGCGGGAGCCACCCAGGTAGGGCCCCCGAAAACCTGGAGCCCGCAATACCTGGTCGAAACCAAAGTGGCGCCCCACGCAATAGCCCAAGAAAAGCCCCCATCGCGGACACCACTCCACCCCCGACTCAAGCTGGACACGGTGGAGCACGCCCCCAACGATGAATGGGCGACCCACTACATCATCCCCCACACCACCACCCGCAAGAACGACGCCTCAAAGATCACCGTCACCCGCCATCTCCCCCACACCACACAGGTGTATGAGCTGACGGCCCCCAACGTCCTCGTCACCCATCGCCAACACGATGAGCAATACACCATACAGGCAGAGGGGACCGCCGCGACCACCCTGTACACGTGGACAACACGAGGGGACCTCCCACACCCCACCCTCCATCATGCCTCCTTCTGGCCCATCCCCTTCCACACGGCAGACCGCCCCAACAAGAAGCCCAAACACACAGGCGTACACACTCCCACCCAGGAGGCCCAGCACCGACAGGACCGAAGGCGCAAGGCGCGCACCCTCCACAACAACCACACCACCCCGCGCATTAGCGCCCCCTCTGCCGGAGTATCCAATGCCACCCACAACTGCACAATCACGGGCATCATCACGGACTGCCTGAACCTGGCGGCATCACCGGCAGACGCCGTGTGGATCAGCGAAGGGCGCTCCCACACACGGGCGGAGGCGCGCCTCAACAACATCCAACCCCACAAACTACAGCGCGCCGTCGGACCCTTCGCCGTAGACATCGCCCCATACGGCATCAACCACCCCCGGTGTGAGCACCATGACCCGCCCTGCTCCGCTCTGTGCACGTCGCCCCTGCGCCAACTGCTCCAGGCCCCCATCATCACGGGCAACATGTACCTCGGCACCATACCAGGGGACCCAGGCATATACATCCTGCCAAACAGGTGCAGGGAACACGCCACCCCCCTGCACGGGGTAGAGTCCCGCGCCCTTGGACTGCCCATCCAAAAACACCAACACCAACACAGCCCGGGGGACAAACGGTCGCAGGCGCCAGACGGGGGAAAAAAGGCCCAGCGACGCGCTCTGGCCCACATCACCGTCCACCCCCCAGCCCACCTACCAAAAGACTTTGGCAGGGAGCGCCAGATTGTTCTGGAGGGACAAGCCCACCACATCATCACCACCGCCCTATACACCCTCGCCGCCCACGAACACCACTGGGACCCCACAGCCATCCCAGCAGAAGTCCCAACACCGCAAGGCCCCAAAGATCCCGTCATGCCCTTCCACATCGATCAACTCCAAAGCCGCAGGGCCACCCCACACCTCCACCCCTCCAGGATAGCACTAGCCATTGCGTCGTTGGACACCCTGGACACGCCCCCCCAACAACCCGCCGTCCACATCCTCAAAGCGGACGCCCAATGGTGGGTCCTCCACTGGGCACACGGAGTCCTCATGGCGGCCCAGGCCTACACCCGGGAAATAGACCCAGAAGACCCCCCAGGAGGCCAGCAGCGATTTCACCAAGCCACCACCGTAACAGGCCGCAACGCCGCCCCGTGGGAGACCCTCCACACAGCACTCTACTGGGCTGAAGGATCCCCCAGCGGTCCAGACACACCGGAACCCACGGAGGCCTGGGTCATGCGGGCCAAGTCCATGAGGAACTACCACCTCCATCACCCTTTCGACAACAGCCCGGCCGCACTGCCATGGCCAACAGACCCTATGGAGACCGTACGCAAGCTCGCCGACCTCACGCGCAGCCACGCTAAATTGACCATGCAAACGCGGGCAGAAACTCCGCTAAGGGACCGGGGCCAGCAGGCTACGCACCCCTTCTTCCAACCCCACGCCCCGCAGGCCCCACCACCTCCAGTCCCACCCAAGCGAGCGAGACAGAAAAGAGGTGCAACCGCCCCCAGCCCCCAGACAAGCCAGAAAAGACGGCAGGGCAACAACTTTCCAACCCCCCGCACCCCCCCCGACCCTCCCGGCAAACCCGGACCAAGCATCCTCATCATCCCCCCTCCCGCCACTAGCACCGCCCCAACCCGAAGCGTAACCAGATTTCGAAAAAGGCGCAAACGTCCAGCAGCCTTTTGGCAACCACCACACGGGCGACTGGATCTGGTGTGAGGGCACAATCCAGTACCGATTCCGGGGTCTGGGCCCCAACCATGGGGTGCAAATTCGGGTGACCTGGCACCGCCAAAAGGAGCTATACCCAGGCAACAGCGCCTCAGACAAGCCAGAAGGCCACAGCTTGGAGCTCAACAGCGCCCACCCCATCCGGCTCCTCACCGCCGAGAACAGAGCCCACAGAGGCACCAAGTACACTGGTGAGCTCCCCCCTGAGTGGAGCCAGGGCCTCCCCCCGGGGCGCCTACCCTAGCGCCCACCACCAGGCAAAAAGTCCCCGAGCCCCGATCCCCCTCCCTGACAGAGGAAGGGCCGAGGGCGCAAGCCTCCACAGCCCCGGCCTGCCCCCACCGAGGCCACCGTCAACCTCCTCGACCTCAACCACCCGGCCATCACATACTCTAAGGACCCCACCGCCGCCCCGCAGGAGCTCCCGATGGCACAGGGCGCGGAGTGGGTTCCCCACCTCCTCACCTTCCAGGAACAAGGCCTACAACGCGACGACCCTTCAGAAACCACCCCCATATATACCCTGGACCAGAAAGCGTACAAATGCTACTGGCACAAGGGGACCCCCGTATATGCCCGAGCCGGCATCCGCGTCCACCTCGTGCACTACCTCAGCATCCCAGGGAGACTCAGCGTCTACGAGGTCGTCGGGGACGGATGACAACTCAACGTCATCAACGCCCACGTCCCCTTCGGGGACGCCACGGAACCCTTTCTCCAAGCCCTGGCCGAAGCATACCGCCAGATGGCAATGCTCGCCTTTACCATCATCATCGGCAACATGAACGCCGCCCGCACCCCAGCGGACCCGGGAGGGCGGGCCACACCCCAGGACCATGCAGCTCGCGACACTATTAGAATCCTGGGGCTGGTGGACCTGACGGCCAACCTCGAAGGCCAACCATCCCACTTCCCCTACCAAACAGAGGCCGCCTCCTCCCGCATCCACGTATGCTATGGCGACCCCACAACCATCATCTGGGCCGAGGCCCGATACGGACCCCTCCCGCTCGGACCCACGGGCAATAACCCCCTGCATATCTGCCTCACCATCCCCAACCTTCCCCCCAGCCCCCCAGAGGATGCGGACCAAGGCCTACCACCCCCCCTGAAGATGCCTGCACTGCAAGACCAACAGGCCTGGTCCCAATATCACAGGGCCATATATCCAACCGGACCCCACCGACCTACTCACAGCCATGCGCACAGCCGCCGTCGCCTGCGGTTTCCAGCAGCACCCCCACGCTGAGGACGACCGGCCTCCCACGGCCCTTGGGGACATGCTCCATGACCTCTGGCATGCGAAGCAACAACTGGCGACCCTACTCCACACCGACAACCCCCAAACCCACCGCCACATCCACCACTGCAGGACGCAGATAGCCCGCATCAGGGCAGACCTGCATCAGTGGCACATCCACAGGCAACAGCGCATCGCCCAAGAGCACGAACGGTATGCGCAACATGAACTCCCCTACAAGGCCATCCGTCACCTCAATGACCCCATGACCCACAGCGGTCACCGCACCACCACCACGGTCAGGCAAGAAGACGGCTCCTCACCAATGACCCAGCCAACGTGCTCCAAGCCACCCAAGACAGCTTCCTCCATCAACACACGCCCACCCAAGACACATTGGACACCGACACCCAGGCCAAAGTTGACCGCCTCCCTCAGCTCTTCAACCATGCCCAGGGGAGGCAACAAGAAAAGCGCCCCTCCACCATCCACGAAGTCCGTAAGGCCATCCACAGTCTCGGGCAACACAAATTCTCAGGCCAGGACAGCTTTCCTGCGGAAGCATACTACCACCTCCCGGCCCACCTCCTCCGCATCCTCGGCCACTGCCTCTGGGACATCGTCACGGGGCAAACCGCCCTGCCACCAGACTGGGCAAATGCTGTCCGCCCCCTCTACAAAAAAAGGGACTGGGCCAACCCAAACAACTGGCGCCCCAGAGTCTGTGCAGTCACGGAGGTCAAAATCGTCTGGACCATCCTCCTGCGCCGCATGCGCCCCTACCTGGACCCCCACATACCCGCCAGCCTCTGGGGGGCCATCCCGGGCCCGTCCCCACACAACGCCATCTTTCTTCAGGACACTGTCGCCGACATGGACCCGGTAGACCTCATCATCGCCTCCCTCGACGTCAAGGGAGCCTTCCCGAACACCCCCTGGCTCTTTCTCGAGGCGGTGTGGAAACGCATGGGCCTTCCCTTCTACAACTTCGCCTCCGACTACATCCGCACCCGCAAATACACAGTCCGCACCGGAGCAGGCCCCATCCCCTTCATGAAGCCAGGCAGCCGGGTCCTCCAGTGAGGAGCGGAAGGCCCCTTCCTGTACCTCTTCGTGACACTCCCCCTGGCCCTCACCATCGAGCAAAATTAGCCAGCCTACGCACCCTACCCCCTCCTCTCCCCCCTGGTGGGCGTCGCGGACGACACCAACCTCAGGGTTGCACACACCCCACACGAACCACACACCCCAGACCCCGGACCAACAGTCATCCAGGAAGCCAACAACTTACTGGACGTGACTGTCTCCTACCTCTCCCACATCAACCTCATGGTCCACCCCACAAAGTCGGTGGCCATGATAAAGAGGTCTGCCACAGCCCCCACCCCAGGGCCACAAGGGCCCCCCATGCAAGTCGTGGAAACCACCGCCCACCTGGGGGTGATAGAGGCCGCCAACCCTGAGGATACCAGCCTCCCTCCCAAGTTGCAGTCACACCTGGCCCATTTCCCCAGATATGCGTCCCCGGCCATCAAAGCCCCCTCCCTATCCCACCAGAGCCTGCCGTACTACCTCACCGGGGTCTTGAACGCCTCCAAAGGCTTCCAGGCATTCCACCTGACACACCCCACCACCGCCCTCCAGCCAGCCACGCGCGCCGTCACCAAGGCATGGGCAGCAAACTGGGGCTGGCCCACCTCCATACCCACTTGCACCATCCGGGCGGCATGGCCCCACTATGGGGACGCCATAGAAGACGAGGTGAAAGCAGCCTACACCAGGCACACCACCATCCTCCTTCACCGCATGACCCATAACCACTCGCTCGAAGTCCGCAAAGTCGCCACAATCCGCTTACAAACCGCACAACGGGCCCGCAACACATGCCGACGCTGGATACTCCATGAGACGGGCATGCCCACCAACATGAACACGCGCCTGTGGAACCACCTGCAGCTTCTTCTCCCTTCCCCGCACCACGCCATACTCACCAACCACACATGCCCGGAGGAAGGACCCCTGGCGGTCCTCTGCGGGGAACTCGACCATTCTCCCGAAAGGCACCATCAACACCATAGACCTCCTCGGGGCCTCCATCACCGTAGTATACGTCACCCTCCCCCAAATGCGGGTCCTTCACCACAGTGGGGCAAACCACACCCCCTTCGTATACCCTCCCGAATGGCCTCAATACCGCCTCTTCCACCAGTACCTCACACAGACAGCACGAGCAGCGGGACACGCTTCGCCAGGCAGCACAGACATGAAGGCAGGGTACCGAGACTTCGAAAAGCAGCACCCTTGTCCCATCCCAGCGACACCACCCTACGCACCCAACGGCTCAAAACACGAACCCATCCCCCCACTGACGGGCCCAGTCCCACCCCTAACCATACTACTGGCCCTGAACGAAGCCAAAACCACGCAGACCACCGTCATCCACCACGGGGCAAAATGGCGCATACCGAAGCACCACATGACCGCCTGAGACCTACCGAAGGTCCCCCACGACTCTGAAAGCATTCCACGCACATGTTGGGCCTGTGACCCCGAAGTACCCACCACACGATGGGCCGTTAATGCACCTCATTGCACGCCACCACACCCACACCACAGCCCACCTACCACCACAATTCTACACATGGGTGGCCCCATGGTTGCAGCGCGCCGATGCGAACCCCACGGTGGCGTGGAACTCCGACCACAAACCCCAATGGCTGTTCACCTCAACGCCCACCTGGCCCCGCCCCGACCCAGCAGAAATTGCCATCCGTTAGAGCATGTACGAACCAGGCAGAACGGGTAAGCATGAGCACCCCTACTATCTGCTCCATGACTCCTGCCACACACCGGAACACCGAACACAAACCCTCACATGCCGCGACCTTAACCCGGACACGGCCTACATCCTCCACTACATGTACTCCTACCTCACACAAGGACAGCAGGAACAGGCACTCATAGCCATGTCCCCCAAAGTGAAACACATCATCTCGGAAGGAATAGGGGTGTACGCCACGCTCATCCTGCAGCCCACAACCCCGGTGGGCCACCTCACCACGGGCCTTGCCATATACGCCTACCTGCCCATGAACCCATGCCGCCTCCCAGAACCATCACCGGCGGAGCTACTCTTCTTCACCGACGCCTCAGGCAAATCCGCCCCCACGCCCATCACCGGGGGGGCCACCCTGCAACCAACCCACACCGAGGGACACTACCACATTGACCACCACACGGGCCACACCACCTACGGGGCCTCCTCCCAGGGGTGGCTGGAGGCCATTGCTGACGCCATCGCCGAAACAGCGACCCACCTACCCGCCCACCTCCCGCACGTCGTCCGGGTCTGGTTCGTAGTGGACGCCACTGTTGACACACACCTACTCCTCCGCATAGCAAGACAACCACTCAACAAATTCACCGCAACGAGCCTGGGCAACCAAGCACTGCTACTCTGGAAAGCCCTTTGCAGCCTTCCCCCCTACGTCCAACTTAACATCGTGAAACAAGAATCCCACAGGCACCAATACGGAAATGGTAAGGTCAACATCGAGGCAGTACACCAGCGCACTACGCACCAAAAAAAAGTCGCCCGCGCACGCCGCAGTGGCAAATACCACTACCAGCGACTGCTTAAAACAATGAAAATACAATTAATCCGGCCTTCACGATGCAGCCCCCTGCAGATCAAAGACAAGAAATGCAACATGGATCAGAACATGTATACTCCTCTGAGAACCCGCTTCCAGCTCACTGTAGTCTTTGTCCCAGCGCCTCCGACTGTTCATCTGTGTCCCAGCGCCTCCGACTGTTCATCTCCAACGACATACACGCCTCAACCGTCCACCGCAGAGCACCACTACCATTGAACTTCACGGAAATGATAACCCAGTCGCATGACGAGCACAAGGAACTTGGTTGTGTTGCGTGAATGCTGCAGAACAAATTCTTTTCGCCGCTGAAAACCACTACTCCTCGAACTTCGGAAACACTGAATAAAGCACGGTAACGAGCTCAGCGTCAAGCTACGCTACGCCGCCGCTTAGAACACCACGTCCCTTCGCCGCCGAGTTCCTCTACCTACAAATCTCCTCCTCGAACTTCTCAGAAACGCTGATTGAGGCTCGGCGACAAGCTCAGCCTCAAGCTCAGTAACGACCCCGCGTAGAACACCAACGAAGTCGCTTGGAACAATCTTTCTCTTTGCCTCCGAGTTCCTTTGCCATACATTCTTCCGGGAAATTCGACTCAATCGCAGTGACGAGCTCTTCCGAGAGGTGGGCCATTGAATCATCAGCATGTAGAAGTTGACTCGGGTAACAACACAACGCAGCGCCCTGTCCCCTGCATATATGCATCGTGCACTCTTTGTAAAGCTGCACCCTGGTGTTCATTTGCGCTCACAGCAGCATTTGGCTCACTCGAGCTCCCTGAGCACCAGTTTCTACTTCGCTTGCCAGAAGAACCAACAACATCTCTTCAGTTCTGACCAGGTTCCCTGACACCGCACCGTGAAGATGCTCTATGTATGCTATCCTATTTTTGCTGTTCATCGCAGGTTTAGCGACAGAGCGACCATCTGGATTCACGTCAGCACAGTTCAGGGTGATTCAAGACATTTCTCCTAACGCCATCTCAAGACCCCTGACACATCTCTTTGAAGATGCTCCTCGTATGCTTTAACATATTCTGCTATTCTGCAATTGCTCAGTCAGTCACCACATATTGCTACCAAACACTGCATGAAGTCTGTTGTCTTTTCCCCTAGGGACAAAAGACCAAGTATTTCAAAGCAGTGTTAGCAGAGCACACCAGGTTCAACATGTGACCCAGGTTCAAGACGTTTATCCACTCACATGGGTAAAGCACAGAGCATTGAGAGTGAAGCTCCTCACCCCAGCTTTACTGCTTCAGCTTAAAAGGGCCCACCAACTGATACAACATTTCATGTTCCTGTTCTATTTTGATTTGCAGCAGTGGAGTACGGCCGACCCTGGGGCAGGAAACCCGGCTAAACACCTGGAAACTACACCCCAAAGAAGGCGCGGAAACACAAAAGCAAACCACACATTTTCCACTGCCCCTCCAGCAGTTGACTGCATGGAAAACACAAGGAAAAGGAGGACACACAGAAAGGAAAACACAGCCTGCACTCCCCTGAGCACCTGCCCTTTTCTGAGCGAGCTGAACCCAGCCCCCAGCCTACGTACCGCCTCAGCGCACACTCCATAATTTTCTATGCCTACGTCCCTATACTATTGACAATCAATCACTCTTTGTCTATATTTATCTGCCAGAATATCATGTTTATAGCTGATCACATACTTGGACATTCATGAGCATGTAACCCCCTAGCACCCCAGGGGTAAGGCGGGGATGCACAGTGCAAAAAGCGCACTACGCACCTGCGGACCCTCCAGGTCTCCGACCTCGGCCAAAACCACACACACCTCCAACAGATAGCCCCAAAACCGGAGCCCCATCGGACCCTGGAGGACGCCCCTTATATCTTACACGACAGATCATACCACTACCCGATCCCCATCCAACATCTCGCCCGCGTGCTCGGCAACACAGACAGCCGAGCGCACCTCTAAGAACTCCAGGAGAAACTGACGGTCCCCCTCTACCACTCGGCACTACGTTCAGCGAACGTCCCAGCCCACCTCCAGAAACGACGCATCCGGATCCTCAGGGAGCAGGTAGGTAGGTAGGTAGGTGCACTCGGTCGTGGAGAGGCGCCCCATGGTTCCCCCTGGCGTCGCCCCTGTGACGAACAGGAAGAGGCCCCGCGCGTGAAGAGGGGAGGCGGCTTACATCCCGCTAGACCTGACTGTTGGCCCCCAACCCAAGGCGGCCCCGGGCAACACCAGGAGGGCTGATCGCCGCCAGCGTGACGTGCTTATCTCGTCGGGAGGGGGTGCCCCTGTGCTTGCGCACGTCCCCTCCTTTGGGCGGAACCCTAGAGGTTCACCGGACTTCCTGGCGTATCCCGTTCCCAAGGCATGCATGCACGTTCTTGGTACTAGGGTTCCGAGGCGCTCGGGTGTCGCACGCTCCGCCTCGAGTCCCAAAGCAGCGCAGGCCTTAGGATGCAGCCTTACCCCCGGTCCCCGGATCTCGTTTGGCCGGGTCACCGGCATGGCACGGGCTGCCTCAGTGCCCGGGCTGTGGGCACTGGGTTTCCTACTGTTGTGCGGCGTTTGTGTTTGGGTCCGGTTGGCGGTTGGGTGTGGGTTTTGTTAACCCCGCCAGTCCTGGCTGGGGTCTTGGGTGGGTGTGTTTGGGTACGGTTTGTGGTGTTGTCCCTCTAGTGTCGGCTGTTTGTGGTGTTCGTGGTTGGGGTTCGGTGTCGGCCTGCTTATGGGACGTGTGTGGTTTCGTGGGCGCCTCGCTTGCCCCCCGCCTTTTCCGGTTCTGGCGTGCGGTGTGGGTGTGTGTGCTGGGCCCGGGTCTCGCCTGTGCCGAGCCCTTCTTGGCTGGGTTGTCGGGGTGTGTTTCTTGCGCTTTGTTTTTTTCCCTCTCCTGTCCCGGGCCTTGTGGTCTCTGTCCCCCAATCCCCTTTCTTTTGGGCTGGGCTGGTGGCTCTCTTTTTTTTTTTTTTTTGCTTGTTTCGGTGTCCCTTTTCCCGGTGGGCCGCTGTTCCTGGCTTGTCGTTGCTGGTTTTGGGTGGGTGGTCCCCCTGTGCCTCTTTGGGGGTCCTGTCTTCGGTGCCTTCTGGGGGGGGGTTTGGCTGCCTCTGGTGGTGTTGGCGGGCGGTTTGGCAGCTGTGGGCAGTTTTCGCGCCTTTTTTCCTCCCCCCTCCGTTTTCTTTTTGGGGGGGGGGCTTGCCTGTTCCTCCCTCTGCCTTCCCTGGGTTGGTGCACGCACTGGCCTGCATTTAGTGTTGTCATCCGGGCTGCTGTTTTCAGTTGCGTTCTGTTTGGTTGCGCTCCGGCCCCATGGGTCGGGTGGGCTATGTACACGGTGGGCTCGGCGCCTCTTCTTGCCGGGTTAGGTCCTGGCTCTGCCGGTTGGGCCGCTGCGCCAGGCGGCTGCTTGTGGTTCTGGGTTAGGGGGCTGGGGTTGTTCGTGTCCTTTCCCCTCGGCGGTGCCGGTTTTAATCTTCTGGGTGGTCCGCCACCGTTGTTGCCAGGCGCGCTGTGGCCCCGTGTGTGGCCTGCGGTGCTGGTGTGTGGCGTGCTGGTGCGGCGCCTTCCAGGGTGTGATGTGGCTAGCTTCGGTTAGTCCTTCAGGTTAGGGTCAGTTGTGTCGTGTTGTGCCGCTCTGTGCCGCGTCGCGTCGCGTCGTGCTGTGGCGCGTTGCACTGTGGTGCGCTGTGGTGCGGTGTGCCGTGGTCTCGCGTGGTGCCGCGGTGGGTCAGTTGAGGTCAGCCTGGCCTGTGTCGTGGTGCGGAGTGCGGGCCAGAGTGTGGCTGGTTGGCAGCTGGGGTGCGGTTAGGTGTGGGTGTCTCGCTGGGTCCGTGCTGTGGGGGCTCGGGCGTGCCGCTCGGGCTGGTGGGTCGGGTAGGTCGATCGCGTGACGGTCTGTGGGGTTGCCCTCCCTGGGGGCCTGTGCCTTGGTCCCGTGTCCTCTGGGGGTTTCGGTCCCTAGTCCTGGCCGCGGTGGCCGTGCCTTCGTCCTCTATCGGTGCCTGTGAGGTGGCCCTTGTGGTGGCCGGGGTCGTCGCCTGGCAGTGAGGGCGTGGTGGTGCGGCGAGCGGCAGCGTTCTCTGCCGCTTCGTCTGTGGGTGTGGCCCGTTCTCCTCGTGTAGGTGTGCCCTCCATTCTTTGTGTGGTTTCCGGTGGCTGGTGGGTGTGCGCTGGTGTGATCTGCACGGCGTCCGATGCTTGCCTCGGTGGTGTGTGTTGGGGGGTGCGTCTCCGGGTGTCGTGGGGTGTTTGCTGGGGGTGGGGCGGCGCTGGTCCCCCCGTCGTGGTATGCCCTTCCTGGGTGTGGGTTGTGGCGCCTGCCGTCGTGCCCTTTTCCTCCGTGCCTTGGTCCCCGCTCCCGCCCCTTCCTGGTTCTTGGGTGGTTTCCTGCCCCCATGTGGTGTCTCTTCCGGCGTCCTGTCCCTGTGAGTGCCTGCCCTCACTTGGGGCCCCTCCGTGCCCTCTTGCCTGAGTTCTCCTTGGTGTCCCTTGCCCTTCCCTTGCCCTTGTCCTGCCCCTTCCTGGTGTGGTGGTGCCGGGAGGGGCGGGGTGGGGAGGGGGCGCCGGCGGCCCAGGCCTGGGGGTGGGTGGCCTGGAGCCACTGGCGGAGGTCTTGGGGGGTGTAGGGGGGGCGGAGGCCCTGGACCGCATCGCGGAGGAGGGCCTCCCATGCCACTTGCGGCATGATGGCCTCCGAGGGGGCCTCGTTGGGGTTTGCGGGGGTGCGGGTGCGCACCTGCTCGAAGGTATGCACCATGTGCACCCCTTCGTGCCCTCCCGCTCCCCCGGCCCACTTCACCCAGCAGCGGAGCTCCTGCAGAGCGGGGGAGACCACCAAGCGAGGTGGGCGGGGGCCTGGGGAGGGGAGGGGTCCGTGCCCGGGGTCCTGGAGCGGCGGGGGGAGGACGTGGACCTGCGGTGGTGGCGGGGGTGGCGGTGCCTGGGGGAGCGGGAGCGGCGGTGGCCGGGGCTCGGGGTGGAGGACGGGTACGGGCAGAGGGGGGAACGGGAGGGGGAGGTGGACATGGGGCGATGGTGGCGCGCTTGGTGGCGTCCGGGGGAGCGGGAGTGGTGGTGACGGGGGCTGGGGGTGGTGGATGGGTATGGGCGGCGGGGGGAACGGGGAGCCTGGCGGGGCGTGTGGGGGGAGGGGGAGGTGGACGTGGGGCAGCGGTGGCGTGCCTGGCCGCGTCGAGGGAAGCGGGAGCAGTGGTGGCGGGGGCTGGGGGTCGCCTGATGGCTCGCCTGCAAGCACATCCACGTCCTGGAAGAAAACA